>CM053593.1:294298783-294353457 GCA_028646575.1 Pseudocheirus occidentalis
TACTTAGCCCTAAGTATCTGATCTACTTAGCCCTAAGTACCTGATCTACTTAGCCCTAAATATCAGGATCTACTCAGCCCCAAGTATCCTATCCACTTAGCCTTAAATATCAAACAAATTGACTACCATTACACTGAGTAGCTCTCAAAGCCACTTCTGTCTTTGAACAAATAAGGAGATGGATTGGAAGAGCAAATTACTGGCAAAGGACTTGCTATGGAGCATGAGTTACTATGTGCTCAATGACTCTTTGGGGGCATGTAGGCACTTAAAAGTGTAGCGTCTCGGGTCAGTTTCCTGAGATATAGGGAATTGCAAATCTAACAACAACAAAAAGCAAGAATCATGCAGTGAATTTAGGTAGCTAAAATATGAAGTATAGCAGTAGTTGGTCCTGGTGAAAGCTCGTTTGTGTTAATGAAAATCAGTGAGGTGTTGTAGAACAGTTAATTAATTTACCAAAGGAAACTTGGAACATAATAAAGTTCCTAGAAATGCTTATCTCTTATAGAGCAAGGGTGAAGGGATATGTAGAAAGAATTAAATTCAATTCCAAAAATGTTAATTTAGTACCTACTATGTGCAGAGAACTGAATAGGATCCAAAATTTGTATAAGACCAGAGCTTATGGTTTATTTACATCTAATAGGGGGATCTTATGTATGCAATTAGTTATAATACAAAATAACTTAATACATGTGAATATATGAAGCACAGAGTTTTTTTGTGCATTCAGAGGGGGGAAAAGGTCATTAATGACTCAGTAAATCAATGAAGTCTTTCTGGCATTTCCATTGGGCTTTAAGGAGTGGTTCTGAATTCATTGGGCTAGCAAGAGGTTTGTGACTTGGGTTTTTTCCTTCTATTTTCACAACTGTATTTCAATATAATTTGTTTCTATTGTAATTCTATGTATTTTGTTTTTTGCTACACAAAACCATCAGTCTCACTCTCTTTTCCAGAGTCATTGAAGTCCAGTGGCAGGAAAAAGTCAGTATGATTAGAGTAGCCTGAGCTACAGTGGATATTCTTGGAGTGTTCCATGTCTGACTAATCTGTAATGCTCCACAATGCCTGCTTCATCTATCTTCATGGCCACTGAAACAAATTGTTCTCACCTGCCCATTCTACCAAGGGAAGTCTTCACATGATTGGGGTAAACATGCCCTGATAGTTTTGGGATCTGTCATTTACCCTCAACCTGGTTTAGCCCCATCTACCAAGATGGCTTTATTGTGGTGTGGCTGCTGTGGTTGCTGTGCATACTTCAGCTTTTTGGACACACAGGTGAGAGTGACTGACAAGTGGATACCAAAAGTGAACGAGCAGCCCTAAAAATGGCTTATCAAGCCCTCATACCAGAAGTGTTCATCCTCCCTGAACACCCCTAGGAAAAACCTCCTTATTTGATAAAAACTCTAGAGAAGATTGGAAAGTAATCTGACTGAAAGCTTAGATCAACATCTTATACCATATTACATAATAAGTTCTAAACAGATATGTGAACTTAATATTAAAGATCATTCTATAAAAAACATTAGAAGAGAAACAGGCTGTATGCCTCTCACAACCATGGGTAAGAGGTGTTCTCTTAACTAAAAAAAATAAGAGGCAAATACAAAAGATAAAATGGCTTTGATTACATGAAACTGAAAAGCTTATGTGTAGACAAAATTAATGTACCTAAGATAAGAAACAAAGTAGCTGAAGGGGAAAAAAGTCTCTGTATCAAATTTCTCTAATAAGGGTTGGGTATCCAATGTATATAAACAATTAATAAATATATATGACCAATATAGCTATTGCACATTTGTCATTTCTCTTAGTATAGTAAAAGAACAGGTATTTTTAAGATTTTCCTGGTAGTAGTGTATATAATTGCAAAAACACTGAAAGTAACCCGAATGAATGTCCAACATAAGAAGGAATGATTAAATCAGCTGTGATGCACTAATGTAAAGGCATACTATAAAGTGGTTTCTCAAAGTATGGTGAAGGGAATCCGGCTGACCATGAGATACTTTCAGGGGGTCTATGAGAACAAAACTCTTTTCATAACAACACTTAAATATTTTAATTTCTAGTATTGTAAATACAGGTAGATATAACCCACATAAAGAAAGAGTTTTGGGTGAGCTCAAAATAATTTTTAAGAGTGCAAAGGGGTTCTGAAACCAAAAAGTTGAGAATCTGTGCTATGAACGAATTAAATTGAGCACTTAGGAGAACTGGAGTGACCTTTGTAAAATAATGCAAGGCAAAAATAAAAAAGCAAAACCAAGAGAATAGATCATTTCCAGGTTGAAATTATAACAGTAATTTTTGGTTGGTTTCATATTATTAAAAGTATGAACTTAATACAAAGCTACAAACATACTAAAAACAAAATCAATAGAAAACATGTGATGCATATAGATGCAAAAAGAAAGGGTTTTGATAAATACAATACCCTTTTTATTTAAAGTGCTAGAAAAATCATAAATGTAACTTTCCTTAACATACTAAGTAGTATATATTTATAACTAATAGCTACCATTATGTGAAGTATTGATAAGCAAAAGTCCTTTCCATAAATTAGCAATATGAAAGAAATTAGATTTAGACCAACAGCTCATACCTTACCAAGATAAAATTCAAATGAGTGTATGACCTAGACATAAAAGATTACATCATAAATAGATTAGAAAAACATGGGGAAAATACCTATTAGATATGTTTATAGGAGAAAAGTTGAGCTGACATATTAAGGAATGAAGAAAATCACAGAAAATGAAATGGATAATTTTGATTGCATAAAATTGATAAGCTTTTGCTCAAATTAGCCAAATAAAGCTAATATTAAAAGGAAAAAATGGGGAAAATATTTGCAGCAAATTTCTCTGATAGAAGTCTTATTATCAAGTTAAATAAGGAACTGATTCAAATTTACAAAAATTAGAGTCATTCAAGGGCGGCTAGGTTGCACAGTGAATAGAGGATCTTATTTAAAATCTGGCCTCAGACACTTAACTCTTACTAGCTATGTGACCTTGAACAAGTCACTTAACCCCAATTGCCCCTCCAAAAAACAAAACAAAACAAACAAAAAAAATGAGTTAAGGATATGAGCAAGAAGTTCTCAAGAGAAGAAACCCAGGCTTGCTTTCTTTATCTATCTATCTATCTATCTATCTATCTATCTATCTATCTATCTATCTATCTATCTATCTATCTATCTATCTACCTATCTGTCTGTCTGTCTGTCTGTCTATGTCTATCATCTTTCTATCATCTGTCTATATTTCTCCAAATCACTACTAATTAGAGAAATGTAAATAAAAGCATTTCTCAGATTCTACCTCACACTCATCAGCTTGTCAAAAATGACCCCCCAAAATGTTAAAGTTGCTGTGAGAAAACTGATATATCAATGCATTGTTGGTAGACTTATACATGTGCTGCCATTTGGCATAGTAAATAGAGCACTGGATCAGCAGTCTGGAAGACCCAACTTTAAAGGCATTTTGTTGTTGAGTTGTTTCAGTCATGTCCAAATCTTTGTGATCTTTTTTGGGGGTTTTCATAGCAAAGATACTGAAAGATTTGTCATTATCTATCTTATTTTACAGATGAGGAAATGAAGGCAAACAGGGATAAGTGACTTGCCCAGGGTCGCATAGCTACTAAGTGTCTGAGATCAGATTTTAACTCAGGTCTTCCTAACTCTAAACTCAGTGCTGTATCCACTGCACCATCTAGCTGCCACTTACTAGCTGTGTGACTGCGGGCAAGTCACTTAACTTGTTTTCCTCAGTTGGCAATAATTACCTCAATGGCAATAATAATAGCAGCTGCTTCCCTGGGCTGTGAGAGAATCAAAAGAAATAATGATCATAAAGTGCTTTAGCATGGTGTCAGATGTATAGTAAGCACTATATAAATGTTAGTTACTATGGCAACCATGTTGGAAAACAATTTGGAATTATATATTAAAAAGGTTACTAAAAGCATGTGCTCTCCCTTCCCCCATCCCCTCCCCCAAAGCTATATAGTGTTGCTAGGCCTATACTCCAAAAACATCAAAGAAAGGGGAAAAGCTATATGTACAAAAATATTTATAGCAGCTATTTTTGTGGTGTCAAAGAATTAGAAACTAAGAAGGTATACACCAATTAGGCAGTGGTTTTGCATAATTTTTAATATAAATTTCAAATTTTACATATACTTTACATAAATTATCTCATTTGTGATTCACTAACCACTCCAAAGTAGATACTTCTAATAAAGGATTTCATCAGGTGTGGGCTAAATGACTCGCGGAGTATCAGAAAGCTGGTTGTTATGTTTGTCCTTCATTCTTGAAGAGGACCATGACATCAAGGAAATGATGACATGGCTTGCAGTTGACTTGGATGTGAGTGAGGGAGGGCTGTGCAAGGTCACCAGCTTCACTTTTTCCTCCAGAGCCATTTGGATCCAATAACCAGATATTCATCAGGATGACTAGAGATGACCCAGGATACATTGGGAGACCCTGGCCCTTGTAGGCTCAAAGAGCAGTTGTCAGAGGCAAGCCCTTTTTGATTACAAGTCTAGCAGTCCAAGCATAATGGTGGTGCCCACAATTGTGTATGTGTCATAAACCTAACTCTCTTGTAAGCTGTAAAGGGATAGGAGTATACTTGTATTTGAATCCTTCCTTATTCCCAAACCCTCTATAAAGTACCTTTCATTGTGCATGGCACTTAGTTGATATCTGTTGAATGAATTAATGAATGCTTACATGACCTGAGGGGGCTAAATGGCTTTACTTGAATGGGGCTTTCACTCTCAAAAAATTTAACTCTCCTACTTTTCACAGATTATATCTTCTATTATTACAGCATTATGGTATCTTGGAAAATCAACTCAAACTGGGAGAAGTATTGGAACACACCTTTCAAAGTTTTTGTAAGATATATGTTCTAAAGCAAATAGTTTTCCCCCATCTATTTAAAACTTTTAAATAACCTTTAACTTGAAAGTGATATAAATGGAAACATGAAATAGGTCCAGACAGGGTCATAACCTTTGCCATTCTTATTCTAAAACCTGAGGAAGCTGTGACAAATAAAGCTTCTTGGGCTAAATGAATGTCACTATTTTATAGGAAAGATCAGCAACATTAAATAAATGATTCTCCTAAGTTATATGTTCACATAGTAGAGGGAGAATATTTCTCTGTGACTGAAACTCGGGAAAATGGAAAAGTAGAGATTTACTAAAAAAAATCCTTTGTTGATGTTTAACATATTACCTCTTGAAATATAGGCATGGTCTCATGTAGAAGTCTAACCCTCTCAGTTAAAAAATAATGTCTCAAGTTATAATGGTTTTCAGCTATTTCATTTGCTGCCACATAATAATTTTTTAATGCCTTGATAGAAATAAGCTATTTCATTTGCTACCACATAGTTATTTTTTTTAATGCTGTATATACATATTTTAGAAATTAGTTAATAACTATGAGGAATGTCCTATGTGGCAGGCATAGATAGTACTAAGCCCTGGGAATACAAAGAAAGGTCAAAACTAGTCCTTGGCAATAAGAAGTTTATAGTTTAATGAGGGAAACAACATGTAAATAAGTAGGAATATAAGATATATACAGAAAAGATGAAAGGTAATCTCAGAGGGAAAGTCCTCACTAAATAAATATACAAACCCTGGATTGTGAGTTTTGTCTGGTCCTTTTTTCCAAGCTGATATGTTACTCCAGATAATATAAACACTTGGTGCTTTGGTTTCCATAACTACAAAATAGAGATCCAATCTTTATCTTTGTTCTCTCATTCAAAAGCTGAAGAGGTTAGTAAAGAACCCAACTTAAAAATTGTGAGGAAGACACAGTTAAGAATCAGAGCTATGTGCCCAGCCTCCCCCCAGGGGTATGTGGTTCAGATTAGAAAATTAGGGGCCCAGCAGTGACTCATATCAGTTGTTTTGACAACATGTATTCCTTACATATGAATGCCCCTCCTCTTGTGAGCAGGGTAGCTAAATGGCACAGTGGATAGAGTGCTGGGCTTGTTGTTAGGAAGATTTCTTTTCCTGAACTTAAATCTGGTCTCAGCCACTTAACAGTTGTGTGACCCTAGGCAAGTCACTTAACCTTGTTTGTCTCAGTTTCAATAAAATGAGCTGGAAAAGGTAATGGCAAACAACTTCAGAATCTTTGCCAAGAAATGGGGTCACAAAGAATTGGATGCCACTTGAAAAAAGACTGAACAAAAAAAAAATCATCTTGTGAACTCTGTGGACATCCACTCTTTCCACTGTCTGTGTGTACTTGTGGGAGTAAGGCATCAGGCTCATGGGGGAGATATTTTGTTGTAATTTTTCTTACTGTGTCATTCCAGCAAATACTTTTACTTTTAGCTAATTATATCTTCTGTTTGACTATAAAAATGGAAACACATTTTTTTAAAAATAAATTTATTGACTTGTTTATTTACTTTTAGATTACAAGATTCAGTTACAGAAAAAAATGGAAACACACAAGTGGTGGTCTACGAACTATAATTTTAGCAATATAGACTCATAGAATATCTTGAACCTTCCTTCTGGGAACCTGAACTGTGAATATGAGTTGTGAAGAATAACTAAGATAGGCACTGTACTGTGGTTGGCACTAATTTTTTTAATCCAAATAGTAAGTTGAACATTTCTGACTAGGTGGTAACAGTGGATAAAGTACCAGACCCGGAGTCAGGAGTACCTGAGTTCAAATCTAGCCTCAGACACTTGACACTTATTAGCCATGTGACCTTGGGCAAATTACTTAATCCTGATTGCCTCACAAAAAAAAAAAGAAAGAAAAAGAAAGAAAGAAAGTTTCTACCTGTGTGCATAGAGCTTGGCACATGGTTTTATTCATTTGACAAATTCTATGTACTACAATAACTCAACTAGAGTCTTGTGTAATTTGCTATTACCTTCAAATAAACCAATGAAGTAAAGAAAATCATCATTCAAAGTACTAGTATGAGAACTAACTCAGTCTGTGGCCATTTGACTGCCCTATGATATCTTTTAGAGAACATTATCATAACTTAATGGAAGAGTCCTAGAGAAGAGATTTTGACAGTCAGTGCCAACTCACATAAGATGGGAAATAGAAGGAGCCTCAGAAGTCATTCTCCAGCCCTCTACTCCTCTGACTTTTATAGATAAGGATACTTAGGATCTGAGAAGTGAAGTGATTTATCCAATGTCATATAAATAAATAGTAAGTGTTTTTTCTGCTAAAGTATGAGACCTCCTAGGCAACTTTCTTGGTGAGTATTGAATATCCTGGTAATACATAACTTTGAAAATAAGATTTGAAGAACTATCTCTAAGTAAATACATATATAATCCAAGTAGAAATATGAATAGATGAGTTTCAAAATTATGATTACAGATTGGCAAACTGTTAAAAAAAAGGAAAAATAACAAGAAACAACAGTGAAAACAAATATGAGATTGAGAGAGGAAGGAACAGAAGAGAATTTTGTATTTTTAATAATAGTTGGAAGTTTTCTTAGCAGTAGTTTGAAACTAGAGAAGATAATGATCTATAAGAGCAGAATGAAACAAAATGCATTTTTCACCTTTCTATTCAAACTTTAAATGAACCTTATCTGAGCAAAATGGAGCTGAATCACCTGGCCCACACCCTTCGATTAGATGTTGATATTAACTCTTGATTTGTAGACCTTCCATCCAACCACTTTTAAAAAAAAATATGAGTTCTTTGAATAATTAATCAGAGAAATTAGGAATTTTTATTGTTACTATCAGAAGTCCAAAGAGGAATAAGAAGGAAATTACCTAGTAACAGATATGGAGGGGGGATAGTTGTCAATTATTATCATGTAAAACACATGAAAGCCCTACCATAAATACAAAATTATATCTGTGTCTATGTATATCTCTCTATATTTGAAGTCTGAGGTCCTGAGCTGAGACAATTCTTGCTTTTCTCCATTTCTCCCAACCTTCACTTTCCCCACGGTTTAATAGAAATAGATCACTACATGTAATAAATAACCCAACTACTCTATCTCTAAAGCTCCTTATGCAAAATTTCAGTTTCATCTTTTCCAGTAAAAATCTATCCATAAGCCTTTGGTAATCATACTAAAAATAAATTTGCTGAAAATAAATCATACTGAAAGTCTTCCACAGAATAATTTCACAAAGATAACTACAACAGGGGAAAGCCAACACCACAATCTTAATGTTAATTTACTCTACTATTGGTTATTTGCTAGACTAAAAGAATTCATCCACGTTTCATTCACTTCAATTCAGCATTTATTAAGGGCCCAAACTAGGTACTGTACTATAAGATAATGAACCAAATGCTAGGGAAAGACAAAAATGAGAAACCTTCCCTGTGCTCCAGGAGCTTTCATGCTCCCGGGGCGATACGGTAGTAAACGGATAATTGGAGGGTGGTTTGAAAAAGGAGAGATCACAGCTGGAGGAATTAGGAAAGACTTGGAGTTAGCAACTGAGTTTAGGCTTTAAGGGAGAGGAAGGAGTACACTCTAGTCTATGCAATGGGCCAAGGGTAACAGTATTTCCTGAAAAAGTAATTTATTACAAGAACCCATTAACTTACCTTTTTTAAATCAAACTATAAACCTTTTACAAAGGGTATTAGAAAATCCTTATGACTTAATTTAACTTTACACTGCAGATAATCTTGTCCATTGTTAAGATTGGCTATCCAGAGCAATGAAACCAAGTCGTAGGTTCAAGGTTTCATCATCAGTTCATGCCAGTGCGTTTCTCTCATTTTTCCAGAACTGTTGAACTAGATGGCATTAATAAACCAATCTACCCTACTTTAAAAAAATCAAGCCTTTTGTTTTTCCTTCACATTCATTACTGATTATGTTCCTTTCCTATCCAGTGAGCCTTCCTTTTTAAGAGGATTTTTCAAAAAGAGGAAGAAAAAAGAACCCTCCCCCCCCACAATTCAGTAATACCAACCAATGCACCAACTTCATCTGATAGTTTATATATAATAATTTATAACTATAGTCTTCCAACTCCACAACAAAGGGAAGGAGGTAAATTTCCTCAATCCCTTTCTGGAGAACCACTTATTCAGTAAAATTACGAAGCTTAATGCTTCATAAACTTAATGTTTTTGTAAAGTTTTTGAAAAACTTAATGTTTTATTGTTCTTCCTATTTACATAGTTTTAGTTATATATTTTGTGTATGTTTGGTAATCATAATGAAAAAAAAATTACTGAAAATAAATCATACTGAAAATCTTCCATGAAATAATTTCACAAACTACAATAGTGTAAAACCAACACTGCCATCTTAATGTTAATTTATTCTACTGTTGGCTATTTGCAAGACAAAAAGAATTCATCCACATTCCACTCACTTCAATTCAGGAAACCCTTATGAAGGACCCACCACAAACAAGGGGCTATGCTCTAAGATACTAAACAAAATGCTAGGAAAAAACAAAAATGAGAAGCCTTCCCTTTTCTCCAGATTACATAATTCTACTTGGTTCTACTTGCTTCATTCTGCATCAGTTTATATATACCATCTCATGTTTCTATGACTTCTTTTTTTCAAAATTAAATTTGATGTTTTTCTTTTTGCTACATTTTAAGTTCTGAACAGTCTTTCTCCTTCCCTCCCCATGCTACACTAAAGAAAGGCACCATTTGACAGAGATTTATAAATGTATAGAAAACCATGCTATATTCATATTTGTATTTATCCTTATGGCACAGTAATATTTTATTCTGTTCATGTACCACAATATGTTTAGTCATTCACCAACTGATAGATACCTAATTTACTTCCAATAATTTGCCACCACGAAAAGTACTGCTGTGAGGATTTGGTGTGTATTAGACTTTTAGTTTCTGGTCATTTGCCACCACAAATAAAGTTCTGTTATGTATATCTGGATATGTATTCAGTCTTTCTTCCCATTTTTGTCCTTCTTGTGGCATATTCTTAGCAGTAGGATGTTTGCACCAAAGGGAAACTTTGTACGCATTTTGTCTTTAAACGTTAGACTTTAGCTGGCATAGATCTGAACTTGAATCCTTTATCCCACTTTTTAAAGTCAATAAATATTGCTGAAGTCTATAATAGCTAGCACTTATGTATTGTGTTTCCCCCTGAAATATCCACAGATGTTTTTGGGGGCAAGTTGTTACAAGAAAATAGTGAAGCCTGGAGCCCTGTGGCCCAACCCTGTCTCCCTGACCCTGGAGTATCCCCAAGCCTCAGCTTCCTGAGAATGACCCTGGCTACAGACTGGGCCAGTTGAGCCAATCCAAGAGGAAGGATTCACCCTCCATTCATGGCACTGGGAGAAGGGGTCAGACAGTTGGAGAGTCCCAATCAGTCTGTGGTACCTGGGGGTTGGAAACCTGGGGAGAAGTTTGAGCTTGGGAACACTGGTGCTGTCCAGCAAGAGTGTGTATCCAAGAATAAATGATCCTTCAGAGGCAAGGTCAGAGATCCCAGGCCTTGGATAGTGGTACATACCACTACATATTCACAGGGCTGAAGTTCCAGGTTTGGAGAAGAGGCTGAGAGGTCACTGTAGGAGTGAGGCATGGGCCAATTTCCATGTAATTTTTTTTTTCCTGGCCCAGGTACCAGCAGTTGTTCCTGGGTTCTAGAAGTCCAACCTGAGAAGGTGGGAAAATCAGGGTCTTTCTATGGAGGCATCATTGGCTAAAGGTTCTAGAGATAGGACATCATCACAGGAGAAATGGAAACCATGAAGATGCTCTCCCTCTGCTTGACATCTTCAGAGCTTTGATAGGTGGCAAAGCTGGTGATGCAAACGCAATCCAGTCACGTCACTTCAACTTTAGTATTGGACTACACCCGCCTGCTGAACATCAACCCCAGCAAGTTTGTGTAAAACAAGTTGAGATCCTCCAGTGTCCTCTCATTCTCTGGGGTAGGTGTTTTACACTTCAGCATCTTGTTGGGCCACCGGAAGTGAGCCATGCTATAGCTTGAGGGGCTAGGGCTTGCAGAAGGGGAAGTTATATGTTTCTTTAATGTTTGCAAACTGCTTTCCACATCTTATCTTATTTAATTCTCACAGCAGTCCTGTGTGATGGGTGTTATTATTGCCCCCATACTACAGATAAAGAATCTTAGGTTAAGTGATTTAACTTTGCCTAGTATCACATAGCTAGTAAATTTCCAAGGAAAGATTTGAACTTAGGTCTTCTAGACTCCAAGTTCAGTATTCCATCCACTGGGTCACCTAAGGATTTCATTTCTATAGCACTTTATGGTTTACCAAGCTTTTCCCTTATAACAACTTTCTGACACAGGTCCTTAAATTAAATTTAAATTTAATTAAATTCTTGTACCCATTTTACAGATGAGGAAACAGATTCTGAGAGATGGATGACCAAACAAGAAGGAGACTCTGAATCCATTTCTCTCTAGCACTCTTTCATTTAAGCTCTTTTACTAAGAGCTATGGGGACACAAATGTATAAGGTATTTTCTTTCCATAAGATGCTTATGGTTGACCAAAATGTGGAAAGGAGTCCTTTTAGATGAACTGGAATTAATAGCCAGGCAGCTAAAGTGAGCATGGGATTACACAGAAGATTTCTTTTCAAAAAATTCAAACAAAATATCACTTATATTTGGCAATGGTCAGACCTTCAGGGAGTTAGGGATGTAGTGAGGAAGCATCCAAAATGTGGGAATGTGGGTCTTTTTTTTCAATCTTATCACAATCCTTACTGGTTTGTGAATTAGGGAATAAATATCTTATAAAAATGGAAATCTTGCTGACGTTTTCATGGTTGGGTTTTCTTTCTTGGATTGGTGGTAGGTACCACAAAGCAGTTTTCTTCAGTCTGGGATCTGGGCCCCACTTTGTGATCCCATGAGGAAATGATGAAGCATATGAAAAGGAGCAAAGCAAAATTAAACAAACCTTATTCCAACCCAAATAAGTCCAGTTTGGTAAAGGATTTGGTCAAAGTCTCAATTTTATTTTTTTTTAAATTTTAGACCAATTAATCTTTCTGTCCAGAGTGTATTGCTACAGGAAAATTCAAAAATCAACATTGGGCACATCATGATAATCTGCCAAATCATTAAATCTGCATGATCACCATTGCTTGGCTGTGCCAATACTTTTCCAGCATTTTCAACCTGCAGGGAATTTAAACAAGGAAACACATGAGGACCACCCCTAATACTGGCTACCATCCTGCCCAAATCCAAATTTATGGGACAATTGGCACTATTTTGGATGAGGACACCAGTGAGTTGATGATTAATTCATCGCCTACTACTTTTTCTTTCTTATAATTTTTTATTTTTATTGGTAGCTTTTGTTTTTATATATCATTTTTACTTCTGAATATAACCCTCCCAGTGTGCTATTCCTTATAACAAGAAGTCTTTTTTTTTTTATTAAGGAAAATGGGGTGGGGGAGGGAAGCTGTATAGTCAGGTGATAGAACGTAGAGTCAGGAAGGCAAATCCAAATCCTGACTCAAATATTTATTATGTATTGTGTAAGTACCTAGCTGGAAATCTATGATCCTACAGATAATCATATGTGTCATAAACAATATATTAACCAATTATGACAGTATTAGAGGCAGCTGAATGTTGCACTGGACAGAGTGCTGGCCTCAGAGCCTGGAAGACTTGAGTTCAAGTCTCACCTCAGACACTCACTAGCTATGTGACCCTGGACAAGACACTTAAACATGTCTGTCTCAGTTACCTCATCTGTAAAAGGAGCTAAAGAAGGAAATGGGAAACCATTCCAATATTTCTGCCAAGAAAACCCCAAAATGGGGTCATGTGGAGAGAGTTGAACATGACTGAAATGATTGAACAAGAAACCCACCCTTTTTCATCTCTTTAACCAACTATACAGTTAAAATGCTCCCTCATTAAAATTCTGAAATTTCTTCATTAGCATATTTTAAAATAAACAAGTCTACTCCACTGTACCTTTTATTTATTCAGTTCCTTTTAAATAATATGCATTCTTCTATAGCCATATTTTACAGCAACAATAATGATAGATAACATTTACATAGTGTACCACATATCAGACATGGCTAAGTGCTTTAAATTTATTGCCTCATTTGATCCTCACAACATTAGACCCATTTTGCAGACGAAGAAACTAAGGCAGAAAGGAGTTGTGACTTGCCCAGAGTCATAGAGTCACATTTTAATTCAATTCTTCCTTCCTCTAGGTCTATACCTCCATCCACTGCACCGTGTAGTCCCTCCTATTACTTACATCAAACTTTAAAATACTTTAAAAAACAAATTCTCTAAATTTTAAAAGACTTGAACATCAAATTTATTTCCTTGTATTAAGATCTCAAGTTCATCCTGCTTATCACTGAGACTTTGTGCATTTGTGCGTAGCGGCTAGAGGCTGGTGTTTTCTTGCTGATTCTCAATTTACTGATCCTTTTTTCTGATGGTCTTCCTATATTGTGTGGGCTCTTCTCTTTGGCATCCAGCTGGAGAGATATGTGTGAATGATTTTCTTTAAGTTTTAATTTTCTATTTTAAACCCACTCTATCAGGCTTACAAGTTTCCAGGCTAAAGTATTTTTTACAGATGTTTGTTAAGTGTACTTCACTCTTGGTCAAGGGTCTATCTATCATGTTTATAATTTAAATCTCAGGCCTAAAATTCAAATCATTTTGGCCAGCTGTTCATTTCCGCAATACATGTTTCTCTTAGGAAAGTTAACTCTGAAACAACAGCAGTAATGAAAACATTATCCATTCCCTATAATATTGGAGATGGAGGAGGTGGTAAATTATAGTCAGCCATGAATTCCAAACATTTGCACATACACACATACAAGTTCAGGAAAATTCAATAATATAACATATTATACACTAATGCATACATTTAAATACAGTATAAATTGGGGAGCATACCCCAAACTTTCAAATAAAGACAGGTATTAGTATTAGATAGTATTACCTAGTGCCCAATACATAGTAGGTACTTAATAAATATTTATTGATTCATTGTACACATATATATGCATATGAATACATATGTGTATATATGAACATATACAAATATAAGTAAATACATATGTTTTAAAATGTATATAGAGTAACATTTGTGTTTGCTTATTGGATTCTTAAATTCTGCCAGAGGCTTCATGGTTTTGGCTTTCATGTTAAAAGATTTACGTATATGTGGATAAATGACCAGTTGCAAGGCTTCTTTAGATAAGCCTGCAATGTTGACCACAAGCTAGCTCAGATCCCTTCCCTACATTTCTCTCTTCATTTTACCCCATTAGCCAGTTAAAATGTCCAAAGACTGTGAAGCAAGGATTTACAATGTGAATCATTCTTGTCTTCTCACCAAGACTTCCTGATATTTATTCCCCTGTATATTATTAGGAGATAGATTCATACTTTTTGATACTTTTTTTTTTAGCAGTGTCACCAATCATTACTTCTCATCTGGAGGCAGTTAGATGGCTCAGTGGATAGAGCACTGGGCCTGGAGTAAAGAAAATGAATTCAAATGTAGATTCAGACACTTAGTAGATCCTGAGTAAATCATGTAACCTTTGTTTCCTTCCATTTCTTCAACTATAAAATAGGAATAGTTACAGCACCTTTGTCACAGGGTGGTTGAGAGTCTCCAATGAGATAATATCAGTAAAGCACATAGTAGGTGGTAAAAAAATGCTTATTCTCTTTCCTCCCTTCTTCTTCTCATCTCCTTTCTTCCTCTGACCATTATTGAAAGACCTCTTTCTGTGTGGTACTTATGTATCTGCCTCATTATTCTTTGTTGCTCAAGAAGCTTCTTCCTCCTCATTGGTCCTGATTTTCTCCATTGGAAGAGTGTAATACCTATGTTGAAAAAGAGCATTGGCTCTGGAATAAGAGGGCTTGGGTTCAAATTCTACTTCTAATACTTCTCCCAAGGCCTCCATTTCCTTATATATAAAATGACATTAAAGTAGAAAGACTCTGAGATGCCTTCCAGCTTGGCATATATGTTTTTGTGACCTATATGGCACTTTTATGCCTTTTTCTGGGACTTTTCCCAGGACACAATTTTATGTTTTTTTCTTGAAATGTGAAACTAGTGTGATCAGCTGCCATGGAAGCTATAATGATCAGATTTCCTGCTGAATCATAATACAAACAGAAACTGGGCTTAGTTATTGTGTCCCAGGTTTTAGGCAGACATCTAGCTTCCGGTCACTTATTGAGACTTCATTTCTTTTCTTTCTTGTGGCTCCTGATCAGATTTCAGGCAGCATTGTACTTCACTCTTGCCTACTAACTGCCTCATCATTGACAGATCTGCTCTAATATGTTTGAAATACAAGATTTTTTTCCTTACAAAACTGATGCCCTCCCCTTGAACAATTTTGTTTCAATTATGACTTTTTTTTCTTTATTTGGATATTAGGTCTTTTTTTCTGGCAAGTGCTTAGGTATTTGATAGCATTCATCTTAAAAGATGAACCCTGAGCAGGGTTCTTAAACAACCAAACTATGCAGCATGTTTAGAGCTGGTTAAGAATCTGGTCACTGATCTACACTGATATCCAATAGGTTGCAATGCTGGACCTCGGTTGGAAACATGCCAGTGTTTGTAAATCCATATGGAGTACTACGTAGAAGCATTTGAGAAAAGAGAAGCTCTTCACAGTCTTTTGCAGTGAGTAGTATGATATCAGGATACAGAACTCAGAAATCAAGATCAGAGAAGAGAAGTTTTCTACTTTTAAAGACTCCATTTTTGTGCTTAAAAATTAGGATACTCTACTTAACAATAATTCAAGTTAGCAACTCAACAAATTCCTTTTAAATGTCTGCCATGTGCAGAGAAAAGTTGTAGGTGGTAGAAGATAAAATAATAAGATTATTGTCCTCATGGCATTTACAGTCTTCTTGGGAGAGGGCTGTAGCCACATACATAAGAAAGTATGAGACCAAATAGAATATCATAAAGACATAAGAAAAGTTTAAAAAAGATCATCACCAAATTTGCAAGCTAACTAGGCCTCAGCTCAGAAATTAGTGTGCATTACTGTTGTTAAGATATCTCTCATCCCCATACATTTGCATAAGTTGGCCCCATGTCTGGAATGCACTTCATCCTCACTTCTCTTAGAATCCTTTTCTTTCAAGTATCAGCTCAGCTGCCACCTACTACATGAAGTCTTTCTCATTAGCCCCAGCAGCTTGCACTTCCTCCCACAAATTATCTTATCAACAAACCATCAATATACACAGGACCTCAAAGGACTTCCAGGTCAATCCCCTCATTTTACCCATGAGAAAATTGAGGCTTAGGGAAGCAGAGTCCTAGAAGCTCATAATTAAAAAGTCATACCTGTAACCTGATTGGGACTCAGGTTCGCATATTCTCCTGGAACTACCAAGAAAGAATATACTTCCCTGGTCCAATTCCAGAGTAATAGAGATACACACCCTATTTTTACAAAGGGGACACTATTGATAGATACTTTGGTACTCTCTTTGATGGGGCACAATCTCCAGCAATGTTGATCACAGCTCATCTCTGCTCCTTTTGTGAAACTAGTGTGAATGTCCTCTTGTAAATAGGCATAAACACCATTATTCTGGGATACAGTCTAGATTTATTGGCACTGGGTGGATCCTTTGTTCTCATTATGTGATTGCTCCATTCCCTTCACCCAACCCCTCCAGTAGAACCCGGTGTCCTAATGGTATCCCTTATACCACTTCTCTACAAGAACTTGTAGGTAAAAAATTCCCTGGGTCAGATTGTATTTGTTCAAGCACTCCTGAAGTCTCTGTTTGCTTTTGTGTTTCTCTCTTTTTAAAGAGGTTTTACAGAGCCTTATAAAGTGCAAAATAAAACCTGTCATAGTCTTAGCAATAAGTATTTCCTTTTTGACCTCTTTCTCATAGGATTACCTTGAGCATAAGTACTTGAGAATTTGAGAATAATTATGCATGGGAGAAGTCTATGAGTATTGACGAATTGAGCTTGGCAGTTTCAATATGACATGAAAAAAGCTCTGTGGTCCCTTTAAAGAAAATCACTTTTCTATCACTTCTCAAAAGAAAATCAGATTCTGCCTCCTACGTGCACATGGGTAGATCTTACTAACAACATCAGGGGAATCCCAAAGACCCAGAGAACAGATTGTAAAGATCACATGAATTATACTAACCATTGCTATCACAAAAGCAGCATTGGTCTAGGGCTTTACACAAAGGGGAGAGCATTCATGTCAAGGTTATTTTGAGAAGGAAAGAGGGTTTATCATAGAAGAGCCCAACCACTGTAAAGATTATAATAATATAGATGTAGAGTTAAAAGGAATTTTGAAATCTGTCTAGTCCAACCCCCTTATTTTGTAGTTCGGGATGGCACCAATAATCTCTGTTTACATTCTTGATTTTCACCATCCTGGTCTTCCTTAAATTGAAGTTTCACAATAAAACCAGCTTTACTCTTCCCCTTGTGCTCTCAGCTCTTCTCCCAAGCTTGGTGCCAAGATCTGTTGCAGTCACACTCTTGAGACAAGATGGTGAAGGTTTGGTATCAATTGATTTGGTTGTATTGGCCGTCTAGCAACCATGGCTATATTCACCTCAGGCAGAGTAGACATTGTGGCCATCAGTGACTCCTTCATGGACCTCAACAACATGTTCCTGAAATGTGTTGAATAATAGTACACTAATGCATTGTTGGTGAGTTGTGAACTAGTCCATTCATTTTGTAGAATAATTTGGAACTATACCCAAACTGCTCTATAATTACATATACCCTTGGACACAGGGTGTATGTACTAAAGTAAAAATAAAAGGGCCCCTATGTACAAAATATCTACAGCTGCTTTTTCTTTTGTAGTGACAAAGAACTGAAAAATGAGGGAATGTCCATGAATTTAGGAATGACTGAACAAATTGTGGTATGTGACTGAGATGGAATACTATTGTGCTGAAATGACAAAGAAGGTGGTGTCAGAAAAACCTGGGAAGATTTTTATAAACTTATGCAAAGTGAAATGAGCAGAATCAGAACAACGTACGCAGAAACAACAATGATGAAAAACTTCTGAGTAATACAATGATCCACAACAATTCTAAAGCATTCATTGATGAAAAAATGCTGTCTCCAGAGAGAGAACTGATGGACTCTGAAGCTATAAATACATCTATTCATCCCATTAAATAGTGTTAGTCTAGAGGCTGTGGTTTTTATGTTCAAACTAAAGTTATGATCACAGTTAATTAATGGGGAAAGGAGGACCCACCACCTTATATTCATGTTTTGATCTCCCTTCCCATCAGTACCAATTCCACAATGATAATATAGCCAGTAAGCAAAGAAACCCATTTATCCAAGTCAATAGCAAAATGGAAATCAGAGACAATATGAATAGAAGAACATACACCAAACAATAAAGAATAAGAAAGGTAGGTAACTCCATTGTGAAGTGAAGTAATTCAGTTCAATGAGAGTCCCAGATCTCACCAACAGGGAAATTCCTTGAAGATGTTAGTGTAGCAAGCTGGTCATAGGGACATGATAGAGAGTATTAACTCCTCTCATGTCAGCTTCTTTGAAGAGTTTTATTCTCACTTCAACAATCTGAAGTGGGCTTAATATTGTTCATCTTCTCTCTCCATACTTGAAGCCAAAAGTACCTGAAGAATTTTTAGAGCCCCAAAAGACTCAAGAAACCCAAAGAGACTGAAGTGACTCTCATCTCATCTCGAACTTCAGTCTGCCTCTCATGCAGAGGTGGTATTGATCTCTACCAGTGAGGAAAGATTCTCATAACAACGGGTTTTGGGATTCCTACAAGTCAAAATTCAGAGAATCAGTAAAATATCCCAGAGGTGAATGAAGGAAAAGTTGCCCTGGGATCATCCCTAAAATGGAGAGCCTAGAAAGGGCTTTTCAAGAAGAGGGGCAGCATGGTAGATAGATGATCTGGGGTGAAAAGGACCCAGGCACAGACAGAAGTTTCAGAGTGAGATGGCAGCTGAGGCACAAAGTCCAGAAAATCAGAAGCAGATCTGAGAAAGAAATGAAGTATGACAATTCTGGGTACCTCCCCCAAATGGAAGTCCAATTGGTGAGCACGTTTATCCAAGAATCATTTCCTCCCCCTGCCTCCCACTCCCATTTAGGTGTTTAGCAATGTTTATGTCTCTCTACAATGATTTATTTGAAAGGCAGTGACTATTTTCAAGTTGATTTTATTCTTTACATAAATTCTCATTTTCTGCCTCCCTTAAAAACAACCAAAATGTCCACATATGAAAAAAGTTGCAGCACCTATATGATCTGTTTATAGGTTTCCTAAACACTTCCCTCCTAAAATAATATCCACAGGCACTCAGGTATGCAGATCCATCTTGCCCTACCTGAAAGTTGGAGGGGGTGATGGGGAAGGATATAGGAGATTCTGCCTCCTATGTGTACGTGGGTAGATCTTACTAACAACATCAGGGGAATCCCAAAGACCCAGAGAGCAGATTGTAAAGATCACATGAATTATACTAACCATTGCTATCACAAAAGCAACATTGGTCTAGGGCTTTACACAAAGGGGAGAGGGGTTACTTCAGCATTTATGTCAAGGTTATTTTGAGAAGGAAAGAGGGTTTATCATAGAAAAGCCCAACCATTGTGAAGATTATAGTAATATAGATGTAGTGTTAGAAGGGATTTTGAAATCTGTCTAGTCCAACCCCCTTATTTTGTAGTTCGGGATGGCACCTATAATCTCTGTTTACATTCTTGATTCTCACCATCCTGGTCTTCCTTAAATTGAAGTTTCATAATAAAACCAGCTTTACTCTTGGGGGAGGGGGTATTTAGTGGTATTGATGTTTTGGGGTGGGGGGTAGAGGAAAGATGGGGAGAAAATTTTTAACTCAAAATCTTATGGAAATGAATGTTTTAAACTAAAAATAAACATAAAATTTAATTTAAAAAATTCCCCCTATATAAGCCCTCAAAATAAGAAATAAATGGCATTCTCTCAGCTTCTAATTCTCTCTCTGACTGCCTCTTCTTGATGGAGAAACACAGAAAGCAGTAATAATGATAAATTATTCCACATAGTCAGTGAAAGACTTAAATTTGAGAATACATTTAAGGGCCTCTAAATTGGTGAACTTGTAAAATATAATTCACATTCACTTCAGAGGGCCAAGCTGAAAATCTATTATGAAAAATTGGATATTAAAAAATGGCTGTACCTGACATTGTCTAGTAATAAATCCAAACTCTATAATTTCTTGACATGGTATGAAAGTGTCTCTTGGACTAGGATGGTGACTTTTCAGTGTAGCAAATTGATTTTAAAATTATAATTCTGTAATACATTAAATGTTCTTTAACTAAAATTATCTTATGGTCTTCGTTACACTAAAAATCTATAGTTCTTTTATTTTCTCATTCTTTTCTTGGGATAATCCCAAAACAAGAATTATTCATGCATAATTTTTCTGAATAAAAAGAATGACTTTCTTTTCTCATGATCATTATTAAAAAACAGTGAAATTAATAGTCTTTTCACTATGGCAGAAGTAGACAGATCAAATCAGAACAGAATAGCATAGATTAGGGAGAAAGATTTGTTCCCAGAGATAGCAGAATAACAGATAAAATATTTTTAGCTTTTCTTGAAGAGTTGGTACTCCAACAGTACACACAAACCACCCCAGTTTGTAAGTAAATTCCACACTCACCCCCTATATACTGTAAGATGTTAATACTGAATAGGAGGATTTCCAGGAGTGAACAAACTGTATATAGACTGTGAACAAACTATATACAAATTGAATATAATAAAATTATGATGGTAATGATCATAGAGTAACTTGGCATATATTGTCATCAAAATCACCCCTAACCTTGACAGTTTTATCTATACTACATTTTTAAAAAAGATCGGTGTCTTATTCTATTCTCTTTTAGAAAAGGACAGAAATATACACAACAAGAGAAGATAGATTAAAACCACAGTGTGCTAGAATCTGAATTTGTTGATGTCATACAGTCATTTCAGTTGTTCCTGACTCTTTTGACCTCATTTTATTGGGGTTTTTTGGGGCAGATACTGCAGTAGTTTTCCATTTCCTTTTCTAGCTCATTTTACACATGAGAAAACTGAGGCAAATGAGTATAAGTGACTTGTCCAGGGTCACACAGCTAGTAAACATCTGAGGCCAGATTTGAATTCAGTTTTTCCAGAGTCCAGGCCTAGCACTCTATCTGCTATGACACCCAGAGTCTGAAAGGACTTTAGAAGTTAGTTGAACTCTCATTTGGAAGATGAGGAAAAGTCCAAAGAAGTTAATGGACTTCACCAACATCATAGAACTTAACTAGCAACAGAGGTTGCTTAACTTAACTCTTTTTTTAAACTTAACTCTTTTAACTCTTTTAAACTTAACTCTTAATCCTTGTTCTCATGAGAGACTATGAGTTCCTTGACTGTAGGGACTCTTTGCCTTTCTTTGTATCTCCAATACTTAGCACAGGGCTTGGTATATAGTAAGTATCTAATAAATGCTTGCTGACTTAAACTGACTTTTCCATAAAAGTCCTATGCCTTTCCTATTCTAATACATTGTCTATTTAATGTTCAAGGTGATAGAAACTCTTTGAGAGGAAAGATTATTCTCTTATTTGAATTTGAATCCCAGATTCTAGTGCTGATTGTCTAGTACATAGTATTGTTGTTCAGTCGATTCCGTTGTGTGTGACTCTTTATGACCGACCCCATTTGGTATTTTCATGGCAAAGTTTACCCTTTCCTTCTCCACCTGATTTTACAGATGAGGACACTGAAAATAATACAGTTAAGTGATTTGTCCAGGGTCACACACCTAGTAAATATCTGAGAATGCATTTGAATTCAGGTTTTCCTAACTCCAAATCTGGTGCTCTATCCACTAAACCTCCCTCCCTCCTTTCCTTCCTTCCTTCCTTCCTTCCTTCCTTCCTTCCTTCCTTCCTTCCTTCCTTCCTTCCTTCCTTCCTTCCTTCCTTCCTTCCTTCCTTCCTTCCTTCCCTCCTTCCCTCCTTCCTCTTGTAAAGGTATAACAAACTTGACATGATCATCCAAATTGTCAGCATTAATTTTAATGCTCATTGACTATAAGATAAATGTTAAGTAGAGAGAAGAACAATGAAAAATATGTGTGGAAAATATGGTTTAGGGCATTGATACTTGCACAAAATCAAATACTTGTAAACAACTTAAAATTTTTATATTTATATAATGTAATTTTAAAAATTTAACAAAAGTTGAAAAGAGTAGCATCAAATAGCATAAAAATTAATTTTCCTAAATCATAATTGACAGGAAATAGCCAATTACTCTCGTGGAAACTGCTTCAAAATAAGCTATGTGCTGTCAGTTCCTTGACAGGTTATGGCAAAGGACAAAACTGATATTAAATTAGAAAAAAAAGAAGTGAAGAAGACACCACTTGCAATATGGAAGCTCTGATTTTGTTAATTTAAACAAGATGGCATTTTTCCTGTATAGAAAGAAAAGTTAGGGAGTAAATTTGCAACTGCTGTCCTATAATCTGGGTTCATATATTATGTTTTATGAGGGTAAGACCTTTGATCATGTTTTGTACATGGCTACAGATTGTGCTCACGGTTGCAAGTTCTTTTTGATTTCCCCACCACTTTTCTACCTGGAGCCTTTTTTTCTTCTTTCCAAGGACACTGAGCTCAACATTGATATGGTTGAAATCCCTATGGAGTATTCCTCTGGGCCCCTTCACCATAACTGTCTAACCCTTAAGAGAGATATCAACATTTTCTGGAATGTCAACCGTCTGGTTGCTTAGAATGGTCTTCATTCTGGCAGGGAATGGGCCAAAGAGACAAGAATACCTTTCTTTTCAGAATTTTTTTTCCATTTCAAAAAATTTTACTAGTGTGCTTTGTTTCTTACCTTAAAAATATTTAGAATAGCTCCACTCTGTGAGAGGTCTCTTATGATAAACAATTAAGCAAAACTAACAATATAGTGACCTCTCCTGAAGACATGCAATACTCCAGATCAGGAGCATCCCTACTATCTCTTCATCTCTGATTTAAAGGAAAAAATGAACACAAATCTCTCACATCCCTCTCTATTGGGAAAAAAGAGGTTAAAAACCAAAACAAATATGCATAGTCAAACAAAAAAAATTCCCCTCAATGGCTAGAATTATTACAGACTTCAAAGTTGTTCATCTTGAGTGTCATTTTTATAAAAATTGTTCTCCTGGTTCTATTCATTACATTATTGATCATTTTATAAATATCTTTAAAATTTTTTATTTTTATAATACTGATATGATACATTGTTTTGGTTCTGTTTACTTTACTCTTCCTTAGTTAATGCAATGCTTTCCAATACTCTTATAAATCTTAATTCCTAATTTCATATAGCACAATAAAATTCTATCACATTCATATATCAGTTTATTTAGCCAATCCTCAATCCCCTACTGATTGGCATCACTTTATAGATAGCTTTTTTGCCACCACAAAAAGAGCTGCTATAAATATATATTTTAGATATATACTAATATATATTTTGTATTTTTCAGATCTCTTTAGTGTATAGGTCTAGCACTGATGTAACTGAACCAAACTATACACACTAATTAGTAATTGTGTATAATTCCAAGTTGTCTGAAGGCAGTTAGGTAGTACAGTGGAAAGAATGTCTGGCCTGAACTCATCATCTTGAGTTCAAATCTGACCTCAGACACTTACTAGCTTTGTGACCCTGCACAAGTCACTTAACTCTGTTTACCTCAGTTTCCTCATTTGTAAAATGAACTGGAGAGGGAAATGACAAACAATTTAAGTAATTTTGCCAAGAAAAGATCACAAAGAGTTGATCATGACTGAAACAAATGAACAACAAAGTAATTACAAATTTCTAGAATATCTTTATCTATTCACGGGTCCATCAACAATATATTAATGTGTTTATTTTTCCACAGTCCCTCTAACACTTATCATTTTATTTTTAAAAATTATCTTTGTTAATCTGATTGATATAAGATGTAATCTCAGGATTGTGTTAATTTGTATTTGTCTAATCAATAGTGACCTGGAAAGATTTTCATATGGCTATAAGTGGCCTGAATGTCTTCTTTTGAAAACTTTCTATTCAAATACTTAGAGCCATTTATCAATTTGGAAATGTTTCTTATTCTTATGAATTTGAATCAGTTCCTTATGTATCTTGGAAATGAGACCTTTACCAGAGAAACATGTTGCAAAGATGTTTACTAATTGGTTCCCTTTCAACCTTAGCTTTGTTAGATTTATTTCTGCAAAAGATTTTAAATTTTATTTTATCCAAATTATTCATTTTATTTTATCTGATTTTTATGTTTGGTCATGAATTTTTCTTCTATCCATAGATCTGACAAGTAATTTTTTCTATGTTTCTCTAATTTGTTTACGATGGAAACTTTATCAGTAGGCCAAATACCCATTCAGAATTTATCTTGTCATAAGGTAGGAGGTTTACTTTTGAAATCTAATTTCTTTCATACTTCTAATTTTCCTAGAAAGTTTTGCCAAATAGAGTCCTAAAAACCAGTAGCGGTGATACTTGTGTTTACTGATTATTAGGGTACTAGGAACATTTGCTTCAGTATGTTGTATACTTAATTTTTACCACCAATTAATCTCTTTATTTTTTAACCAGTATAAAATTGCTTTAAGAATCAGTGCTTTGTGGTATGGTTTGACAGTTGGCACTGCTTGGGTCCCTTGCTTCACTATTCTTTTCATTATTTCCCTTGAGATTCTTGGCTTCATTGTTTCCATATAAATTTTGTTATTAATGTTTTCTAGCACTAATCCTTTGGTAGTTTGATTGCTATGGCACTGAGTAAGTAAATTAATTTAAGTAGAATTGTTTTTTAAAAAGAAAACTTGTCCTACTCATGAACAATTAACATTTTCCCATTTTAGGTGCATTTATTTCTGTAAATAGTAGTTATTAGTTGAATTGATAAAGTTCTTGTATGTATTGTGGTAGGTAAACTTTCAAATATTTTATATTTTCGTTATTTATTCTAAATCCAATTTTATTTTTCTATCCCTTTCTGTTGGATTTTGTTGGTATTATAAAGAAATACTGGGCTTATCTTACATCTTGAAAGTATGCTAAAGTTATTATTTCCATTAATTTTTTCCTTAGCTTTTAAAGGTTCTTCAAGTACATCATCATACCATCTGAAAAGAAAGTGATAATTTTGCTTTATTCTTAACTTTGCTTGTCTTATTGCTATAGACAGCATTTCTAGTGATATGTCAAATAGAAGTGGTGGCAATGGACATATTTGTTTTACCCTTGATTTTATTGAAAGGGATTTTATCTCCATTATGTATGATGTTAATTCTGGCTTTCTCTGTCTACCTATCTGATTTATCATGTTAAGGAAAAGACTATTTGTTCTTGTTTCCTAGTGTTTTTCTTTTAAGCAATGAATTTTGTACTTTATCAAAAGATTTTTATGCATCTATTAATATAAACATGTGGTTTTCATTCATTTTGTTATTAATATGGTTAAGATGATAGTCTGCCAATATTAAAATAATCCTACATTTACGGTATAAATTAAACCTGGTAATATGTAATTTTCATGAATTTTTTAAGCTTCTGTTGAATTTTCATTTCAAATATTTATACCAATGTTCATCAGGGATTCAGTCTTTTTGTTTTAACTCTCCCTGGTTTATGTATTAACAACACAACTATGTCAGAGCGAGAATTTGATAGGATCCCTTCTTTTGCTATTTTTAGATACATTTTATATAATATTTGAATTGATTACTCTTTGAATGTTTGATGGAATACACTTGTGAAACTATCTGTTTCTGGAGTCTGTTTTTTAAGTTAATTTATAGCTTGTTCATTTTTTCTTCTGAAATTGGGTTGTTTAAAATCCTCCATCTCTTTTTCTGTTACATTGGGTATTTTGCATTTTTGTAAATATTAATTTATTTTATTTAAGCTATTTATTTTATTGGAACATAATTGGCCAGAACAGTTTCCAATAATATTCCTTATTTCTTCTAAATGTTTTGTGAAGTATCTTTTCCATTTTTGGTACTGATAATTCTATTTTATTCTACCTAAAGGTTTTTCTATTTATTAGTCTTTTTACTTAAAACATCTTATTTACTATTTTTCAATTTTCAATTTTGATAATCTCTTTTTTGAGTTTCAGGATTTCTAATTTGGAGTTTATTTTTTAAAATTTTCAAAGTATTTTAATTACATTCCAAATTCATTAATCTCTCTCTTTTCCTTTTTTCTCCTCTCTCTCTCCAATAAAAGTGTTTGGAAATTCAGATTTACCTCTAATGACCGGGTTGGATGTCTCCCCCAAATTTAATAAGTTCTCTTATTTTTGTCATTATCTCAGTGAAATGATCTGTGGCTTTTAAGACATTTTCTTTGATTCATCCATTCTTTAGAATTAAATTATTCAATCTCTGATGGATTTTTTAATACTTTTTTTAGTCATTCTTTATTTAACATAATATTATTGAATTGTGATAGATAAAGTATGTATATAATGTTTCTATTATTCTGTATTTGATTCTGTTTTTTTATGTCCTTAAAGATCAATTTTTGTAAGGTAATCATACACAACCAAAATATGTATATTCCTTTCTATTTCCATTTAATAATCTTCAGATGTCCATCATATCTTTTTTTCCCTAAACTTCTTTTTCAGATCCATAATTTCTTTCTGCCTTATTTTTAGAAAGTTAACTTTCTAGGGATGCTATGGGTAAATTGAGGCTCTCCTCACCAATATAGTTTTAGTCTCTTTTTCTTCTTGTTATTGGTGTAGTTTTTTCCTTTAAGTTTTTAGAAGGTGTGCCATTTGGTGAGTATGTGTTAGGTATTGAAATATGTTGTTTATGTTACTTTCTAGCAAAATGTAATTTCCTTCTATATATCTTTGAATTAGATTTATTTTTGTCACTTTATCTAAAATCCTACTTGCTTACTCTTCTGTGTTCAGGTAAGAAATAATATCTTTTTCTCCAGCTTCTTATTTTAAATCTGTAAGCGTCTTTGTGTTTGAAATGTGTTTGTTTTGAACAATATTTTGTTGTCTTTTGCTTTTGTAATCCCTTTTGCTAACCATCCCATTTGCATAATTATTTATTTACACCCATCCCATTCTCTTTTACGTTTACTTCTTTATATGCTTTGTTTCTAGTTTATTTCAAGTTGCTGATTCTTTTAACCTTCTCTTCACTATTTCCTTTTCAAGTTGAAGGTTTGTTTTGCTTTTAACCAATTCTTCTTTGACTCTATTCCTTTTTTGTTTCCTCTTTCTATCTGTATCCTGGTTGAATTGAACATATTCCTACACTAAACTGTACCTGTGTTCTTGCTTCTTTTGAACAATTTAGTTGAAAATGAAGTATGAATGACCTCCATCTCTTTCTCTTTCTATATTTGTATTTAGTTTTGCTTGTGTGACCCAGTTCTGTATACACAGTTCTCCTGTCTTTCTTCTCATTTTGCCTTATTGTATCCTTCCTCCTCCTTTACTCTTTTCTTACAGAATCTTCATTTTCAAAATGTTACAAAACCATAAATCTATCTTAATTGGCTGCCTCTATGATCCTATGTGACATTAGATTCTGAAAGAACCCTTTTAACATTCCCTTCCATTAGAATGCAAACAGCTTATCCCTATAAATCACATTCTGATTGTTCACTTATAGTTGCCTTCTTATTTTTTTCTCTCAACTCCTATTTGTTTTTTGGAGTTTCTTTTCATCTCCATTCCCACCCCCTAATCAGGAATGTTTCAAAGTCTTATATTTCATTGAAACTCTTTTTCCTTGTAGGAAAACAAATTCAAGAGTAGCAGAACCCATGAAAAGACAGAGTGAAACACATTTCCAGACCAAGAAGACTTAGAAGATTGGCAGGAAAGGTTTATTGTACCAGGTGAGAGGGGATCACAGCCCAGATAAGACTGTCAGCACAGAACATGCCCCAGCAAACTCAGAGCAGGCCTTGGGAACCACTGAATCAGAACTGGCAGCTTCTGGAGCTTTCAGCTTACAGACCATAAGAGGATCAAACAACTGGTTAGAAAAATATTACAGGTATCTCTTTGTTAACACTGAGGCAGTACTCTTTTCCTTTGCCCATACTAAGATCTGGTTTGGAATACTTGGTGGCAGTCCCAGATCAAGAATGAGCACCAGTACACCAGAGCTTGTGGCCACAGTGGAGGGGAGGCAAGGATGCTCTTCACAATTCCAGGGCAAAAAATACTGCTTGTGGTCACTTACAGACTAGAGCACAGGCTAGCAGAGTAATGAACACCTCTCCTTAGATCATCCCACCTTAGAAGAAGTTAAAACTTACAGTTCTTAGAAGTATGTCTGAAAACAATTTGCAGAAACCCATGAAGCTTGGGACAGTACTTTTCTCCACCCTGGAAGCAGAGCCCTACTTTAACAAAGAGTTAAAAGTCAACTAATAGGCCAAAAAAATAAATAAAAAGTAAATTAAACAATGAAAAAACAATTCTGACTATTGGAAGTTATTATTGTGATAAGTGGGATCAAAACATGCACTTAGAAGATAACAAAGTTACAGCTCTTACATCCAAAGTCTCTAAGAAAAATATAAATTGGTCTCAGGCTATGGAAAAGTTCAAAAAGGATTTTAAAAACCAAGTAAGAGAAGTAGAGAAAAAATTGGGAGGAGAAATCAGAATGAAGCAAGAAAATCTTGAAAGGGGCGACTAGGTGGCGCAGTGAATAGAGCACCGGCCCTGGAGTCAGGAGTATCTGAGTTCAAATCCGGCCTCAGACACTTAACACAAAAAACTAGCCATGTGACCTTGGGCAAGTCACTTAACCCCAACTGCCCTCCAAAAAGCCAAAAAAAAAAAAAAAAAAGAAAATCATGAAAAACAAGTCAGCAGCTTGGTAAAGGAGACACCAAAAATATTTGAAGAAAATAATAGCCTTAAAAACATTCTAGTTTTTAAGAACATCAGTCTTGTATAACGTGGCATCTATAGGTTTTTTGGTGTTCTGAGGGGCTGTAAAAGAGAAATAGAAATAGAAGGAAGTAAACAAGGAACTGGAAAGAGGCAGGAAAGGATGTTAGAACTGAGAAGGTAACAACTACAAGCAAATCAAGGTAATTATAAAAGAGGGGATAAAAGAAAGAAATAGGTTAAAAAAGGACAAAATCTGCTGATCTGAGACAGTGCTAGAAGAATTGGGGAGGTATGAGATTTGCAATCACACAAACCCAACTACAGATAACTAGCAATTTTCTTCTTTTTATTTTTATTTCTTTTTATTTCCCTTTATTTTTTCATTTAAAAAGGAAAGCTAGGAGGATGAATAAAGAGAACAAAGATAGTAATAGAGAATGATGTGGAGAAAAACTAATTTAGCAGTTATAAATGTGAATTTGAGTGGAAAAAAAACTCACCCATTAAAATGAAGAATGGTAACAGACTGGACTGGAGAGGAAAAACCCAACAATTTTTTTTTAAAATGAGAAATGCACTTAAACTATATTCATACAAAGTTAAAAAGAAATATTGGAAGATAATTTATTATGCCTTAGATTAAGTAAAAATAAAGCAAGATTAGCAACTGTGGCCTCAGACAAGGTAATAGTAGAAACAGACATGATTAAGAGATAAAAACAGAGAAAACTACAAGTTTAAAGGCAACATTGGTAATTAAACAAAGCTAATATTAAATATATATAGTATCTAAATACACAAAGGAAAATCTAACTCTGGTAAGTCTTTTCTGATTCCCCCTTATTGTTAATCCTTTGTTCTACTTCAATTAATTTGCATTTGTCTGTGAAAAATATAAATCCTCCCCTTCCCCCCCAAAAAAGAATGTTAGCTACTTTAAGGCAAGGATTTTTTGTTAAATCTTTTTTCATTTAATACCTAACATAGTTCCTTGCACATAATAGGCACTTAATAAATTTATATTGGATTGCATTGCATTTGGCTAGGAAATATAAATATAAATATATACATCTATATACTTATGTTTGTGTATATATACATACACATGTATGTGTGTATATATACATATACATGCATATATGTGTGTATACATATACACATATACATATACATACATACATACATATATACACACATACACACACATACACATATAGATAGATAGAGAGAGAGAGAGAGAACAAAATGCATCACTCCAAGTATTATTACCATAAAATTTCATTTACTTGGTCTCCACATATTTGAAATAAATAAAAAAGATTTGGATTCAAGTCTCCTCACCTTTATCTTTGTACAATCTAGTTTTTTTTCCCCAAAACAAATTGGTGAGTTAGTTTAAAGGAAGAACAGTCTACTTAAATACTCTTTTCCCACTTTTTTAAAACCCATTTTAAAAACACAAAAGTTCATTCCCTTAAAAATTATTTAATGTTTTTACCTTCTCCAAACTGGCTAGTACAATGCTGCTGTATACTTTGTGAACATTCAAATACCACTTATTGGTATTTGAAAATACCAATGGACACCTCTCTCTCATCCCTATACATAATTTTTGGCTTATAACACAAAAAACAACACTGAATGTTTGCTTGGAACTTTTAAAAATAGTTCATCATTAGACCGAGACCAAACATGAAAAATTGATGAACATACTGAACAGGAAATGCTGGCATCACCCTCTATTTCAGCCAAACTAAGCTACTAGCTGTTCCCTAAGCATTCCCTATGTCTTTCTTATCTCTATTCCTTGGCTCATTTTATTCATTCTATCTAATATGTTCTCCTTCTGTTGAAATCCTGCCCACCCTTTAATATCTAGCTCAAATGATAACACCACCAGAAACATTCATTGATCTCTGTGGCTGAAAATATTCTCATCTGAATTCATATAATAATTTGCATCTTCCATGTTGCTTCTGCCTGGTATTATAATTATTTCTTCCCTACTAGAGTGTAAGTTTTTTAAAGATAGAGGCCTGTGCTATTAATTGATCAATCAGTCCACATTTATTGAGCATCTCCTATATGCTAGGGACTGTGCTAAGCTGTGGGAATTTTAAATGAGGCAAAAGGCATTCCCTGTCCTCAATGAACTCACAGTCTAATGGGAGAGACAACATGCTGACAAATCTATACAAATATAATGTAGAATAAATAGGAGTAAATTAATAGAGGGAAAACACTAGATTTAAAAGGGATTGGGAAAGGTTTCTTGTAAAAAAAAAAATAGGATTTTGGTTGGGACTAAAAAAAGCTAGTCAAGCCAGTAGGTTGAGATGAAGTAGGAGAAACATTCCAGCCATGAGGGACAGCTAGAGAAAATGGCTAGAGCCAGGAGATGGCGTGTCTTGTCTATAAATCAGCAAGGAGTCTAGCATGACTAGATTGAAGAGTATGCTTTGGGGAGTAAGGTGTAAGAAGACTAAAAAGTTAGAAGAGGGCTAGGCTATGAAAAGCTCTGAATGCCAAGGAGGGGATTTTGTATTTGACTCTGCAGCTAATAGTCACTGGAATTTATTGAGTAGGGATGACATGGTTGGACCTGAGCTTTAGGGAAATCACTTTAGTGGTTGAACGGAATTTGGATTGGAGTGGGGACAGACTTGGTGCAGGCACATACCCACCAGCAGGTCATTGCAATAGTCCAGGGGAGATGGTGAGTGATGGTTAGGAGTCAAAGATGACTTCTACGTTGTGAACCTAAGAACTGGGAAGATGGTGATGCCTTCTACAGCAATAGGTGTGGGGGGTGGGTTGGGGGAAGGGTTTAGGGGAAAAGGATAAGGAGTTTCATTTTGGACATGTTGAATTTAAGATGTCTACTGGACATCCACTTGAAAATATCTAAAAGGCAATTGAAGATGCTAGATTGGAGATCAGCAGAGAGGTTGCTGGCAGGATAGGTAGATTTAAGAATCATCAGTATAGAGATGATAATTAAACCCATGGGAGCCAATGAGATCACCAAGTAAAGCAGTAGAGAGGGAGTAGAGGGAGAAGAGAAATAGACTAAGGATAGAAATTTGTGAGATACCTACAGTTGAAATAGGTATTGTGCACAAAAATCTAGCAAAGAAGATGGAAAAGGAACAGTCAAATAGGGAGAAGAATTAGAGAGAATTGCTCCTTATGGTGTTATATCCTTGTATCCCTCCCTAGCACATAACACAATGTCATGTACCTAATAAGTGTTTAAAAGCATTTCTCAAATGAATGAAATTGTCAGAATTGGATGAGGAATCATGGTTTGGATTTTGAACTTCTATAAATCTCCAGTTAGTGCCAACCATGGTATCAATCAGCCCATCAGTTTCGGTGGAAATAGCCTTAAATAGCTTTTATTTCTGTGTGGTTAAGTTCAAGTCTGCAGGATAAGTTGCTGCTCATTCTGGTGCTTTCTTACTCTTTTGTCTTTTTTGTGACATTAAATCTCAATCCTTGAATCCTTTCTTATTCATACTTCAGAAATACAGTTTAATAAAGAATTGGTTAGTCACATGACGTCATTCTCCATCTCATCTAAACTGGATCATTAGCTATTAAGTCACATAAGGGCTTAATAAGATGTCATAAATTGGGATGGAAATAGTTGGTCAATTATCTACATTTTAGGCTTTCCTTGTTGGTCGAATACAAATGAATCATATCATAGATTTTAAAGCTGAGAGCTTCATCTTCAAAGGGGCTCTGACTTAGCCACAGGACTAGAGGATACACAGTTCCTATGGTTACTCCTGATGGGAAAAACTGACATGAACACTGTGAGTTCTTAAAGAACTACTTTGTATAGTCCCCCTCCCTGTATCTAGTATTCATATGGTGCTTTAAAGTTTACAGAATGCTTAATATATCTTATAAACTCATTGGGTACCCATAGCAACCCTATGAGATAGATGGTATTATTGCCCCCATTTTACAGATGAGGAAAGTAAAGCTGAGAAATGTTAAGTGACTTACTTGTTGAGAGTCACACAGTTAGTCAGTGTCTGAGGAAGAATGAATTCAGATCATCTTGACTCTGAGTCCAGTACTCTATCCACTGGTTATCTGTGTTCTTATATCTTTTGGATCTAGTACCCTGGGTTCTTATTCTATTTACTTTATTGTACTTAGTGTATAACAACCCACTACTATTTTTCCAGACCTCAAACTTAAATTGGTCTTTTTAAATGCTACTTGCTGCTCCTAGTTTTACTCTCTGGGACCAAACAGAAGAAATTGAAATCCATTCCACATGCCAGCCCTTCAAACACTGTAGTTTTGTGATCCCCTGGCTCATACAAGTTGATTGGATATGCATGTGCTTGCCTCTGCCAAGTGCCCCTTCAGCAACTCTGTATAGCCCCACAGCTTCTGCCAAGTCTCTCACTGGGGAACTCCAGGATCAGGTCTCTGGTTTTTGACTTCTCCATAAAAGAAACACGATGGTAAAGCATGGCCAGAAACTTGATGTGTAGAAACTGACATCTCAGGTTACCTAGGGCAAACGCATGCCATTAACTAGGTGAAGGTGTATGTTTAGGAGATAAAGGAAGGGGGAGGGGGAGGTAGATAGCCAGAGGAGGGAGGGAGGGAGGGAGGAAAGGAAGGAGAGAGAGAGAGAGAGAGAGAGAGAGAGAGAGAGAGAGAGAGAGAGAGAGAGAGAGAATTTTATCTAAAAGATAAAATGATGGAAGGGACAGAGAGAAAGACTGATAGAAAGATCTGGATATCTAGTACTTTAACTTTCTTTTATAGATCATGATGGAGAGCCAAATTTTTGTGATAAGTCAGTCAGTCTGTCTGTGTCCAAGGTAGCTGATTAGTAGAAATTCCATCTGTTTTCTCTTCAAAGTCGCAATGGTCATACTTTCAAACAAAAGTCCCATACACTATGGTCTTGTCAAGTTCAATTAGGGGTGGGGAGGGGGAACATCAAATTGATCAGTGACTTCCCCAATCAATCCTTTTAACACTCTCCTCCCATTTAAGTATTTTCATCTTTAGCATGAATTCAAACTACCATTCAGCAATTCAAACAAATGGGCACATTTCCTTGGCATAAATTCAAAATTCAAGAAAAAACATCTTGGATAAACTGCATATGTGTTAATGACATTAAATTAAAACATTGAGAATAAGATCAGGTGTGATGAAGTATGGCATAGATGCTTCTGTAGCTTTATATGGGAAATGACCATAAATGCAAGCTGTCATAAAGTCCAGAAGTTTGTGTTTGCATGAACTGGGAAGGGATTTTCAGCAGCAAAAACAAAACAAAACAGAACAGAAAACAAATTGTCTCCAAAAAATAGAATCACAAAATTTTTACTTCAAATAAAAATCTGTGGAAATCTGTATAATTCTAGGAAAATCTAAAAGGTTCATTTAATCTGCTTTGGAAAAAAATCTATGTGCACAATTCAGTCCTATCTAAAGTCTTTACATTTATTTGCTACAGGCAGAGGAGAACCCTCTTGAGGCTTGGTTCACTAGCTAAGACAAAAACACTGGAGGAACCCTGGACCTGGGACTCACAGAATGAAAGTAGGGAACTCAGCTAGATAGTGAGAGAAATGATTATTTCTCTCTTATATTAATAACCAGTTATTGAGATTCAGATTTTTCCTATTTTTTCATTCAGAAAGAAGCCCCTATAGGTAATTCATCCAGTCCTTGTGTGAAGAACATTACTAATATTGCCCAAATCTTCTGGGTACATGCTTCTCACCCCACCAAATTAGAAGTCCTTACAAGAAGAATTTAATCTAGATGGATCATTCGTTGTTCACTGACTGGGTGGAGGATAGATCTTTTTGTATAGATTGCCTAAGCCAGGAGTAGTTTGGCTTCAGATGAGTCTCTCTTTTTCCTTGTACATAATTAGAGTCTTATACCCAGCCCCTCATTAGAATAGACTCACCTTCTATTATAATATTCATTCTCTCATTAACTGTTAACCAGAGTTGATTCTTGTCTATTGGGAACATCCAGGCTTCCAAGGCTATATAAGCATCAAGAGGCTGCCATGAGGGGTCTTTGGTTTATAAGAGAAAGTCAAATGACCATCCTTTAATTAATTATTCACCAGCCATAATTAATAAGATTATTAATTACCCAGAAACTAAGAAACTTTTTATATATCACAATAGGCACTTCTACCAAGGTTGATTGTGTCATCCTAGAAGGTAGAGTGGATTTGGCAGCAAACCCCAGTAAAGAGTTGAGCTATACCACTGCCACTTTTGGCTCCCTTTTCTTTCTGATCTTGAGACTGTGAGTGAGATACTTTTTCTCAGCTTCCCCTCTATTCCTCAGCTTCCGGTGACTTCTTTGTTCCCCCAGTCCACCAGCCTCTCATTGAAACGAGGAATAGGAATAATTACAGACAGATAATGCTACAGATTGGAGAAAGCCCTTCTCTAGGCTACACTAACTCATAAGTGTTTCAAGAAGTGGGTGAGTACCACATCTGACTTTGTGTTCTCAGTACTTAGCATAATGCCCTGTGCTCAGCACAACGTAATAAATCTTTGTTGAAATAAAGTGGTCCTGGGCAGACAGACAGGAAGCCTGGAACACTGGAACAAATCATGTCTTTGAAGTCAAAGGAGCTAGGTTCATAGTCAAAGGAGGTGGGTTTGACATGAAAGGAGCCTGAGTCACATAATACCTTGGTGATTTTGTGCATGTTAATTATCTTTTCTGTACTTCAGTTTGTTCATCTGCAAAATTAGGGGATTGGATTAGAATCTTCTATTGTCCTTTCCAGCTCTAAATTTCTCATTCTATAACTTTTGATGTAACACCATTTACTTTTTTTCTCACCTCCTGTCCCCTGTCATTGAACAGTAGGTAATATAAGCTGTTGCTGATTTCATTATCTCTTTTACCTGTTTGATGAAGAATGAGATGACAAAGAAGAAAAAAATATAGATTGGTAATTGAAACCTTTTTTCTTTTTTGGGCAATTCTATTTATTCAGTTTAGGAGAGACATTGATCTATAAGTCTAACACATCAACTGCATTGGTTCTTTTTTTCTTTTAGTTTTGCAGGGCAGAATGTAGGGCAATTGGGGTTAAGTGACTTTCCCAAGGTCACACAGGTAGTAAGTGTTAAGTGTCTAAGGCTGGATTTGAACTCGAGTCCTGACTTCAGGTCCAGTGCTTTATTCACTGTGCCACCTAGCCACCCCAGTTTCATTGGTTCTTTATATCAGTTGCTTCTACTTACTGTAGTAGGGGACGGGGGAGAGATCAAACTGGAACAATCTCATGTGGGATGAAAGCAACTGATTGAAACAACTATAACATTTGTGAGGAATTAGACAAACCAATCACACAGAGGATATTTTGGTGCCTTAGTTCTAATTTCATCAGACCCATAATACTCTGTCTCCATCAAATTAATATTTCCTACAGAGAAACATAATTATCTGATATTTGAATGGGACACAGTATTGTTGAAATGACACTTTCATTTATCTCCTATGAAAAGATGTGTTAGTGGAAGTTTATTTTATTATTTGTAAAACAAATGCATCTGGATAATTAATTGCACAAATGTTTCCTCTGTTTCCTTTCAAACTGCCACCAGATGGCAATATTTCAGAACAGTTTTAGGTTTGGAGGGGAAGTTATTTTGCAAGCAGATAATTCATAAGCATTCTGTTGCTTAAGAAATGAGGCTAGTATATTGTGTAGAATAGTAAGTACCTCAGAGCTTGAGATTTTTACATTTATACATACATAATTCATATATGTACATAATTCATATATGTGTGTGCATATATTTTATACACATACATATATGATGTGCAGGTGAGAATGGCAATGTTGGAAATGCTTTCCTGCATCAGTGCATTATTCATTTGGACTTTAAAAGTCTCCAAGAGAATACAATTGAAAATAAGAAATTTTTGATATATAATGACCATAAACAATTGTTAGAAAATGTCAATTTTCTGCTTTCCTTATGATCTTGCTCTGATTTAATATAGGCATATTCTGGTAAATATTTAACAACTGGTATACACGTATGTATACATGCACCTATACACATACATAGGGTATACTTTTAATAAATAATAACTTTTTATTAACACTTTAATAATAACACTTGCTAATAACACTTTATCCATTACTTTCTTAAGGGTTTGACAATTTTCAAGATGTAAAAGCTCACAATAAAAATATAACAATCAACTCTTTTGGTCTGGCTCCAGCACACCATTCTGTAAAGCAATTGAAATTGTGATAAAAAGTCAGTAAAATTTCTATGCCTTTTGACCCAGGAAAAATATCCCAAGCAGGTAGTAATTAGAAAGAAATATACCTGAAAACTAATATATTCATAGCAGCACTTTTTGTGGGACCAAAGAATTGGAAACAGAATTAGATGTCCATCAATTCAGGAATGGCTAAAGAAGTGATAGCACATGAATATAACTGAATATAATTGTACTTCAAGAAATGACAAGCATGATGGATACAAAGAAGCATGGAAAGATTTAAATGAACTGAGATAAGTGAAGTAAGAAGAACCAGGCCAATATATACAATTACCATTACAATGTAAATTGAAAGAACCACAAAAAAAGGAAATTAAACACTAAATAATGATAATGATTAGTTTTGACCCCATAGAAGAGTTGAGAAAATGCACCTCTCATCCTTTGTTACACAGGTGTAGAATATCACATATTACATATTACCAATTACATACGATATTACATATACTGGTAGATACAGATGATGTGCCCAGGTTGATGTTTGTTAATTTTTATGAGCTGCCTTTTTCCTCCCTTTCTTTTAAAGTTTTTGTTTCGAGGAATTGTTCTCTTATGGGTAAGGGAAAGGGGATATATTTAGAAATCAATGTAAGATTTGTCAAAAAAAATCAATAAGAAGAAAAAAGATTAAAAAGAGAGAAAATATCAGGGTACTGGCATCCAAAAGAGTTTCAAGACTCTGCAAGATGAAACAGTAAGAAATGCGATTTTGAGAGAGAAACATTGAAATGAGAAGCAGCATGGCATAGTGAATAGAAAGTTGGCTTTAGAGGTGGGAAGATCTGAGTCCAAGTCTTCCATCTGACATATTCAATTCAATAAACATTAATCAAGTACCCATTATATTCCAGGCACTATACTAAGTACTGTGTGACTCGGAAAAATCACATAACCTCTCAATGTTCTATGCAACATTCAAAGAGTAAACATTGCAGAGAAGGTGACTTATCTAAAGTAGGGGAAGCTTACTCACCTGGGAATTCTCCATACCAGCAATATCTCTGGTTCAGTCCCATTCCTAGCCCTAAAAGCTGAAACATTTTCCAAATAACATGGTACAGGAGTAAGCAGAGGGACTCTGGAATCAGAGGACTCAGGTTCCAATTCTTCCTCAGAAGTGGTGACAAGCAGGTGTTGGGCATTGTTACCAATTGATTAATCTGCTCAGCTGTGAGTAGGCTACTATTTTAAGATTACTATGATGCGTGTTTTTCAGAAGTATCCTCTCTCCTTACCCTCAGGAAAGTTGACTATAGAGAATTCCATATGAAGAGGGAATTGGAGATCCTGAGATAAGCAAATTATTACTTTGAAAAGGCTTTATTTTTTTTTGTTTTTAAACTTTAAAAAATATGACTTTTTAAAAGGTTAAACTTGACAAACATCATCAAACACACCCATTTCCATGTTCAAAGAAGAGAAATAGGATTTATATGAAATCATGAATCTATATTAGGTACAGCATATTTTTAAAGTACATATGAAATTTAACACAGTAGTACCAACACTGCACTGTTGTCAGTATCCCCTTCAAAACTTTCTTCAAAATGCTTTATGCCAATTTTGAAAGTCAGTTTGGATATCATAGCCACTGATACATACTGAATACATGAATCATACTGGGTGCCCCATACCTAATCAGAGATGAGTCATTTGGTGGTCAAAATATAAATCTCCTATATCCTAGTCCTTCCTTCCTACCTTCCTTCCTTCCTTCCTTCCTTCCTTCCTTCCTTCCTTCCTTCCTTCCTTCGGACAGCTTTTTAAAAAATATTGGGAATGGGAGGGAAGTGTAGGGGGCGCTGTTGAGAGTTATCTCTGAGGGGTCTGCCATGGGTGTGAATACAGACCCCTTTGAGCCTGTTTCCACCTGCTTGGGTCCAGTATCTCAGAATATTGACTCACTCTGTTCATCCTCCTCTATTCATTCTCCCTCTCTGCCAAGGGAGGCTTGGAACATTCTGATGGTTCCTGAAACTCTGGCTTGAGTGATATAGATAAAGTAGTGATGGATGAGATAAGTAAGTAGGGAAGTGTCCCAAGGGAATGGCCTCCTAAAGGTTACAAGCCACGCACCTCATTTAATAAACTATGTGAAGTTTCCCATGAGAAATATATGATGTAAGGGCTTTAGCTATAGTATATAAACTTGGACCCTCAGATGTTTGAGATTTGATTGGCGTCCATGCAATAAATGTATGGATGTTTCAAATTTCCACCTGGCCCATACTTCCATGTTTCCATTAGTGCTGTGAGCACAGGAAGCAGAGAAGCAGCCCTGTCCCAGGTATTCTACTCTTATTTTCCCTCAGTCCTTCAAATATCAGACTGTCTTCCTTAGAGAAAATTCCTGACCTGGGCCTGATCAAATGCAAAGACATTTTCCTTGATATGTTTTTCAACACCCAGGGCAAATTATGATAAAATGAACATCAAGGTTAGTTTTGAAGGTAGGTGGGAGTCCCAGCTGATTTTCTTCAGTGATAACTGTGGGTTTTATGAGTTGATTTAAGGTGAAGCTTTGGGGCTTTTATCAGCCCCAGCTGACTTACAAAGCCAATTCTTTCTTCCCTGATTACTGTCTATCCCATCATCACCCAGGTTTCATTAGGTATGGTCTATATCTGTCACTAATCTCACTCTTACTCTGTCTTTCCTGCCCCTATGTTGCCTCTTTGAGACAGGAATCAACCCCTTTCCTCGTTATGTTACTCCCCATAACATTTGCTGCTGTTTGTCCTTCATTCTCAAAGAGGACCATGACATCAGGAAGGTGATGCCATGGCATGCAAGTGAATTGGATTTGAGGGAGACCTGTGCAAAGTCACCAGCCTCAGTTTCAACTCCAGAGCTGGTCCAGTGACCAGAAATAGATCATAACAACTAGAGAAGGCCCAGGAGGCAGTGAAGAACATTGTCCTTTTTGAGCTAAGGTCTTTAACAAGTCCTAGTTTGACTAAGACCAATAAAATTTAATAATAATAGCTCATAATTATATAGTATTTTAATATTTACAAAATACTTTCATCACAACAATGCCATAGAGATAGATCAAGCACCCCAATTTATGAATGAAGAAACTGAGGATGAGGAAGTACTGTCCAAAGTTGTCCACAGTCACCCAGCTGGTAAGCATTGAAACAGATTTGACTCCAAATCCTCTGACTCTGAATCCTGTGCTCTTTCCACTTTAGATCAAATTACTGGCCTCCTGAAATAGTACGCAATACTCAAATGGATCTTTGATGTTTTTGAATGGATGCTCTCATTAATGGCTATCATGTTCATTCTTGCCTGTCTATCTCCATGCTTTCTCATTAGCTCACATCTGAGAGTCCACCAAACATATTGGAGGCCTTCTTGTCTTCTCTTGGCAAGAAGGATGCCAGTGGAGCACTCAGGCTATCCACCTCTAAGCACTCCTACTTAATCCTACAAGTCCATATTGTTTTCCTATACTCCATTTCCTTACTGAACTGCGCACAGTAGGGCCATGACAAATTCTGGTTCACTACCTGTAGTCTTTCATAAGTATCAATGACAATGGGTTACATAAATTGTTTCTATAGAAAATATATTTTTTAACCCAAACTCGAGCTTTTATCAATATGAAGAGCTCCTGAGGAAGAAATTCTATCAACAACGTTGATAAATACCTTCTTTAGAACTTAGATTCTCAGAGAGTTGCCTTAGGCATGGTTTAAAAGCTATGCTACCTGAGAAAACATCTCCAGTCCTCCAGAAAAAGGAATTCCTAAAGCTTTGTTACCCACTTTGCACATGTACTTTAACTTTGAGCCCATTTTCTCTAGGACTTTATATGCTTGTGGGAGAGTATGTCACAGACTTTTGCATTCTTTTGCATCAAACTATATTGCATAATGAACCTCTGCTTCAAAAAGTCTAGCTGGTTAATCAACTAGTAATAATGGGGGTTAGTACACAAGGAGAGGCTTGTGATCAATAGAATTTATAAAGCCACCCACCCCTCTAGTCCATAACTTTAGAACCTTGAGGGCGCTTAGTAATCAACTTTTCTGGAGACCCAGTGTACCAGTAGGAAGGTGATTTGGAATAGTAGGTCTATATCATATTTGTATTTGTAAACCCAGAAATCACAAATGATAATTAAGGGGTCCAAATTCTCATCCTGGCCATCTTGCAATTAATCTTTTTTTTAATTTTAGTTATACAAACATTCAGAGCTGTACCTGCCATAGGGATACTGGAGCTGTGACCCAAGCTACCTACCAACATGAGGACAATGTACTTTCTCCTTAGAAGGATCTGTTGCTATAGCAACTGTAACCCCCAGAGATTGCTTTAAATTTTCTATCAGTTCTATCAGTTTTTCAGGGCATTTGCAGCTTCCAATCATCACTCCTCGGGTTCCCATTTCTGTGAACCTTCTTTAACAGACAACCCTCCTTAGACATGACAAGTCAAGTAACTTCCCTAGGCCTCAGTTTCCTTATCTGTAAAATGAGAGTTTTGAACTAGATGGCTTCAGAGGTCCCTTCCAGGTCTAAATTTATGATCCTATGATCTCTCTCAATCTTAATTCAAGGAGCCAAGACTTGGACTACTTCTCCCAGGTTGATTATCCCTCAAATCTGACTCCTCCTCACTCCCACCTCACCTTCTAGTGTTAGCTGGTTCAGTTCTCTCATCTTCCTTTATAATCCTCAACCCTCTTCTTAAAGTTCTTCTCTGGTGTCTCATATGGTATTTGGATTATACTGTATAATTTCAGAGACAAAAAGGATCTCAGAACCCATGTAGTTCAACATGTATCTGAATAAGAATCCCCTTATAACATCCCCAACAAGTGGTCATCAAGCCTTTGCTTGAAAACCATCACTTAAAGGACCTCAATATCTCTAAGAGCTTTCTTTCCTCAAACTTGGCTTGGTTTCTCTGTACCTAATATTCCTTACTTTGCCATCTGGGGCCAAACAGATCCAACCCAATGGACCTTCAACAACCAACATCCTAGATCTTTTCAGTTAGAAACTGTGTGAACACAGACAAGTCATTTGATCTCTCAGTCTCAGTTTCCATATTTTGAAAATAAGAAAATATAGAATAAAAGAAATCATGTGAAAAGATGAAATAATGGACTGCATTTGAGTCCATCAATAAATATTACTAAGTGCCTACTATCTGTCAGGCACTGTGATAGGTGCTGGAGGTACAAAGGAGGTACAAAATGAGAAAGGCCCTGCTTTCAAGGAGCTTGGGCTCTATTGGGGGAGTGAATTAGATAGACAGAGAGAGAGAGACAGACAGATAGATAGATAGACACACAGAGACAGACAGATAGATGGATAGATATATAGACACAGACAGACAGACAGACAGATAGATAGATAGATAGATAGATAGATAGATAGTATATACAAAATGAACACCAACAGGTTGGAGAGAGTGGGCACAATAACATAAAAGGCTTCACATGGAAGGTGGCATTTGGGTTCAGGTTCCAGCTCGGATGCTTGTTGTGTGGCATTGGGCAGGTCCCCATTCCTCCCCACCAAATTCAACTCTTTTGCTTCAGTTGAAAATCTTCCTACTCATAGTTCTGTAACAGTCTACTTTTTCCCTTCTGCTATGTAGACACTGGTATTTTTCCTTATGCTTCTCATTACTTCATTTTCCCTCATTGGTATAATATATAGCCTTTAATTTTGCATACTTAAAATCACATTATTCATAAAAGCAACTTCAGTGGAATATATGCCTGGCCTTCCTTTTGACTTTTGTCCCAAGCTAGCTTTGGAATTTGGGGAGATCTCCTAGTAATGTTTTCTTTGGGAAACTCATCCCTTATAACTCTAAAATTCAGTGATTCTCAGTCATTTCTATTTACCTCATAAATCCTTCTGAGCTCCAAGACACACATAGCCATGCTATGTTGATTTGAAGGCTTGACTGAAAATTGGAATTGGTCTCCACCGGCTACTGTGAAATGAGGGGGCGTCCCTTGACACCTTATTATAAATGTGAACTTTGAGTGTAATGTCACTCAAATTCACTATATACCTATGTTTTTTGTACTGTTGATTATTTCCATATCTTTCCCTGATGCCTTAAAACATTCTTTAAAGTGTCCTTTGTAAACGCAGAATTCTCTCTGGTCTACTACTGCTATGTGAATCACTGTGATTACAAAAAAGAAAAAGAATTTGGCATATATTTTTGAACTCTTGAATCCTATTTGTCTTTTAAGTCAAGGGTTTTTGTGCATCTGCTTTGAAACACCCATGTATTTTCTGCTCCATTCTGTAGTTTTTCTCAGGTCAAATTTTCTCTGGCTTTAGATTTTTTTTCTCCTGATGAAAGTTTCATGATTTCTCTTTCATGAAAGTCTTACATGACAGAAGATTGGGGAGAAGCTTTCAAGAGAGTAACTTACAGTCTGGAAATACCCTTTGAATCTCTGCCTGTGGAACTTATACAGTCTTTCTGAATTTCATGACAACAGGTAATAAATCAGGAAATCTTCTTTAATAACCACATAGCTGGGCTTCATGGTGCGTGGTACAGTTTAATTGGTCCCCCAGACTCAAGTGTCTCTTCATTCCAGGCCATCTTACATTTTGTTGCCAAAATGATTTTCTTTAAGTGGAAATCTGACCATGTCAGACTCCCTTAATCAATTAAATCTAGTGCCTTCCCATTCCCTTCTAGGATAAAATAGAGACCCCTCTGGTCAGCTTTGAAAACTTGCTCCAGGCTCACTGTACTTAACTCCCCCTTTTGCACTTTTGTTATCCAGCCAAACTGGTTTTCTTTCTTTTCCCCACACATACCGTGCATCAGTCATCTCTATTTCTTTGGACCTATGATACTTATAATGTACTCCATCACCTCCACTTCATGGAATCTTTCTCTTCCTTCAAGATACAACTTGAATATGACTATTAATATGAAACCTTTTCTCAGTCCTTTCTCCCCACACTTTACTTTTGATATTGGAAACCTACATTGGAGTTAACCAAACCAAGACAACCAGAATCCACAACTCAAGGCTACCAACCACATTTTTTAAAGTCCAGTGTGATTCTGATAGGATCATATGGACATCCTCTAACAGTTAAACTTTGTCTCAGTTTTGATGGTTGTAAAATTCTGCTCATAGACTTTATTGTAAAAATGTTTTATTGTATTTTTCTTAACTTCTCAATCTTTTCAAAAGAGTCTACAAGATTCTGCTTTGAGGCCCAATAGTGGGTGAGGTGTCTGGAAAGTTTGCATTGCGATTGCTTAGGCTTGTGTTTTGTGGAAAAGCAGATGATTTCGATCTCCCCTGCTGCCAATCTAGCATCTTTCAGTAACACTAAAATTCCATATTAGGAAGCACAGCTCTTTAGGGTTGGAGGTAACTACTGAATTACAGGCCTGGTTTATAGCTAGAGCTTCTTGTTTGTAAATTCTCAGATGAAATATTAAAGAAAACAAGAAACATGTGTCATTTTGAAAACCATTCCTTAAACCACTCCAAAGCTGAACAAAAAGCATCTTATTTGGAAAAATATCTTAGGAATAGTATGCCCACACAAATTTGTGAAGGGCCCTAGTTTTTCTGTGTCATCTCTTAAGTCTTTTGATTATTCAATCTAATGCATTGTTTTGGTGCATTGTTTTGTATTATTCTCTGTAGTTTCATGACTGATTATCTCACATATGAAAATGTTGTTTCCCTCCAAAGATTGTCAGCTCTTTGAAGGCAGAGAACTTATTTTTTTGTAGCCTCTCTCCACCCTACCTCCTCCCTTGCATCTAGCACAGAGGTAAGTCCACAGTGAGTTTGCAATTAATACTTGTGGAATGAAAAAAAATAGTCCTCTCTGTCTTTATAATTGTCTGTTTTTGTCTCTCTCTGTCTCTCTTTATCTCTCTTTGTCTCTCCCTCTCTGTCTCTCTCTTAAAATAACATGATCAGTTGTGAAAAGATGGTAATGAATGATATTTAGATTAGTGCCCTTCCCCAGAGGGAGAAGGATGACAAGTGTGAAAAAAAAGCTGGAGTAGAATCAGGATCATAGAGTTGTAAGGGATCTTAAAGGTTTTCTAGTCCAACCCCCTCTTTTTCCAGATCAATAAATTGAGGCCTAGGAAAGTCAAGTAACGTGTACAAGCTCATATAGGTAGCAAGAAAGTATCAGAGATAAGGTCTGAACCTCCAGGTCTCACATGGAGAGCCAGTCTTTGTTTCACAGTCCTAGGGAAAATATGCTTATTCTTCTTTTTAAAAAAATTATTCTTTTAATTCCCAAATTTTCTCCTTCTCTCCACCCTTTTCTGCTTCCTTTGTGAAGGCAAGAAATGCAACACTTTTTGCACATATGAAGTCATGAAAAACATATTTCCATATTATCCAAGTTCCAAAAATAAATAAATAAAAAAGAAGAAAAAGAAAGAGAATAATATTCTTTAGTATGTACTCTGAGTTCATCATTTCTCTATCTGGAGATGAATAGCATGTTTTCTCACTTTGAAATAGAATATCAGGGCAATTTTCTTTGAGAATTTCTTGAAGGATAATTTCTAGGCTCTTTTTTGATTATGGCTTTCAGGTAGTCCAATAATTTTTAAATTATCTCTCCTTTTTCCATTTTCCAGGTCAGTGGATTTTCAAATGAGATATTTCACATTGTCTTCTTTTTTTTCATTTGTTTGGATCTAGTTTATAGTATCTTTATTTCTCATAAAGTCATTAGCTTCCAATTGCTCCAATCGAACTTTGAAGGAATTATTTTCTTCAGTGAGTTTTTGAAATTCTTTTACCATCTGGGCAATTCAACTTTTTGAAGCATTCATCCCCTCATTGGCTTTTTCGGACTCTTTTACAGTTTGAGATAGTCTATTTTTTTAAGGTCTTATTGTCTTCAGTATTTTTTTGGATCTTCTTTATCAGGCTGTTAACTTGCTTTTCATGTTTTCTTGCACCATTCTCATTTTTCTTCCACTTCTCTTACTTGATTTTCACAATCCTTCTTGAGCTCCCCCATGGTCTGTAACCAATTCATATTTTTCTTTCAAGTTTTTGATGCAGGAGTTTTGACTTTGTTGTCTTCTTCTGGTTCCATATTTTGATCTTTTTTGTCCCCCTAAAAGGATTCTATGGCTTGTTTGTGCTTCTTCTGCTTGCTCATCTTACCATGCAATTACTTGACTTTTGAGGTCTTTGTCACAGTAGAACTCTGATTCCAGAATGGAAAGAATTATGTCCCGAATTACTGGGGTTTTCACAAATGTTGTCAGAGGTCTGAGGAGGTCTTCTACATAAACCCCAAGCTCTGGCACTGGTGTTTTTCACCCCAGGACCACCACCTAAGTCAGTGACCCAGATCCAAGCAGGTCAAAGCAAGAATGATTACCCTCTGAATGATCACTTGATCCTCCTACTATCTGTGGGTCAGGAGCTTTGGAGGCAGCCATGATACAACAGCTGCAGCCACTGCAACTTCTCCACCTCTCACCCAAGGGCCAAGAGCTGGACTAAACTCTTCCGAATTCCCACAGAGTTCCCCACTGACCTTTTACTTTGTATTTGGCATTTATGGGTTGAGAAGTCTGGAAAACTGCCACAGCTGCCAGTGATTAAATATCCTGAAGTCTGCTCTGGCCAGTCTATGCCACTGATCAGCCTGCTCTGGAACCAGAACCACATGGCTTACACAGGACTGTGCTCAGCTCCCAGGTAGATGTGATAGACCCTTAATGTCAGCTTTCTGGTCTGCCTTCTGTAGGAGATTTGTTTCTCTCTATCACTTTGTGGGTTACATAGCTCTAAAATTTGTTTAGAGTCATATTTTATAGGTATTGGATGTGGTTCAAGCTGGGGCCAAGTGGAGTTTCTGTTTTTACTCCACCATCTTGGCCAAAAACCTCACAACTTTTTTTTTCATATTCTCAAAATCTTTATTGATAGAAAAAGTCAAAGTAGTCTTAGTGTCTTTTTGTCTTCATAAATGTAAAGTTATAGGTAACCAGGCCTTAGGGCTTGTGGTACATTAAGGGGAAATTATGGCAGAAGGGTCCTAGAGAGAATACTTTACCCCAGGCTGCTTATTAACACTGAACCTCACAACTTCTAACAACAATATAGTCTGGATAGAGTCATATTTCCATTCTAAAAGTCTTTATAGTCTCACTTATAAGCTCTTCAAACAGAATGATGCAGCTCTCCTCTTGACATAGACTAACATTTCTATTTTGTTGTTATTCAGTTATTTCAATCATGTCTGATTCTTTCTGACTCCATTTGGGGTTTTCCTGGCAAAGAACTGGAGTGGTTTGCCATTTCCTTCTCCAACTCATTTTATAGATCAGGAAACTGAGTAAAACAGAATCAAATGACTTGCCCTGGGTCACACATTGTAAGCCATTGAATAGCTTCATTTTCCCAGTTCAGAAAGAGGCAGGGAGTCAGGGGAGGATAGTGAGGTAGAATACATGGGTCTTTTTGCACCCTTATACGTGAAGAGTCTAATCATTTGTGCATCAATAAACTCTATAGTTAGATAAACTGTTTTTCAGGTTTGGTCACTGTTACTTGAAATCCTAAACCTGGCAAGCATAGATGAATGCTTTTGTCATATAAGGTAAGAATTTGGCTAGTATAAAATGATATTAAAACTTTTATCTTTCTGATTTTGTGATTTTGCTTTTGGTTACTTTGAATTAATAATTGAGAAGTGGCAAAATAAAGTAGTAGGAATGCATACACGTATAAATGATTAAATGTAGCCTTTTTGCAAAAAAATAATAAAATTATGTGTTTTTTTAATGCAGTGAAACACATAAAGCAGAATTCTAGTAGAGGTGGTGTTGGGAATGAAAACTAATCCCTTTAGTGATTTTGATTATATTACTGCTCTCTTTTGTATTCTTTTTATGTTTTACTTGTGCATTGAATCAAGAAGAACTAAACTACAATCTCCAGTGTGGATCTGGAGGGAGAAGTTATGTCAAGACTTCGTAAATGCTTAGAGAATGCCACACCCATAATGCATCCATAATCCTTTCTCCATTCCAAAAGTCTATATAGCCTCACTCACTTTATGAACTCCTCTAACTTCAGAGAATGATACAGCTCTCTTCTTGACATAGACTGACCTTTCTACTTTGCCATTATTGAGTCATGTTTTTCAGTCATTATTTCAGTCACATTTGATTCTTTGTGACTCCATTTGGGGTTTTTCTGGCAAAAATACTAGAGTGGTCTGCCATTTCCTTCTCCAGCTTACTTTACAGATCAGGAAACTGAGGCAAACAGGGTCAAGTGACTTGCTCAGGGTCACAAAGCTAGTAAGTATCTGAGGCCAGTTTTGAACTCAGGAAAATGAGTCTTCCTAACTTCAGGCCCACCACTCTATCTGGTGGGCCATCTAGATGCTTTGTGCTTGATCACACTGCTACTAGACTTTTTTCTGACCTTACCAATCATCCCCTTCTACATGCTACAAACCTCTTTCTATTAATTTCCTTTCTATCTATGCATACAGGACTTCCAAAAAGTCTTGACACAGTTTTTACCTTTAATAACCTAAGCTATTATTGATATTAATATTATTGAGATTAAGCTATTAATCCTCAATAGCTTAAAATTTCACTAAGATGCTTGAAACACCCTGTATGTTCATCCTTCCTGTGCCACAAAGCATTTAGTAGATGTACTTTCACCTTTTGATTCTTCTGAGGATTGTTATAATCAATAGAAAGTCATCCATAAGCAGAGGCATCTGAAAGACCCCAACATCTATATGGAATCTCTTTCCCACTAGGGCTCCTTTTTCTCTAAAAGTTGACTTCATTCAAGCTTCAAGTCCCACTTGAAGCAGAAGAGGAGTGGGTTACTTTCAGAGATTTTGTGTATATTCATCTGGGTCAGAACACTAGCAAACATCAAGACTGGTTTGATGAAAATGTTGGGAAATTCAGAATTTGTTAAAATGAAAAATGAGAACTCCACAGGATTTACCAGCAGGATAGTTCATCCATCTCTAAGAAAGTAACATTTGATTCCACCAAAAGTAAAGTACAGGCAAAGCTTAGAGAGATGCAGGATTATTGAGTGAATAAGAAGGCACATGAAATTTAGTTTTATGTTGATAGTAACAATCCAAAGAACTTTTATGATTTCCTGAAGACTATTTATGGGCCAAAGACCTAAAATATATCTTGACTACTCAGTTTTTATGGAGCCACATTGATTAGTGATAAGGATATGATCAGAGAGAGAAGGGCTGAACACTTCCATAGTGTTCTTAACGTACCATAATCAATCAATGCTGAAGCCATTGACCATTCATCTCAGCAGACTCACCCACCCCAAGGATGATTTGCAGCTCTCTTGCAACAGGACAGAGGATCCTCGGAGCTGGGTAAGAGAAAACACAGGGCCCACAGTAGGGACAACAGCATCTCCTGGGGCTATCAGCCCACAGCCTGGATACTTAAAAATTACATACCTGAACTTCCAGAAGTCAAGATGGTGGAATAAAACCTAGTTGCTCTGATCTCCCCTCCCTGACCCAGAAAACCCAGAGATAAATGTCCCAACCAGAGTAAAATCCTGAATTAGTAGAAACAGCCTCAGGCTTGGGAGTCACTGAGGAAGGGGGAAGTGAGGCAGTACAGAATCTAAACCCAGGAGGGTGAAGCCAGGAAGCACTAACAACACAAGCCCAAGTGTACCTTAGCACCACCAGGGGAATCAGCAGACAGCAGCTCTACTTGCCTCCAGCTACTGAGCTTGCCCAAGCTATAACCCAGAGACACAGAGATGGAAAACTCAAGTGGCCAGACCACCCCTTCCCCACAGGTTACTCTGTGAGCTTCAGGGTAACTCAAGGGAAACACTGTGAGCTCTGGCCTTGGCCTCAGTCTAGATACTCAGAGGCTACAGCTCACAAAATTAACAACCAAACCCTTATCTCCCAGCCTTAGAAGCTCAATACTTCTGCACCCCAGAAGCAGATATCCACTCTAAAAATCCAGGACATAGGCAATCACAATAGAGGAGAAAGAACCTGTGGATTCTAGAACCATAAAATCTTTTTATAATGACCAAGAACAATCAAATTCAGAGGACAACTTGGACTCTATACTCACACTGGACACCACAGAAGGAAATGTGAATTGGTCCCAAGCCCAAAATGGATTCTTGGTGGAGCTCAAAAGGGATTTTAAAAACCAAATTAGAGATGTAGGAGATAAATTTTAATCTACAGTGACCAGAGTGGGAAAAAAATCTCAATGAATAAAACAAATCTTTAAAAAGTAAAATTGGAGAACTAGGACAGAAGATCCAAAATCTAACTGGAGAAAATACTTCCCTAAAAATGAAAAATTAACATATGGAAAAGGAGCTTCAAAAACTAATTGATGAAAATAATTCACTAAAAATCAGAGTCAGTCAAATTGAAGCTAAGGACTTTATGATGCAGCAAGAGTCAGTCAAATAAAACATAAAGATTGAAAAATTAGAAGAAAGTGAAAAATATCTCACTGGAAAAAACAACTGACCTAGAAAACAGACCCAGGAGAAACAACCTAAGAATTATCAACCTACCAGAAAGCCATGATGAAAAAAGTAGCCTGGACAGTATCCTCCATTATACTGTCAGAGAAAACTGTCCTGAGGTCCTAGAATCAGAAGGTAAAATAGTTTTTGAGAGAATCCACTTTTCTCCTGAAAGAGATCTCAAATTGAAAACTCCAAGAAATATAGTAGCCAAATTCCAGAGCTAGAAGGCCAAGAAGATACTGCATGCAGCCAAAAAGAAACATTTCAAATATCACAGAACTACAGACAGGATTACATAGGACTTAACAGCTTCTACGTTAAAAAAATTGGAAGGATTGGAATTTGATATTTTGTAAAGTAAAAGAGCTAGGACTGCAACCAAGGATCAACTACCCAGCAAAACTGAGCATAATATTTCAAGCAAGTAGATACAAATTTAATGAAAGAGCCAGAGTTCAACAGAAAAATCAATCTCCACTTACAAGACCCAAGAAAGACATAAAAAAGTAAACAAGGAAAACACACACTCACACATACACATATATGCACAGATGCATACACATGCACGTAACTTGGGACTCAGTAAGAGCAAACTGTTTACATCCGTATATGAGAAGTGGATAACTGTCAATATTGAAATTTGTGTAATTACTGTGACTTTAAAAAGGGATATACATAGATAGAGGGTGCGGATATAAGTGAACTAATCTGAAGATTTAAAAAAAATCTTATTAAGGGGAATAAAAAGAGTGTAATGTGAGAAAAGGAAAGGATGAGGCAGAAAATGGTAAATTATGCCACACAAAGAGGCATAAAAACATACGGAAGAGGAGGGGAAGGAAGGAAGGACTGAGATAAGCATCATATGAATGTTATTCTCATGGGTTCTGATTCAAGGAGGTATCAATATAATCACTTAAGCTTAGATCCTAACAGGAAAAGACACAAAACTCATAACAACAGAGGGAAAAGAGGGAGGGAGAGGAACACTGTACAAAATTTACTAGCATTGGTTTGGGTTCAGGGAAGGAATAACATACTCCATTAAGAATAAAAACCTATTGTCCCCTACAGGCAGTAGGAGGGATAAGGGGGGAGGTATAAGAAGAGGAGGGGAGTTAGAAGGGAGGGAAAGAGTAGTAAGCAGAAAGGATAGGTAAAGAGGGGAGGACACAGGGAGGGAATACTGAGGGAGGCAGTGGTCAAAAGGAAAACTCTTAAGGAGGGGAAGGGAAAATGAAGATACAAAAATATAAACAAGGGAGGGAATAGGATGGAGGGAAAGTCACAGATAGGAATCATAACTGTGAAAGTGAATGGGATGAACTCTCCCATAAAACAGATGCAGATAGCAGAATGGATTAAAAACCACAATCCTACAATATGCTGTCTACAAGAAACACATTTGAAACAAAGGGAAACTCACAGGGTAAATGTAAAAGGATGGAGTAGAATATTTTATGCTTCAGCTAAGGTAAAAAAAAAAAGCAGGGGTAGCAATCCTTATCTGAGATAAAGCAAAAGCAAAAATAAAGCTAATTAAAAGAGATAAGGAAGGAAACTACATCCTGCTAAAAGGCACCATCAAAAATGAAGCAGTATCATTACTTAACACATATGCACTAAGCAGTTCAGCATCCAGATTCCTAGAAGAAAAGTCAAGGGAATTAGAGGAAGAAATAGATAGCAAAACTATACTAGTGGGGGACATCAATCTTTCCCTCACTGAACTTGATAAATCTAAACTCAGAATAAACAAGAAAGAAGTTAAGGAGGCAAATAGAATTTTAGAGAGGCTAGACATGATAGATCTCTGGAGAAAACTGAATGGGGATAAAAAGGAATATGCCTTCTTCTCAGTGGTACATGGCACATTCACAAAAATCAACCATATACTAGGGCATAAAAACCTCAAAATTCAGCGCAGAAAGGCAAAAATATTAAATGCATCATTCTTAGATCATGATACAATAACAATCATATGCAATAAAGGGCCATTGAAAGAAGACAAAAAACTAATTGGAAATTAAATAATTTAATCATAAAGAATGAGTGGGTCAAACAAGAAATTATAGAAACAATCAATAACTTTATTTGAGAGAATGACAATAATGAGACCTCATACCAAAACTTGTGGGATGCAGCAAAGGCAGTTCTTAGGGGAAGTTTTATATCCCTGAATGCAAATATAAATAAATTAGAAAAAATGGAGATCAATTAATTGGGCATGCAATTGAAAAAGCTAGAAAAAGAACAAATTGAAAATACCAAATTAAATACTACATTAAAAATGATAAAAACTGAAGGAGAGATTAATAAAATTGAAACTAAGAAAACTATTGAACTTACAAATGTAATGGGAATCTGAAGCTCTTTCCTGCCCCTAGACCCTTTGCTTAAGTGACTTTAAGAATCTTCCATTATTTGAAAGATTACTGCCCCCCAATAGGCTGAATGTGGTCACGTGGAGCCTGTGGCAGGAAGCTTGTTTTTGGGGAATGGCCATAACTTGTTACTTTGTAATTGGACAGTGGATCAAGAGGGCTGTGACATTCTCTGACCCAGGAGAAGCCTATATATATGCCCTGACGTGAGGATTTACTTTGGAGCTCACTTTAAGAAGAGTTGTGTGATTTGGCCAGATGAGACTGTTGAGCCCCCGGCTTTGAAAAATCCAGATGTTGATGCTTCCCTCTCTGGTAACTTGAATAGGTAATGGATATGATGGTCAGATGGTTGGAAGCCCAAGTTCCTTGGTCTGCTTGTAACTTGTGCTTGTAACTTGTATTTGTATTCTCTGGAGTTCTGGGTGCTGACTTTTCCCCCTGAACTAGGTAAATGATATGTTTATTCGATTAAAGAAAGATTGTTAACCCATTTTGAGTTGCTTTCCTTTAGAAAAGCAGATCTAAGAACCTGTGCTAGCAGCTGCCCTGGGTATGCTAGGGTGCTTGCTGATACAACAAATAAAACTAAGAACTGGTTTTATGAAAAAAAACAATAAAATTGATAAACCTTTATTCAATATAATAAAAAAAAAGAAAACCAAATTTTGAGTATCAAAAATGAAAAGGGTGAATATACCTCCAATGAAGAATATTTCAACATTAAAACAATAATTAGGAATTATTTTGCCCAATTGTATGCACATAAATTTGACAATCTTAGTGAAGTGGATGAATATTTACAAAAATATAAGTTGCCCAAATTAACTGAAGAGGAAGTAAATTATTTAAATAACCCCATCTGAGAAAAAGAAATTGATCATGCCATCAGTGAACTCCCTCAGAAAAAATCTCCAGGGCCAGGTGTATTTACTAGTGAATTGTATCAAATATTTAAAAATCAATTGATACCAGTATTTTACAAACTATTTGGGAAAATTGGTGAAGAAGGACTATTACCAAATTCTTTTTATGATACAAATGTGGTACTGATACCTAAATCAGGAAGAGACAAAACAGAGAAAGAAAATTATACACCAATCTCCCTCAAGAATATAGTTGCAAGGGGGGCGGAGCCAAGATGGCAGCATAGAAGCAGCAAGGTCTTGCAGCTCCCACACCACCACCCTAAACACCCATAAAATATGAGCCCAGAAAAAGTCTAGGATTCTCAGACTCACAAAAATACAGAAAACACATCTCTCGCTGAAGGCAGCTCGGCAGCAGGGGCTCATCGTGGCGGCTGGGAGTGGAGGCTGTCCCAGCCTGAAGCCGAGACTGTGGCCAGGCCCGGGGCAGTAGGAAGGA
>CM053593.1:294353957-294404265 GCA_028646575.1 Pseudocheirus occidentalis
ATATATATATACCCTCCTATATAGACATATGTGTATGTATACATATATACATTTATATGTATGTATATGTATATAAATATGTATGTATATGTATATACATTTATATTCCCTTCACCTATCCTCATACTGAGAAAAGTTTCATAAGTTACAATTATCATTTTTCCATGTTGGCATGTAAATAGTTCAACTTTGATAAGTTCCTTATGATTTCTTTTCCATGTTTACCTTCTCAGGATTCTTGTATTTGAATGTCAAATTTTCTATTCAGTTCTGGTTTTTTCAGCAAGAATGCTTGAAACTCCTCCACCTTGTTGAAAGACCATATTTCCCCTAAAACTTTATGCTCAGTTTTGCTGGGTACATGATTCTTGGTTTTAAGCCTAGCTCCCTTGATCTCTGGAATATTGTAATGCCAAGCAAAGACAACTTCCAAGTTTTGGATTACCAGCATAACAAACCCCATTTATTCAGCAAACATTCACAGAACAGAGAAAGTCAAAATACAGTATTACTCATATATTTCAAAGTAAGTTCTTCATTCAGTCCAGGTACTGCTCCACCCCTAGAGGGTACATTCATTTAGTCAAAGTCTCTTCTCAAATGGAGATCAGACTACTCCACCCCTAGGCAGTACATTCTTTTAGTCAGTCAAAGTCTCTTCTCAAAAGGAGAGAGTTGTTCTCAAAGGGAGATCAGTTTCCAATAATAAACAAAGTACACTCACAAAAAGGCCAAAGGTTTCCCAACCCTGGACTCAAAGTAATTACAATACCATCCATTAACACCAAGCACTTTCTCAAAAGGGAGCAGGAGAGCACAAAAGGCCATAAACCCTTAAACCATAACAATGTCAAGATAACATCTCAGCATGGAAAGGCCAAGGAAGGGCCCTTCTTTCATCTTCACTAGAAGCAAGCTCTCAGCAATCTCAGTTCCTGGGGAGACAAGGGTCAACAAAGCCATAGCCAGTGTCCTCATCAAGTCACACTCTGCCTGTAGAACAGTCCCAGAACTCCTGAAAGTATCAGCAAGGCCTCCTTCTAGGATTTCTGTGAACAAACAACAAGAAAGTCCTTCTTCAGGGCTTCTGCACCAACAGCCAATTTCCAGGACCTCTACAACAGAAGCACTATTCACCATCAGGTAAATCTGAAAAAACATTAAAACAAACAGACAAAATACCGGCATCACAGCCATGCCTCCTCAGTTCTCAGCAGCTCCAGGTGGCAGTACTCAATAGGTCTGGGCAGCTCCAATGGGTTCTTAGTAGTCTCTCTCAGCAACTCAGGCTCAACGACACTGGATACTGCTCTCCCTAAAGGTATTTCTTCTTCTGGCCTTCTCTGGGCTTGAGCCTTCCTTTCCATTCATGGATCCTCCCAGGTCATCCCCCTCTCTTCATGTCAACAAGTCCATCCCACAAGTGGCATTCATAAGCTCTGGGTTTTAACACTCAACCCAAAAGCTAAGTCAATTCAGGGGCATCCCCAAATTCCATTACCATTACAAATATATTTCAGGCCCTTCAGTCCCTTAATGTAGAAGCTGCTAGATCCTGAGTTATCCTAATTGTGTTTCCACAGTATTCAACTTGTTTCTTCTTGGCAGCTTGTAATATTTTCTCTTTGATCTGGGAACTTGGGAACCTGGTCATGACATTCTTAGGAGTTTCCTTTTGGGGATCTTTTTCAAGAGGTTATCAGTCAATTCTTTCAAGTTCTATTTTGCCCTCTGGTTCTAAAATACCTGGGCAATTTTCCTTGAGAATTTCTTGAAGGATGATTTCTAGAAAAGATCACATATTTTTCTGATAATGGCTTTCAGGTCCTCCAATAATTTTTAAATTGTCTCTCCTGGTTCTATTTTCCAGGTCAGTGGTTTTTTCAAAGAGATATTTCACATTGCTTTCTATTTTTTCATTTGTTTGAATCTGTTTAATAGTGTCTTGATTTCTCATAAAGTCATTAGCTTCCATTTCCTCCAATCTGCTTCTGAAGGAATTATTCTCTTCAGTGAGTTTTTGAGATTCTTTTTCCATCTAGCAAATTGACTTTTTAAGGCATTCTTCTCCTCATTGGCTTTTTGGGCCTCTTTTGCCATTTGAGTTAATCTATTTTTTAAGGAGTTATTTTCTTCAATCTGGGTGTTGACTCTCTTATCATGATTTTCTTCCATCATCCTCATTTCTCTTCCCAATTTTTCCTCCACTTCTCTTATTTTGTCTTCAAAACCCTTCTTAAGGTCCTCTATGGCTTGTAACCAGCTTACATTTTTCTTGGAAGCTTTTGGTATGGGAGATCTGACTGCGTGTCTTTTTCCCATTCCATGCTTTGATCCTTTTTGTCCCCCCAAAAGGAATCTAAAATTGGATTGCTGAGCTTAGTTTGCTTCCTTTCCCTGCTCATGTTGCCATTCAATTAACTTGATTTTTGAGGCACAGTAGATCTCTGCTTCCTGGGGTTTGGGCGTGTGGGGGAGGGGAGAAAGAGAGAGCTTTATCCCAAATCACCGGGGTTTTTGCAGCTGCTGGAGCTATTAGAGAGCCGCTGTTTCTCCAGTCCCCACCTACTTTGGCTCACTGGTCACATACCTCAGGACCATCAACCAAGATCACAATTCCAATCCAAGCACGTTAATGAAAGCCTCTGAACAATCATTTGCCCCCTTGTAATCTGCAGGCCTCAAGCTCTGAAAGCAGCCACATGGAGGCAGCTGCAGGGCTGTAGCTTTTGCTGCTTTCTTGCCCTGGGGGCAAATGGCCTGACCTGCTTCTTTCCCCCAAATTTATCTTAGTTCCACTCACCTGTCACTTTATCCTTGTTTCTTATGGGTTGATAATTCTGGAAAATGCCACAGCTGCCAGTGATCCACTCTCCCAAATACTCCAGCTGAAGCTTGTCTTGGTGGCCCTAGGGCTGAAGTCATGACTGATCTCAGCTCCCAATGGGATGTGATGAGCCCTTCTGGCCTGCCTGCTGGGCTGCCTTTGGCAGGAGATGTGTTTTTCAGTAATTTTGTGGGTTCTGGAGCTCTAAAATTTGTTTAGAGTCATATTTTTAGGTATTTGAGGTGGTTGTGGGGGGAGCTGCAGGGTTCTCCTGCTTCTACTCTGCCGTCTTGACTCTGCCCCATCCCCATTAAGGAATTTTATGAAAATTCCAGGCTGAGGTGATGGTTTTACAAGTAAATTCTACCAAATATTAAAGGGGAAAAACACAATATTAAATAAATTATTTGAAAAGTAAATAAAAAAAGAAAACCTAGCAAATTCCTTCTGCAATACAAATATAATTTTGGTGTCTAAACCATGGAGAGCATAACAGAGAGTTTCTCTAATGTATAATGATGCAAAATTTTTTTAATATAAAATACTAACAAGGAGATTGCAAATAATATATTATAAAGACCATACACTATATCCAGGCGGCATTTTTTTAAAAGCAGGAATGCATGACTAATTCAATATTAGAAAACTATGGTAAAAACAATACAAATCATATCAGCATATCAATAGATGCAGAAAATATTTGACAAAACACAACATTTACTTCTACTTTTTTTTTAAACTAGAGAGCAAAGGAATAAATGGAACTTCTTTGAAAATAAGGAATCTTACTGATTAAATTCCAGTGGCCCACTACCACCTCTAGGGTCAAATATAAACGTCTTTGTTTGGCATTCATTGCCATTCATAAACTATCCCTCTCTATTTTTCCAGTCTTCTTATACCATAAGTCCCTCATCCATACACTATAATCCAGCAACACTTGCCTTGTTCACATTACTTGAACAAGACAACATACAACATTTCCCAACTCTGAGCATTCTTACTGCCTGCCCCCTGTTCTTGAAATACTCTCCTTTTTAATCTCTACTTCCTGGCCTCCCTGGCTAATTTCAAGTACCAACCAAAATCCTACCATCTACAGTAAGGATTTTCCAATCTCTCTTAATTCTAATGCCTCTCCTCTGATGATTATTTCAAATTTATCCTGTATATGTTTTGTTTGCAGATAATTGTTTCCATGTTTCCCATTACATTGTGAGCTCCTTGAGATCAGAGAATGACTGCTTTTTAAACTTCTCTTTGTAACCTCAGTGTTTAGCCCAGTGACTGACACATAATAGGCACTTAAAAATGTTTATTGATTCACTGACTGAAGTGACCAGGTGAGGATCATGAACCTAGGAAATGTCAGAAAGGGATTTGAATAGAAGTCTTTCTCCTGACTCCAGGTTTAAAAAATGGAGATGAAGAAGTAATTCTGGCACTAGTTTATGAAATTCTGAACCCCTAACATCCTGTGAATTATCAGTCTTTGCAGAATTTCCATTTTAATGATATTTAATATCTGAAGCACCCCAATACTTTCACATTAGCCATAAAAATAGTCACATGTCTATACCTACAAAGTTAGGAAATATTTTTCCTAGGGAACTTGTATATCCCAGAAGAACATATACAATTTTTCTCAAGGATCATATGAAGTGTCATGGATAAAACAGCAACAAAAACCACAATCATAATAATTGGCACTTATTTATATAGCACTTGAAATTTACATGTTTCAAATTATCTCATCTAAATCTCAAAACAATACTGTCAGGCAGGTATGGTTATCTATATTTTATAGATGAAGAAACCAAGTTTCCAATGTATATTCCTGAGTACTAGTGCTACATACCATGCCACATGGTCTAAATTGCCCAAGGAATTGAATAAAAATAACTTTGAATTCAGTAAATGTTTATTGAGTGCCTGTTATATCCAGGATATTATGCTAAGCACTGAAAATCAAAGATAAAAACCAATACAATTTCTGCCATTAAGGAGTTTACAATCAATCAAAATAATTTTATTTTTATTTGCTCTAAATTACAGTCCATTAAACTGATCTCTATTTATGGCCCAAAGATAAATTCTTTAGAAACCAACATTTCAAAATTCTCTCAGAAGTCTCTGTTGTACTCATTGGCAGCAAAACTGCTGTAAATATAGACTATGGAATTGGAAGATCTGGGCTCTATTCCTGGATCTGCTACTTACTAAACAGGTTAACTCAGAAAGTCATTTGGCTTTTTTGCCTTCAGGTTTCTTTACTAAAGTTAAGAGAGTAGATAAAACACAAGTTGAACTGGGTCCTTTTATATAGGAAAACTGCCCGTGAATCCAAATACTTTTGGATCACCAAATAATAGATTTGGGGTTGGAAGGAACCTTTGAAACCAAGGTTGTTGGTGAGGGGTGGGAATACAATGAGGCAGAAAAGAAAACGATCAAGAATAGTAGAAAGCTGTGTTACCCACTACAAGGAGAAGTGGACCAATAAAAAACATGCTACACACTCTATCAGGAAACACAGAGGTGATGGATTCAACATGGAAAATGACACAAATTTTGCACACAGCCAAAACAGTAAGAATTTGTTTTGCTTTACTGTGCATAATTGTTTTTTCCCTTTATTTTTGAAAGGAGAGAGGGCAAGTGAAAGGGAGAGAATACAAATGGCTGTAAATTTAAAAAAGGAGAAAGGGACATCCTTTCTGGGAAAGGGAAGGCAGGCAGGAAGGAAAGAAGAAAAAATGAAGGAAGGAAGGAATGAAAGAAGGAAGGGGAAAAGGAAAGTAGTAAGAAGGTAGGAAAAAGGGAGAGAAAGAGGGGCAGCAAGAGGAAGAGAAGAGAAAAAAGAAAAGGGAAGAGAAAAGAAAAAAGTAGAGAAGAGGAAAGGAAAAAAAAGAAAAAAAAAGAAAACTGATTCTGGGATCAGAGGATCCTAGATTTATATCCTACTTGTCCTACTTATTGCCCTTGTGACCTTAGTTAAGTGTGATCTTAGTTATTGTGATCTTAGTTGTCATTTTTAATTTTTAGTTAAGTCATTTTTAATCTCCTTGACCCTCAGTTTCCTCATCTCTTAAATCAGGGGCTTGGACTAAGAGTATTCTGGAGTATTAACTGTATTAAAGTGGGACTCTATTCATCCAGGGTCTAATTCATTCCCTAGTAAAAGGTAGAGACTTCCTTTAAGGCCCAGCTCAACTCTTACCTTGTCCTTGGGGCCTTCTGCCCATAGGGCTTTCTCAATTTTCTTCAGTATCACATGCAATCTCAACCATGTAAATAAATTGGCCAAGAGCTTCTCAGATAGTTTTAAGACAAAAACCTACCATGTCACCAATAGGGCAATGCCTTGTAACCAGTGAGGCAAGGAAGTAGGGTGGTCTGTGCCACTGGGATGAGGATAGTCTCTGAAATGCCTAATAAGGAATGAGGGGTATGAGTGTTAATTCAATGCTCCACTAAAAAAAGGTAGGGGGCAGGTGAAATGGGTAATGTCTGGTACCTCTGTCAGTTAAGCCTTAACACTAATGCATCATAAGATATTCTGAGGTCTAGGGTTAAATCAGCTGACCTGAGTTTCACTGACTAACAGTTAAGAAATGAAAGAGACGAGGGGCAGAGTCAAGATGGTGGCATAGAAGCAACAAGCTTTTGCAGCTCCCTCAAATCCGTGTCAAATACCTACAAAACATGACTCTAAACAACTTTTAGGGCTCCCAAACTCACACAAAAATACAGAAAAACACATCTCCCACCGCAGGCAGCTTGACAGGAAGGGCTCATCTCAGCATGCTGGGAATCAAGACCAACCAGCCTGAAACTGTGGCTTGGCCCTGGGGTGGCCAGGATGGGCCACAGCGGGAGCCTTCAGGAAAGTGGATCAGCAGCAACTGTGGCAGTTTCCAGAACTTTTAAGCCATATAAAACAAGAACTAAGGGAAAAGTCAGTGGAACTTGGCTAAATTTTGGGAAGAAAAGCAGTCTGGCTGAACTGCTTCCAGGGCAAGGAAGTGGCAGAAGCAGTGGCCTTGTAGACTGTGTGGCTGCTTCAGAGCTCCTGGCCTGCAGACTGCAGGGGGACCAAGTGATCATTCAGAGGCTAAGTGTTGTTGTGTTGAGCAGCCTGGATCCAGATAGTGGTCTTGGGTGGTGGTCCTGGGGTGCATTTTCAGTGAGCCAAAGCTGGTGGGGGCTGTAGCAGCCTTCTAATAGCTCCCTCAGCTTCAAATCCCCCAGCAGTTTTGGACAGAGCTTTAGACTCTCAAAGCAGAGTTCCACAGAGCTAAAAAGTAAAGTAATTGACTGGCAACAACATGAGCCAGCAAACAAAGCAAAGTAAGAACAGCAATCAACTCTAGATTCCTTCTTGGGGGACAAAAAGATCAAAGCATGTAATGGGAGGAAGACAACACAGTCAGAACTCCCACACCAAAAGCTTCCAAGAAACGTGAAGATGGCCTACAAGCCATAGATCAGCTTAAGAAGGATTTTGAAAACCAAATGAGAGAAGTAGAAGAAAAATTGGGAAGAGAAATGAGAATGATGTGAAAATTATGAAAAGAGAGACAACAACCTGACTGAAGAAAATAACTTAAATTAACTCAAATGGCAAAAGAGGCCCAAAAAACCAATGAGGAGAAGAATGCCTCAAAAAGCCAAATTTGCCAGATGGAAAAAGAATCTCAAAAGGTCACTGAGGAGAATAATTCCTTCAGAATTAGAGAGGAGAAAATAGAAGCAAATGACTTTATGAGAAATCAAGATACTATTAAACAGATCCAAACACAAAAAATAGAAGGCAATGTGAAATATCTCCTTGAATAAACCACTGACCTGGAAAGTAGATCCAGGAGAGACAACTGAAAAGTTTTTGGACTACCTGAAAGCCATGATAAAAAAAAGAACTTAGAAAGCATCCTTCAAGAAATTCTCAAGGAAAATTGCCCTGATATTTTAGAAACAGAGGGCAGAATAGAACTTGAAAGAATTCACTGATCAGCTCTTGAAAAAATCCCCAAAAGAAAACTCCTAGGCATGTTATAGCCAGGTTCTAGAGTCCCTAGATTAAGGAGAAAATATTACAAGCTGCCAAGAAGAAACAAGTTGAATACTGTGGAAACACAATTAGGATAACCCAAGATCTAGGAGCTTCTACATTAAGGGACTGAAGGGCCTGGAATATGATATTCTGGAGATCAAGAGAGCTAGGATTAAAATGAAGAATCACCTACCCAGCAAAACTGTGTCTAATGTTTGAGGGGAAAATATAGTCATTCAGTGAGGTGGAGGGCTTTCAAACATTCTTGGTGAAAAGAACCAGAACTGAAAAGAAAATTTGACATTCAAATACAAGAAGCATGAGAAGGTAAATGTGGAAAAGCAATCATAAGGAACTTATCAAAATTGAACTTATTTACATGCCACCATGGAAAAATGATAATTGTAATTTATGAAACTTTTCTCATATGAGGATAGGTGAAGGGAATACAAATGTATATATATATATATATATATATATATGTATATATATGTGTATACATATACATATGTCTATATAGGAGAGTTTATATGTGCATATGGACACATATCTGAGTATGTGTATATTGGAGTACATAGAGGGCACAAGATCAATTGAATAGGAAGGGATGATACTCTAAAAAGTGAAATTCTGAGGTGGCAGAGGATTAGAATGAGAGGAGACAGGGAGAGACAGAATGGAGTTAATCATCTCACATAGAAGAGGGAAGGGATAAGTGTTACAATGGAGGGGAAGAACAGGAAGACAAAAGGGAAAGGGTCAACCTTACTGTCATTGGATTTGGCTTAGAGAAGGAATGACATAAACTCTAAAATGGGTATCTTGCCACACAGGAGAGTAGGGTGAATGGGGATGAGAGGTGGGATGATGGAGGGCCGGGCCGAATGGGGGACAGGGTTGCTGGAATTATGTACTTCTGTAAAAGGACAGGGACAGAAACAGGGTAGAGAACAGAACAAGGGGGGGGGAGAAATGGGATAGGAAGGAGGAACATATAATCAGTCCCTCACAATATGCCCACTGTGGAAATGTTCTGCATAATTACACAAGTACAGGCTGTATTGAATTGCTTGTCCTTCCAGTTGGGGGTGGGTGATGAAGGAGGAAGGGAAAGAATCTAGAATTTAAAGTTTTATAACCAAATGTTAATATATATATAATAAAATAATAAGAATAATAATAATAACTATTATTATTATTAACTACATCCAACTGGGGATTAAGATATATAGGCAATGTGGTAGGGAGATCCATACTGCCCTACCAGAAAGTCAGAGGGATAACAGGGCAGGACATAGGAGAGAGCAGATTGAGGGAGGGGCTATACAGTGGGATAGCTGTTTTGAGATATTGGGTAAGGAAAAGATGGGGAGACAATTTGTAACTCAAAATTTCATGGAAATGAATGGTGTAAACAAGAAAATAAATAAATTAATTTTAAAAAAGAAAGAGACCAAATATGTGTAAACTACTTAGAAACCTCATCACCATTTTCTTCAAAAAGAGGGTTGTATGGTAGTAGACATATCAAGCGATGAAAAATAATCACAATTAATAGAATTTAATAAACATTAAATTACGTAAAACAACTATATACTGATATCAACTTCAGTTCATTATGAGAGTATTTAATCATTAAAGGTAAAAAAATAGACTAGAAATAATTAAAATTTAAATGATTAAAATGATTGAGAAAACATTTTATGCAGTTGTAACACTACTTTAAAAATGTGACTACAATTTATGGTTTTGTATCTTGAAATGTTTATGTTTCTTGATGATTAAGTTCTTAATATTGGACCTAGGCAACTAAAAGCAGCTTGGTGGCGTAGTGGATAGATAGAGCATAGGGCCTGGTTGTCTGAAAGATCTGAGTTCAAATCTAGCCTCAGAGTCTTACTAGAATTGTGGCCCAGTTTCCTCAGTCCTCAAATAAGGATCATAATTGCATCTGTTTCAGAGAGTTGGTATGAGGATAAACTGTACATAGCACTCAGCACAGTGCCTGATACATATTAGGAATTTGGTAAAGGCTTATTCCCTTCATTTCTTTGGCTATTTTTTTTTTTTTACAAAAGCTCATCCATAATCTAGCCTATTTGAACAAGTGATTGATTCTTAAAAATTGGAAAAGCTTTAAAGACATGCACTCTGATTATTACCATTTCATAGGAGTTTAACTGGTGTAAATAATAGTCACCAAAGTGAAGGGGCCAAAAGGACACAGAAGCTGCCTCATCCGCCAAACACTTGATCTCTTGCCAAGTGAAGACATATGGCTGTCATGGGAAACATCTTGGGATGGAAGATTATGAAAATTATTGCTTTACAAAGAGTGAAAAACAGTGGAGAAAAAGAGCCTGTGGAAAACTTGATGTGATCATCCCCAAAGCATGTATAAATGAAGTTGAAAGGAAGACAAATAGGCATGAACAGAATTGTCCGTACTCTGTAAGAATCTGTTTTCATCCTAACAATAGCAGAACCCACACGCTGAGATTCTACTACATCAGTGCCTTATGTGTTGAAGGGGAAGTGGCATGAAAACAGTTTAAGTCAGTAAAAGTAGCTGATCCAGAATACATACTAAGATAAGCAAGAAGGAGTAGAGGTGACATAGGTGTTAGATAAAATTTTCAAAATGGCTACAAAAGTGAAAAAAATTATAAATGAAGTGAAAAAAAGCAGATGCTATTGATACCCCCAAAATAGATGGAGAAGGCAAGGACAATTATTGATTCAATTGCCTGTTTTCTGAGCTTCACAAAATCTTTATTGGAATAATGTGAGCATGCATCAATTACCCTTTATTCAGACATGAAGAATCAATCAACAGTCTCGTATTATGTGCCTACTATGTTTCAGATACTGTGTTAGATGCAAAGAAAATCAAGACTTGCCAAGATAGTTTTCCATAGCTTGCCACATCTTCAGTCATAGAGTTGACTAAATAGTGAGAAAGATAAAAAGTATTTTTGAATTTATTATTATTACAATTAATAAGAATAGCATTTTTATAGATATTTAAGATTTGCAAAGCACTCTACAAATATGAACTCATTTGATCCTCACAAGAACCCTAGAAAGTAGATTAAATAACTTGCCCATGGTCACACAGTTAGTATGTTTCTAAACCTGAATTTAAATTCAGGTCTCCTGACTCTAGGTCCAGTGCTTTATCCCATGCACCAAGAAAACAAACCCTAACCTCAATGCCTCTCCTTCAAAATGGTGTTTCTGACATATATTAAGATGCTGCCAGAGTAAATAATAAGTGCTGTGCCAGAGCAAATAACTGTTCCAAGGAAATCTACCTAGCAATTTATACAGATAAAGTTAAAGTAGATTAAACATATATTATGCCAATGTTAGGATATGAATTTGTAAGGTAACCTGTTGCCTTTGTTCATTGACATAAATAAGAGCCCAATAAAAGAGCCTGATTAAAGAGAAAAGTTGGGATGGATACCATGTATGCAATCCAGTAACATTTCCAATGATCCTGTCACTTGTCTGACACTTTCTTGGGCCAGTATTTTTCCAGTGATTGTCTGAATCATGGAATACCATGAGCTCAGAATAATTAAAGCTGCTGATGAACTACAGGACAATGCAGGGGTGTATGGTGAGCAATCATGAACTCTAAGTGTTGTCACTTGCATAATAGGTATCAAGGACTGACTGAGAAAGACATCATGGTACAGTACAAAGAATTTTGGATTTAAAGTCAGGAGTTGGGTTAAAATCTTAACTCTCCCATTCTCTATCTCAATGGCCTCTTTAGTTCCCAGTTTTCTCAACTGTAAAATGACAGAAAAAAAAATCAGATAACCACTAAGATTCCTATGAACTCAAAATTTATAACTTTTTAAAATCAAAGAGCTGATAGGCTAACAAAAAAGGGATAACCACCCATTCCTTAAATATTCAAAACTAGAAATATGAGACATTCAGGAAAATATATACAAAATATTAATGCAATAATGATATTAATTAATATTAACTATAGTATTGCTGATATTGATATATTATTATTTTATGTTAATATTAACAATATTAACTAATGAATATTGAGAAATGTGTAACAGAAATCCTGGGGGGGAGGATTTGTTATTTAATAAATGTACTTGAGGAAAACTGATTAGGGAGAGAAGTTTTCCTTAAGAAACCCCCAAGATATTCAGAAACCCACAGTAGGGGTGATGGAAAAGCCTGTGAGCAAGAGAAAGCACTTCAACCACATTAGTGCTGAGATCAAGATACTTCAGGGCCAGAAAGACTAAGATCCCCAGAACTCTATCCTTAGATGACATAGAGGTCCCTGAAGATTCAACATTCTGAACCTCTAAGATCCAGGGCCAACTAATCCTGAAACATGGAGGCCAATTGGTAAACACTCAATTATTAAGTGCTTGTGGGGGGGGGGGGTTTAATCATTGCTATCTCTGCCCTCAAAAAGCTCATAATCTGACGGGAGACACAACATTGAAATTAACTATGTTACTCTGACAGAGTAGATGGAAGGTAATTGGGAAATAGATTATTGTGCGCAAGGAACAGTAAGTAGGTGAGTATTTATGGATCATAGGTATGTGGAGGGAAGTAAAATCTAAGAAATAGAAAGTAAGAAAGGGACAGGTTATGGTGGAGACAGGGAATTTTGTATCTGATCATTAAGAAATAAGAAACTATTGGAGTTTGTATAGTAGAGAATACCATAATCAGACCTGCTGAGTGGAGGACGGATTGCAATAGGTAGAGAAAAAGAAGGCTATTGCAATAATCCAGGCATGATGTAAGGAAGGCCTGGACCAAGAATGCCACTGAATAGGTGGATAGAAAAGAATGCATATAAGAGATGTGAACATAGAAACAGTCAGACTTGTCAAGAGACTGAATATATAGAATGAATGCAAGTCAAGAATGACACCAAAGTTGTGGGCCTAAGTGACTCAGAGAATGGTGGTGCCCTCAATAGTAATAGGAAAGTTGGGAAGAGGGGGGTGTTTAGAGAAAAAGATACTGAGTTCTGTTTTAGACATATTGAGTTTGAGTTGGCTATCAAAGATTCAGTTTGAGTTCCTCAAAAGGCTTGTGATATGGGACTGGTGTTCAGAAAACTACAAAACTAAATATAAAACTATAAAAACTTATTGAAGGCAGGGATGGGACTGTTTTGTTTTTGTCTTTAAATTGTTAGTACCTCGGATAATGCCTACCACTTAATAAATGCCTGTTGATTGGCTGATAATCAAACTTTATCATTACAGTGACAAAGACCTTTGATTTACATGTTTCTCTGCATATGTTTCATATGATAGTTATAATCATAGAGTTGTTAAACAATGTTATTTTTGTCTGTGTGTCTTTCAAGGAATTTTGTATGTTTTAGACATAGGTGTAGAAGATGCCTTGTGGAATGAGAGATTTTAAGATAGTATTTTGCTTTATCAGATTGTGTTTTTTATAGAAAACAAAATACTATCAGTGAGATCTTATATTCTCTGCATCTTTCAATTAATTGTGTGACTATAAATGTGCCATCTACTCTAGAATAGAACTTGTGAAAGCTTACTTTTCCCCTTGTGATAGCCTTATTAAGTAGATGTTTGATTGAATATGTCTATTAGTAAATTTTTATAGATGGGTTGGTAGTTATTGATTTTTTTGGTTTGTTAGTTGTTGCTGCTGTTAATAGTAAAAACGAACATTTTCCATGCTTGTAGAAATAATCTTTTCTTCCTGCAAATAACTTGTGGATAAATCTCTTAATACTTTCTAATTTTTATAACCTACAGTGTAGTACTACTTTTTTGTATGTTTGGTCTAGACCAGGTACTTTCTCAGTCTTTATTTCCTTCAGAGGTATTTCCACTTTCTCTATAAGTATGTATTGGGCTATAATTTTAGAGTCTAAATGTGAGTGACTTTATTCTCCTTGATAGTGAGAAGTTTAATTTAAAATATCTTTGCAGAGCTTTTACATCTTTTTTCTACTTGTTATTCTCCTTTCACTTTCACTTTTCTTTTCTTGAAGAAAGGGTTCATGATGTATAGATGTGAGACTTTTGTGTAGTGTATAATTCTTTAGCCTCTTTCACTTCTTACTCCTTCCACAAAAGGATGAAGCACTACAACACTAAAAGCCTCCCTTCCCCCCCCCCCAAATTCATTCTATTCTTCAGATGAATTGAAGGATAATCAGAAGCCAATTCTTCCCTTTCTCTCTTTTTTCTTTCTTCCTTTCCCTCTATTCCTATCTTTCCTCTCCAAGATTTAAGGAAATCCATCTGTTCCAATGTTCAAGTGGTCCCTATTAGTCTTGGGACAGGTGTTTAACTTTAAGTCATTGCAATATTCTTTGCAGCAATTATTGTATGCCTTCTGTACTTAGAATTATTGTTAAAGATTTTATTTTCATCACATAGAAAATTTTGTATAGATTGATATATTTGTTGTTGAATTAATAACTCATCCAATTATCTATATGCTTGGTAATTCAACTTATACTAGATATGTGTGTCTGCTCCTAAATGAATAATTTCTTATTTCTCTGGTAAATACCAAGAGCAGGGATAGTTTACATATTTATGGTCCCCCTTAAATATATCTCTTATTTATCAAGCAAAAACAAAGTCTCATACTTTGTTGACATGCTATGACTGAGGCTTAAAGGATTTTTACAAATCCTAGAATACCCATTAAATTTGGGGGTACAGTAGACAACATCTGACAGAAGTTGAGGTGATCATTTTTCTGGTAGACTGCTTAACAAGATACTGAGTGAGTTCTCAGAAATAGTATGATTTTTGTGCAGGGATTCTGTAGTTATTATTTCTGAATCTTGATATTCTTTTGCTCTTTGTTCCATTAAGGCAACATTGCAGAATGTTTGCTTGAATTATTTGCTAGAATACATAATGATGTGTTTGTTGCCTCCTATTTAAAATTTTTTTGAAGAATTATATATATATACACACACATATACACATATAAATAAATGCACATTTGACAAACACACATGTCATATACACACATATACACACATACATATATCCTATATTTCATTATCCTCTGAGGATACTATTGCTACAGCATCACTAAAACCTAATGTAAGTCTGCAAAAAGTATTATATTTTTCTTTGATGTTCAGGGGTCAGTTGGTATATGTCAACCATCAGGATGAAGCTGCAGATCCATTGAATATTAAAAGCAAACATCTTCTATTCACGGCTTCCATTTCTGTCTCACACAGTCTCCGCTATTAGGTTGTTGATCTCCCAGTTAATTTGTGCTTTTGAAAAATTCTATATGATAATTGGACAGTCCATACATTTAGATCATCCTCCATGTGAAACCTAGCTCAAACAAAACATATCTAAAGCATATTGGGAACCTTAAACCACTGTATTATGCCAGCTATTAGTATTGTTACTGTTACTTCAGCATACAAGACTACCTCAGATGCATTTATCAGTTGTTACTCTTTATGTCATTCTTCATCTGTCATACAATACTGCTGAAAGATTTTGTACATCAGCTTCATAATTGCCATTTACAACTTGTCCCCCTCCAAATTTCTTGTCTTCTAACATCTTAAACCACTCTTCAGTCTAGTGACACTGACTTCCATCTGTCCTCTGGCTTCCTTCAAGTCTCAGTTAAGCTCTTGTCTTCTATAAAAGCCCTCCCAGATCCCCCTTAATACTAGTCTCTCTCATCTGTTGATTATCTCCTTTAACCTATCAATATCTTGTTTGTACCTCAATGTTTTAGAGGATATACTTCCTGCTTTTTTTGTATCCCCAGTATTTAGTACAGTGCCTGGCATATAGCAAGTGTTTAATAAATACTTTTTGACTGACTGACTGAATGTATGATAACCATAAATCTCTATCCTTTATATTTCATGAATTCTCAGGATTTAGTGGTTGAAAGTGACCTTTAAGAATATTAATTCAATGCTCTCATTTTATAGATGAAAATATTGAGAGATTTCTGGAAGCCAAGATGGCAGAGTAAAAAGCAAATCACTGTAGCTCTCCTAGAACAAATCCTGGAACAGTAGAGCCAGTGGAAATATGGGGTAGAGTAGTGTTTTAGTCCAGGAGACTTGGAAAATCAACAAGAAAGGTCTGTATCACATGGGTAAAAGGGAAGCACAATCTGGGACAGGAATTGTCCCAGTAAGACAGCAGCAAGCTCTGTCTCAGGAAACCAGAAAGAGATCCTGAGCTCTGGGGTGGTGGAGCAGGAAAATTCCAACACAACTACCCTACCACATGCCTTATTATAGCCAGGGGTACCAGCAGACTCTAACAATGAGAACCACCAGGGGTTTCCAAGTAGCCCCAGATCTCCTTCTGTGGCTGGGCCTCCAAGTGTTGGCAAGCATCTTCCAGTGGGGGTCAGGGGTATGGATGGGGTCCTCTGAATGTTTCAGCACAGTACAGGACAGACAGGTACCCTCCAGTAACCAGATATCTGTGGGCTTTAGTGTAGCTACAGAAAATGCATAAAAACCCCAGGGGTCCTCAGCACATACAGGACATCACCACTACAATCAGAGCTTAGCACCAGCCAAGCTTCTAGACTGCCTACAGCCTCCAGCAGTGACAGATTTGCCCCCTCCCATCCCTTCAACACAGCACCAGACAAAGGGTCCCTGTGAGCCTCATGGCAACATCAGTGTAGCACCAGGTAAACAGTCAGGGCTTGCAGCCACTATTACAAGAAGTCTTAGAAAGAGTCCTTTCCACCTTGGGAGCAGAAATAAAATTTTAAAGAAAGGAGGTGGCTAGGTGGCACAGTGAATAGAGCACTGGCCCTGGAGTCAAGAGGACCTGAATTCAAATCTGGCCTCAGACACTTAACACAAAAACTAGCCATGTGACCTTGGGCAAGTCACTTAACCCCAATTGCCCTTCCTTCTCCCTTCCAAAAAGCAAAAAACAATCATATAAGAAAAATAGGAGAAAATTGGGAGAAGAAATGAGAGTGATGCAAGAGAATTATGAGGGGGAGGGGAAGAGTAGATAGCTTAGAGAACTGCCTAAAAAGTTGAATTAGTCAAATGGTAAAGGAGATATAAAAATCCACCAAAGAAAACAACTCCTTAAAGAGTCTAATTGACCAAATTGAAAAGAAAATACATAAACTAATTGAAAAAAATAACGCATTAAAATTCAGAATTTGGCAAGTGGAAGCTAATGACTCTGTGAGACATCAAGAATCAATCAAACAAAATCAAAAGAATGAAGAGATGGAAGAAAATGTAAAATACCTCATGAGAAAAATGACCGACTCTGAAAATAGATCCAGGAGAGACAATATCAGAATCATTGGACTACCTGAAAAACATAACCAAAAGGAGGAACTGGGTAGTATCTTTCAAGAAATTATCAAGGAAAACTGCCTTGATGTCCTGGAATGAGAGGGCAACATAGGCATTTAAAGAATCCACTGATCACCTCAGGAAAGAGATCCCAAAATAAAAACACCAAGGAACATTATAGTCAAATTTCAGAACTATCTGGTCAAGGAAAAAATACTACAAGTGACCAGAAACAAAATATAAACGAGATAATTTTGATTATATTAAATTAAAAAGCTTTTGTACAAACAAAACCAATGCAATCAAGATCAGAAGAAAAATAGAAAGCTGAGAAAGTCTTTACAGCAAGTGTCTCCAGTAAAGTTGTGATTTATTAAATATATTGAGAACTTATTCAAAGTTCTAAGAATACAAGTCATTATACATATGATAAATGGTCAAAGAATATGCATAGACAGTTTTCAGATGAAGAAAAAAAGCTATATACCATAGGCATATGAAGAAGTGCTCTAAATCACTTTTGATTAGAGAAATGCAAATAAAAACAACTCTGAGATACCATCTCATACTTATCAGACTGGCTAATATGACAAAAACCAGGAAAATGCTAAATGTTGGAGAAGATACATGAAAATTGGGACAATGTCACATTATTGGTGGAGTTGTGAATTGATCCAACCATTTTGGAGAGCATTTTGGACCTATGCCTAAAGGGCAACCAAGTTATGTATATGATCCAGCAATACCACTTCTATTTCTGTATCCCAGAGAGATCATAAAAAAGGCAAAAGGACCTACATATGCAAAAATATTTATAGCAGTCCTTTTCATGGTAGCAAAATACTGGAAATTGAAGGGATACCCATCAATTGGGGCATGGCTGAATAAGTGTGGTATATGAATGTAATGGAACACTATTGTGCAAAAAGAAATGATGAACAGGAAGATTACAGAAAATCTTGCAAAGATTTGTACAAACTGATGCAAAGTGAAATGAGCAGAAGCAAGAAATCATTGTACACAGTATCAGCAACATTGTGTGATGATCAACTTTGATTGACTCAGTTCTTCTCTGCAACACAATTATTCAAGACATGCACAAAATCCTCATGAAAGAGAATGCTATCCAGATAAGAGCTAATGGACTCCGAATGCACATAGAAGCATATGTTTTTTCACTTTATTTTTTCTCATGGTTTTTTATGTTTCTTCTTTCACAACTGTAACTAATATGGAATTAAAAACAAACATGATAGCACATGTATAAACTATATCAAACTGTCTACCATTTTCAGAAAAGGACGGGGTGGGGGAGAAGAGAAAAACTTGGCATTCAAAATCTTGTAAAAATGTATGCTAAAAATTTTTCTTGATATGTAACTAGGGAAAAATAAATCAGTATTTTTCTTTCCTTTTTTCTTCCTAAGTTTTTTTTAAAACATGTCATATACATAGCAGAATATGAGAGAAGATTCAAAATATGTAACAATAAATTTTCATTTCAAGAAAGTCTGTATAAATACTACACATTGTGTTGAGAATTGCTTGTCTATTCTTTGCTTCTTTGTAGATTTTCTTTTGTTCTTTGCTGTATACTGTTTTTGCTTTGTTCTTTTTTCTACCTTCCTCTTTCCCCCCTAGAAGGCTACAATTGAGTATGGATATATTTCTTTATAGTTATAAATATATACATACACATGTACAAATATACACACATGTATAGACATACACTTTCCCAAACAAATTCTACTTTTGATTTTGATTTTTATATTTGTGGTCTCTTGTTTCCTATCCCTCCTGCCTCTTCTACTTTTCTTCTACTTGCTACTGCACCCTACTATGACTTGACTCCCCCTCCAAGGATCTCTCTTCTATCCTCCCATTCCCATAAATCTAAAAACACTTCTATACCCCTATTTTAGATATTCCCTCCCCTTCCCCTATAAAGATCCCTCCTAGTCCTCTCCCCTCTCCCCTTGCCACTATATTTCTTCTGAATTTAGAAGACTTTTATACTCTTCTAAATATATACGTATTGTACCCTCTTAAATACATTCCCAATGAAATTAGGTTACCAGAACTACCAACTCTCCTTGTCCATTTCATTCCTCTGTATCAATTCTTTCTCTTGCACCTTATTTGTATAAAATAATTACTCTTTTTAGCTGTTCCTATATGGTTTTATTTTTTAAAATTCACATCATAGTCAGCTTTACCCCAATCTTTCTCATGAGATACCCAATTATTAGTAAGAATCTTAGACATTCATTTTGCATTTTACATATATAAAAAGTAAATGGTCCATCCTTATTAAATTCTTTTTCATCAATCTTTGGTATATAACTTATGTTTCTCTTGGCACTTGTGTATCAAATCTTCTACTAAGTTTGGTTTTTTTTTCTTTTTACAAAGTCTTGAAAGTCTGACAGTTGATCAAACGTTCATTTTTTTTTTTGATTCAGGATTATGCTTAACTTTGTTGGGTATGATATTTTCAGCTGGAGCCCCAGCCCTTTGGTATTCAATATAGTGTTCCAATCTTGCATTCCTTTCATGTTTCCACTACTATGTCTTGCATTATTCTTATTGTGGCATCATCATATTTAAATTGTTTTATTCTTCTTGCTTTTATATTTTATCTTTGACCTGGGGTTTTCAGAATTTGACTATAATATTGCTATGAGTTTTCCTCATAGAATCTCTTTTAAGTGGGGATCAAAGGATTTTTTTTCTATTTCTATTTTCCTCCCTTGTTCTAATGCTTCAAGACAATTTTCTTTAATTATTTTTCATATTATTGTATCAAGATTCTTTTTTGATCATAGCTTTCATTTAGGTTTTTATGTTTTCTCTTCTTGATCTATTTTCTAGATCTATTGTTTTTCTTTTTAAGATGTTTCACTTTGTCTTGTATTTTTCATTATTCATACTTTGCTTAATTGTTTCTTTATCTCTTATAATTTAACTGTCTTCATCTTGCCCAATTCCAGTTTTCAAGGTGTCATTTTCTTCCTTAAGATTCTGGATCTCTTTTTCTAACTGGTTGACTTTCATAATCTTCTTGTTTTTCTTGGATTATTATTATTATTTAAAGTTTTTCCTCTATCTCTATGATTGAATTTATAAAGTATTTTTAAAGATCTTCTATGAATTCTTTTTGGGCATGTCACCATTTAATGTTAGTTTTGGGGGGTTTCTTTACTTCAACATCCTCCTCTGAAGATGAACCCCAGTCTATTCCCATAATAGTTTTCTATGGTTGAATTCCTGTGATTTTATGGTTTATTTGTGTGTGTGTGTGTGTGTGTGTGTGTGTGTGTGTGTGTGTGTGGTAATAACTTACTTTTTGTAATCACCTCTAGGCCTGGAATATGGAAGATGTTGCCTCTTGCCCCAGATCTTCAATTCTCCCCTCTAGCCTGGAACCAAAGCCAAACCTCCAACCTCCTGTAAGTGCCCACTGCCAGTGGTTTTCTGCCTCACTTCTTGTGTACTCACTGGACGTGTGCTGATTTCTTCTCACCGCTGCTGCTCTTCACAGCTCAGCTGGGTCTCGCATTCCTTGTCAGCAGAGGTTCCCTTGATATTTCCTGGGCTCAAATGTCTAACTCCCCTCACTACCTGGGAGTAAAATGTCCTGTGGCTGGGGCCTATGAAGCCTCTCAAACCAACCAACCAACCAACCAACCAACCAACCAACCAACCACAATTCTTGCTGGTTGTTGTTTATGGGACTTGCTGCTTGCTGTTTAAATGTTTTGTTGCTTGTTGGTAAAGCAGACTCCAGCCTGGAGGTGTTTGCTTTTCACCCTTACCAAACCTCCTCCTGGGATTTTTCTTCTTGTCTTCTCAAATTGTCCCAGGAAGACCCCTGTTGTGCCCCTATTCTTATTTATTTATACTTGCAATTTTTTTTGCCCTAAGGAACTATTTTCTCTTTTTTGTGGGGAAAAATCTTGACTGCTTGGAATTTTCTGACCTACCCTGTCATCTTCCCAGAATCCTCTCCTAAAATACTATTTAAAAATATTGGGGCCCAGAGCAATCGAGAGACCTGCATAAGTTCACTTAGGTAGTAAGTTGGAACTTAAATCCAGGTTCTCTGATTACTAATTCAGTGTTCTTTTTATTCTTTTGTACAGCCTTTCATTGTAGAAACCAGTATTATTATTTGTAGATCATGGTAGGGTACCACTGTGGAGGTAACATTTGTGCTTTGATCTTCACAGGTATCTTCCTATGGGGCAGAATGCTCTATTCTCTCAAATTTTCCTATTACTTCCAAGTACCCCACCAATTCTCAGTCACCAAGGCTCACGACCTTGGTATCATCCTCAGTTCCTCACTCAAATTTCCCCCACGTCTAATCTGTTAGTACACTTTGTTTTTACTTTACTTTCATAAATATCCCATCCTCTCCATTCAAACAAACACCCTTTTTAGAGGACCTCATTACCTCTTTCATGGACTATTATAATAACCTTTTAATAGATTCCCTTGCCTTATCTCTCTCCCACTCCAAAATATGCTCTACTAAACTGCCAAAGTGGTTGTAGGTCTTACCATGTCACCCTGGCCCTACACAATAAATTCCAGTGATTTCCTATTACCTGAATGATCAAATATAAAATTCTCCATTTGGCATTTAAAACTCTTCAGAACCAATCTTCCCACATCTCCTGTATTCTTTGTTCTTTAAATGCTTGTTGATTAATTAAGGGACTATTTAAATGTATACAGGAAGCTTTGGATCTTTATCCATTTTGTAGCCATATCCCTGAACTATAGTCTAATGCTTCCTTGATTTCTAAATCAAGGCAACCTTTCAGGCAAGCATTTATGACACATCCACTTTATTTTTTTTATTACATTCTCCTCTTAACTCAGCAGCTTAGATTCTTCTCTGCAGTTAGAGTAGTTTTTCTTGTCCTGGATATTGTCTGGAAAAAAATGCCTATATCAAAAAAAAAGAAAGAAAAAAGAATTAATTTGCTATTGAAAGACCTTGGGTCTAGACATGGCTTTATCATTATGAATTAGATGTGTGACACTGGGCAATGTAATCAGCCATTTTAAGCCCCAATTTCTTCCTCCATGTAGGGTCTAATGATGCCTGTTTTACCTGCCTCACAGGGTTACAATGAGGATCAGAATGTGATGCTTCTTACAGTAGTTGTGTAACATACTGTGTAAGCCTGCTGTCTAGAGATGAGCTCTTGAGCTACTATTACTAACAGTAATCAGGATACTGATCGTGATATTGATTCTATTTGCTAATCAAAAGGCTAAGTCTGTGCCTCCTTAATAGTCCTGAATCCTCTGGGGAAAGTCACATCCCTTTGCTGAACTCTTTTGTAGAGCTTAGCTTGACATGGTTTGGCACACAGTTTGATTCTATGACTACAGCTGGTATTTATCTCCTACATGATTAAGAAGATAAATGGAGGCTATTTAAGAGTTAGGTTATCATTTCTAAGAAAATAAATGAGGCAGTATGTTTGAGTAGAAAGAATCCTTAGTGGTGAGTTAGAACACCAGGGGTCAAATCCTTCTAAAATCCTGTGTGAACATGGGAAAAGCATTTCACCATTCTGGGCCTCAGTTTCCTCACCTGTGAAATGAACGGGATGGACTAAGTCAGGGGGGCATCAAATTTTATCCCAACGTCAAATCAAGAAGCATTTTTTTTAACATTTTAAATATAATTTTATCATTTTAAAATGTAAAAACCATTGTTAGCTCACTGGACTTACAAAAACCTAATTAATGGATCTCTGGCCTCAGTTTGCCAACCCTTGGAGTAAATGCTCTCTAAGATCCCCTTCCTTCCAGCTCTAAATACAAGGATCCTAAGTATGTCTGACTGATTCAATTTTCTTTGACGTTAAATAAATAAAACTTCTGGGAGGCAATGTGACATAAGAAAAGAGTAAAATGATCAGAACAGCATAGTTCTGGGTTCAAATTCTACCTTTCATACTTATTAACTGTGGCTGTGGGCAAGTTATTTAACCTCTAGGAGGTTCAATTTCCTGATTGCTATATGGAAATGATAGTCTGTAGTATGTACTTGCCAGAGTTGTTGTGAAGTTCACGTGTAATGGCTAACACCTTTAACTTTTCCCACCTCTTCGAGACAGGCAACATGGCATGGTTGTAGTAGATAATGGGAAATCACTGCCTTTGATACATGCTTGATGAATAACCTTGGAAAAAATAACCTCTCAGTGCCCTAGGCATCTGTAGCCACTGAAGGACTTTCCATACTGAAAGTTCCTTAAACAGATGAAATCATCAATTCAAACCCCCCTGCCAATGTTTCCCCACCCCCATTCCTCCACTTCCCAAAAGCCCTTTGCAAATCTTAATGTGTTATATAAATGTCAATTATGATAGACTCTGAGTTAGGAAATAAAGTTGCAGTTTTTGAATTCAGGTAGATATTTTAATACAGTGTTCCCTACCCAGTCAGCTAAACTTTTTATATCACAGATTTTTATTTCTTAAAAGCTATAAATTTCAAAAATGCTTTCCTTCCTTTCACCCACTTTTCTCTCTCCAATTCTTTATGTCCTATTTCTTCCTAGCTTTGCTGCCTTCTGTATTCTTGCTCCCATTCTCTGGAAACTACTATGCAGAGACTGCAGAGAAAAGAATGGTGGGTGGTAAACAATTTAGAATTTGGGGGGGGTCCAGTTTGTACTGCAGTTTGGATTGAGAGATACTATTCTGTATAACACTGCAATAATGCTCCTAAAGATTCTTTATTAATAGGGTGTAGGTCACTGCCTCAAGTATCTTCTTACTCCAATCTGTAGTCCATTGCCAAAGTGATTTTCTGGGATTGCAGATCTGGCCATGTCACTCACCCATTTACTTAGACCCCATCCAAGAGCCCCCACCAGTCACAAGTTGCCTCTTCTTTTATCAAGAGGTGTGCCATATGATTAGTTCTAATTGCACTGCTAACTAGCAGACTTCCAGCGGTTGAGTCAGACACAACCAGAAATTGACTCCTGAAGTTCCCACGTGATCCCTGGAATGTAACAAAAGAATATCTGAGCTGGTTGAGAGGCAATGAAGTCACAGAAATGGTTGGTATTTCTATAGAGAAATAACCTCCATTTTTACTAGATGGGCTCCCAAGGATTTGATTACCTTTAAAGAATAGCCAGGTGGCTCAGTAGATATGATGCTGGACCTGGCCTCAGGAATTGTCATCTCTTGTTATTCACTCATTTTTCAGTCGTGTCTTACTCTTTGTGATCCCACTTGGGATTTTCTCAGCCAAGATACCGGAGTGTTCTGCCATTTCCTTCTCCAGCTCATTTGACAGATGTGAGGTAACTGAAGCAGACAAAGTTAAATGACTTGCTTAGGGTCACACATCTAATAAGTGCCTGAGGCCAGATTTGAAATTGGGAAGATGAGTCTTCCTGACTCCAGGCCCAGCACTCTATCCACAGTGCCATCTAGCTATCCAGTTCAAATCTGACCTTAGATTCTTAACTAGCTCTGTGACTTTGAGCAAGTCACTTCACCCTGTTTGCCTCAGTTTCCTCATCTATAAAATGAGCAGAAGGAAATAGCAAACCACACCAGTATCTTTGCCGAGAAAACCCCAAATGGGGTCACAAAAGATATGACTGAAATGACTCAACGAAATAGAACAACTTATTTTTGTGAATCAGAATACTCTAATTTCTCTTATTTTTAGGCCTTTGAGTTTCCCTGACTTTCTTCAAGACTCAGCTTGAAGTCTGCTTTTTTCAGGAAGCCTTTCCCACAGTTAAGTGCCTGCCCTCTACAAGTACCTTCCATTTATTTTATACACTATACCTTGAACAAGTGAACAGGTTAAGTTATTACTTAACTTTTCTGAGCCTTAGTTTTCTTATCTGCATAATTAAAAGGTAAGAGTAAATGGCCTCTAAAGTTCTTTCCAGATCTCAATCTATGATTCTATGACACCCAGGGAATATAAGTGAGTCCCCCATGGTCACTCTGCTAGTAAATGGCAAAGTTTAGATTCGAACTGGAGTCTTGTGACTCATACTTTTTATTCTTTCTTTTATTGTTGACTCGTTTTGGTTATTTCAAGTTCTTTGGAGCTTTCTTGGCAGACATACTGGAATGGTTTTCCATTTCTTTCTGTAGCTCATTTTACAGATGAGGAAACTGAGGAAAACAGGATAAAGTGACTTGCTTAGGGTCACACAGCTTGTAAGTGTCTGAGGTTGGGTTTGAAGTCAGGAAGATGAATCTCCCTGATTCCAGGTTCAGCACTCTAACGACTGCGCCACCTAGCAGCCAGTCTTGTGTCAGATTGGTACTAGAGAAGGCAGACAATGAACACTTTTGCTTTCCTTCCCTCTTCTTGATTTTGGGGGCTTGTAGAATATAGTCACAGAATAATACAAGCCCTTTAATAATAATACTCTGTTAGTAAAATATTCCAACTCCTGGCACAAAAACCTGGCAAGAGGAGAGAAGGAGTTAAGCTGCTTTTAGGAAGCTGGAGAGGTAGGTTGGATCCTGGGCTTTTCCTCTCTGCCCTTTCCCCTGCAGATAATTGTCAGGTTTTTCAAGCACAGCACTTGGCAGCCTAATTGATAGCTCTGATAAGTGAAAGGTAGTGTGTTTTCTCCCTTAATTTTGTTGAAGATCAATTCTGTTCTTTCTATGTTTTCCTTTCATATGCTGATAAAGGGCAAGAACAAGAGGATAACAGATCTGAAAGCTTAATAATGTTGCTAAATGTTATGGACTGACACAAACTGCCTTTCCTTTATCTAGCCAGCTGCAAACCAGGTTTTATACAAATAATCTTGAATGGACTCTTTGTTTGCCTTGCTGAAAGATTATGTGCGACACTGGAAGGTACGTTTTCTAAAGGTCACCTTGACTTCCCAAAGGAACTCTAAAGGGTTTCACGAGTCTTGGTTCTTGGTCTGAATGCTACACAGCCTAAAGGATATTTAACTAGTTTGGACCAGAATGTTTTGTTACAGAGAAAACTTGTTTGGAAATAAAACATGGGAGTTTTAGGGATAGGAAGAATGACTGTAGAGAATTCCCCCACTTCTTCTAGCAATGGGAGTTAACTTTTCTCTCAGTGTATAGCCTTAGAGACTTGACTTGGCCACTGAGAATTAGTTAAATAACTTTCTTAGGGTTATACATTGTGTGTGGAAGTGTTACCTGAATCTGGGTCTTTTTGATTTTCAAGGATGGGTCTCTAGCACTGAACTACACTCTCAATTTGTAAGTTACGGTGATGGAAAATTATTTTTGTAGAGCTTCAAATTTCTTCCTCCTGACTTTCATGACTTTGGAGAGTTAAATGTCTATCACATGGTGTTATTATTCATAGAATAGTTGGTTGTTGATTCTAATGTATTAACTAGGACTACCTATTTAATCATTAAACATAATTACTTGCCCAGTGTCTAAAAGGACTCATTACAAGCAACTGTAGATCATAAACTCCTGGATAAGAGCGTAGTACTATTGAAAACTGACATGTGAAACATGGAGTTCATTTCACATTATTTTCCTGTCATAATTGTGCATTAATTAAGTTGCCTGGTGCTGTGTGGAGCAGTATAATGGTATTCTGGAATTTTACAGCATTTTCCCTTTTGTTCTTACTCCCTCCTTCTTTCTCCCTTCCCCATTCCACACAAAGCTCAGAATTTGGTCACTGGTTCTGTGACCTACATTTGAAAATGTCACTTAGGACGTAAGTAGTGGAAGGTTTTGCTGTGGCTGCAGAAACAAGGTAGATGCATTGTATTGTTTGATCTGTTGTCAGTCGTCATCTGAAATCATCATCTCTTGGTTTCCAAAACCACTCTGCTCCATGAAGTACTTGTCTTTAGGACATACCATTCAGAGCAGGGGTCACTAATTTTCAAACACGGGTCTAGTTACTGATTTCTGTTTCCTGGCATTCCTAAAATGGCCATTAATACACTGATTTCAGGGTTGGGACCAGAGGGATTTCTGTGTCATGGTAGGCAACAGTTTGAAGTGGCAAGGAAGGAGGTGGTCTAAAAGTAACATAATAATATGTTATTATCCCAATTATCCCATATAAGGATATGAAGCTCAGAAAGTTCAAGTGACTTACTCATGGTCACTTGACTAGTAAATGTGAAAGGCAGGATTTGAACTCTAGTTTTCCTGACTCTCAGTCTAACACACTATTATACCAGTAACTGACCCATATGCTAACATTAATTGAACTTGTCATTGAGCTCTCTAGGGCAGTCAATGCATTTTTGGCATTAGCATTGTCTTGAAAGGCCCAAATTCTATACTGAAACTCCCTGTGGTAGATATATATGACATGTGCTCTGCTTCTATGCTTAGGCTTATGTTTCCCAGAGACCAGTCTTGCCTAGCTCCTAACTTTGTGCTCTTCTGAGATAAGACAGACAGGGACTGTTCCCCTCAGTTCATGTTTTATTGTTTCCCCTTAGAGACACCTACAGGATTGTGTCAGGAGGAGTAAATCATATACTTAGACTAGGGACAGATTTATTGGCATCTATACAAGGTCATGAAGTGGACAGTGAACCTCTGTTCAGGATGAATAATGGTGTGCTATATGTTGCTTCCCTTTCTCAGCTAGAGTCCACATCCTGTGAATTATCAACATCAAAATTTATTTGTGGACATATTCAGCTTCCTAGAACACAAGGAGGGGGAAAGAATTCAACTCTCTTCGTTGACCTATAGCTCATGAGAAATACTGGGAAAAATAATACAGAGTCAGCACAGAAAAACTGAGGTCAAGATAGGGGCTTCTTTGAGACAGATCAATCTCTAATGCAGTGGATAGTTTAGGTTATACTACCCTAGACACTTCTTGCTCGAAAGATCATAAAAGTATCAGTAACAAAGGGACATGTGGCAACTCAGGCTGAGAGGCATCCTATTATTGCTATGTGTGTCTGAAGTCATCTCAAAGAGTACCACAGAATACAAGATGAGATCTTGGACTGGCTATGCTCTTCAGGGCTGCGCTTTCAAGGCTAGTGGGGGTTGACCTGATCTTGTGTGTCTTACAACAAATATCTCTCTAGTTTTGGAAACCACAAATCTTTCTTATGTAGCCACTTCCACCTAACTGAACTGAAGCATGTGTCAGTTTTTCCATCAGTGTAGGACAGGTGATAACCTGAAGCCACCAAACAAATGTCTCTAAAACATTTGCAAAATGAAGAATTCTAGAATTACACTCAGACTTAGGCTCAGATCTTGACTGTTCTATCTCTGTGAGGTTAAACAATTATGTTTTCTGCTAGGGCCCTTAGTTTTCTCATATGAAAATGAAAGGATTGCTAATCTCTAAAGGTCCCTTCCAGCTTTAAATCAAATGATTCTCTATGATCTTATTTCTGATCAGGGCTTGTTTCCTAGGAAGTGCTTAATAAATGGTTCTTGGTTGGGTGAATGCATGCCATTGCAACTCTCCCAACAGTGAAGATACCAAAAGAATGCCTTAGAGGCTAACATTTAGATCTAAGTCACAGATAACAAAACTATCACCCTATGATACTTTGTTGTTTTTGTTGAATTATTTAGTCGTGTCTGACTCTTAATGACCCCCATGGACCATGTTGCTCATGTGATTTTCTTGGAGTGGCATTTCCTTTTCTAGTGGATTATGATTCTAACTTGTTTTAGTGTCTAGATCCCCAAGATAGCAGTCAGTGAATGGATGTAAGTTTGGAGGTTGGAATTAAGTGGAGTGTCTAAAGGGACTTTCTTCAATTTTTTTCCCAAGAGCCTTAGCACACTGTATGGCACAACATATGCTTGTTGATAAATTGATTAAAGGACACTAAAAAACTAGAATGCATACAGGGGAGCATGACCAAGATAGTAAGAGGACAAGAGACCATGCAATTCAACACTGAGTCACTGGAGTTAGGGATATTTAACCTGTGGAAGAGAAGACTTTGGGCCATAAAGCCTATCTTCAAAATTTGAAAAACTGTTGGGTTGAAGAGGGAGTAGACTTGTTCAGCTTGGCCATATAATGCAGACCTACTAAATCTGAGTAGAAAGTAGAGAGAGGCAGATTTAGGGATGATGTGGGGGAAAATTTTTTCCTAACAATTACAGAAGTCTGATAATGGATAGCCTTGAGAGGTTCTGGGAATTCCTTCACAAGATATCTCCAATAAAAGATTGTTTGCCAGTGTTTTCATGGAAGTAATTCCTGTTCAGATACCTAGTATACAGGATGGGTTTTCAGGATCATTCCAAATCAGATAATATCTGATTCTCTGCAAAGAGCACTGGATCTGAAGTATATAGACAAATAATGTAGAATCCTGGCTTAGGATTCATAAGCTGTTTGACCCTGGCCATGTTACCTGACCCCTCTAGACTTCAGATACTTCCTCTGTGAAATGGAGATGATGATGCCTGCATTTCCTACCTCACTTAATTGTTTCAAGGAAAGTACTATGAGAGCCTGAAAGTAGGACAGAGAGATATAATATACTATTGTTGAATAATTTTATATTTTCCTAGCCTTTCTTTTATACCAAGTTTTTTTTGGAGGGCCTAATTTTTTTACTCTTTCTCAGTTCAAAGGTCCATTCAACTGTAATTAGTGGCACTCTTTATCACCCAAACTATTAGTCTGGTAGGGAGACAAAACCTGCTTTTCTCAAAATGCTAGATTTGAGGTAAGAATTGCTTCTAGGTAGAGCCAAGATGGTGGAGTATAAAAAACACCTAGCTAGATTCTCCCAGCATTCCCTTCCAAACAACTTAAAAATAAAACCTCTAATTGAATTATAGAGTGACAGAGCCAAAGAGAGGTCAGAGTGAGGCATTATTCCAGCCCAAGGCATTTTAGGAGGTTGGAAAGCGAGATCTACATCACAGGGGTGGAGGCTGGTCCAGAGCCTACATTGATCAAACACCAGTGATGACACTAGATGGTGGTGACAGAAGAAACATCAGCTATAGGAGCTCTTACGAGAGAGACAGTAAGGAGGCCTGGCAAGTGGTCAAAAAGAGATTACAGGATACACCTGTGCTAGTACTAGATGAAGGACAAGACACTGGAAAACCCATTGCTTACACCCACTTCTGGATTATAGTTAAGAACAGATAGGAACACTTTTGATCAGAAGGGAGCAGAAGCCCTGAGGGGCAGTATGACTTTTGGTTACAAAGGGTCAGGGACCTTGAGGAGCAGCATCATTTCTGGTCCCAAGGAATGAGGGACCATTCTTATAAGAGGGCTAGAGTACATTCCAGGAGAGCAATGACCACACCTCTCCCCAGATCACATCACTTTAGAAGCAGTGAAAACTTCCAAACAACCAGAACTAGTTCTTAAAAAGCAAAATTGAGAAAATGGGGGAAAACTCACTGATGAAAATAATTCCTTAAAAATTAGAATTGGGTAATTGAAGCTAATGACTTCATGAGACATTAAGAAACAAACTCAAAAGGATGAAAATGAGAAGAAAATGTGAAATATCTCATTGGAAAGACAACTGACCTGGAAAGTAGATTGTGGAGAGACAATGTAAAGATTAATGGATTACCTGAAAGCCATGATCAAATAAAAAAAAACCCTACACATCATATTTCAAGAAATTTTCAAGGACAATTGTCCCAGTATCCTAGAGCTAGAGGGTAAATTAAAATAGAAATAATCCACCTTCTACCACCTGAAAGAGAGCCCAAAATGAAAATACTTATGAATATTATAGATAAATTCCAGAGCTCCCAGGTCAGGGAGAAAATTTTGCAAGCAGTAAGAAAGAAATAATTTATACATTATGGAGCTAGAGTCAATTTCACACAAAATTTAGCAGCTTCCACATTAAAGGAGTGGAGGACTTAGGATATGATATTCTGGAAAACAAAAAGCTGGAATTACAACCAAGAACAACCCTTCTAGTAAAACTGAGTATAATCCTTAAAGGGAAAAAAATAAAATTTGATGAAATAGAGGACTTTCAAACATTCCTGATGAAAAGACAAGAGCTGAATAGAAAACAACTTTCAAATAGCAGACTCAAGAGAAACATAAAAAGGTAAGCATGAAAGAGATATAAAAAGAGATTCAATACATTTAAACTGATTACCTTTATATATGAGAAGATGATACATGTAACTTTCTAAGAACTTTATTATTAATGGAGCAGTTAGAAGGATTCTACATAGAAAGAGGGTATAGGAGTGAGTTGGTTATGTTGGGGTGATATAAAAAATGGATAGGTAAGAATGAAGGATTCTCTGGTAGAAAGGAGAAGAGAATAGGGGAAATTATCTTAGATAAAAGAAGTATGCAAGGAAGAGCTTTTACAATGGAAGGGAATTTCACTCACATCTAAATTGGTACTAAGAGGGAAAATATACACTCGGTTGGTAGTACAAATGTATCTTACCTAAACTGGGAAGCAGGAGGGAAAGGGGACAATGTAAAGCTGGGGATGGTAAAAGGGAGGGGAGATAAAAGAAGGTAGTAGTCAGAAGAAAAATAGACTTTAGGGGAGGGACAGAGAGAAAGAGAGAGAGACAGAGAGAGAGAGAGACAGAGAGACAGAGAGAGACAGAGAGAGACAGAGAGACAGAGAGACAGAGAGACAGAGAGAGAAAGAGAGAGAGAGAAAGAGAGAGAGAGAGAGACAGAGAGAGAGAGACAGAGAGAGAGAGAATGAATATACAGAAGAAAATAAGATGGAAAGAACTGCATAGTTAGTATTCATAATTAAATAGAAATGAGATGAACTCACTCATAAAATGAAAGAGAATAACAGAAAGGAGTAGAAATCAGAATCCAATGAAATGTTGCTTACAAGAAATACATTTGAAAGAGAGAGAGAAACACCCATACAGAAAGATAAAGAAAGGGGCTGGAACAGAACATACTTCAGCTTAAAAAAAATAGCAAGAGTAAAAAATCATTATCTCAGACCAAGCAAAAAACAAAAATAGACTCAATTAAAAGAGATAAAATGGAAACATATTGCTAAAAGGAGTCATAAATAAGGAAGTAAAAAGACTAAACATTTATGCACCAAATAATATAAAATTCAAATTCTTAAATGAAAAGGTAAATGTTTAACAGGAGGAAATAAATTGTAAAACTGTTAAAAAAAAATCTGTAGTAGTAGGAAACCTCAACATTCTCCTCTCAGAGCTAGATAAATCTAACCATAAAACAAATAAGAAAAGGTCAAGGAGGTGAATAGAATTTTAGAAAGGTTAGATATGATAGACCTTTGGAGAAAACAATATTAAAAACAAGGTAGAAAGGAGTCTACCTTTTTCTCAGCTATATATGGCACCTTCACAAAAATTGACCATGTGTTAGGGAATAAAACCCTCAGAACTAAATGCAGAAATGCAAAAATATTAAAGTCACTCTTTACAGACTATAAGACAATAAAAATTACATTTAATAAAGGCCCATGGAAGGATAGATTAAAAATTCATTGGAAACTAAATAATCTAATCCTAAAAATGAGTGAGTCAAAGAACAAATCATAGAAACAACCATTAATTACTTTAAAGAGACTGATCTGTGGATAAAGGGAAGAGTTTATAACAAAATAAGAAATACAGAAGATCATGGAAAATAAAAGAGATAATGTTGATTATGCGGAATTAAAATGCTTTTGTACAAATCAAATGAATATAGCCTAAATGGAAAACAGGAAACTAGGGGTAGGGGTGGGGAATCACACCAAGTTTCTCTGATAAAGGCCTCATTTCTCAAATATATAGGGAAATGAGCCAAAATTACAAAAATAAGAACCATTCCCTAGTTGATAAATGGTCAAAGGATATAAACAGGTAGTTTTCAGAAGAAGACATCAAAGCTATCAACAGTTACAAGAAGAAATGCTCTAAATCACTACTGATTAGAAAAATGCAAATTAAAACAACTCTGAGGTATTGCCTCACACTGATAAGATTGATTTACATGATAGAAAAAGACAATGGCCAAAGTTGTAGGGAATGTGTAAAAACATGAACAATAATACACTGTTGGTGGAGCTGTAACTAATCTAATCATTTGGGAGAACAATTTCAAACTATACCCAAAGAGCCATAAAACTCTGCACACCATTTGACCCAACCCAAAGACATCAAAATAAAAAAAAAGGAAAAAGAAAAGAACCTATGTGTACAAAAATATTTATAGCAGCTCTTTTTTGGTAGCAAAAATTTGAAAATCAAGGTGATGTCCATCAATTTGAAAAGAACTGAATATGCTGTGGTACATGATTGGAACCAAATATTTTTGTGCTTTAAGAGAGGATGAGCAGAATTCTATCAGAAAACCCTGGAAAGGCTTATATGAGTTCATGCAAAGTGAAGTGAAGTGAGAACATTGTACACAGTAACAGCAATATTATATGATGATCAATTGTGAATGATATAGCTACTCTCAGCAATGCAATAATCCAAGACAATTCCCAAGGACCAATGATGGAAAATACTATTCACCTCCAACTGATGATCTCTGAATGCTGATTAAATCATACTTATTTTTACTTTTTTAAGGCTTTGTTTTCTTTTGCCACATTGCAAATGTGGAAATACATTTTGCATGACTTCCCAAGTATTATCAATATCAAATTGCTTGTTTTCTCAAGAGGCAAAACAGAGTGATAGGGAGGGAACTCAAAATATTTTTTAAAAGATTGTTAAATATATACATATATGTATATGTATCTATGTGTATATAGATACATATACATATATGTACACACAGAGACAGACATATACAATCTGCTGCATTTTTTCAACTAAAGGGCTCAGAATTGTAGGAGTAGAGATGGAGGGGATCTTAGAGGTCATCTTGTCCATTCTCTTCATTTGAAGTAAGAAGGGAGTCAAGTCTTGTGATTTCAGCAGTGCAGGAAATTCTCAGGGAATTAACTCTCTTTTAACCGCACAGATTGAGCCCTGTGCTGCAACTTATAGCATATATAGAGTTATCTAGGTCTCCAAGAGGTCAAGTGACTTGCATTTGGTCACATAGTCAGGGAATCATGGCCTGAACCTAGATTTCCCTGATTCTAAAGTTGTCTTTCCTATTCATTATGCTGTGCTGCTTCTACCCTTTCATATTTTACTGGTGAAGTCTTTAAGAAAAATGAAGGTCAGAGAGAAATGACTTCAACAAGGGCAAACAGACATTAAGGATTGGAGTTAGGATTCAAACCTAGGTCTTTTGTCACCCAACCTAGTATTCTTTCTCTCCGTCACACGGGGCCATGGTGAGCTAAACAGAAACACTAAACACATCAGCATTAAATATGCCAGCACATTTTATAACACTCTCCTTTGGCTTGAGTTTTCTTACAATGTCTCAATTTGAACATAAAAGGAAACCCCACCTTACATGAAGGGATTGACATAGAAAGCTAACTCCGAGGCTTCCCTATTCTATTAAACTTTTTCTTTTTTGACCTTTTCCACATGTGAGTTCGCTTCCAGATCTGATAGAGAAATCCAAGTTACTGTTGTAATCTTGCATTGTTTTGGTCCCTTGGAACAGAAAATTTTTTCTTAGGGAATATTCTGGGCAGATCTGTCCTGATTGACTGGATTCTGAATTTTGAATAGGAATTTATAAGGTAGCTGATGGTCCTAGATGACCTCTTCCTTCTCTGTTATTTAAGCTTTGAGGATTAAGTTGTGCTTAATATGCTAGATGATTTCATAAAGCTCAGATGTGAACAGAAGAAATTGTTTGAGATTTTTATTGTTGTGTCAACAAAATTAGCATATATAAGAGCTTTCATTTATAGGTTCCCATTAAATGTGTTAACCTTTATTTTCTTGAAAACTGGCATATTGCTATGAAGCTGTTAAGTAGCTGTTGGCTTCCTATAGTGCTGAAAATGGTCTTAGTGTACAATTTAAGTTGGATTTGTTTCTCACTTTAGGATCCTACAAGGTGAAATGATACATAACTGATAATGTACATACATTGTTTCATGCCTATACAATATTATGTGAATGTCATAATAAAAATTTTTCAATTTTTAGATAAATTAGTGGTATTCTAATAAGTATCCTTACCTACTTGTTCCAATATCTGTTTTGGTCATTGTAGGTGCAAGCTGTGTGTCCCAACTCCTTCTTATTTCATACCCTATCAAAATTAGCCTTGTACCCCAGTCCTTCCCAGGCCCACTTCTGCCTTTCCAATTTTCTATCATCTCTTTTCTCCTTCAGTGTAAATTCCACTGAATGCCCTAGACATTATTGAGAATGTTGATAAAAGGGTTAAGAAGAGGTCATTACATTTATCAAATAAAAGATCATTAGTAGGGGATGGAAGGAGAAGAGAATAAGCATTTATATAGGGCCTACTATGTGCTGGTTTGGGGCAGCTAGGCATTATAGTGGACAGATTGCTGGACCTGGAGTCAGGAAGATTTGAGTTTAAATCGAGCCTCAGACACTTACTAACTGTGTAACCCTCTGCACGTCACTTAATCCTGTTTGCCTCAGTTTCCTCTTGTGTAAAATGAGGTGGAGAAGGAAATGGCAAAACACTCCAGAATCTTTACCAAGAAAAATCAAAATGGACTCCTGAAGAGTCAGACACAACTAAAACAACTGAGCAAACAGATGCTCCAAGCACTGTGCTATGGGATTTAATAGATACCATCATCTCACTTGATCCTCCCATGTATCCTTCGAGGTAGGTGCTGTTATCATCACCCCTGGTTCATAGCTGATATTAAACTGAGGCTGAGTGCCTTGTGAGGATCACACAGCTAGGAAGTGTTTGAGGTCACATTTGGAGATGGCTTTCTCAAGGACTTTATCCAGGAAGGGGAAGAAAAAGTTAACTATATGGAATACATCAGGAACATAGTGATTTCATGCCTCCTCCTTCCCCTTTTCCAGCTGTTCTTCACCTCTTCTATACATTACCTCTATGTACCTCTTAGTAGTATGGTTGAAAGTGAGGAGGTGAAGAATCTCACTCTCAAAGTATGTGACTATTAACTGCAATAGCCTATGCTCTCTAACTCAGGCCCCTCTCAAGGATAGGGAAAGGCTCACAAAGTTTTGTAAAGAGACTCATCTGTCACTGATCTTGTGATGGAGTTGTCATTACTCAATCCTTTGATCAACTCTATGCCCAAGACATCAGGCATCTTGGCCAAGAGTTTGGTATGTGAGACTTTCCCTGGTACATATTACAGCATAAGGGGAACAAGACAAACATGATCCCGGGACCACCACTTAGCAAGTTAACCCTCTCCCCTAAGATGCGTGACTGACTTTCTCTAGTCAACACATAGCATCAGCTCCAAAGAAAGAAAGATCATCACAGATCTGAATTTTTTCCTTTTATAAATGACATAAAGGCAGCATCAAAGTGGAGAAAAAAGACTAGTGCCCAGAGCTGACCCCATGTCAACCACTTCAATGAATCCCTCTACCCTTTAACCTTCTATAATTCTCAGCCTTCTAATCTGCAGTTCTGGCTTCAACCCCAGGGAACTTCTGGTTTTGTGGCTAAGTAACTGAGCATTGCTAGGGAAAAATCTTGAAAAATAACTGATAGCATTTATAACTAATGCAATATAATTGCAGCTGAACTATGACTTGGAAATCTTTGTATTGTACCATGATTCCCAATATAATTCTTGGTTTTGACTTTTACAAACCTTTTCCTTTCTTCTGAATAATGCCTTAAAATCCAATTACCCTGCCTCTCCTTTCCCTTACCATAGCAAAAGACCTTAGTTCCCAGTTTACTGAGATCAAGACATGCCATATCTCATGAAATTCCCCAACTTCCTTGCCTCCAATGACTAAAATTCTCAATTCAGGGGTGGCTAGGTGGCACAGTGAATAGAGTAACCCTGGAGCCAGGAGGACCTAAGTTCAAATCTGGCCTTAGACAGTTAACCCAAAAAACTAGCCATGTGACCTTGGGCAAGAAACTTAACCCCAATTGTCCTACCTTTCCCCCTCCAAAAAGCAAAAAAAAAAATTCTCAGAATTCTAACTTATATTTTCCACCTTTCCTTGTTTCAGAGGAAAAGCTGGCAATTTTCATCAGGGCCAATCCTTTTTTTTTTGGTTCCTTAATTTGAGCCTAGAGAGATTCCCATTGATCAGTCTCCATCTTTCAATTCTCTTCAATCTTTCCATTTTGACTGGTTCCTTACAAGTTACTTACAAGCAAGCTCAGTTCTTATCATAAAACCTTCACTTAATTACTGAGGTATTATCCTCTATCTATTCTCCCTTTCATGTCAAAATTTTTGAAACAAGTTCTTGTTTATTTGTTTTTACTGGAAGTCACCACTTAGAACAAGAATCAGAGGGAGGCCAGACAGCTACCTAGAGAATAACATATAAGAAGCACAAGGAAGAACACTCTTAAAAATGCTATGTTTAGGTGAGGCTAGGTGGTGCAGTGAATAGAGCACTGGCCCTGGAGTCAGGAGGACCTGAGTTCAAATCTGACCCCAGACACTAAACACAAAAACTAACCATGTGACTCTAGGCAAGTCACTTAACCCCATTGAACTTAAAAAAAAGGCAAAAGAATATTATGTTTATATTTTCATATCTTTATTATGATTATCCCTTAGGACAGGTCAAGAAGTTGGTCTGTGGGACAGCAAGACAGTAGCTATTGCTAATATGTCTAATAAAGTTTCCCTCCTACTCTGAGGGTACCTGGAAGCAGTATACAAAAGCACAGAAATCCTAAATCTGATAAGGGGATGTTTAGATTGCTCCCATTATACTTTAGTAGAGGAAGAAGAGAGCCAAATAAAGCATTTTCATGTCAAAGGGATCCTGGGTTCTGGTGCACATGGATGACTTTTCTTGTTTATATTTTCCTGTGTTTTGTGTATTCCCAGAGAAGTCTCACGTGGTAGATTATTCTACAAGTTGCCAGAGATTTTCATCTCAGAGAACATCCTAAAGATTTGGTGGAGGTAACTGTGTTACAAAGTCAATAGTATGTGTCCCTAACAATGTCTTTTTTACTCTTCCCTAATCTTCTGGGGATCTTTTTTTTTTCAAAGATCATGGGACACTGGTGATATTTTTAAGTCCAGAAAATTTCCCTCCATGCAGTAAATAGATATTTATTTTTTAATAATGCATATTAACCCTCTATAAAGTCCTGTGTCAGTGTTTCATCATGATACCTAAAGAGCCCTGGGTTTTTGAAGGCTTTCACAAGTAATATTCTATAGTAGCCCATATCTTTATGATTGCGCAATTGATTGACAAGTATAAATGATGCACATTTCTACTGATTTATAATTTGTTAACTGCAAAAAAAGCATTTGATTCAGTAGAACAAGACACTTTCTTAAATGTTCTTCAAGAAGGTATTGTATATGTATATGAAAAATTGTCTAAAATACCTTGAAAGACATAAGAACAGAAATGGCCCATATGGGCCATTAATATCAGTGAGACATAAAAAGGATATGTAATAAGAGATAACCACTCCATCAAGTTTAAGAGAATTTTCCTATAGGTAATGAGGTCTTCCAGATGTTCCTATTTGTGGATGACATTGCAGTAATTAACTCAAGCCCAAGAACATTGCAGAATTTCCTAAATGATATCTGTAACTGCCCCAAAGAGTTTCACCTAACCATCCACATAGGAAGACCCTAGTTCAGATAATAAGTTATCATTGAATGGACAACCTATCAAGTTTATCTGTCTATATGTTGGAGAAAGACATGGTAATGGATAATGAACTAGATCCACAACTAATGAGAAAACCGTGGGCTGGATTGCTTTTAGAAAGTTGAAAAGCACTTTTAGGAACTCTACATTTTGTCTGAAACAAAAGGCTGTATTTTTAGGATTCCTCCAATGATATTGTATGACTATAGGTTGTGAAGTAATATAGAATTCACAGAATTTGCAGAACTGAAGATGAGGATGATCTAAAGAACAATAGAGAGATACATAGTTGCCTTTACTTGGCTAACACACATTACAAAAGAGGAAGCGAGCAGGAGATCTTCATAAACCCTTCACCTTCAAGGACAATGGAGTCAGCCCATTTGGACTTTCACAGTCCTAGATGTGCTACTAGAAGAAGTGGAAATAGATGAAAAATAGGAAAAGCAGTTGGACTGGAACAAATACACATAGGAGGTCTACACTGGAGGAGTCATGGCTTTGAGGGAACTGAAGAATTTGTTCTTAAGATATCTAAATGAATGGAGGGTACCAAAGGATTGGAAAAAAATCTGACTTTGTCATTATTGAAAAGTGTAATAGAGAAAACAGTGATTTTAAACGTATACTCTAATGTGTCATCTATATGAAATTCATATAAAATAATCTATATACTTGTCTAGGGCATCTTTGATAAGGATAATAGAACAGAAGAGGCAAGGTTTCACAGAGTGCAGTTGGGGCGTCTCCTCTCCTAAAAGTTCCCATCCCTTTACATTTTAAAAAAAATTTGAGTCTCACAACAGACCAGTGAGGTAGATAGTATTATTTTCTTTCATTTGCTAATTGAAGCAAAGAGAGGTTAAGTGACTTGCTCAGGGTAACACAGATAATAAACTGAACCTTGAACCTAGGTCTTTTAACTTGGATTTCTCTTTTCATTCCATTCCATTACTTGCCTTAAATAACTCACATCTGTATAACAAGTTACCATTCATCAGGTTTTATGTGTACTTTTTCATTTGATCATCACGACAAACTTAAAGAGGAGAGACTTGAAAATGTTGTGGGATAACTCAAGCTATCTTCCTCCCACTCCCCATTGCCTTCTTCCACTACTTTCTGTGGGTAATATGTGAAAGAAAAGTGAGGACTGATTCATAGGTACTGAATAATTACCTTACTTCTCCAGTTAGCTTTATTTATAAAGAACACATCACTGACTGTAGACAAACTTCAATGTCAGCATGTTTAGCACAGTTAATGATAAGCTGTTCTGACTACTTAGCCTCCCAATCATATAACATCCTCACTGACCAGAGAAAATTACTTAGGTTTTCGCAGTGAATGTGTTCTGAGGTCAAATTGACTTTCTAAGTCAATTGGTCATGGGTTATATTATAGTATTAATATATACTGCATCCATAGAGAGATTGGTACTAGTATTATCTAAGTATTAGTTTTAGTCCAATGTGTCCCCCTCCCTCTTTACTTTCAAGAGTTAGCTCTATGTGCAGAGATTTCATAGATTTAATTTTAATTTTATGCAACAAATTAAATAAATCCATATGATTCCAACATATGTGATAGAGTTTCTAGGAGTATAAATGCAATTAAATTTAATTCAAGAAACATTTATTAAATATCTACTATAGGCCAAACCTAGTATTTGGAGCAGAAGATAGAAAGACAAAAATGAAATAGTATCTACCCTCAGGAAACTTACCTTTTAGTCAAGGAAAATAAATATAATCAACCAGTAAATTCAGAAAAAGAATCAAATAAATAAAAATAATTTCAGCAAGGAAAGAAAATGTAAAAACTAGATTATTTAGGAAAGCTCTACTGTTGGAGGTGACCCTTGAGTTGAACCTTGAAGTGAATCAAAGATAAATCACAGGCAAGTTGGGAGTGAATTCAAAGCAAGGGGAGCATCCTATGAAAAGGGTAGGAAACTGGAACAGGGAACAGCAAGTAGGTCAGTCAGGACATCACAGAGAGTGTATTAGAGGGTAAAAAGTGCAATTGGCCTAGAAAGGTAGGCTAGCAGCAGATTATGAAGGACTTTTAATACCAAATAGAAGACTGTATTTTATCCCAAGGTATTAAAGAGTCGTTGAAGTTTCCTAAGCAGGGAAGTGACACAGTCAGACCTGTCCTTTTGGAATATCAGTATGGCAGTGAGTAGAATATAGATGGAGAAGGGAAAAGGGGGATACGTGAAGACCAATTAGAAGACAATTGCCGTAGTCCAGGTCCACTTCCTATGCCCATCTATGGCTAGAACTATGTTGGTGGCTATATGAAAGGGAGGAAAAAGATGAAAGAGATTTTGTGGAAGTAGATGGATGAACCACGGCAGTGGCAACAGATTGGATCCATTTCTTCCCTTGCCTTAAAAAGTACTCTAAAAGTATCCAAAGTACAGATTTTACCTAAGTATACTGGGAAGATACTATAGGGTGTACTGTAGATGAAACAGCAGGTACTGCTATTGGAGAATAAATTCAACATGTCCAAAACAAAAGCCATTATATTTTCCCTTAACCCTTCCCTCTTCTTAATTTTCCTCCTGAAATATTGTCATTAAAAAATCACCATTTTTCCAATCACAGTTTTCTAGTATTTGGTTGGCTCTTACTTCCTCCTATCCAAACAGCTTCCAAATATTATCAATCCTTCCTTTACAATATATCCTTTATCAATTCTGTTAGCTCCATGCACACAGTTCAGGCCATCCCAGTTCAGGCCTCATCACCAACTAATCAAAGACTCCTAATTGGTTGCCCTCCTACAAGTCTCTCCCCTCTCTAATCCATCATCTACACAACTACCGGAAGTGTATTGCTAAAGCCCAGGTCTGACTATGTCACACCTCTGCTCAAGAAGTATCAATGACTACCCACTGACTCCAGGACAAAATAGAAACTCTTTGCTTTGGCCTTTAAAGTTCCTCAAAATCTGGTTGCATTTACCTTTAGAAATTTATTATACATCATTCTCCTTTCCTGACCTTTGTGGTCTGACCAAAGTGATCCACTTGCTGTTCTTCATACACTGCATTCCATCTCTCTTTCTGTGCCTTTTCATAAGCTGTTGCTCCTTGGCTGGAATACATTAGCTCTTCACCTCTGCCTCTTAGAATCCTTAGTTTTCTTCATAGAGCAGCTCAGGTACCACTTCATATAGAAAGCTTTTCTCTATTTTTTAGCTTCCTACACCCCACCCTAGAAATTATTTTGAATACGTATATATGTAAATACATATATAATACAGATAAAGCATATGCACACCACATCTGTTGGGCAGAATAATTTATTCTCTGAATTGATTAATTTATGGACAATCAGAAACTGAATAAGAATTGTTTAAAGTCCATTTAACTGATTTTTGCTTGTTGTTACAATGATGTTGAAGAACTACTTGAGGATATGAAAATTACTAGAACCTTGTTGAAAGTGACCATGTCATTTTCAAGTACGTATTTTAATAAAATCAAAACTCTATTTAAAATAGTTTTAAAAGGCTAAGAATAACCAGACATGAACCTTAGGTATAATGAAAGCAGATTCCAAAAAGTTAAAAGGAAAAAGAGGTATGAGTCAGTCTTTAAAACTAATTTCTGAAAATATGGTCACAAATGATTTCTAACTTTGCAAATTTTAAGCAACATCTTGAACAAGACATTAAAAATTTGTAAATGACAGATAGATGTAAGGTATCATACAATCAAGGTTAAAAAGGTAAGACTGGCTCGGGAGACTGAAACTAATACAAAATTGAATAGGATTAAAGGCAAAATCTTATGTAGTAATTTAGGAAAGAAATGACAGGTGTGGGATAAGGATAAGATTCTTGCATTTAATAGCAAGTTTTATGAAAAGGATCTGATTGGTATAGGTGGATAAAAGATCAGAATGAACCAATAGTGTAATATGGCTGCTAAAAAAGGGAATGAATTTGTAATGGGTGCATCCTATATATCCACTGTAGCAACTCACACCTTTCACACGGGCACGTGGGCACCTACTTACTCTCTTATTCTTTGAATTGGTTGACTTCTAATTTGCTCTCATACTGGTAGGTCTAAGTTCTCAGAGAAGTTCTACCACCATTCAATTAACCTCAAATCTCATAAATCCTAGGCAAAACATTGTCAAAGGGGAAAATATTCTTCCTACTACTCCAACTATTGAGTTCCTGCTGAGTATTTTCCTATTTATATTACTAGGTAGTCAAAATAATAACACTTAGATCTTAAACATAAACATCTACTTAACGATAAATCAAATGTAATAATAATAACGTAACATTTACTCATAGATCATAATAAATGCATTAATAGTTAAATACATCACAATAATACATAAACCTGGGCCACATTCCCCTACATAAACCTATCACATTCCCCTAACTGTGAGGCGGAATGGGCACACACTTACAGAAACCTGCCAAGAAGAGACATGAGTGAGGAAAACCAAAATGCTAAGGACAGCTCGTCACTCTGAAGCTCTAAGCTTTGGCATTCTCTGTCTCAGGGACTGTCTATAAAAGTCTCTTAAAGAATGTAGCTCTTGTTTGGAATAAATGCTTATACTACTAACTTGAGTTGAATAGATGTTTCCACTGCTAAGCTGTTCCTGATCAGGGAGATTTACTCATCAACTGTAGCTCTAGTATTTATCACTGAAAACTTCAAATTTGTGTGTTCTTTCTGAAATCTGTCCTTTTGCCTCTCTCATTTTTTCTGGGGTCAGATTCTGGATCTGTTAACAACTTCATTTAGCTTAAGTTCAGGGAAGAACAACAAAAACAATGCGCCGCCCCCCCCCCCAAAAAAAATCCCCTCTCTTATCTTCTGTCCATAACCAGATAATTTACATTTATCCCAAAATTATACAATTTGGCTGGCTGTATATTTCCATCTTGTCACATTTATAACTGAGCAAGATTTGTTTCAGAATTTTCAGACTCATGTCTCAGCAAATGTCTCCAGTAACTGTGACTCTTAGAGCTTGAAACAAAACTCAATTCAGCAACAATATGAGACAGTACATCACTCATCCAAAGTGTTAAATTTGGAATCAGGAAGACCTGGGTTCGAATTCCTGCTTGCTAAACTGGGAGCCCACGGGCAAGTTATTTAATGATATTCCTTAGCCTCATTTATAAAATGAGGTAATAGCAACCATCTCACAGGATTGTTTCCAGGATCAAAGAAGCTAATGTATGTAAAGCATTTTGCAAACCTTAAGGTGCTGTTTTTTTATTTTAATTTTTGGCATTTATCATTATCTTTTGTTTTTATGTCATCTAAATTTGTGCCACATATCTGTTCCTCTCCCCAATGCAGGCTATGACTTAAGGCTAGGAAGTTAAGGAATAGTTAATTTTTCAGGTGGTAGATTAAATAGAGTTTTGAGAAGAAATGACAGTTTTTCCTCCCATATATGAATTTCTTATTATTTGGCCTCAAATCCCTAATCACATGAACATAATTGGATTGTTCCTTGATCCTGCTAATATTCAAAGACTAGAGCTATGTTTTCTGTTTTTATAAACACGAGAAGGGCAGAAAGTATCATGTTATGCTACTTCAATAAAAGAGGAGGGCTTGTTCATGTTCTATGGATACAATGGGTGTGGGGAAGGTGAGAAGGGATGCAAAAGAGGAAGATATATGGTTTCTGTTCAACCTGGACATTAGCATTTTTATCATTTGTTATTATGTTTCATAGTTTTCTGAATGAGACCCACAACTCAAGAAAAGAAAAAAAAAAGGTAGATGAAGAAAGTCTATTACCTATACTGAGATACAGCTAGGTAGAACACCAATCATTTGTCCATCAGAAGCAATACCTTGAATAGGCATTGTAGATATATGACTCCTTTGTAAAATCTTTGCTGATCTCTTTTGCCTGTTTGTGTTGTCTTCCTCCTCAATTTTCCTTGCACTGTTCTTACTGTATACGTGCTGTATTCCCCTAGTAAAACAGAAGCTTTTGGAAAGAACAACATGTTTCTTTTATTCTGTTTTTAGCCTTTGTAGCTCCAATGCTTGGTACAATCTTTCTTGTTGAATTATTATTGAACTAGACTGGGCCCAACATTGAACAAAATGAAGATAGCAAATGGGACTGCATTGAGAAAACTGTGCAGTGTTTTCAATGTCCCCAATCATTCCCCTTAAACTATGTTTTAAACCACAACATTCTTCTAGAAATTCTATATGAATTGTTGTTTATCATGTTCAACTCTCCAGGACTCCATTTGGGGTTTTCTTGGCAAAGATACTGGAGCAGTTTTGCCATTTCCTTCTTCATCTATATGTATATAAAGCATAAACTACCACAAGTTTTGCAGAATAAAAATTACAGACCCTCATCACCTTATAACTAGAGTATTGCAATAGTGTGCTGGTGAGTGTGCTTGCCTCAAGTCTCTCTTCACTCCAACCCATTCCCTGGTCAGTCACCAAAGTGATTACCCTAAAATGCCATAGGACCAAGTTGCACTACTTCCCACACAACAAACTCCAGCATCTTCCTTTTGCCTCCAGGATCAAATACAAAATGCTTATTTGGCATTCACAACCTTTCTTTACCTAGCACCCTTCTTACCTTTCCAGTCTTCTTACACTTTACATCCTGACGTACTTTTCCATCTACTGACACTAGCCTCCTGATTATCCCAGGAACAAGGTACTCTGTATCTAAGCTCGGGAGATTTTTTCTGACCATTTCCTATCCCAGCAATGCTATTCCTCTTATGCTTTGCCTATTAAAGCTTGCTTTAAGTCTCAATTAAAATCCCTTCTTTTATTGGAGGCCATCTCAAACTCTTTTTCATTTGAGGACTTTACTTTTGTTCATTATTTCATATTTATCTGGAATATAGCTTGCTTTGTACATATTTGTTTGCATTTTGTCTCCTGTATTAGACTGTAAGCTGCTTGTGGGGCTGCCCTTTGCCTTTTTTTGTATCTTTAGTCCTTAGTACAGTTTATGATGCATATGCACATACACATATACATACATACACACACATACATACATAAATATACAAACATATACATACATATATACACACACACACACATCTATATATATATATAATTTAATAAATTTTTTAATTGATTAAGGTAGTCCAAAAGATGGTGGAGAGGTTGCAATGGATATATATAGGTTGCTGGATATTATCAATGAAAGGGGGCGGAGTCAAGATGGTGGTGTAGAAGCAGCAGAGTTTCGCAGCTCCCACACGGCCGCCTTAAATACCCATAATTTACGACCCTAAACAAATTTTAGGGCTCTAAAACTCACAAAAATACAGAAAACACATCTCTCACTGAAGGCAGCTCTGCAGGTGGGGTTCATCATGGCAGCCTGGGAGCCGAGGCCTGCCCAGCCCAAAACCACGGCCAGGCCCCAGACCCCATGTTAGTCGGGTGGAGCCGCAGCTGGAGTCTATAGGAGAGCAGATCTGCAGCACCTGTGGGCAGTTTCCACATTTATCAAGCCAGGAGAAACAGGCTAAGAGAAAGGTCAGTGGAATTCAAGCTAAATTTGGGGGAGAAAAGCAGGTCTAGCCAAACTCCTCCCAGGGCAAGGAAACAGTGAGAAGCAGCAGGAATGGCTGCAAGCAGCAACTGCCTCCACTCGACTGCTTCAGAGTTCCTGGCCTGCAGATTGCAGGGGGGCCAAGACAATTGATCAGGGCCAAGTGTTGAGCAGCCTGGATCCAGATCGTGGTCTTGGGTGGCGGTCCTGGGGTACATTTTCAGCAAGTCAAAGCTGGTGGGGGCTGCAGCACCCCCCTAATAGCTCCAACAGCTCCCACCAGTTTGGGACAGAGCTTTCCCCCCTGGAAGCAGAGTTCCACAGAGCAAAAAATCAAGCAATTAATTGACTAGCCAACATGAGGAAAAGGAAGCAAAGTAAGAACAGCAATAAAACTCTAGAATCCTTTTTGGGGACAAAAAGGATCAAAGCATGGAAGAGGAGGAAGACAACACAGTCAGAACTCCCACACCAAATGCTTCCAAGAAACATGAAGATTGCTACAAGCCATAGATCAACTTAAAAAAAACTTTGAAAACCAAATAAGAGAAGTGGAGGACAAATTGGAAAGAGAAATGAGAATGATGCAAGAAAAGAGAGTCAACAACCTGACTGAAGATATTATCAATGAAGAACTGAGCACCAGAATGGGAAAACAATAACAACAACCATGTATTCATTGAGACTATATATATATCTGAAGAGTGCTTTGGTGTTTTCCTCTTATACCCTTATGATATTAAGCTATCTAGAGGAAGGTCAGCAGCCTGTCAGATAGAACCCCAGGTGGAGGATTCCCAGCAGGACACAGGCCAAAGGTAGGGATGGGTCATGATCCTCACCAATGGAAAGATTAAGATAGCATAATCATAGGGACTTTAAAAATACTGAATGCAAAGCCAGGAAAAAGTTTTGTTAACATACCACCTGTTCTTTCCTCCTTTGTCTCCTCCACCAGTTGTCCACTCAGTACATTCCTGCTTTTTCTAAAGCCAAGCATTTCCTGTTCAGAAGCTGAACAGACAGGAAACTCCATGTGCTTCCTTGTTTAAGAGGTGGCACAATATGTAGGCCAGCCAGTAAAAGCAAACATACCAAGCAGAAGGGAATTTGGTGGCTCTGAGTAAAGAGTTTTTCATCTAAATAGAACGACACATTTACTTGTCAGATTCCTCTAAATTTAATGCTTGGAATCAGTCCATTACCACCTATTGAGTTCTCACTGACTGTAGAACATTATATTTTCAGGAGACGACAGGCTAATGAAGGAAATAAGATAAATACAGATGTATTTAACTGGAAGAAACCTTAACATTTCGAACTAATACTGGCTACCTATTGGGAAGTAGTATGGAAGATGGAGGGGCTTCAAAGGTATACACAGAATAGATCAGGCATGCAAGGAAAATTATTATTGGCTCTTACCCTGAGAGGAAGGACTAATGGGATTCTCTCATATATATATATATAGGGGCTTAGCGGAAGAAAAAAAAAGTTCATGATTGAAATTGTTTGAAGCTACTCCAGAAAAGCTTCATGGTACTGGTGGATCTTGACCTAGGATATGAAAGAGGGGATCCATAGTGATATAATGAAAAGATGAGGGAGCCTCTGAAATGCACTATTTCTATAAGGGTTGAGTGTTTTGAAAAAATAAGAGGAGAGAGTAGAAGGCCTTTCACCAGATTTCTTTGGAGCCTGCAGTTTCAATTTGTGCCACTGGCAATGTTGTAATAGAGAATGAGGATTTCATACCTCTTCCAATCAGTCTCTACACTTGAGTGTAGGGCTTATTTCGCTAACCTATTTAGGGATTTTCTTATTCTGTGAATTCTTGAAGTATTCAGAAGTGCCCCTTCTCCCTTGACCTTTTGCAAGGACTGGCTATGAATTAATTATTTTTAAAAAAAATTTTGGCTAGACAATCAGGGTTAAATGACTTGTCCAGGCTCACACAGTTAAGTGTCTGAGATAAAATTTGAACTCAGGTCCTGCTGACTCCAGGACTGGTTCTGCATTCACTGCACCACCTATCTGCCCCTTACCCCGCCCCCCCACTTTTTTTTTAAGGAATTACCTTCAAGTCTCTCTCCTTAACCCAAGTCCTCAAACCAGTCTTTTCTTTGTTGCTATATTTGTCTTCCATATCAATGGCTGAGAGTTAGAGCTCTGTAGTGGATAGTTAGTTTGCCTTGTAACCAGGAAGACCTGGGTTCAAATCTCATTTCTGACTCTTTTGATTGTTTGATCCAAGACAATTTGATGAACCTTTCAGTCCCCACAGGTAACTGTCTAAAACATAAATTGTAGAGCATGTACAGTTCCATATTGATAGGAGTTTTCTCATGGAGTTCCTTATACTAATGAAATCACAGGTTCATTCCCTGCTGGAATCAAGAAGCTATTTGATTTTTTTTTTTGGAGGGCAGTTGGGGTTAAGTGACTTGCCCAAGGTCACATGGCTAGTTTTTGTGTTAAGTGTCTGAGGCCGCATTTGAACTCAGGTCCTCCTCCAGGGTTGGTGCTCTATTCACTGCACTACCTAGCTGCCCCTCAAGAAGCTATTTGTACTTTTAAATATTTCCTGGGTGACTAATCTGCATATCCTTAGCTATATAATATTTTCTTGGCTTTTTTTTAAGCCTCTACTGTTTTAGTAAACTTGTCTTCATTTCTGTGGATATTACTGTAAAGGTTTTAGAGCTGGAGGGAATCTCCAGGAACATCTCATCTTGTAGAGTGAGGAAACTGAAGGAAAGAGAATTACATAGTGTTGCATAGAGTATAAAAACAAACCAAAAAAGAATTTAATAGGCACATACTATGTACTAGTCACCATACTAAGTGCTTTATAAATATTACCTCTTTTTTTCCTCACAGAAACACTGAGAGGTAGTGACATTATTTCCATTTTACAGATGATAAAACTGAGGCAAAAAGAGTTTAAGTAACTTGCCCAGGGTCATATACCTGGAAAATATAAGTAGTCCAGGTCTACCAGAACAACCTAGGGAGAATATTACTATTAGGTCTTTCCCTGAGGGCATGCCTAACTTTGTATACATACTTATGGTGACTTGCCCAAGTAAGCAAAGCTGGAATTTGAAATGGGATCTGTGACCCAAGATCCACTGTACCTGGTTGTTGCGATGGTATTTTAGCTCTAATACACTAAATCTGATGTCCCAAGATGTACAGATATGAAGTAGTATTCAAATAATGACTGCCAAAGAAAGAGAGAAAATATTTTAAGTGGCTACAGAAACTTTAGGTGCTTCAAAAAGGTATCAGTTATCACAATAACATGAAAGGAAGATGTTGGCGGTTGCATGTGGGGTAGCTTAGAACAGGGAGGCAATGACAACTAAGGGTAAGTAATACAGGCATGGGGAAGAAGGAGAAAAAGCTGAGAAACACAGGGCAGAGAGGAGAGGACACATGAAGATAAAAGGCAAAAATTACTTCAAGGGTACCGGCAGAATTGTGGGGCCACCTCCTATGTTGGGAAAGCTGGGGAAGAAAACAAAACTTATCCAAACCACAACTCACTACTTAATCAACAGAGCAACTATTTATTAAGAGTTTGTTATGTGTTGGGCACTGTGCTTGATACAATGAATAAAACATTGTCTACTCTTAAAGAACTAGGTATTTGGGGAAGATGAGCTTCCTTCTCTTACGTATCAGTCTTTGAGAATATGGTAACTTGAATGGACTTTTAGAAACCTATGAATCACATTCTCACAAATGGTGCCAGTAGATTCCCTTATAGTTTTTTTTTATTTTAATTTATTTTCTTGGTTACATCATTCATTTCCACAAGGTTTTGAGTTACAAATTTTCTC
>CM053593.1:294411263-294428768 GCA_028646575.1 Pseudocheirus occidentalis
CAGTCAATGTAGTTATAATTTTGAATTCGGCACTTACCAGGAACACTTGGGAGGTAAATTATTATTATTATTGTTATTGTTATTGTTATTGTTATTATTATTTTTACATGTCCTAAAATTGTCACTGTCTTTTTCATGTGCCTCATCATCAGGTAGCACAATTTTCAGCTCTTCCCTGCTCCCCATTTCTCCATCTTGTTGGTTGGTAAGGTTTTGTTGCTTCTACTTCCACAGTGTCTTTCACATGTTATTTGGCCACCATCCTAGTGGTCCTTGTCACTACTCTCCTGAACTATAATAATCACCTCCTAACTGGTCTTCTTGCCCCCAGTCTCTCCACTAGCCAATCCATTCACTATTAAATTCATATTCTTTTATTCATTCATTCATTTTTATGAATGAATGAATGAATGTTTTAATGTTTTCAACATTAACGTTTATAGGATGGCATGCAATTATTATCCCATAATATCCCCAAGACAGCATGCAATCTGATATGGGCTATACATGTACAATAATATTAAGCCTGTTTCCATTTTAGTCATGTTGTGAAAGAAGAATTGGAGTTAAAGGGAAAAACTATGAGAAAGAAATAAAACAAAAAAGAGAGAGGGAGGGAAGGAGAAGGTAAAGAGAGAAAGACAGAGACAGAGAGAGACAGAGACAGAGAGAGAAAAAAAATAGCATACTTTGATTTGCATTCAGACTCCATAGTTCTTTCTCTGGATGTGGATAGCATTTTCCATCGTGATCATTGCATCACTGAGAAGAGCTAAGTCTAAAAACGTCAGTTATCACACAATGCTATTGTTACTATATACAGTGTTCTTCTGGTTCTACTCACTACATTCAGCAACAGTTCATATAAGTCTTTTCAGCTTTTTGTGTGCTCTACCTGCTCAACATTTCTTATATCACAATAGTATTTTATTACATTCATATATGAAAACTTGTTCAGCCATTCCCCAGTTGATGGGCATCCCCTCAATTTTCAATTTTTGGCCACCACAAAAAGAGTTACTTTAAGTAAGTTTGTACATGTACAGCGTCCTTTTTCCTTTTTTATGATCTCTTTGGGATATAGACCCAGCAGTGGTATTGGTGGATCAAAGGGTATGCACAGTTTAAATTAATAGCCTTAAAGGTATGCATGTCACTCTCTAATTCAAGAAATTTCATTGTCCTCCTATCATCTCTATTACAAAATATAAACTGCTCTGCCCAACATCTAGCCCTCTTTTCAGTCTGACCAAAGCCTATTACTGCACGTTATTTCCTCTTACCCTCTATATTCTAGCCAAATATTCTAGCCATGCTACTTTCCTCACATAATATTCTAGCTTTCGCTTTCATTCCTTTGTAGGGGTTATCTATCATACCTGAGATGTATTCTTTTCTCACTTCCACTACTAATAAAGCTTAGCTTCTTTTAAGACTCAGTTCAAGTGTTACTTCCTTGAATAAACTAGTAGAACATACTGATAGGAAAGCAAAACAAGACAAAAAATTTTAAATTAGTAAAATAATAAAATGCCAACAGGGTGGGACAGTGACTAGATTGCCAGTCCTGGAATCAAGGAGCTGAGTTCAAATCCAGCTTTAGCTAAGTGACCCTAGGCAAGTCACTTAATTCGAATATCTTCACTTTCCTCATCTATAAAATGAGTTGGGGAAAGAAGTGCAAACCACTTAAGAATCTTTGCCAAGAAAATTCCAAATGAGATTAGGAAGAGTCAGCCATGACTAACTAAATAACAACAAAAGAAATCCTACCAGCCTTACTTGAGGTTTATCTAGTGTTCTAAAGAACCAACCATGGCTAAAAGATGATATAGTAAAATATCAGAATTAGAAATAAATTCAGGGGGCAGTTAGGTGGTACAGTAGAGTGTGGAGCTGGGGTCAGGAAGACTTTTCTTCCTGAGTTAAAATTTGGCCTCAGATATACTTATTAACTCTGTGACCAGGGGCAAGTCACTTAGCCCTGTTTGCCTTGGTATCCTTATCTGTAAATGGAACTGCAGGAGGAAATCATAAATCACTTCATTATCTTTGCCCAGAAAACCCCAAGTAGTGTCAGTAGGACATGACCCAAAATGACTGAAAAACAAGAATAACAAAATGCCCTTCATTAAAAGGAAGAAATGCTCTTACAGAGTAACATCTTCCACAACTAACATGGGCATGATAGTGATCAATCATTCCTATTTGGTCGATTGACTGCATTGTGTGTAATTCATGAAACAATATTTGATTTGGTGGTTTTGGAGTATGGAACACAGTATAAAATGTTTCAACAATTGCAGAGGAAGTAGAATCTGTGCACTTTTCCCTCAGATGACTTACACTCTAATGTTGGCATCAGGACGAACACAAAGGAAAATAATGAACAGAAGTATTATCTTAGAAAAGTCAGCTTAGGTTAACTTCATGACTGGAATGTTGTAGCTTATTAGGAATGGTCTGTTCAGGTCAGACATCGAACTCAATGTGATCACGTTGCTCCGGTTCCTTTGAGCAGAAGTCTTTGTCTATTACCCCTGGTGATCATTTCTCAAGAACACAATCTTCTTGTCTCCATTCTTGACCTTTCATTATTGTTAGTTCTGAAAACATAGCTATCTGTGCCAGCATATTAGCATAATGTTCCATGCCATCTTTTGCTGTTTTATTTATTTTCAGCTTATTTTCATAGGGTCCAAGAAAAAAAAAAGAATCAAAATGCTAAGGAATAACAATTGGGAAACTAAGGACAGCTACCATTGTTGACCTTTGTGCTGCAATGAGCTTCATATAAATGACAATTTTGAGCTATGGTAAAAATGATAATGATGATGATAACTAACATTATTAAAACACTTTGCACAAAATACTCTGATAAGCATGTCACAAATACCATTTCATTTGATCCTCACAACAACCTTGGGAAGTAAGTTCTACTATTTTCCTCTTTACAGATAGAGAAACTGAGGCAAACAGAAATTAAGTGACTTGCCTGGCACTCTACCTAAATGCCCACAAAGAACATGAAGATAGCATTTCTCTTTGATTTTTTTTCCTTTGGAATTAATGATCATATGAATGAAAGAGCATTTATTAAGTACTTATTATGTGGCAAAGGGTCAGCTAGGTAGCTCAGTGGATAGAACGCTGGGTCTGGAATAAGGAAGGCTTGAGTTCAAGTTTGACTTTAGACATTTACTAGCTATGTGACTTTGGGCAAGTCACTTAACCACTTAATCCACTGGAAAAGGAAATGAGAAATCACATTAAGTATCTTTGCCAAGAAAACCCCCTGAACAATCTATTCCATAGGGTCACAAAGAATTAGATACTGAACAACAATAACAATGTACAAAGTGATGGGAATACAAATAGAACAAGCCTTACTCCCAAGTAGCTTAAAATCTAACAGGGGAGAAAAGCACATAAGATCAAAGTTTCAGGATGAGTTAGATGGAATGGATCCATCCAGTCTTCTTTGGGGAGCAGCAGTAAGGGAAATGGGAATGTACCTTCTTTAGTGTCATTTTCATTAAAAAATTACATCTATTTTTTTGTTGAATCATTTCATTCTACGAAGAATTGGGAGTTAGAAGTTTCTTTTTTGGATCTTCACTCTCTCTGATTGCTGAGGAGATAAGGAGTGGGGCACAGAATCTGGCACTTTGCAAGATGGTATTTCTACAATGATTGTTCCTGAGTAAGATGGCTGGAAACAGTTTTCTAAGCAGCACAGTTATTCTTGGAGATCTCAAACTCAAAACCGAACTCATACTAGTTGACATTCAATGTTATAAATGTTATAAATAAGACTGTGTTGGATGTTGCCTCCACATCCTATGTGCTTTGATTAGTTTGAGAAACTCCTCCTTTAATTTGCTGATAAGATCCCTTCTCAGTCACCACTCATTATGCCCTATGCATAATAATGATGATAATAGTAAGAACAACAATTATAGTTGCTAGCATAAATGAAATGATGCCTGGTATATAGTTGGTGCCCAGTTAATGACTGTCTCCTTTTCTCCTCTTTCTTGTTTACAATGTATTTGATTTGATCCTCACAACAGTCCTGGGAGGTAGGTGCTCTTATTATCTCCATTTCAAAGATGAGGAAATTGAAGCAGATAGTAGCTTGCCCAAGGTCACACAGTTAGTAATTGTCTGAGGTGGGATTTGAACTCAGGTCTCCTTGTCTCTAGGTCCTGCACCCTATTTACTGGAACTACCCTTTAGTCTTGTTTTTCCTTTGTCTTCATTCTTCTCTAACATCTTTTGTTGTGCCCCCTGGAATTCTTATTCTCTTTCTATTTTTTTTTTAACAAATTTCTCCTTTTCTCAAACACCTTCTATCTTCTTTCATCTGGGTCCAGTGGATAGCCCTCCCTTCTTTAAATCCAATTCACTTATATGTCATGGCATCACTGCCCTGATGTCTTAGTCCTCTTTGAGAACAAAGGACAAACAACAACAACATCTTTCAATCATAAACACTTGGTTTCCCCCAAAAGACATTTGCCCCCTCATAGCCTTCTAGCTCATTATTGCCCATAATTGTTCCAACACTAGAATCTAGAACTCTAAAATTCCCCTTATAATACCTTTTTATCCTTATTTATTATCTGTTCCAGGTCATTTCTCCAATTCCTCCTCACACTGGCAGGTTAGACTCAGGTGACTTGGTAAGACTGAGTACCTCTGGGGTTTCCAGAGCCCCACCAGTGTGTTTTCCATTGATTAGCAGTCATACTTAATTAGTTTTTTTTTAAATGTTCACTACATAAGTAACAAAGGATGTAACAAAGTAACGCATTTAGAACAAAGTTTTTCTAAAAAACAAAACAAAAACAATCCCTTCAAACTAGGATTAGGGGGTTAAAGAATCAGCCTCCTTAGGGTAACTAGTTTGTGCCCCTTTTGAAGTTCATAAGGATATTCTTTGGTTAATAGTTTTTCCCATCCATTGCACCCACCCAGTAATTATCTCTCTAAGGGGATCTTTGTGGATTGATTTTATCAGCATTCAAACAGCACTGAACTAGCTTGCTGTTTTCATACATACCTCCATCTGGTTATGACCTATTCATCTATTCACAAGATATTTTCTATATCACATCGTATACCTTCTTACAATGACCAAAACTACTGTGATCCTTTCAAATTAATTAAGCAATCAATGATTCACACCCAGCTTACTCTTGAGTGATTAGTTCAATCCTGATGTCTGGGTATTCCCTGATTAATTGGAGCTAGGGGCAGATTCAACATCATTATTCTACTTCCTTTTCCTGTGTCTTGCCCTCAGAGACTTGTGCTTAATTCTCACAGAAAATTCTTGATACTCCACCACTTCCTGATTTCCCATCCTGCCACCTTGCTCTTGCCTAACTTTTTTCCCTTCATAACTTTAATATTTTGATTAAAATATTGAAACTTATGAACCGAATCTCTTGCCCCTTGTCCTGTTACCATTCATCATCCAAATCCCAACCCTGAATTACTCCTATCCATCTACTTGCTACTCTACCCACAACCGTGAGGCTTCAACATCATGTCCTCAACAAATTTCTATTATTTAATCTCAAAGAATCTTCATAGTGATACTTATATTCTCACTCAATTGATTCTCTTTTTGCCTCCACACAGAATAAAGTTCCAGGTCTCTTCTTTCTTCTCAAGTCACCCATGCCATCACTTCAGAGAACATCTCCTTGCTTCCACCTTCTCTGCTTTCTGATTCCTCCACAATGGTACCAAGTTATACGTGCCAAAGCTCAGATTCGATCATGTTGCAAGTTTCAGTGGCTCCCTATTTAAAATATAAACTCTTCAGCTTGGCATTTCAAACCCTTCACACTTTGACTCTAACCTTTCTTTCTAGACTGCACATTATACCCCTTCATGTACAGTACACTCCAACAACCCAAATGACCTGTTTGTTACTGCACAGACACTACATTATCTTGCCCACCTCTATGGGTTTTCACAAATATTCCCCATCTTTCCCTGAAATGTTTTCTCTCCTCACCTCCTCCTGGATCCCTGGCTTCCTGCAAGGGTCAGTTCAAGGGCCACCCCCTACATAAGGCTTTTTTGATATAACCATCAACACCTCTTCCACCTATCCCCAATTAGTTTGTATACATTTGTATTTACCTATTGGTATATAATATAAGAATATAAGCTTCTTGAAGGCAGTATTTTAATTTTGGGGTGTGTGTGTGTGTATGTGTGAGTGTGTGTGTGAGTGTGTGTGTGAAATGCCTGAGTGCATAAGATAACAGAAACATAATATGTTTTTGAAGGGAATAGAATTGAACTTACATAGTAGCATGTTTAACCAGTCATGGTAGCATAGTATTAAAATGTTTTTTCAGTCAAATGCTGACTGTTGTTGTTAGCAGGGGCCAAGGGCCAGATTTGAAGATGCACTTCTGTGTCCTTTTCTATCCTTCTTTCCTACTTCTCTGTGCCTTTTCTTTCTTATACCTGATGCTGAGGTCCCCACATCCTCCTGAAACATCCTGTTTAAACTAAAATGTATCTTAAATTATACAACATTTATACAATTATAAAGCTAAACTATCTGTTGTAAAAATGCATTCAGATTTCCAGCTTGAGGAGTCAAAAACCCATGACCTCTAATCCTTGAAGTGGTAACTGGAACTCCTTATTCTTCCCTACCTTTTAGGTAATAGGAGCAGGGACTACCATGACAATCAACTAATGAAGATGACTTGGGTGACCTGGGCTATGAATCCAAGGAAGAGGGGGTCTGGGATGAGTTTCTTAGTTTTCTAGTGAATAATGATATGGAGATAGTGGTTTTGACATTATAAATCCCTAGGAATCACTTTTTGGTTGTTAGATCATCAGATTTAGATAAACCCCTCATTTTTCAGATAAGGAAATGGGCTACTCAAGCGTCAGTGATCTGTCCAAGGTCACTCATGGTAGTACATAGCAAAGCTAGGATTTGAACTCAGATCTCTTAACTTGAATGACTAAACAACAAAATATCATTGTTATAATTATTATTATTAGAAATGACAAAAAAAGAAGAGTTAAGAAAAATTTTCCTATAGACTCTAACCTTCAGAAAAAAAGAAGCAAGTTTGTGGCTATTTGGTTCAGGCCAGAACAATGACCTGAATGAAGAGAACAGCATCATGTATCACTTTTCAAAATTTTCATTCCCAAAGAGGACTGTTGAATGGGCCAGTGAGATCTTCATCACTACTGACTCCTTGTTGTTAGCTTGAAATGAATCATTTTGCTGTAAATGGAGCCTCTTTGGTAATGGAGTCATCTTAGTATTGTTTCCAAAGGGATCTAAGTTATATTTCACATATGTTTAAAAATGCATGATATCATGTTCTATGGGGAATAATTCATTTCACATGTAGAAGGTAAGTAGCTAAAAAATTAGTCCTAGTGGGAAAAGGAGGTGACAGGGTACAAAATAACAACATGTAGCAGCATATATATTATATATGTACATATATACATAATCCTACTGTGAACATTACTGGGATTAATTAGACAGGAATGGAGAGCTCAGTGGAAACAAATCAGTGCTCCAACCTCCCATGGAAACTTAGATATTATATTTTCTGACAGAAATGTAAGTCACAAGAAAATAGATCAGTGGCAGAATAAAGTTAACATGATATGCAGAGTAAATTTTCGGAATGGATTCCGTTTGTGCTAAAATGAAGAAAACAGAACACCATGGAAGCTAAGTACAGCCAAGTGAGTGAAATGTATAATGAGCTTTGGGGATGGAGGGGATCACGATCCAAGGAAAGGACCCTTATTCCACAAAGCAGTGCTGGCTGCCATCTGGCAACTGTCACACTCTGAAGCCTGTTCCATTTGCTGAGACTTCAAAATGAGAGGTAAAACCTGGAGATGTGAACCCGCCTTCCAACCATCTCCTCTAGGCTCTTTCCTTCTTACAATAACTGTCTCCATGTTTGCTTTTATTTAATGTATTTAAGCTTGAGGTCATCACTATGGTATATTAGGGGATCATAAATCTCTTTAATAAACTTGCCATAGTGGCCAAAGCTAATAAGAAAGTTTGTAAATGACATGTATATAAGAGAAAAAAGGAAAATATCAAATATTACTCAGGTTGGGGTGAGGGAGGCTGGGGACTGCTATATTAGTGTAGGAAGGACTAGCAATAACTGGAATTCACTTGTCCTTGAACCATATGCTTTTTTGTTTCACCCTTTCTCTGCCATGATGCTGTCTCTTTCATCTGACCATTAAACAATGTTGGAATAATGTTTTAATGATTGTTTTACATTTTAAATAGATGTTTATCTCCTTCCAAGAAATTGCTCTAAACTACAATTGTGCCAAGTGATATTTAAGCCTCAGAGTCTTGCAATCAATGAACAACAAACTTTTATGAAATGTTTACTTTACTGAGACCTCTGGCAGGGATTAAGTGCTTTATGCTAGGCCTGCTATTTTTTTCTTTTGGAGGGGGGGAGGTAGGGCAATTGGGGTTAAGTTACTTGCCTAAGGTCACATGGCTAGTTTTTTTGTGTGTGTGTTAAGTGCCAGAGGCTAGATTTGAACTCAGATCCTCCTGACTCCAGGGCTAGTACTCTACTCACTGCGCCACCTAGCTGCCCCAACTAGGCCTGCTTCTTGTCTTCAAAAAACTCAGTTGAGCTAAAGAATAGTAACATAGTAATACATTAATAACTATTAACCTAATATTATTGAATGAGTGAAGAAATGACTATGTGATAGAAAATAATTTGATGGAAAGCAAAATAATCAATCAAGCTGGCAGGATATGGGGCATCTTAGTGACCAGGACAAGTGGTCTAGTATCTTTCATTGATTCCTACCTTTTGTAATGAAGGGATTCCCCTAATCCCAGACAACTTAATTTTGGGTAATTAGCAAGTCAATTGTTAAAGTTCTCTCCTCTCCACTTTTTCTGTGTCATCTGATTTTCTTGATTATCAATAGACCTCTGAATTTATAAGTTTTGGTTGGCATTTTTGAAAATTTAATTATCGTGTGCCCTTTGGTTTTGTGCAGATATAAAGTGTGAGAAGACTGAAGTCCTGTATTTTTCAGTGTTAAGACTTTTTACAGATGTGAAGACAGTCAATCACTGAATAAACATTTAATAAGCATCTAAGATATGCTAGGCACTATATATGTTCTGGGAATATAAATAAAGGCAAAAAAACCCCCAAAACAAAACAAAAACAATCCCTGCCCTCGAGGGACTCATAGCCTAATGGGGGAAAACAATATCTTTTTAAAATATACATTAAAAAAGAACCCCGAGGCCTAGATAGGTTAAATGACTCACCTCAGATCAGCCAACTAATAAGTACTTGAGATTGGACTCAAACTCAGGGTCCTGCAAACTCCAAATCTAGTGACAGCTAGACATCTAACAGTATGTAGAGAGAGTTACACATCTAACTGTGTAGAATCATAGGTTTCAATTGGTTCATATCTCATTTAATAAATACTTTTTCCCAGAAATTCTGGATTTGAATACCTTTTCTACCACCTATGAGACACATGAATACACAGAGATACAGGAGCAAAGGCAATGGAAGAAGAATGGGAAGGATTTGAACTAACCCATTGTAAAAAGATTCTCCATGAAGAAATAGGTCATAATGTCAGGACATAGAAAGTATGATGTAATCTCCACCATACCCACTCCACTCCCAGATCCAGATCAGAAATAAATATTATATAGGCCAGATATGGACATATCTAGATATACAAATGGAATACAGGGAAGAAAATGTCTATCAACACAAGATTCTAATGGACTGATTTTTGATCCATGGTAGCAGAAGACAGAGAGTTTTTTCATCCAAGTTATGTATTAAATGGATATCTAAGTAAATTTTAAAAAATACTGAAGAATTCACCTTTAAACCTGTAACACATAACAATACAACTCTTTAGGGTCTGCAAAGCCCTTAATATATGCTATTTTATCTGGTCCCAACAAAAATCAAGTGAGGCAAATACTATTATTATCCCCATTTTTATGTTAGAAAACCAAGGTTGTATGAAGGTACACAGTTAACAAACGTCTGAATGAAGATTTAAACTCAGATCTTCCAAACTCTGTGAGGCACAGTTAGGTGGCACAGTGGAGAGAATACTGGGCCGTGAGTGAGGAAGACTCATCTTCATGAGTTCAAATTTGGCCTCAGATACTTACTATCTGTGTGACCTTAGGCAAGTCACTTAACCCTGTTTGCCTCAGTTTCCTCATCTATAAAATGAGCTGGAGAAAGAAATAAACCACTCCAAAATCTTTGCCAAGAAATGGTAAGTGGGGTCACAAAGAGTTGTACATGACTGAAATAACTAAGAAGGGTAACTTCCTAACTTAAAATCAGCATTCTTATCCACACCTAGTTGCAGATGATGGAAAATGTGCTTAGGTTAGTCATAGGTAATTCAGGCTAACTATGTACATGATATCGCAAGTTAATAAAAACTGGAGTCTGTTATTAAAAGTTTTGAGAATATTCTTTTTGGAGGAAATTTTTAAAAGGAATTTGCATCTGTTTGACTTTTCTATGCTATGATCAGGTCTAAAGATATAGCTTACTTTGTGCGGATTTAACTTGGAAATTTTCTGGCTCTAGTTTTAGATAAATCTGACCCTTCATGAAACAGAAAGAAACTCACACAGAATGAGTCAGCCATTAAAAGGATGTTAGGACCAATTAGGCAAATTGTTATTTAGGACGTTAGCATTTAAAGCTGGCAGAGAACTTAGAGGTCAACTAATCCAGCTCCTCTGTTTTTCAAGATACAGGAGCTGAAACCGAGAGAAGTGAATACCTGGTTTCAAGTCTTGTCTCTGACATATGTGCCACTCTCAAGCAAATCACTTAACTTTCAAGTTTCCCAGGCAACTCTCCATGACTAAAAATGTCAAAAGTGCTGCTGATCTGCATTGATGGAGGGAGTTTCCATACTGGGAATTGTTCGTATTAATGAAATAATAGGTACAGACCAAATAAGTAGTTCTTGTCATGAAGTCTCCAGTCTTCCTGCTTCCCATTTCTGTTCCTCCACTTCTACCAATATGATGGTCCTGAAATGCTGATTTTATCATATCAATGTTTTTTTGCTCACAAGACTTCAGATTTCAAATAACGTAAATTCCATACTCCTTGGCCTACTTTTCAAGACCTTCCTGCAATCTAATTTCTTTGTTTTCCTCAACACAAAACCCCACATCCAGTTCAGCTATTTTAATCTACTCAGACTTTTCCCTAGAGGCAATGAGGTGAATCACTGGATAGAGTGCTGGACCTGGATTCAGGAAGACTAGAGTTCAAATCCAACCTCAGAAACTAGCTGTGTTACCCTGAGCAAGTCACTTAATCCCTTTCTGACTCAGTTACCTCAACTATGCAATGGGTACATCAATAGCACCTTCCTCCCAGTGTGATTTTGGGGACTAAATGAGATAATAATCATAGAATACTGACACATTGTAAGTGCCGCGTAAATGTTAGTCATTTTTACTATTATTAGTAGTAACAGAGATCTTTGTAAAGAGCCTACCATGATGCCTGGCATGCAGTGGGTACTTAGGAAATGATTATTTCTTTCATTCTTAAATATGCCCTCATCATTCCTGTGTCCTATAGTGAACTTTTGAAGTAATCCAACAAATTGTTTTGGCTGTAACTTCTTCTGAGAGGCATGGCATAGAGCAGAAATTTGAGTAAAAATGACCTTGGCTTGAATCCTGACTCATACACTTAAGCTGTCTTATGCTAGACAAGGCATCTAACCTAAAGTAGAGATGATAAATCACCTACCTCACCCACGTTTTTATGAGAATAAAATAAGAAAAGATATGTAAAGTACATTATGAACCTTAAATCACCATATAAATATGAACTATGATTGTCTATCAAGACTTCTGCAACATACCAGCCCAACATGGCCCTCTAAAATTTGAGCTTAGCCATTTTATCATGCACTGCATGGAATCATCCTATAAGTACATTTAACTTTTCGTATAGGTTGTCTTGTCTCTTCAGTGAGAGTACAACATCCTTCAGGACAAGGACAATTTTAATACTCTACAGCCATGCAGTTAGGCAGATAGCAAATTCTTAATAAGTATCTGTTGAATGAAAGTATCTGAAAATAAGTATCTGTTGAATGAGAACTGAAAATATTTATTTTCAGAGTGTGGACAAGGTCATATACACAATTTAGCTATTGGTTGATAGAAGTCTAATGACCAGGAGGAAGGATTTTATGTGCTTTCATTTTTACTTTAATTTCAATGATTCCATTCAAGCCAACAGATGTTCATTAACCATGCTATGCACACACAACCAGTGATTTGGGACCTTAGGAAAATGCCAGATCAGAGTGATTTCACACAAGACCTAAACTTCATCCTCTCCCCCAAACCCCAATTATTGTGGGAGAATTTAAAGGTGTTAGAGGGAGTGGTTTAGAATTAATACTATGGTAAAGTCTGTAACGATAGGGATTTCACATCAACAAAGGAAGCCTCTTTACATCAGCAAAAGCAAAAGCTCTGTTTGTGGATGTCTGCTTAGAATTCGTAACAGGCTGACTGAACAAACAAGCAGCTGATCCCCAGAGCTATTTCTCACTGAAATGTTCCTGAGTTCCAGTTCACAGGACCCTGGGAAGGTATGGGATGCAAAATACATTCCACCACTGAATTGACCAATCAGGCCCAGAAAGCTCTTGAGAACTCCAGTTTTGGCTGGGAGCATGAGAGCAAGGGCACCTTCAGCTTGAGAATAACTATACAGCATTAAAGAGAATTGCAGTGGGGAGTTTGGGAATAATTAAAGAATGGCTTTTTATGGTAAGCAGATTCTATTTGCTTTTTAACAAAAGGAAAGAAAATTCAGGTAATGTTGATTTCTTACCATTGGGAAAATATTTTCTCCTTTCCCATAATACTCAAACACTTTTAGATTGCTTTCCCTATGTTTTATGTGGAAATTCTTATGAAATAATAAGGAATTAGAAAACAAGCAAAACATTCATGTCCACCTATTGCTAATTACGACTTGTATAACTTAAGGTGATCCTGTGAAACCTTTTTCTTCTCTTGGTGGGAAGCAAATAAGATACCATATGTATCTGTAGGCACTGAATTTTCTTTCATGTCATACCTGTGATCTCTTGCTGGTTTCTTGCCCAGGTTTGTTTGTTTTGATTTTTAATTTCATGGATTGTTCAAGAGTTTGTTTTGTTTTCTTTTTTACTCTTTTGTACATTTGTAGAGGTTAAAGAAGAAAACAGTTATAGTTACTAGACTCTCTTCCCTCCACACTCTTAGGCCAGCCCCCTCCTGGTGTCACCTTGTCCCTGATAGCCTTGCTTCTGAAACTCTTTTCAGTTGCTTGTAAAGGTAGGAACACACCTTGCTTGCTGTCTATAGATTCACCAAGAATGGAGAGTTTCTGGTTCCTACCTCCACACCCTGATGCAAAACAACACAAAAAAGCTCTCCATTTTCACCACTGCTCACAGAACTGAGAGCATATCAGTCACATATAGAGTGTCTTCCCAATAAGTGGTTTTTACTTTGAAGGTCACACACCCTTTCAGGGAGTTCACAGAGTTATTACAAGGGAACCTCAAATCCACATAGTGCACCATTCATTGCCATTTTGATTTTTATTTAGCTCCAACAAAAGTGGACAGAAGTCTGTGTAATATCTGAATCCTTCAATACTCACAAAAGTTAGGAATCAATGCTCTATACTAAATATGAAATTCTGACCATGTGTTTCCCTGCAATCCATTAAGAAGATCTCCATAGTACCTAGATGCACTTTAATCTGACCTGGCCTCTAATTCGTACATTTCCTCCTTTCCTTCAAAACTCAGTTCAAGCAATACATTCTATGTGAAGTCTTTCCGGATTCTCCCAGATACTAGTGCTTTCTCTCCCCAAACTAACCTGCATTCATTTTGTATATGATCCCTCAGTTAGAAACTCCTTAAGGATAGGGATTGTTTCTTTAAAAAAAAAGTTCTTCCTGCACCTATCACAGTGTCTGACCAAGAGCAGGAGCTTAATAAATACTTAATAAATGCTTGATCCTACTTAAGTTTGCCTTATTATAGACATTAGGCCTGCCACTGCCAACATTGTTTGTGGTTATTGTCCTACAAACAGATAAATTTGATACAAATTTCCTCAAGGAAAGAAAACATTTTCTCTCTGAGATCAGTATGCTTATATCTGAAATGTGAAAGATAAATTTTAAAATGGATACCATTACAGCCCAAAGGACTCCCAATACAATCCGTTTGGAATGGGTTAGTAATGGGAAAGTTGCATTTAATGCTTTTTTATTTTTGTAATGAATCAGATTTTCCCCCCAAGTTCTTCTAGGCCATAGACTTAATATTTAATTAAATCAATATTTCAGACTCAGAGGAAAGAGGAAGGTGGAAAAGAGAAGAGAATAAAAATTTTGCCTTATTTTAAAAACCGAGCTATTTAGAAAGACAAGGATTGTTCTGCATTGGAATGCATTATAGTAAAAGCTTATAAAATGTCCTCTGGAGGTCTTTAAAAAATCATACATTCCTTTCTGCCTGGGAAAGACTGAAGATTATGGGAGAACTGTAGACCCAGTGAGGGTCAGAAATAATGTTTTCCTATTTCCCCAAACTGAAGTCTTCAATCTTCTCAAACCTGGTGAAAATATGCAAACGTATTTTCCAAGCTCTCCCATCTCCACAAAGCCTTCCCTCATCCTACCTATCACTGTCTTTTCCTAAAACAACAAAATTGCCTTATATATTTGTACATCTCCTAATAAAATATAAGCTTTTTGAGGGCAAGGACTAATTAATTTTTGTCTTTGTATACTCAGTATCTAGGAGACTGCTAGGTACATGATAGATGGTTAATAATTGCTTCATGATTGATTCATTGATTGATTCCCACAAATGAAGAAGTCCCATGGGAAGCCAGGGTGAAGGTAAACCTTTCCACTGAAATGTAAGACCATGTACTTTAGATTACTTTATATTTATAAAATTTTGAAGGAAATTGTTACTCCCATTCACAATATACTCTTAGGATGCATGTTAGATAACTTCTGGGGTTCTTGAATGTACTCTTTGGGGATGGAGTAGATTCTCAGTCATTTTCCTCAATACATCCGAAACCTGGCTTCCATCTGAATTACCTACTCAGTATGGCAATTGTATCTCCTGTATTCTGGGGCAGGTGTCAAAGAATGACTGAAGTATCTGAGAAACATGAATCCAGGAGTTGGGGAAGAAAGACACAAATAAACCACAAATGCTTCCTACCTTGTACTGCCAGTGGATCAACAAAGCACTAGATCTCATAGAAACACCCATGTAAGGAGAGATTCCTCAGGATATCATGTAACCTAGATTGCATTTTTCCCTATGCACTACAAAACTTACTTAGGTTAGTTCTTTTTCTCCCATAATGCCAGTTTTGACCAATGACAACAAACATCTTGGTTACTGTTTTATCCATAAGTAATGGTACCTACCTTCCTCCTCTCTGCATATCAGAGCTGAATACCATGGGTCCATATCACCTTGGAGTAAGAGTTTTATTACTTATAATAAATTTTACCTGCTCTGTGTGGATATCCTAGTTACCATGTGAACCCTCTGCCATACTCTATAATCCACGCATTCATCTTTATTAAATGTGTAAGTAGAAGCTGTAGGGCATCATATAAAGTACTAATTTTCTTGTAATTCAGCTCTTTTTCACTTTGGAATTGTGATTTCATTAGTGAAAGAACTACCAAAAAGAAACTCCTTTTATCAATGCAGATTGGTACCTGTTCTGCAAATTATAGAACTCCAGAATTGTCTGGTTAGCTGAGTTGAAGTGACTTACCTAGGGTCATTCAGCTGGTGTATTGAAATTTAAAAAAAAAAGAGTTGAAAGCCTGTGTTCCAGATTCCAAGGCCAGCTGTCTAGCCACTATTTCACACTGCCTCTTAACTAAGTAAATCAACTGTGAAAAGTAAAATTATTTCTCATTTAATTTCCCCTCCTTTCTAGAAGTTTCATTTTCATAAGCTTGTTTTCCTGCCATTATTTCAATGATTAAAGGATTTTACAAAATCATACTTTAAAAATATACAATTGTTTAATACTTTCATGATTGTGTAAATAAGAGAATCAGAGATTACAGACTGAAAGGGATTTTAGAGATGTCCATAATATAAGCATTCCCTCAATCTGTGTAGGTCACAAAGAAGCTATACCTTCCATCTTTTGTGCCTCTTGCTCACCCATATTCTCCTCCAGAACCTCCAGATTCCTGCAACATGCTGGAGATCCTGATGAAGCATTTGGTCTGCTTACCTGCTTTTCCTCATTTTTGCCCCTGACTGGCCTGCCAAATTTTCTGTTCACTTATTTCTTCTGTGATATCCCTCACGCCTTTTCTTTCATGTTATTCCTCATTAGAAATTTGCCAAAGCCCCATCTGGACATCTGTTATCAATCATGTTGGTGTCATGAAGGTTCTGGTGTTCTGAAGTTCATAACCATACAACAGAGTTTAACATTCTAAAACATACCAGAGAAACTTACTCGCTTCACATTTTCAGCACAAAATTTAAGGAAATCTTGTACTAGTCATCTTGAAATGTAATACAAATGGAAAGAAAAGAGATTTGCAATGCACACACAAGGACGATAGTTTCAGGGTGGAGCCAAGATGGTAGAGTAAAAACAGGAACTCTGTGCAGCTCTCATTCCAAACACCTCCAATACCTGTAAAATTTTACTCTAAACAAATTTTGGAGCTATAGAACCCACAAAATGACAGAGAGAAACAAATCTCCCACTGAAGGCAGCCTAGTAGGCTGACAGGAAGGATCTATTGCACAGAGCTGGGAGTCAAGCTCAGTCCTGCATGAACTGCCCATGACCAGACCCTGTCAGATAAGATAGGTTTGTATATCCAGCTGACTGTGTACATTATTCCCTCTTTGAGCCAATACCCATAAGAGTAAGGTTCAAGAGATGCCCATTGCCCACCCTCCTTTCTTCTTCTCTACTGTGATAGGCTTTTCAAGCTTCTTCATGTGAGTTCATTTACTCCATTCTACCTCTCCTTTCTTTCTGCACCCAGCGTCCTCCTCTTCCTCATCTCTTACCTATTTTTATGCCATTTCCTCAAATTTACCTTTTACTTGTACCCTCTATATGTATTCCTTCTAGCTGTACTATATATACAAGCTTTAATAATTACAAGTATCATCTTCCTATATTAAGGATGTAAACAGTTCAGTTCCATTGAACTCCTTATGTTTTCTTTTCCCTTTTGCTCTTTTTAGGCTGTTCTTGTTTCTTGATACTAGAAATCCATTTTTTTCATTTTGTTCAATTCTGGTCTTGTCTTTTTTTTTAACTTTATTTTTATTTGTTTTCTTGTTTATATTATTCATTTT
>CM053593.1:294429268-294477242 GCA_028646575.1 Pseudocheirus occidentalis
TCTCTCTCTCTCTCTCTCTCTCTCTCTCTCTCTCTCTCTCTCTCTCTCTCTCTCTCTCTCTCTCTCTCTCTCTCTCTCCCTCTCTCTCTCTCTCCAATCTTCTTGCAAAAATAACTAATATGGAAATGTTTTACATGATTGCACATGTATAGCCTATATCCAATTGCCTCCCATTGCAGGGGGGGGGAAGGGAGAAAGGGATATAACTTGGAACTCAAAACTTAATAAAAAACAAATGTAAAAATTATTTTTGAATGTAATTGGGAAAAATAAAATGTTATTAAAGTAAATAAAGATGCAGGTGGGCTATACATCTATGGAATTTCTCATATTTAACAGTCTAGCAATCTTGCCAAGAATAAATAATATTTGATTGGCATAATCTGTTCTTAATGAAGTAACACTGACTTTCAGTTATCATAACTTCTCTTTCTAAGTGCTCACAAAGTCATCATTTTAATAATACATTCTAGAGTTTTTCCAGGCATCCAAGTTGAGCATAGCATTATATATATATATATATACACACACATATATATGTATGTATATATGTATATATATGTATGTATGTATATATGTATGTATGTATATATGTATGTATGTATGTATACATATACTTCCTTCACTTTTGAAAACTGAGATTTGCTTTTTCTAGCAGTGGCTTAGCAATCATATCTACCCATCCTTTTAGTGCTTCAGGATTTAGTTAGTCCAGATTTGGTCACTTGGAGTCATTGAAGCACATAAGGTTTCCCTTCCCATTCCATCACTCATCTGGAGTTTCTGGGGTAGAGAAAAAAGAAACAAAGAGGTGAGTAGTTCTTCTTTCTCTCTAACATGCAAGCCATCTAATCTCATTCTCATTCACTCTTTGATTTTCCTCTTGGTATTACTAAAGCTAAAAAAAACCATCTTTTTTCTTTAGTTTTCACTGACAGCTATATTTCATTGAAAGATCTAATGTAGTAGACACTTAATAAATGGTTTTTGACCTTTTGACACCATTCTTAAACAACCATGATCTTCTTTTCTATTCAACCTCAATTACCTGTCTTTATGTCTGTCTCCCATGTATCTCTTTTTAAACATCTAAATTGGTCAAATAGTTCTATCAGTTTCTTTTTCATACCAACTTCCTCACATTTATTCCTCAAGATTCCTTTGTGCTTTAAGAGTTTTATTCTTCAGAGCATTCCATCCCCTTTAAGTCAACTTTGTGTTATTTTAGACCAGGGGTGAGGAACCTTTGGCCAAAAGACCACATGTGGCCCTGAAGATCCTCAAGTGTGACCCTTTGACTGAATCCAAACTTCATAGAACAAATCACCTTAACGAAAGGATTTGTTCTGGAAAACTTGGACTCAGTAAAAAGGCTGCAGCCAAGGACTTAAGTCACATGTGTCATTGAGGCTGCAGGTTCCCCAACCCTGTTTTAGACTAAGAAATCCTACCTAATATTGCTCTGAACACTTGAAAATTTGCTCTCTTCATGCCTAAGTTTTTGGTCAGACATGTCAAGCTTGTCTTAACATCACAAACTAAAAAACAGAATAATAATTTTCTCCTGAGGTTTCAATAATTTTTAAATTTTGAAGTTGGGTTCCCTTATTCCATGTTCAGTGCTCTTAATACACTTTGTTTTTCCTCTAAACATTAGCTTTTTGATTATAACATCAAACTAATATTTCACATTGAGTTTGTAGTTCAATAAAATCCACATCTCTCCCCTCCCCAACTGCATTCTAGTCAATTGACTACTACCTTCTACTCATATAGATGAATTTTTGAAACCAAGGACATAATATTTGGGAGTAGCTAGGTGGGTAGAGCAGAGAGCTTGTCACCAGAAAGACTTATCTTCATGAATTCAAATCCAGTCTCAGATACTTCCTAGCTGCATGACCCTGGGCAAGTCCCTTGACCCTGTTTGCCTTACTTCCTTATCTGTAAAATGAGCTGGAGAAGAAAATGGCAAATCACTCCAGTCTAAGATATAGGGTCATAGAAGGCAAATCACTCTAGTATATTTGCTGAGAAAACCCCAAATGGGGTCATGGAGAGGTGGACATAAATGAAATGACTCAACAATTTAATTTTTCATTGGAGAAGCTCTTAGGGTAGTTTCAAAATACTAAGTTGCAAAATAAATTCTTGGCACTACAGGAGTTTCTTTCTAAAAATCCCTCTAAGTAATTATGGTCACAGCTTAAAACTCTCTTGTTCAGAGTCCATTATTTTAAGCCACAGTGTAAAAATCCAGTTGTGGTCTCAGACACCATCTTCTTAAATAGTTATTAATTTCACAGATTTTCTTTCCCTTCTGAAATGCCTTCCCTTAGTCATTAGCAATGATAACATTAACCCTTCTGTCCTTACTTCTTCAGTTTCCTGCCCCAAACATCAGAAGACCTAATTATATTGCCATAGATTTTTCTAGGTGCATCATTTGTTTCCATGTGAATCTTCAAGGTTAGAAGTGATTGTCAGGTATAACAGTCTTGGGAAACCTCCTATCATATTCTGGGTATGTGCAAGAGGAAACAACATGCCGCTCTACTATTCAAATGAAGTCAACATATGGGGACCTCAGTACTATTTATATGGGAACAAAGTTACATATTCTTCACACACGTTAGGCAACTGTTTTCTGTGAGGCTTTGTGAAATTTATACCAGACACAACATAAAATACATATGCACATGATATTAATCTGTTTTATACATAATCCTTATCTTGCTAGGCTTCCCCAATTTCTATATATGATATCACAGAACCAGCAGATGGGGCACAGAGAAGGTGAAAGGAAGGTTCTCAAGACAGTTTATAACTATTTAGAGTTCTGGGAGGAGTTCTGCCATTCATTTTCCTCAGATTAGAGAAAGGCAAAGAGATCATATCCTAAAATTGCAAAAGGGAGAAAGACCCTCTCCTGGTCTCCTTTGAAATTTCAGGTGCAATAGTGGTTATTAGAGTACTTTTCTTTAGGAAATGGAGTCTCTTTCTTTATTATACCTAATGTAGCATGGGGCAGCAATAATCCTAGTCTAAATTGAGGAATTTTGTTTTTTTGTCACTTCCCTCCTTTTTTGAAGCCTTTGCCTTCCTTTGGGAACTTTATCTCAGGTTCTATGTGTCAAATTTTCTGTTTACCTTTGGCTTCCCAATCTTACCTCCTTTCCCTTCAATCCTCCCCTTCTTCACTGGCTTCAATGATTACCTCATACTCTTCTTCTTTTCACCCCAATGAAGAAATAATGTTTCTCTGAGTCAATACACAGCCACTTATTAAGAACTTAATACATATTCCTCCCTGACAGTGAAAATTGTATGACATAATATACAGCAGATATGACTGCATATTATATTATTTATGCAACAAGTTAGAGAAATCACTGTTATTTTAGAAAGATGTCATGATATCTTGACCATAAAATTGGCAGAGGATTCTCCTAGGAAAATAAATCATAGTATAGCCAGTTGGTTGGGTGTTGTTCTTTATGCTTAAAGAGAATCAAAATGACATCATTGGAATGGGGGGAGGGAAGTGTCAAGGCACAGTGTGTCCGGCAGTGGCTAATCAGACCAATATGAACTTGGAAGACTCTATCATGGGTTGGTAGACATAAATAGTACACGTGAACATTTGTGGCGGAGATGTCTCTAAACTTTCATATCTCACATCTTTTAAACTGCTGCAAGTCTGCTTTGCTCATAAAGCACAGTGCCTTCTTTTATGTGGGCATGCTAGGCTGGGTACTTCTCTGTCAGTGTGTTTCTCTCATAATTGATTCTAAAGTTCTTCTGAGAGACTTTGGGAGTATCCTTGTATTACTCCTTCTGACCCCTATGGAAGTGCTTGCTTTATGCAAATTTTCAATAAAAAGTGTAGCAAGTGGGTCCTGATAGAAGGGATGGTTCTTATGGACCAGATCTTTGAAGGAGAAAAATGAGAGAGAAGGTTGGCAGTAGTAAGTGTAGCTCACTTTTTAGTCCAATTGGTTTTTTGCTGATTAAAACGTCTTCAGTATTGAGCATAGGGGCAATCAAAAGTAAAATAGGGGCCCATTCTGCATGGTGGCCATACAATATTCCCTCTCCCACACACACACATACACATCCAGTAATAGGGAGGTCAGAATATTTGGGGGAGGGTGGAGTCATGAGATCTTAAATATCCACACTAAAACTCTGAAGAGAACTTTCAATATGTACATTATGCATTTTGGGGTAAAATCTTGTCAAGTGACTACATTTAGACAAGAAGAAGAATTTTTGAAAATGCAGCATAACAACACATAATCTATTGAAAATTAGAAAAATAGTTAGTGAAGAACTTTCAATGTCAGCATAGCTAAATAACATACTTAGAGAGTAACAGTACAAATTGCACTTATAAATGGTGCTTCTCAACACCTCCAGTTCAGATATAGACAGAAAGAAGAAACGAAAGGAATACTAGGTTTTTGCTTATTCCTACAGACAATGATTTAACATTCATCTTTGGACAAAGAGATCACCAACATCCTGAGAATTATTGAAAATGTATGCAAATGACCAAAAAACATTATATCCCCTAGCACAAAAACTCTGGTGTGTAGACACCTTGAATATCAGAGACCCTTCTGGGTCCAGATCTAGAAAGGTAAAATGGAAAATGGAACTCACAGCAGATGATTTAAATGTCTGAAGGGAGGAACTAGAAAAGCTACCATGTGAAGACAGTCTAAAAAAGATTAAAGTTCTCCATGAAGGAACCAAGAAGGCTGAAATATAATTGATGATTTAAAAAAAATCATGAAGGATAATAATGGGTCATATGCAAATAGAACTCAGATATTATAAATATCTTTCTTCACAAAAGCTCTATAAGACACAAATATTCTTGTGTCCATTTTACAGGAAACTCAGGTTTATGGTAGTGAAATGACTTGCCCATGATTATGTCACTGGTCAATATAGGAGTTGGGATTTGCATTCATGCATCCTGATTTTAAAACTACTGTCCATCCTATTATATCACTCTGCCATAATATGACCAGGCTAAACACCTACTGCTACATCAAATCCAAGAATATTAGAGTAAAATTGCAGCTCATAAGTTTTCAGAAAATTTTGCTTACCAACAGTGATTTCACAGGTGGAAGCAAACAAACGGAACTGGTGAGTAGCTTCTTAAAGTCACCCTTGAATTTCTTTCCCTCTGCCCCACCCCCACTCTCAAATCCACAACTAGCAGTAATGTTTATTTTCTTCATATTCCTTTATTACTGTCTGTCTTACCCATGACAGTGCCTTGAAAACTCAGGTATTTGGGTGTATATCTTATATTCATTACTAGAATGTAAATCGTGTGGGGTAAAGATTATCTCTGACATCTCTCATGTATGACTTCATCTAAACTTTCCTTGAATAAATTAATTCTGAAAAGATATTTTGAGTACCTCTTCAAAAGTCATTGTAGAGTACAGCTGAGAATAGAGAATAGCCTGGGGTGTCGGGAAACATCCATGTTGGGGACAATTTATATAATCTTAGAGATTATATAATATTATATCATTATGCATAATGATATAATATTATATTATTATTCATAATTATATAATACAAACCCTTCATTTTACAGGTGAGGAAACTGAGGATCAAAGACATGAAGGATGTCCCCAAGTTCCTACAGGCAAAAAAATGGAAAATTTGAAATCAAAATCCAGTTTTATTCCAGAAATTCACTAAAATGCTAGATGCTATTGTTAGCATTGGTAATAGCAATATTGATCCTAAGGATAAACTTGAAAAAAAGTTCATAGTAGAGTCCCTTGGAAATATAATTCTACATTTGTAAACATTCAAGTGATAATGGAATTTCAAATGCATCAATCTTATACTTTAATGCCAAAACTTTGTGCAACTAAGCTGGGTTTCATTATTCTTTATCCAAAACATAAAACCCTTGTGAATTTTTTTTCTACTAAAAAAATTACTGGAGAAGTCATTAACTAAGAACTTTTACAGATGTTTTCTTAATTATGGCCTTTGGTTTAGAAATTTCTTAGATTTCATGTTCTCTGAATGTTTGATGCTATAAGCATATCAAGGCCATGTGTGGAAATTAGGGAAGTTTTTCCCCCTCTGGAACAAATTTCTTCCTCCTGGCATGTCTGCTCCTCCCTTGTATTTCCTTTATTACTTTAGGGTTTCAATAAATCATATACTGAAGCTCCAGGCTTTCTCAAGTTATAGGGCACCTCTTTCCTTCAAATTTTTATAACTTGGCTATGCAATTACAGTCACACTGCATTTTGGGTGTTCTTCTTCATTCAGACACCTGAGGAAGTCAACTTTAAGACAGAACTGGTCTGAATGCATAATCTTTTATGGCACAAGGAGCACATTTATGGAATCGTGCTTTAAATAATAGCATGAATATGTGTGTCCTTAGCACATGCCAAACAAAGATGATTTTTCTTTGAACCAGACCTCTGATTTTGGTAGTATGAGGAGCTGTAGGTGAGAATCCTGCCCTGATCCCCACATCTTCTACAATAACATGTCTTCATTTTCTCTGCAACTCTGTCTTAGAGAGTTCTGGCTTGGAGCACTCAGCCATTGAGTAACTTGCCCAGGCACATATAGTGAGGAGTGTATGTCAACAAGTGCACTTAATCTCAGGTCTGTCTGACTTTCTATCCAGTTTGCCATGATCCCTCCATGATACATGATGAGGATTCTACAATGGTGATATAGTGAATGTCAGTAAATTAACATTAGTTCATTTGAGAATGAGGACTGCTTGCTTTTTTTGTTTGTATTCTAGATCCTTAGTCTGTTTCATCACATAGTAAGCACTTAATCAATTCTTGTAGGATTGATTTTTGTACTCATTATGTCTTTTACTTTCTGTGAACAAAAAACTACTCTAGATTTGTGGTTTTGAAACAAATCCATGACAGTTCCTTCTCTCAAAGAGTTCTGACAATTGATAATAATACCAGTTCTAATTGGAGGAAAAGAATATTATATAAATTTCTTAGTGTCTACCAAAATCTTTTGCCCATTGTACATCTTTAAGATATGTGTAAAATAGTACAACTCAAAGAATTTAATTGTAGAATAATGGAATAAACTTAGTTAAGTTTGTCAAAATATGAGAAACCTTTTTGGAGGAGAACAATCAAGAAATTATTGGAAAGAAGTGAAAGATATGAATTAGTGTGTGGAGGCAGGAGCAAAGGAAAGGATGCTATTGTCAGTGAAAGAAATGGCATAATGCAAAACTAGTCATGTAAATTGTATTAAATATGTCAATCATTTTGTGAACTTCAAAGCACTACTTAAATGTCAATCATTGTTATTACTATTTGTTATTAATAATCACCATAGCACCAGAGAATTATGCTTTTTTTCCTTTCCAATCTGATGACACTGGATATGACATCTATAGTAGCATGAGAGCATTTCATAATCTACTCATTTATTCTATTACATTTATATATATATGCATATGTATATACATATATATCACATCTATATATTTTAAAGACTTAGGTTAGATAGAGTCAGCATCTTTATCTTTGTATCTCCAGCACCCAAAGAAGTATTTAGTGCACAGTAGGCACTTAATAAATCGTTGTTGAATTAAAATGAATAACCCACACTTTTCCTTCCCCCCGCCCTTTTTTCTATGCTAGGTTAAGTAGAAAGGCTATTGTTTCTGTATTTGGAAGACCTAGGTTCAAATATTGCCTCTGACATAACTTGTGTGACCATAGGCAAATCATTTAGCTTCCCTGTGCCTCAGTTTCCTAACTTGTAAAATGATGATGTTAGACTAGAGCTTACAGCTCTACATATATCATCCTATGAATAAAAGATATGATTATCCAGGGGAATTATTCTAAATCCCATGAGAGCATATAAGTAGATAGTAAATTTGAGTCTTTTTTTCTGTTTTTCTCTCCCTTTCTTTGGCTGTCTCTGTCTATCTCTGTCTCTCTCTATCTCTTTCTAATCAGTACTCCCATCAGAAGTCATGATAAATTGATGGATAATTAGCTAGGTTGGAGTGAAGAAATTTGATGCAGATACTTTATGATTATGTAGACATGTTGTCCCAGGTGAAACAAGATCCTAGAGACATAGCAATGTACCTTCCTGAGAAGGATTGTTACTCCTTAATGAGGGAGAATTTGGGGGCCATTGTGGTCAGTTGATTTTAGAATTATGGAGAAATCAGGGATTTTTGGAGGTTCTCTGAAAAGAGAAAAGAGAGAAGAAAAGAAAAATAATGATGACAGAAAGAAGAGCAGCTGGAGTTATCAGTCTGCCAGAAAATTACAGTTCTGTCAATATTTAGTTCTTATCAATAGTCCTTATTGATATTTTGTATATATACTTACTTAGACACATATTTTCTCCCTCCCAATAGACTTCAAGCTCCTTGGAGGCAAGGATTGATTCATTTTTTTGTCTTAATTTCTCCAGAACCTAGAAACCTGCTTGAATCATACTAAGTGAAATAATAAATATTTGCTGATTGGTTGATCACCTCCTAATTAGATTACAAGCTCTCTGAGGGCCAAGAATGTTGCTTTCCACTATTGTATCTACAAAGCATAGCACATAAATTTGAACATACTTTGATACTCTGAGTCATTGTGATTTCATTAATATGGGCATTTTCTCTGTAGATGTTGTTAGGACCTTTAGAGGTTAGTCAATAATCTTTGCTAGCTTTTGTGAGTGAAAAATCTATCACCCTTTGTCCTATCTGGACAAAAAGTCTCTGAATTTTGCTAGGATGGTTCTCTATTAATAGACACATAGTACATTACTAGACATACATTCAAACCTTTTCATGCTTGGTAGGACCTACTAGAGTTTTTATTTAACATCATTTGAGAACCCAGGCTCACCTTTGTGCTGCGATGAGTCATTTGATTGAAACTTTAGTGAAAGTTTTGTATAAAATAGGTCCTTTAATTAAATTTGTTGGTTTATATTGATGGTATGAGGATATGGAGACTTATTTGTAAGGTCCATGCTACAAAAACATTAAAAGCTTCATTTGTGGTCTATTTTTGTACATGGCAGCTCTGAAGTCACTTTAAAAAAATAAATGACACCTGGGAAGCTTTGGGGACTTTCATGGACATTTGTGTCTATTTGAGTAAAAAGGAAACCAGATCTGTAGAACTGAGCCAAGGCTAGAGATAATCTCAGGTGATTCCAAATTGGATTATATGAATGAAACTCTCCTCAATACAAACTCATACCTTTTGGACATCCCTAGATCCACTCTAATGCTTCAAAGTGACAACCAGGGCCAATAGGTGACCTGGCAATGCTATCCATGCCTGTGAGTTCTTTGAACCTCAGCTTTCCTAATATTCATCAACTGATGAATATATCAGGGCATTGTGTCAACCTGTTGAGACAAATAAGTCTAAGTACTCACACTCACATAGAGTAAGGGTTCATAGACATTGTTACCGTCTTCTGGCAGGTGAGGAAACTGAAGCAAAGTACACACAATGAGCCAGTGGAAGGATGTGGAATAAGAGTTGAATTGGGTCATTGCTTCCTCGGTTGTCTCAATCCTGGGGACAGCTGAACACATATACTCTGAAATAACCAGGCAGAGATAAACAATTGTCCTTAGCTTGTAGTGAAAATAGAAAAGAGATTATAAAGATAACCAAGGAAATGTCCTATATATAATAAATGTTCAATAATTATGTGTTAGTTGACTAAATTCCTTTAGGTTTGGGAGTAGGGTTGTTTTTACAAAATAAAAAGAAATTGAGGAGGAATTTTCTACTACAGTAAGTTCAGTTTTCCAATATGGCTAAAGAAGGGGTGTTTTTGTTAAACAAATGGTCTTTGTCCTTAGTTCTCAACAAGGACCAAAATGACATCTACATCGGGTCAAGGTATGGTGTATCCAACTGCATCTGATCAGATGAATGTGAGCTTAGAATGTTCTAGCACAGGTGGGGCAGAAAGACTCCATACAAACATTTGGAGTGGAGATGTCTCTAAAATTGTGCATCTCAATATTTCTTTTGAGCTATTGTAATTTTGCTTTGCTCATATATCACAGCACCTTTTTTGAGGAAAGCATGGCATACTGGGTGGTCCTGTGCCAGTGTCTTTCATGTCTCACAATTAATTCAAAAGTTCTTCAGTGAGAGTTTGAGAGTATCCTTCTATTGCTTCTTCTGACCTCCATGTTAGTGTTGCTCTATGTGAATTCTCCATAAAATAGCCTTTTAGGCAAATGTACATTTGGTATTTGAACAATGTGGCCAACCCATCAGAGGTCACACTCTCTGCAATAATTTGAATATTTGGCAGTTCCAATTGAGACAGCACCTCAGTGTTTGCTACCTTATTTTGGCAGAAAAATTATTCTGATTAACAAAATGTTCTTATATATAAACATAGAATATGTATCTCTCTTTATGTATATATATATATATATATATATAGAGAGAGAGAGAGAGAGAGAGAATATATATATGTGTGTGTGTGTGTATATATTGCCTGTCTGTCTATCTATCTATCTATCTATCTATCTGTCTATCCATCTATCTCTGACAGATCTGGATGCTTTCCTAAATAGGCAGCCATTTCTGCTGAAACTCACTCTTAGGATGCTAAGGGATAATCCTAATTTGGGAAGCTGTACATCTGCTCCTTATGATTGTAGCTTCTGAGCCCCTACCACTCCTTTTTTAAACAAACCATCCACAACTATAGCTATTAATCACAAAACATTTTCTAACAGAAGGCAAAGCAATAGTAATCATAACATAATAGTTCATCCATAAGCCCAAGTCATATTCTCCCATCAATGCATGCATTGTTTGTATGCAGTATGGGAAAGAATGGCCACTAAATTATGGAAATCTAGACATTAGGAATGTAAGGAAACACATGTGATTAGGATAAAACACAACATGAGATTATAGTCTCTTCTTTCCTTATTCTGTTTACAGAACATTACTCTTTGGAGCATTTCCAGCCTTGTGATGAATAAAGTTGCTTCTCAGCTACTCTTGGAATGCTGCTACAGTGGTAAGTTTTATTTGTTTGTTTTTGCTTGTTTGTTTGTTTTAAGAAACAATCACCCTAAGGCTGGAATCTGCAGAGCTTCCCAGCTTTGCTTCCTTGATTAAAGTAGCATTATATCTTTTCAGTGAAAAGTAATTCCCTCAAACCTCAGATCTTCAAAACTATTTAGATACATTCTCCTTGGTCTTAGAAGGTTTCTCCCCTCTCACACCATAAAGATCAGTAAAGGGCAATGTAGGTATGCAACCAAGGAGTTGCCCCTTCCTCAGGCTAAAGATATGGAGAAATGCAGTTTTTCTCATCAGCTCTCTAAATAGTAGAGCATTCTGTTTTCTCTAATCAGCTTCCAGCACCAGAACTTTACTCCAGTCAAATCACCTCCCTGCATTAACTGCAGAGCCTGTCTTGTCATTTAATCTCAGTTGTGCTCTGCTTCTGTTCTGCCCTCCTTATCTCTCTGTCAAATTTCTCACATCTGATGGCTCCTCAGTTCCATCAGTTTATGTCTTTTGTACTCAGCATCTAATGCTGACTCCTACCTTGTAATTTCATGGCTTCCCAAGTCTCCTGACTTGCACCAGAATTCCTTTGTGTCCTGCCTCCATCTTAGGCTAAGAAACTCCAAATTCCTATTTCTCTCAGATATAACACAAACAGTTAGTGTAGTTTTTATTTTCCTACAGACCCCAAACAGTTCTTTGATTTAGAGCAGTGGTTCTTAACCTTCCTAATGCTGTGACCCTTTAATACTCATATGTGGGCGTATCTGCATGTGGGTAGAACCACCTGGAGATGGATAGAGGAGCAGTGTCTGGGTTCCTAAGACAATCGGAAATGTGAGTTTTCTGATGGTCTTAGGTGACCCTGTTCGAACCCCAAAGGGGTTCTGACCTACAGATTGAGAACCACTGATTTAGAGTTTCCCAGAAATGAACCTCATAGTTCTAAAAATAGTCATATATAAAGTAGCTGCTAGAAAACAATGCACTGCAACAAATTTTAGAATCAATCAGTACTTTTGCCTCTGAAGGGACTGCTTTCATTCAGGTTCCCTCAAAACTGTCTGTTTTTCCTCAAGCTGCTTTTCTCAATTTCAAACACAAATGCCCTTATTCTTCCCCAATCAGTAAATAGAATGTTCACATAAGAAGGGGACGCTGTCTTCTGCAACAAAATACATTTAAATTATAGATTATATTTAATAATTATTTTTTTACTACATTATAGTTTTAATTATGCCATATTTGTATAGGATAAAATATATTTATTATAAATAAATTATATTTAATATGAGACCGAATAATTTATTTACATTAATTTATTTACATTACAATTACATGTTATATTTTACAAATTAGAGTTATCCCTTCTACTTCATGGGGGTTAGGGACCTCATACCCCCTTAATCTGGAAAATCTGTGCAAAACTCTTTTGGACCTCCCTTTGTACCAGAGGAGTTTGAATTACTATGGTATTAAAAGATAAAAGATAGAATATGTTATACAATACTACATATATATATATGTGCATATATATGCACACACACGTATATATATATACGTGTGTGTGTGTGTATTTCTTAACTGTTTCTTTGTCATCTGCTGGCCTTTGAAAATCATCTGAAGCTTCTGCAAAACTCCCAAAATTTACCATTTAATTTCTTATTCCAACCCATGATATAGCGAAACTACAATGGGGAAAGTTATGATGTGGAAAGAATAACTATATATTTAATACTAAAATATTAGAACTTCAATGTACCTTTAGTGTAGTTACTCTGTCCACTAAATGTAGATTATATGCAGTTCATACAATATGCTTTCTTTATCTATTTTGTTTATCTTGTTTGGATTGTTAATCCTATCTCTGAGAATGACCAGGATCTCACTTAGAAGGCCATTGCTGTGATTGTTGGTTATTACAACAGAAACATCTGGAGAACCTCATAAAGTATAAGAAATTTTTTTCTGTTTGAGATTTTTTGCAGAATATCCTTTATGAAAGTTATGAATGCCCTTGATGAATGCAAGGTTTTCCTGTTTTAAGCCTTGCTTGATGTTAATAATAGCATCCTTGAGCAAAGTCATCCCCATTGTTGCAGCTTTCAAAGATCATGGCTCATATACTTGGAATGGAAGGGGACCTAAGAAGTTATTTACATAGAGAGACAATTCCCTGGAGCAGCTAAGTGGTGCAGAGAATAAAGTGCAGGGTCTGATGTCAGGAAAACCCATCTTCCTGAGTTCAAATCTGGCCTCAATCACTTATTAGCTGTGTGACCTTGGGCAAGTCACTCAATTTTGTTTGCCTCAGTTTTCTCATATGTAAAATGAGCTAGAGAAGGAAATGGAAAATCACTCCAGTATCTTTGCCAAGCAAACCCAAAATGGGATCATGAAGAGTCAGACATGACTGAAACAACTGAACAACAAAAGTCAGTTCCTCATATTTTACAAATGAGGATGTTGAGACTCAGGGTGGCAAAGTAATTTGTTCAAGGTCACATGAGTCATACACATTGAAGGTAGGATATGTATTCAGATGCTCTGATGATAAACTTCCTTCTTCCCCTCATTCCTTTCTTCCTCTCTCTCTTTTCTTCCTTCCCTCCCTTCCTTTATCTCTCCTTCTCTTCCTTCCTTGTCCCCTCTCTTCTTTCTGTACTCCCTCTCTCCTTTCCTTCTTTCCTTTCTTATCTCCTTTCTCTTCCTTCCTGCCTCTCTCCTTACCTCTCTCTCTTCCTCTTTATCTCCCTTCTTTCCTTCCTTTTTTCCTTCCTTCTTTCCTTCCTTCCTTCCTTCCTTCCTGTCTTCCTTCCTTCCCTCCTCCCTTCTTTCCTTCTTTACTTCCTTCCTTCCTTCCTTTCTTCCAACTGGTATTTATAGCTATCACTGACTAACAGTAATATTCCTTCCTTGATAATTTTTGAGGAAAGGCACCTCTCTTCATAGTTTAATTTGTATGAGGTTAAGAACCAGCAAAGGGAATTTAAGGACAATCATTTTCTCAGGTTGAGAAATCTGAAAGCTAAAAGTTTCAGGATCTTGCCTTAGTCAAATGAGCTTGTAGGGGGAAAGTGATATGACCATAAGATCACTGTGTACTTTCAGATGATATCCTGTTTCCTGTATATTTAAATACACAGGGAATAGTCTTCTATTAAAATGAGGCCCTATATATAAGAATGGGCATAAGTTCAATGAAAAAAGAAGAAAACTGCATTTGTCAAGCACCAGATGCAAAAAGCACAAATCCGGCCAGAATGAGTGGAGGAGAGTTTTGCTTTTAGTGGACAGCCCAGAATACTGAGAGACCTCCGAGGTCAGATAGGCATGTGTCAAGCAGACTTATTTAAACAATCTACTTCCTCAGAACAATAAAAATTTGAAAGAGTTCTGCTGCCTTTTGTGGTCTGAAATTGAAGTTATAGGCCCCAGAGGTCTTGCTTGATTGAAGCCTTTCATGATGGCAGCTTGCACTGCCTGGTTCAGTCACTCACTAACATCAGGATCACTTATATGTCTAAGCCCGAGGTCTCACCCATGCCATCCCCTGTTTCTACTTTCTATTCTCTGTCATTTTAGAAGTTGAATACAAGTATTATAAAGCCTAATACTTTTTCACTGAGTCTCTTGTTGGTGGCAATTAAGGGGTGTTGCAGAAGGAGGGGAGGGAAGGAGGAAGAGTGTGAGAGGGAGTAGAGAAGAGAGAAGTGAAAGATGGGAGAGATGGAGAGAAGGAGAAGAAAGGGGTGGGGGAAAGGGGGAGAAGGAAAAAAGGAAATGGAAGAAAATAAGAGGAAGAGGAAAGAAAGGAAAGGGAAAGAGTGTGGTGGATGCAGAATATAGGTTTTAGGAATGTCTGCACTTTGGCATAGCCACCCAAATGTCTTTAGCAAGGGTATGGTCCCTAGCTTTTTAGATTCAGTATTTCTACTTATTATTTCACCTGGGTTTCAACAGGCTATAGGAGATAGATTTATATTAATCATGCATATCTAGTTAATAAATCAGACTGCCACTTCATTAATGTATTTGCAGTAATAACCAGTCATTTATACAAGGCCCTCCCTCCTAGGGGTTGGTCTACTTACAGGGAAGAATTACAAAACATAGTATTAGTTGGTGAACATAGAACTTGAGATAAGTGAGGTAGGTGTGCTTTGGGGGATATTCCTACCAGGTTTTGATAACTGTGAATTTTTTCTCCTCAGTTGAGGAATGTTTATTTCTAGGGAATTGGTATGTTGCATCCTGGATGTACACTGACAAATTCTGACTGTTTGACTCTCCCTCATCTAGATTTCATGGAAACCACTACTTTAATGACATTATCTAAAACATGTTACAAATAATTAAAGAAAGCTACATTTCATTTATGGCACCCAAATTCTTCTGCCAAATTATGGAGGTGAACTCTTAGGATTACAACATGTTAGAGTTGAAATGAAACTCAGTAAATGTATAATCATCCATCCTATATTCAAAGTCATTCAATGAGAGGACCCCATTCTTTATGAAGGAAGTCCACTCTACTTCTAAATAGTTCCAACCATTAGGAAGGTTTTCCTGTTATCAAAGCCAACTTTGTCTTTTTGCTGTTCCCCCCCCCCCCCGCCCGCAATGTTCCTGATTTGTTCCTGTTCTATGTGCTGGTGGTGTTGTCATTTTTCAGTCATCTCTAATTCTTCATGATCCCATTTGGAGTTTTCTTGGCAAAGATACTTGAGTAGTTTGCCATAAACTTCTCCAACTCATTTTATAGATGAGGAAACTGAGGCAAACAGGGTTAAATGACTTGCTCCAGGGTCACACATCTAGTGTCTGAGGTTAGATTCATGACTTGAAGACAGGTGTCTTATGCCTTCTAACTCTTCTTTCCTCCAGACTAACCATTTGTAAGCAAATTCTCATATGACACAACCTCAATGCTCTACACCATTGTAGTTCTTTTTCTCTTGACATCCCATATTATCTCCGCACTTATATGTAGCATATTCCTAGGCTGGTGGATCTCAAAGAGTGAATTGGGAATTGTATGGAACTTAAATTTGCAATCACAAGCAGCCATGAGTGCCTGGACCCTCACATGTCAGGCTCCATTTCTGATAACAAAGAATACTATTTTTTGAGAGAAAGACATTTTGAGAACCAGTGCTCTTGGTGCTGGTTACATTGCTATACAGCAATGCCAAAGAAAAATAAGTTTATCCTAAGTCCCTTTCATTTTCCCCCTTTTTTTCTTCCTCATTTGCTTCTGATGCTTTTTCCTCTTCCCAAGTTTTAGAGAATTCTTAGGAGAAATGTTGACATGGAGGTTAATATGGAAAACTAACTCATATCTCTGCTTGGGTGGAGTAACCAGAAGACCCTTTCTTCTCAGGAAATGTGACTTCCATCCAAAAAATGAGACTAAAACAGTCAAATCATTACTGTTGACAAAAATGACGAGCAGGTCAAAGGAAAGATTGAATACAGGGATCTCAAACAATATGAACCTGAGACTCATTTATCATTCCACCCTTTACTAAAATAGAGAAATGGGACCCAAGGAATCACTTGACACTCTCTCTGTCTTTGTCTCTGTCTCTGTCTCTGTCTCTGTCTCCGTCTATCTGTGTGTGTGTGTGTGTGTGTGTGTGTGTGTGTGTGTGTGTTTATGTAAGTTTGGGAGGAATCTTGCCAAGGTGATATATCTTCCTTTTGGTAATGACCTCTGGAAGCATTTCTGTGCATGACATGTTTCCAAGTAAAATACTAGCTAGGGATGAATAGGTGTTCAGAAATGGTACATCTAGGCCAGAGGCAGAGAAAAATCAACAACCAATTAGAGGCTAAGCAGAAAAACTGCAGGAAAGGATTTTGAATGCCAGATTTTGTCCATAGCAAAGGCTTTTGAATATGCATTGCTGAAATTTGGCTGTATCAATGTGAATTATTAACCTTTTAGATTTCTATCTTTTAAAAAAATTTTCTCCACTGCAAAGTTATGTTTGCAAATATTTTAGAGGATGCAACTCTTTTCATACAACTAGGTAAACTGGCATTTCTTCAACCAATACGGTGTTTAAATAAACAGTATCAAATGTTATTGTATTTTCAACTGAGAATACTAAACTTAGAGTCCTAGGATCTGACTCTCCCACTTATGACCTGTGTGAACAATCTGGGCATCATTTTCCACTTCTTAAATTGAAGGGGGTTACATTAGATGACAACTAATTCTAAGTCTATGACACTAAAAAAAACACCTGAAATATGATAGATAAATCAAAGATCGCAAGACTTCTAAATCCAACTTGATATGTTTGCACCAACAGAACCTAAGAAAAATCATTAGTAGTTTGCTGGAAAATGTTTAACAAGTAGCTTATTCCCACACACACACCCCACCAAAAAAAGGATACACTAGCCACTTTTAAGTATAATCTACATTGTGAACATTTTTTCTGTTGATTTCTGAAGTCTATAAGTCAACAAAATAGTAAATTAAGCCCTTATGAATATCATTTGCTAATTTCCAAGTTATAAATGAATAAAATTGACTCTTGCAAGTCAGATCTAGTTGGTTCCAGCATATCCCTGAGCCAATAAAAAAAAACTGGTCCCATAATCTTATCCTGACTGTTACACAAACTGGTTTGTGTGACCATGGACAAATCACTTAATTTACCAGTGCCTCAGGCAAATCTTTGAGATTGTAAATTAAGGAGTGCAACTTGCAGTGGAGAAGGAAGTTAACTCAGAGGTGTGGTAGGCAAAAAAAAAGTCACTTCTGGGTTTTTTTTCCTTTTTTAAAAAAAGTTTCTATCTCTCTTTACTCCCTATCCTACTACCATTTACAATTTATTTGTCTTTTGTGTGCTCTCATCCTTTTGTGTTTGTCCCCAATTACTCTTGGGCAGCTAGGTGGTACAGTAGATAGGCAGTTGGACCTGGAATCAGGAGGTCTCATCTTTCAGAATTCAAATCTGACATCAGATACTCACCAACTATGTCATTTCACCATGTTTACCTCAGTTATCTCATCTGTCAAATGAGCTGAAGAAGGAAAAGGCAAATCACTCCAATATCTTTGCCAAGAAAACCCCAAATGGGATCATGAAGAGTCAGACATGACTGAAATCATTGAACAAAAATATGAATAATTATAAGTGAGGGGCTCTTTTTAGACAAAACTTTTCTTAGCATTTGACACTATTGCTTATGACATCACCTAACTTTTAGAAAATAGATTGCTAGTGTGAGGTAGCATGGTACACTGGAGTGAACTCTTGCTATGGAATTAGAGCATCTGGGTTCAAATCCTCCCTTTGGTATTTATTAGCTATGTAAAATTGAGACAGTCACTTAACTTCCATTGACCTCAATTGTCTTCTCTATAAAATGAAGGTGTTGTAACTAAATAGACTCTGGGATCCATCATATATATGATCTCCTGTACTGACTTTTATTGTTTTGCCCTTCCCTCTTCCACCTCTAAACATTCACCCAGGCCAAGAAACTACTCATTCTCTTTCTTCTCTAAATTCACTCCCCAGCTAGTCCAGCCCCTTAATTTGCCTTATTTCATGAGTCAACGAAATTCCAGTGAGACTGTTACTTGCCCTGGGTCACACAGATAGAAAGTGGCAAGGGCGTGATTTTAATTCAAATCCTTTGATTTCAATCTTAATACTCTTTCTACTGTGCAACACCATCTTCTTTCAGAGGACAAGACCAAGAAGGAATTGCAAGAGATAGGATTTGAACACTGTGAAGAATGTAAGAGATTAAATTTAAGTAGGCAAAATTTCAGAAAATTGAAGAAAATGATGGAGGAGGAAAAGAACCTGTGAGAAGGATAAAGATGGAAGGAGGAACAGAAGAAAGATGTAGAAAGAAGAACAGAAAGAAAACAAAATGTACTTAAAGATGAGGAGAAGGAAACTGGTAAGACAAAGAAAATGAAATTATATGTGCCTGTCAAGATGTCAAAGTAAGAGGGAGTTAAGCAAGTAAGGAGGATTCTTCAGAGGAGTCTGTTATAAGAATTACAAGCAAAAAAGCCTGGAATATCTTGCTTCTAGAATGAAAAATAAGAAGAATATTATAGTAACCTCTATAGAGTGTGACAAGTTTGTCTCTCTGCCACATGTTGAAAGTGTGGCTAGTTTCCATCTTAGAAGACAGAGTAAAGGAATTTTAAAAATGCTTCCCTATGCTTTTAGTTCACAGAGAAAACTAAGGAAAGGGGGGGGGGAAAGAAGGAGGAGGAGAAAGAGAAGAACGAGGAGGAGAAGGAGAAGGAGGAGGATTACAAGGAGGAGGAGAGGAGGGGGAGAGGAGGAAAAGGAACTTTAAGATGAAAAAATAAGAAATATACTCCAGAGCTACTTATGTCAGGAGGTAAGAGGGTGGAAGGACTCCTGAATACTTGGAACTAAGGAATAATTGCTTTTTATAGGGTGAGGTACATGGTTCATCTGGGGAGCAAACAGCTGCTTGTCTTCTAAGAAATAATAATTGAGTTCCACAGGTGCTGGAAGTGAGAAATCAACCAGGAAAGAAACGGGTAACAAGAAACCAGTATTGGGGATTGGTGACTGACTCCTCTCTCCGAGATCCAATGAGCCAAGAATTTTTTGATGAGTGAAGCAAAAGAGGTGTTGGCTGTATTCCTATACCATGTATGCAGAATAGGAAGAGACTATTCCTAGTTTGTCCTGTTTGAGGAATACTGCCCATTTGTGGTGATCCACATGATCACAAAGACTATTTCTAGAAGGAATTTACAGAGAATTACTTAAATTGCTGAAATGCAGGGTAACAAACTGAATATCTTAATTAAGGTGCACAACAGGTTAGGAAGATGATTGATTACAAAATTTGAATTTTCAGATCATGGCTTAAAATATAAAAATAATAATTATAACAGCTATTCTTTATGTACTTCCTTATGATCTGCAAAATACTTTACTGAGACATGTTATTTCATTTGATCCTCACAACAACTCTGACTGATTCTGGTCCAGGAATGAAATGCATCTACAATGACCAGTAAGTAGTCATTTTTCAAGAGCCTTGTAAATCTAATCAGAAGAGCTATAAACTGAAAAGGAAGGGAAACTACAGAAAAGAGAGAAAATGCCGTGTGATGTGGTTTAGTAAGAATAATATCTTGGAGTACTAAAGTTCAATATGAGCTGAGATCAGCAAGGAATTAATTATAGTAATCATAATCATAGCTAGCATCAATACTGTGTTTTCAAGGTTTGCAAAGTGCTGTGTATATAATATTTCATTTGTTCATAATACCAATCATGTGAGGGAGGTACAACTATTATCCCTATTTTAAACTAAAGTTGAGATAAGTCAACTGACTTACCCAGTAACCAAGGTGAGATCTGAATTCAGGGCTTCCTGACATTAAATCCTATACTCTTGATCACCATGAAGCTGTCTAATGATAATATGCCAGTAGAGCTGGATTCCCATTTCATGGCATGGGAATCCAATTTTTTTTGATGTATTGATTTACTGAGGAAAAGAGGAGGATCATGGCAATCCACTTACTCTTCTATAATTGAATCTACCACACTATCTCCTCCAAGTATTTCAAACCTTTTCTTCTCTCAATCTTATTACACCACCCTTTCCTCCATCTCTCTCCTACTTCACTGAGAAAGTATAGGTTTTCTATCTTGAGAGAGATAGAGATACCATGAGAGAGAAAGAGAGACAGAGAGAAAGAGAGAGTGCGTGCTCCCTTTCTTTTCTCTAGTCTCTGAAGAAAAAGAGAATTTACTCCTCATCAAGCAAGGTTTACCTAGCTCCACTCATGCTCTTAGCTCCATCTCTTCCTTTTTCTCTCTTGATCATTTCTCCATTATCTGATTTTAATCTCTTCTTATTTGTTGTATTCTTCTTTGCCACCTATAAACACATAAGTCTTCCCCACCCTTAACAAATTAAAATAGTAACAACAAATTTTAATGTGACCCTGCCACGTAAGCTACCATCCTATATCTCTTTTTCCTTTTATAATCAAACTCCTAGGGCAGCTAGGTGGTTCAGTGGATAGAGTACTGGATCTGGAGTCAAGAAGACGTGTGTTCATGAGTTCGACTTTGACCTCAGACACTTGGCTTACTATATGACCCTGGACAAGTCATTTAACACTATGTGAGCTGGAGAAGGAAATGGCAATCATTCGAGTATCTTTTCCAAGAAAACCCCAAATGGAGTCAAAAGAGGAGTTGGACATGACTGAAATGACTCAGCAACAACAAAATCAAATTCTTAGAAATAATTGTTTATATTTATTGCCTTACTTTCTTTACCTCTATCTAATTCTTTGCAATCTGGTTCGTGATCCTCACTTTCCCTCATATTCAACACACTTGACTGAAATTCTCTCTAATGTTATAAACAATTGCTTTACCATTAAATTCAGCCATCTTTTCGCAGTCCTCATTCTATTTTAACTTTTCACACTATCAACCATCCCTCAGTTTCTATAACAATGGTTTTTCACTTGGTCCTATTTATTTGCTGGATTATCATCAGTCTTCTGACTTCTTAATGTAGATATTCCACAAGATTTAATCCTTTTCTTCTCTTATTCAGGCTTAGAACCCACATAATATGCTTTGCTTCATCCCCCTCTCTTGTCTTCTAGATTCAAGTGCTATGGTACTAATTATCTGACAGAACTGTTAAGAGGAATGAAATCATGTAGGTAAAATACTTTGTGTAATTTATCAACTATTATTATAATGATAGGAAACATTTTAAAAGTCTATCTATAAGTATTTATAACCTACTGCATACTGAGTGGTCCTGTGCCAGTGTCTCCCATGTCACACAATCTATTCCAAAATTCTTTAGAGAGACCTTGAGAATGTTCTTGTATTTCTTCTTCTGGACCACCATGTAAATGCTTGTCCTGTGTGAGTTCTCCATAAAATAATCTTTTTGGAAAGTGTACATTTTCCACAGTGATGTGTCCACATCAGAGAAGGTGCTGTACTCTACGAGCAAAGCAGAATTGAAATATTTCAAAGGAAATGGAGGATATGCAAATGTAGAGTATCCACCCCAAATGTTCACATGGACTATTTGTGCCCAACCTGTGGTAGAGCATTCTGAGCTCATATTGGTCTGATCAGCCATAGTCAGACACATTGAAACTTGACTTTGGCATAGTGATGTCATTTTGATCCTCTTTGAGAACAAAAGACAACAACCTACCAACTAACTATAACCTACAAAAATGTCCTATGTCTAAATGTCTGGACAATACATGGATTTGGTGGGGGGTTAGGGGAATTGTGGCATAAGGGAGTGAGGAGGAGGTGGGTTTTTTTGAAACTTTTAACCAAATGGAGTCTATCAGATTATCTTTCATGTCATCCAACATATTTAATCAATACATTGTACTTTGGAGCAAGAAGGCACAAGAAAAACCAAGAAATGCTGACTGGTTACAGCAGACCACAAATTGAATTTGATTTCACAGTGTAATGTTGCTTAAAATGCTAACATGCTAGTGATATGACACATCATAAAAAATAAGCTTCCAACTACAGCTTTAGTAGACTACTTAGAGCATATGAATAGAAATTTGAAGAACTGGAGAGGGTCCAGAAATAAGCAACAAAAATGATTAAAGAACTGGAAAACGGGCCCTAAAGAGGAAAGTTATAGGAACTAGGATTACATAATCAGTGGAAAAGATGGCTAGTCTTTTTCTTAATGACTGTCTTTTAGGTTTCAAAGGATTGATTACCAGACCAGATGATCTTTTGAAGTTCCTTTCAGTTCTAAGATACACAATTCTGATTATATTTAAAGAGGCTAGTATTCTTTCCTAAATAGGAAAGTGAATTTAAATTGCAGCAGGAGAGATTGAACTTGAACCAAAAAAAACCCCTAAACAAATCAAAGAAAAAAAGGATCCTTTCTAATAGTAGTACTGGAACACTACTTGAATAGTCAAAAGATCAATTTCAGCATTGCAGATTACCTCCTTTGTAGATGCAGATTTTAGCCCATTCCATGCCTTAGTAAATGGTTTCTGTGACCAAAAACAAAAATGAAACTCCCAGACCCAACATTCTTGACTGACCAACTTTCTGGTGATGAACTTTTGGGAATTCAACAGTTAAATTCAACAAATATTTATATGGTACCAACTCTCACCTTCAGGCTGAATCTTCTTGGGAAACAACTAACCTGAGTTAAAAACACTCTGATTTGTCCTCACCCCATAGATTGCAAACCTCCATTGGTATGTTTACCTTTAATATTCAGGCAATTGACACAAATTAGCTCAAACTAAAGGTATTTCTTGAAATAGTATAGTAGAAACTATAGTAATAAAATATTCTCCTTCATAAAACCTCATAAAACCTTCATAAAACCATATACGTATATATGTATGTATGTATGTATGTATATATATATATATATATATATATATATATCATCCTCATCATCATCAATGGGAATTGGAATACACATAGAGTATTGTAATTGAGGAGTATACATGTAGAAAACACATGTGACCAAGGCATTGTAGTACCACAGTATCTTCTCTCTTGTCTTGTGCTCATCCTGAATATCTTTGGCATGATGTATCTACTGGATATATCTACTTGACTTCCTGGACCTAGTACTCCTCTTCCCAGCTTAATTCAACTCCATTGTTGAAATCTCTTCTTCCCTGACAGAATGCATCTCTTGATTGAATCCTTAACAGAAGTGTATAGAGTTGGCTGCCTTTTTAAAGACCATCAGAAATATAACTTTTTTTAGCCAGCTAATGACTAGCCACCCCACCCTATAATCCCATCAAATTGATGAACTTCTTCATATATCCTAAAGGAGCAAAGAAGTATAAATGCTTCTTATATCTCCTTTAAGGCATTAGTGCATAACTTCTCCAGTTATCTGAACTTTATAATTTTTTGAGTAGGCTAAAGATGACTGAATTATGCCCTCACACTCACACTATATTTATTTAGTGTGTACTTTGTACAAGGAGCTGTGCTCAGCTCTAGGGATACAAAGAAAAAAAATGAAACAATCCTTGCCCTCAAGGAGTATACCTTCTATTGAAGGATAAAATGTGCAGATAAATAAATATCCTGCAATTTGAGGAAAGAGAGCAATAACAATTGTTGAGTCAGAAATGACTCCAGAGCAGAATTGGCATATGAGTTGAGATTTGGAGGAAGATAATAAGAATGAAGCATAGAGATGAATCAATCAACTGATCAATTAACAAGCATTTATTAAGGGCCCAGGATATATCAGATACTGCGCTAAGTGCTGGGAATACAGACACAAAACTGAAGTTATTCTTGCTTTCAAATAGTTTCTATTCTATTAGAGGAAGACATGTACATATAAAGTATATTCAAATAAACAGTACAATTTTGGAGGGGAGGAACTAGCAGCTGGGAAGCTCAGGAAAGAAAAGACCATGCAGGAGATAAAGTTTAAAGTGAATTTTGAAAGAAGATCTAGATTCTTAGGAGCAAAGGTGAGGATCATATCCTTTCTAGGAATGGAGGAGAGAGATGGGAATTTGAGTTCATGGAACAGTTGACTAGAACCAAGTTCATGAAGGGAAATAGTATAGAATAAAGCTAGAAAGATAGGCTAAAGTTAAAGATTATAAAAGAAAAGTCTTAAATTTTATGTCTTCCACAATATAGCTAGACTGATACTCAGACACATAATCTGTTGCCAGGTCTGTACTCAAAGCCTTTCCAGCTCGGTATGACTTGTTGGAGATTGTACCTCAGTGGCAGAACTTTTAGCCTTTTTTTCTGAACACTGGTCATCCATCTTCCACTGCCTGTTAGATATCTCTTCCCCTCTTGCTGATGAGAATTTCAAACACAGTATGTCCTAAATGGAACTCATTATCATCCCTAAATAAGCCTGCCCTTCCCTAAAACTTATCTATTTATGGTGCATAAAGCACCATTCTCTCTGGCACCTGGCTTCATAACTTAGAAATCATCTTTGGCATTTCCTTCTCCTTCATCCCCTATATCCAATCAGCTGATGAGTCTTATTATAAAATGTCTTTCATTTCTGTCCTCTTCATTCACACAGCCACCACCCTAGTCCAAGGCTCAAACATCTCTCACATGTACTATTGCAACAGCTTCCTAGTTGGTCTTCCTGCTTATGGCTTCTCTCCTTCTGTCAATAAGTTAATAAACATTTATTAAATTCCTGCCATGTTCCAGGTATTGTACTAAATGCTGGGGATATGCAAACAGGAAAAAGTTATTTCCTGTCATCAAGGATCTCATATTCTAATGAAGGAGACAGCCACCAAACCAACATATACAAACAGATATATACAGGATAAATAGGAAATAATTTTAAAAGGGAATGTGGTAGAGTTGAGGGAAAGACCTGCAATAAAACATGAGCTTTTATTTGGGACTGAAAGGAAACTAGAGAATCCAGAAGGCAAAGAACATTCCAGGCATGGGGGACAGGTAGAAAAAATGCCTTGAGTAAAGAGATGGATTATTTTGTTTGTAGAACAGCAAGAAGACCAGTATCACTGGATCCAAGAGTATGTGATGGGGGCTAGGCGATAAGGGATTTGAATGCCAGACTGATGATTTTGTCTTTGAGCCTGTTGATGATAGTTACTAGAGGTTATTAAATCAAGGGTAATATGGTTGGGCCTACATTTAGGAAAATCATTCTTGTGGCTAAATGGAGCAAGAATAGGAGTGGGAAAAGACTTGTGGTAGACAGATTAACCAGTAGTCTGCTGCCAGAGTCTAGTTGTGAGGCGATGTGGGTTTACACCCGAATGGTAGCAATATCAGAGGAGAGAAATGGGCACATTCAAGAGATTTTGCAGAGGTGAAATTGATAGGCCTTGACAACAGATTGGATCTGGAATGTGAGAGACAATGAAGATAACAGATAGGTTTCAAGCCTTGGTTGGGGCTTGGAAGGATTGTGTTGATAGTAATGGGAAAGTTTGACTGGGAAGGGTTTAGAGGTAAAGATAATGAGTTCTGTTTTGGACATACTAAGTTTAAGATATCTACTGGACATTCACTTTGAGACTTGGAAAGGCCTTTGGAGATACAAAAATTGAAGTCAATAGAGAGGTTGAAGCGAAAAAGGAATTTAGATAAAAATAAGGCAATATTTAGCAGGGGTGGAAGGATCAAATGAAAGCTTTTTGAAGATGGAGAAGACATGAATTATTGGTAGGTAGAGGTGAAGGAACCAATAGACAGGGAGAGGTAGAGGATAAATGAAAGAGTGGATATTACAGAGGGGCAGTCTATTGGAGGAAATGGCATGGAATGGAATTACTTGGGCAGGTAAAGGAATTTGTCTGGGTAAGGAACAAGGCTCCATGAAGACAGGGTCTATTTCATACTGTAGAGGGGAGGTAAAATACAAGTTTATTGAATTAAGCTTAATGGAACTGCAAATACTATGCCTGAAAACAATAGAGGGAAGGCCAGAAGCAGAGCACTTTAATTAAATAAAAATTTTAGATCTCCCACTTTGGGGATGTTTGGGAGTGGGATGAGTAACAGATAGTTTAAGTTAAATACATTTCTAGGTCAGAAGCTGAGAGGAAATGATTTCATGGAGCCCTATCTAGTTTTAGAGATCTAAATTTCAGTGACTTAAATAATACATTCATTGTAGCTAATGCCTTTGTTTATGTATAGATTAATGTAAGAATTTTTTAAACAAGTAGGTAAGAGATATATTAAATGGGAGCAGAAAGAAGGAAAAGTAACCAGAAATAAATGGGAGGAGTTGAAAAGAGCCCAAACACAGAAGATTTTGCAAAATAGTAAAAGTTTTTTAAAAAAGGAAAAACAATTTCAAAATGGATGCATATAAAAGTGAATGATAACTATTGCTAATTGAAATTTGTAAAAGAACAAAAGGAGAAAAAAATCATATGAGAAAAGACAAAAATCAAGATGATAAGTTATTTGGAGAGGTAAAAGTGATGATAGATTAATCATGAGAAACTTTATCTGAACTGCTATAGTATTTCAAAACTTCTTTACTAAATAGAAATAAACAGTAAGTCTAAGCGAGAAATGATAATGAAAAAGTGTCCCAAATTCATAAAAAAGAAAAATCAAAACATCAAATTGTTGATAAAAACATACACAAAGAATTTTAATGTGTGAGTAATATGAAACATAATGCAGTTTTATTGACTCCAACAGGAAACACCATAATAAACATATGGAAGTTTATTGTATCATAGTTTGGGGAAAAAATTCTCTTTATGTAAATAGCATTTTTTTCCTTTTGGTTTGTTCACCATAGGAATATAAAACCTAAAAATTCACTGTTCGTTTTGTTGGTTACATCGTTTTCAGCATAGCCAAGATTGGTTAGTGGAATTCTAGCTGTGGTGCCTTTGATTATAGAGTTGGCAATGACAGAAAGGTTTTAAGCCTTATACTTGTTGTTAACTGGTAAGCATTTTAGGAAATATCATGACATCACCTTTTTTATCCTAGTAACCCATCACCCAGAGGGGTACTGTTGTATCTTTATTATATTTTATCTGGACTTCTTTAAGTCAACATGTGAATATTTAAATACAACCCACAAAAAACAGCCATATACAACCTGAGATACCCACTCTCAGTTTAAAGTTTCATGTGCATAATCGATGTCATTTATATAGTGCTTTAAGGTTTGCAAAACACTCTAAATGTTCCTTCTGTGGCTTTCATTCCTATTTTTATATGCAATATGTTTTGAAAGGATAGGATGACTTGAGAAAAAAACACAAAGAGAAATGTTCAGTTATGATACTCACAATACCATGACTTGTAAACTTCCACAAAAATCCTATTTTGATGCCTTATTAAAATGAAAGAATATCCTGCATCCTTCAGCATTAACGTAATCTCCAACTCAAAAGTTCTGCCAAACTAAATATGTGGCTGTGAGTATGGCCTTTGTAACACATTGTGTCTCCTGTTTGAAGAATAGCCTAGCAAAACCTGGAGATCCTCATCAGCAGAAGATTGGTCATTGGGAGAAGGAGCAATAGCACTCCATGAAATAGAACAAGACACAGAAGGACCCTTAGTCCTGTGTCACTCCCTTCTGTGGTAGACAGTGCTAACAATCCCATCATTTTTAGGTTGTCTACAAACATTAATTTCTATACTGGTAATCTTAATATGTGTTCTTTGTCCCAAAACTGATATGTCAGTCCTCAACTTAAAGACCTAGACAATGCCTATTTGATACATTCACCATAAATGGCACCAGAAGACAAAAAGTAGTTGCATCTGAATAGGAGGACTTGAAGTTCTCCTCAGAGAGGTGAATAAAGTAGATAGTAGAGTTGGTTTTATCATGTAGCTAAAGGTAATAGGAACTACCATTCCATGGCATACGTGGTCACCTGATCTTGCAGTGCTTATGTTGAACTTAAGCAAACAAATCACAAAGAACAAAATTATGCCTTACACATTAACATCACTACATCTATCATGCCTTCAGAGAAATTCTATGAAGAGCTTGACAAGTTCCTGCTAAATTAAACATATACTGATATTTGGTGACCTTAGTGCAATGGAAGGCACAGGAAAGGGTAATAAGAATGAGGGAAGAAAACAAAAATTCTGTTTTGAATATGGCACAGAATTTTAAAAAAAAATGAAAAAGGAGCAAGGTTTGTACTCTCCTCAAAAGTCTCATACCTGTTCATCATCTATAATTTCTTCATTGTTAAATTTCATTTTCAGTTCCAAATTACCTCCTTTGCCCACTTCATCCCGTTTGCCCACTCATTGGGAAGGTCCATGTCAGAGACTGTCACAACCAACAAAAAATTTTCTTGCCAAGGAGAGAAAGCAACCAAAGCCAATGCTTGATTAGAACACAAGTTCATTGATCAATAAAATAGACTGGAAGATTATTCATTAGATTTAATAGTTGTGTAACCATGGGCAAATCATGTACTTGGCAACTCTAATTCATTGAAGTGCTGTGTGAGATAGAGCAAGGCATAATGGAAGGAATGTTGGGGGTAGAGTCAGAAAAATTCAAATTCAAATCTCTTCTCTGCCATTAAATAACCATGTAACCTTGAGCAAGTCACTAAGCAGAGGAGGCTCAGTTTTCTCATCTACCAAAAGGGAATGATAATATTTGCAGTACTTAACTCACAAGGTCATTAGATTGACCAATTAAGACAATACATGTAAAATGCTCAGTGACCTCATAATGAAAGGGACTGATAAAGCATGCTCTCTACCTTTATCAGCCTTATCGTTTAGTAGTGGAGTTTATAGTCCAGTTTGAAATAGTAGTCGAAAATAATGAATAACATGATGATAATTAACCTTTTTTTAAAAATGTTTTTCTTAACTTTTTCCTGTTTAAGAAATAGTTTTAATTCTCCAGTACACTTACGATTTCAATATGAATATTTTCTGCATTGATTCAGCTCCTCATCCAACCATACCTGACAGAACTATCTCCTTTTACTCATGTGCTTCCCTAAGTTCATTAAAGGAATTCCTACACTATGCTGGAGGTGTGCCTCATGTTCTCCTGACAGTGCATAGATATCAATAAAACTCATGGGCTAACCTTCAGTTACACCTCATTTCTTCCACATGATTCACCTATTTCTTTTTGCTGGCTAAATCTTTATTTTATGATATAATTTTATTAAAACCGAAGACACTTAAATAGGAGTTGTCCTAGTAAAATTCATCATTTTGTTTCTCCCAGGCAAGCATCTTGATAAATGCATAGACTAACTTCAGTTTTATGTTTAGTTTAAGTTTTAGTAAGTAATAGAGGCATATACTTTTCTTACATTGAAATTGTACTGAAGAATAATTACTGGAGAAAAACAGCAAGGATTTTTGCTAGAACTCTATTTTGGAATTTGGCCTCATGAGGATCTTGGCTATTTTGGCATGCAAGGTCAGAGATTGCATGTTCCAAGACCACTATGGCATTCTGCCTTAAAGTTTATTAAAATGTGTATTATTGTGTGGTCATTCTTAGTTACCACATTTGCCATTCAATAATATATCAGTGCTTAGGAATAAAATAATTCTTATCAAATGAAACTTATTAAATAAATCAGAAAAGAGTCCAAAAAATTCCCAAAATGTAGCTCAGTGAAACCATCCATAAATGATCAAATATACTTTAATAAACAAGTGGACTTTGAATCATATTTTAGTTACTTTGAAGGTTAAATACCTGATGATTTTTAAGTGTAGATTTACTCAAAGACGCTACACAAATAATAGAAACGAAAAACAATTTTGTTTCTTAATATATCCCAAATATTTATGCAAGTAACCAAAGAAATTTTGGCTATTATCTTTAGTGTAAAGAGATAATAAGCCTCTAGACAAAAAGAGTTCTCATTTATCTTTAAATGCCAAGGTTGAGGAATAGAACTTTTTATATTTATTTAATTATTCATAAGTACCAATGGTAGTTCTTTGAGAAGTAGTTATGCTATACTAAAGTAAGTCATAATTTAAGCAAATTACTGTTCTTAGCCATTGGTAAGATGATAAACAATGTCGAAAATGTCAAGATAACCTGGAAGGATAAGTCTTTAAACACCTGTTCTTTGATTTTGTATGCCAAAATAGCCAAGACCATCGTAAGACCAAACTACAAAATACAATTCTACTAAAAACTTTGTTCTAAGAGAAAAAAATATTTAAATGTTTTATCTCAAGAAATTTACTCCTAACTGACAAAATAAACATTTAGAAGAATTTTGAAGGCCAGAGAAATAGACCTATTATTTTCATTTTTCGGTGTAGTCCTTTGAGTTCAGAAAAGGAAAAGGAAACTTCCTCCAATGAAGATCAACAGCTGTTCTGCAACATAATCTTAGAGAGTTGCCTAGAGCCCTGAGAGGTTAATTGACTTACCTAAGATGACACAGTCAGCATATGTCATAGGCCATACTTAAACCCAAGTATTTCTCACTCTGACCCAATTGTCCATCCACTATACTACACTGCTTTGTGGTCCATTAAAATAGATATTATTTTATTATTTATTAATATTTATTATTTATGCAGTTCTTGGTTACCTTATTTGCCATTCAGCTTATGCTACAAAACTCATAAAACCATCCAAAGAATTTTATTTTAAAAAATATTTTTATTTCTTCTACCACATGACAAGTATAGAGATGGGCAAGCTGGTTTGGATACAGTAAAAAGCAATTCAGAATCAAAATCATAGGATTTCAGAATTGAAAGAGACCAGAAAGGGCATCTAGTTGAATTTATTTATATTTATGAAAAATCACTTTCTCTACAATATACCAAAGAAGTAACAAATTTCCTCTTCCTCATGTTTTATCCAATTTTGACCAGTTCACCACTTATTAACACCTCCATCTGAGAGCCAGCGAAGAAATCAGAGGTCAACTCATTTCTTTCAGGCACCAATTCTCACCTCTTTAAAACCTACATGTTAAAACACATAAAAGGATTTGGAACAGCAATAAAAATCACTTCTGCCTTTTGATTTGCTAAAAAAAAACACATGTAACATATAACTCAACTTAACTAACACTGTATTTCTTCTCTCTCACATAGGCAAACTAGAAAAAGTAATCTATGAGTAATCTACTACCTCACCTCTCTGCCATTTTTCAAACTCTTGTAATTTGACTTCCAACCCCTCCACTCAACCAAGATTGCTTCATGCAAGGTTATAAATTACATCATAACTAATCAACCCAATGGCCATTCATCTGTCTTCATCCTTATTGCCTTATAACTTTAGATCCTATTAACTACTTTCTCCTCCTAGATATCCTTTTCTTGTTTGGCAGCCATTAACTACGCTCTTTCCTGCCTCCTTATTCTCTTTCTCCCCCCTATGTAATAGGTCCTTCAGATGTAAATAGGAGCAGATAATTGGAGATAAATACAAAAATAAATTCTGTAAGAATTGTGCCAGGAAAGTCAAATTTATGAGCTAAAGCTTACAAGGAAAGCTAAAGGGAAAATGAAAAGAATGATTCAAATTTATAAGATTAAAAACTGTCAGTTTGCAAAAGAAGACATCTAAGCTATCAACAGCCATATGAAAAAAAATGTTCCAAATCACTGATGCAAATGGAAGAAATGCAAATTAAAGCAACTTAGAGGTTCCACCCCACACTCATAGGACTAACAAAGAAGACAAAAGAATAAAATGACAAATTTTGGAAAGGCTGCAAGAAAACAGATATACTAATATGCTGTTGGTGGAGCTGTGATTTGGTACAGACCTACTGGAAAACAATTTGAAACTATGACCGAAAAGTTACAAAATTGGTCATACGTTTTGACCTAGCTATAGCACTACTATGTTTATACTCCAAGTAGATCAAGGAAAGATAGAAAGGATCCAATGTGTACAAAAATGTTTATAGCAGCTTTTTTTTAAAGCTGGTATGTAAAAACAGGGAAAGAAGACTAAATAAATTATCATTTATGAATATAATAGATTATCATATAACAAAATATACATTTCCAAAAGAAAATGGGAAAACTTCTCTGAACTTAAGCAGAGTGAAGTAAGACTAAGAGAACAAATTATATAATGGCAACATTATATAGAAAAACACTTTTGAAAGACTTAAGAACTCTGATCAACTCAATGATCAACCAAGAGCCAAGAATTCTGAAGATGAAACATTCCACTCACCTCTTGCTAGAGATGCGATAAATTTAACATATGGAAGGAAACATATGTTTTCTTGCAGAGGCCAATGTGACAATTTGCTTTTCAGGTCTATTTATGGCGAAGGTTTTCTTTTTCTTTTTTTCCCCCCCTCTTTGTTGCTGTTCAACTGGATAGTACCAGGATTGAGTCCTAAATGCAAATAAAATAAACTTATTTTTTAAATGAATTTATATTCCTAAGTCTTAGCATAGGGCTTAGGATACAGTATGCATTTAGGTGCTTTTTTTAATCCAACAATAGATTCATTCTTTCTTTTATTCATAAAGATAATAAGAAAGTGCCTAACTGCCCTTGATGATAGTCACTGGGCCCAAACAAGCCATATTCCAAGGTAATGAAAGAGGCACTTCTGGGTTAGAAAAGGGCAATTTTAACCTGATTTTTTTTAAAAAAGGAAAGAGAATACAATCTTCAAACTGGAGAAGAGATTACTTAAGGGGGAAATTATAACTGATTTCAAGTATTTGAAGAGCTGTCGTATGCAAGAGGGATTAGATTTGCTCTGGTTGGTTCCAGAAGATAGAACTAGAAAGAACGAGTTGAAGTTATTGAGAGGCAGAATTACATTTGGTATAAGGGGGAAATATGACATTTAGCATTGTCCAAAAGTGAAATGGGTCACCTTTGAAAATAATCAAGTCAGGAATCATTTAAATACCTACTATTTACCAAGGACTGTGTAGGGTTTTCACACACTAAAAGTTCCCCAAGAAATACTTGGATTACCCCTGTCAAGGGTGCTATAAAGGGGATTTAAAAAGATGGTCTCTGAGGCCTTTCCAGTTTTGTATCTCCAGGATCCTGCAAGTAATATCTGTTTATATCCTCTGAGCAATATCACAATTAATCAACTTGTGTATTTGTGAACATTTTTGATAGGTTTTAAATTTTGGATACACATACACTGGACATGCATTCATACTGCAGACTAAGAATAATCCAATCAACATGCTATTAAAAATGAGTCTGGTAGACTAGATACATGTGTCTAACCAAGGTGGTTTAATATCCAATAATTGTATTAATTTCTTTGTGATTTACTAGTTCTACCTTCTATTTGAGATGTGAATGGAATATGAGTGTACCAGAATACTCTGGAGAGTATTCCTATGGATCTTTGAAAGAAAAATAAAAAGGGTTAATTGGAATGATCCCCTAGAATAAAGTGTGATGGTATATCTAGTTCGCACTCTATGAATGCCTATGGCTGAAGTATAAAGGTGTAATCTATCTTTTCTAGTATAATGTAGTCACACTTACTGTGTGACCCTGTGCAAGTCACTTAACCCTATTTGTCTCAGTTTCCTTATTTGTAAAATGATCTGGAGAAGGAAATGGCAAAACACTCCAATACCTTTGCCAAGAAAATCCCAAATGAGATCATATGGAGTCAGACATGACTGAAACTAAATAACAATAATAGCATTAGGCAGCTAGGTGGCATAGTAGATAGAGTGCCAGGCCAGGAATTCTCATCTTCCTGAGTTCAAATCTGACCTCAGAAGCTTACTAGCTGTGTGACCCTGGGCAGGTCAATTAGCCCTCTTTGCCTCAGTTTCTTCATCTATAACACGAGTAGAGAAGGAAATGGCAAATACTCTGGGGTATCTTTGCCAAGAAAGCATTGGACATGACTGAAATGACTGAACAACAAAAAGAAATACCATATACATCAAGAATCTATGATTTTTATGAGTGGGATCAGTCAAAAAAATTGGTGATATTTAGGTGGCAGAAGATAAATTAGGGAGAGTTGTATTTGTGTGTGTGTGTGTGTGTGTGTGTGTGTGTAAAACATAATAATTGTCTTCAAGTATTTGAAAAACTCAATATGGGAAGGAGAAAGTAGGTTTTTTGGACATTAGGGTGAGAAACCTGGGACCTGGAGGACACATGTAGCCCTCTAGGTTCTCAAATGCAGCTTTTTGACTGAATCCAAACTTCACAGAACAAATCCCCTTAACTAAAGAATTTGTTGTGTAAAACTTGAACTGAGTGATAAGGCTGGACTCAAAGACCCAGAAGGTCACTTGTGACCTCTGAGGCCCCAGGTGTCCCACCCCTGGAAAACCAGGAACAATGGGTAGAATTTGCAAAGAATTCAATTTAGGTTTGATAGCAGGAAAAACAAAACACAATTAAAAGTCCTAACAATTAGAGCTGTCCAATTGCTAGGACTTTTGTCCTAGCTGTCCTAGCAATTTTCCTCAGGAGTTGGCGGGTTCTCCTTCCTTGGAGATCTTCAAACCTGAAAGGCCACTTGTTGAATATGCAAGAGTAAGGATTCCTTTCAAATATTGGGTGGTCTAGATGGCTACCAACTTCCCTTCCAACACTCAAATCTTGTGATTCTGTGAAACTTCAACTCATCCCTATCACTTCTTCATCATGCCTTTCAAAAGTAAATGGTCCATCTGCAGTGAAAAATATTAATCTCCTGGTAGTAATAACCTCTGGTAAGATTCCTTTTTGAATAAAATTATGCTTTGTCTTTAGTCTGACTTCTGTCATCAGGCCCATATTTAAAGTCTTTCCAGGGCTAGGGCTTGTTCATTGGCAAAAAATAAAATAAAATAAATATATAAGAACCACATTGCAATGAGGCCTTGCAGTAGGACTTCTCTGGAGACACTTCTAAAAAGACAGCACCATTTTCCCCTCTACCATCTCTAGAGTCTTTCATCTCCCCTTTCATCCCTGGGATAAGTTTAAGAGATTCAGGTAGCTTTTTCAGTCTTTTAACTTTATTTCTAGTGACATACACCAGTTTCCTAAGCCATCCATTTGACAGAAGCAGGATTGATAATAAAAACAACTGTCACTTATCATGAACATTTTCTTCCTGTTTCTCTTCTAGGTAATAACACATTGGAGTCATGGGCAGTAGGATAGGGATAATAGGAAAGAAAGCACAAAGACCACCTTCTACAAGAGTACAGCTAAAAAGTCATCATATATGATTGGTTCTCTTGATCACTAAGAACAGAATTCTACATGAAGGGGACCTACCAGACTTCCCATGCAATTCACATCATATGGCATTTTATAGTGAATTAGAACTAAAGCCAAAATGAAGCTGTGAAATCCAGCTTTAGAAATTGACAAATGATGGCTAAGCAAAACAGCCCAAGCAGTGCCTAAATGCTTTTTCCCCACACTCTTCATTGCTTCAAAACCTTTAAAATGAAACCATAAGAATTTTGTTGGAGGAGAGATCAGTTTATTTCCTCTAAATTTCAGAAATTTTGCCAGGAAAATGACAGTTGTAACTTGGGGGACTTCAGTGCATTTCACTGAAGAAGGGCATCCAGTCAAGGATTTAGGTTCAAAATCTGACTATGTTACATACCATGGGAATGATTTTGGGTAAATCCTTAATCTTTTTAGGGTCTCAATTTTAAACGTGAAATGGAGAGTTTAATTAACTTGGCTTTAAATATCCCTTCTTTCTCTCATCTATAATTCTTAAAGTTTCAGCTGGATTCAACATGTTCTTAACTAATGGTCGGTTTATGAACTAGAGGAAATCTTTTGGTCACAGCAATTGACCACTTTATACCAGGGATTCTGGTTGCAAAAATAAATAAATAATCAAAGTTTCACTGCTTCCCTAGCACAAAGATGGAACAACAGCAGCTTTGTTATTTGTCCCATTCAGCTCCTTAGAGAGTGCATTCAGAGGCAAAATTTTCAGTTCTGTGTAAGCTCACCTTAAGGGTGGCGGGAAATTTCTTCTTGGGAGAGAAGAGAATCCCTTGGGGAGAAACATTTCCCAGTGAAAATGTTCTTTTCAAAACTGTCTGGGAATTATCTATCTTTGAGTCACCCTATTGTGTACTGTCTCACTCCCCATCCCGCCACCCCCTTTTGTTTTGGCCCATGGCTTATTTGAAAACTGCTGAACGGAACTTACTCAAACTTTCCAAAACAATTTATCTTTGGACACGGCCCAGAAATTAGAAATGTGACATTTCAGCCCCAAAACATCTTTCCTCCAAACTGTAATGAACAACTGAAAAATAAAGCATTTCAAATGAAACTCTTTCTTTGCTGTAATTTTAGCTAAAATTTTCATCCAAGATTGATATAGTTCTTTTCTCATGCAGATGTGTATCTTTTCTAAAGTTTTGAATGAAATATTTTTTGTGACAAACATTATTAATAGAGTTTGCCCCTTTCCTCTTTCCCTCCCTCCCTTCCTTCCTCTATTGCTCCATCATTCCCTTCCTTTCCTTTCATTTCTTTTCCTTTGCTTCTTTCCTTTCCTTCCTTCCTTCCTTCCTTCCTTCCTTCCTTCCTTCCTTCCTTCCTTCCTTCCTTCCTTCCATCTTTTCTCCATCTCCCCATCTTTCCTCCTCTTCCCTTACCTCCCTCCCCTCTTTCCTCCTTTTTTCATCTTATTCCTTCCTTCTTTCCTTTCTCTATCTCTCCATCATTTCCTTCCCTTCACCCCCTTCCTTTTCTTCCTTCCTCCTTCCCTCCACCTTTCCATTTCCTTCTTTTCTTCCCTCTATCCTTCATTCCCATTCCCTTCTTTTCTTTCTTCCTTGCTTCCACAAATTTTGATTGAAATATTTATTTTCTCCAAATCATTATATGTGAAGTCAGGGTGGTATATAGATAAATATATTTCAGTCATTAAGGAGCTTACAATCTAATGGAGGGCTTACAATGTTGTTTAGACTTGGTATGAGAATACTGAAAATCCTGAATCTGGAGGTATCATCTGGAAGAGGCGAATATCCTTCTTTTCTCACAGAATTTATTTTGTAAAAATTTCTAAGACTATCTATAATCACTCTTTGAGAATAAACAAAGAATTTACAGCACAGTGGACAATCGCAGGAGCTTTTTTCTCAGAATGAGGGGAGGCAGTTAGGCAAATTGTATTAGGACACTGGTAGAAAATATCTTATTTCTATACTTCTGTGATTTATCTTTGTCAGTCTTCCCCTCTACCTATATGTCACAACCCATGCATGTATGCCTTTCCTTCCTAGGCAATTGTCTTCCTTGTCTTTTTAGAAAGTCTCTAGAGAGTTTCTACCCAAATTACTGGAGACTTTTCTCTGTTTCTGTTAACATTTCATGTATGCCAATGTAATTTTCAGGCTATGTATAGATCATATTTTATTCTTATTTTATAACCCCCATTTTTTAGTTGTATATGTCTTTTATACCATTTTGCTTTCTCAATCAATATTGGTTTCTCGTATGATATAGCCTACTTTTACTCAATATGATTCTTTCGAATGTAATTTTGTTTCTTAGAGCATGGTGCTCCATGGTCTGCAGCCATATGGTACTACCAATCAATCCATCTACAAACATTTACTAATCATTTTTATGTGCCTTGCACTGTGCTAGTCTTTGGGAATAGAAATTCAAAAGTGAGACAGATAGTCCCTGCCCTCAAGTACTTTATATTTTACTAGAAAGAAACAACATTGTCTTGTTATTCTAACAATATAATCCATGTTTCTTCAATAACTAAGAAACTACAGAGTAATTTCTTCATATAGCAGTATAATCCATGCTACTTCAGTTATACTCTGAGATTTTTAAAAACCCCACTGTTTATTGTTAATTACAAAACAACAACATGTAATTCAGCTGTGTTACATAAAAGACTGTCGTGCAAATGCTAAATCCTGAGATTCTTGATAAATATAATCATGTGGATAACTTTGTTCAATGACTCTCCTTTGATTAATGGGAAGTGAGACATTAAAGAGAGAAAGCGATGCTCACCAAAGGTTATTAGCTACTTTAGTAGAGGATGTCCCAGGTAAAGTTCAAATAGAAGAGGTATGAACTATGGAAGAGGAGGTCCTCCAGATGTACCCATTTATTAATGATACTCTGTTGATATGCATCAAGTCCCAAAATAATCAATTCAAAGTGACTAAATTTCTGAATCTTCCTGGAAGTCAACATTCAGCAGCATCACTCAGCTGCATCATAGGGTGGAGGATGAATGTACAAAAATCCATACCATCAATACATTTATGGGTTTTCTGTAAGGTTAGTAGAGACCTTATAAACCTAAAAATGTTTCCTAGAATATTTTGATTCTATGTATGTTAGCTGGTCAATCAGCAAAAATTTTTCAATGCTTTTATGTCAAGTATTGTGCTAACAATACTTGATACAAAAAAAGAAACAAAAAAATCCATCAATTCTTCCCATAAAGAGCTCACAACCTAAGGAGGAGACAACATACAAGCAACTATGAGCAAATGCAACATAAATATGAATAAATGAATATATAAAAATATATAAAATGAATATATAAATATATAATTGAATATACAAAAATGAATAAATCAGAGATTTTCACAGTGGAGGGACAAACTTTAAAGGGAAAAGGGAAAAAGACTTCTTACAGAATGCTGGAGTTTAGTTGGGATTTGGAGGAAGCCACTGAATGTTTTGTTCTTCTTTTCTTGCCATCCAGCAGTTATTTGGTAATGATGAGAACCCAGCTGACCCTTGGTTTTAATTCTTTCATTTTTCTATCCTCCACAGGCTGAAATGAAGTTGTATAGATTGTCTTCAGATCTCTGATCTATGTCTTGATTTTAGATACAGTCCTGCATTTTGATGGATACAGGGAGAAAGTACTATGGGCATGTTCCAACTTCTTGAATGGAAAGAAGAACTGAGTCTATGTTATTTTTTAAAAATGTTTCAGTCTCTTTTGATTTTTTCTTTAATTGCCTTCTCTTTCTAGGAGGTTCTGGTTTAGGTCCAAGAATCAGAGGTTAAACTTGGTCCTACAGAAGAAGTCTTATTAGTAATTCCTTCTCTGTGTTCATCAAAATTAATCCACCTTTCTGCCACAGCTTTTGAAGTGAAGCTGTTCCTGGGAATAGCCAGGTGGGCTATTAGCTTTTAGCCTCCACCAAGTCAGAATAATATATTCACTTTTGTTAGCTATTGTATATCAATCCATCCATCTATCCGTTCATTCAGCAAGCATTATCAAATTCCTACTGCATACAGTGTCTATGCATATGCAGAAGGATTGCCTTTCTGTTTGGTTTGAATTGCAAGGTGCAGTATAAATATCAAAAGTAGCTACCATTTCTATAGTGTGCAATTTTGGGGGCGGGAAGTGCTTCCCTCACAACCCTATGAGGTGAATAGTGCAAGAATAATTTCCCTTATATTTTTGTAACTGAGGAAACGGAGACTCTTAGAAATAAGTGGTTTGCCCAGGAGTATACAGTTATTTAGTGGCAAAACCCACATCTCCAGGCTTCAAGTGGTCCTTTTACCAGAACCAGGCCTCTTATAGCTGCAGAGCAGTATAATATGCTCATCTTTTAAATGCAAACTTCCTGAAGATCTGCCAGGCAGTGAGGGTGGTTGATATGCCCAGGAAAATTACAGTGAATACATGAATACATTATGCTTGCCCACCAGACAAGGCAGGCAAGCTTTTTTTTCAGGTTATGTCAGACATTTCACTTGCAGGAGCTTCCTGCAGATATGTCAGGTAAGATTGCTTCTTTCTCTGCCATTCAGCTACGTGCTAGGCACCAAGTAGACGTGGATGACCCTGGGCACTAATTGAAGGAACAGAAGCAGCTGCTGGTCAGGAAGCAGCCCTTATACTTCCAGCCCCCACTCTGGGCGCAGGCGTTTCGCATTCTCCTTCTGGCTCTCCCCCGATAGTCAGTCTAATTGTGTGTGAGCTGGGTGTTTACAGTTCAGGGCTATGGAGGAGGGGAAAATATTTTGGCTAATGTGCAGTGACGTCAATGGCTTAGATCCCAGTGAGTTGAGGGACTCTTTTGTTGCCTAGCAAATGCCTGAACATTGGCGCGTTCTGCTTTAGGGAGAGAGAAAAATACAGGCTGCTGGCAGTTTTCTTGTAAGAATTGTCAGGGAGGAAGGATGGGTAATTGTAGGGAAAGTCCCTTCAGGGCATGTATACAGTGTGGACAAATTATAGAACTGTCCCATATGTATGTGTGGATAGATATAGTTACATATTGATGGAATAATTATCAAGCCTCTAGGTGGGCAGGCTGGAAAGCCAAAGAACGTTTATGCTGAGGTTTGATTGTGCTACATATACATGTAGAGATAGACAGACGTGAGAGAGAGAGAGAGAGAGAGAGAGAGAGAGAGAGAGAGAGAGAGAGAGAGATGTATATAGAGACAGATATAGACAGTGAGAGTTAGAAACAGGAGCAGAGATAGATAGATATAGAGATAAAGAAAGAGATGGATAGAGACAGAATCAGAGATAAAAAGGGATATAAAGAGAGATATAGAAATCAAGAGAGACATGGATATGGAGGTAGAGACAGGTGGATATAGAGATAGTTAAAGAGATGGAGACAGAGACAGAGATAGAGGCAGATAGAAAGAGATGGAGATAAGTGATACAGTATTAAAGACTTAACCTTCAATTTCATGAGCAAAAGGAATTCCTGGGTAAGGAAACTTCCTCTACCAATCAATCAAGAAATAAACATTTGTTAATCACCTACTATGTGCCAGGCTCTATACCAATGAATATTTGTACCTTCTTTGCAACTTGGAATTTTAAAGGGTTTTCTAGAGCATTTATAAGGTCAAGTGACTTGCTCAAGGTCATACAGTAAGTACATATCAGAGACTGGACTTGAACCCAGGTCTTCCAGGTTTTAAGGTAGACTCTCTAGTATACTAAATCCTAGATATATGCATATGTATCAGTCTCCCTCCATTTCAATTTTCCATACGTACTTTCTATTTATCTGTCATCAATCTATATCATATATCATCTTTCTATGTAAAGTCATAGTGGTCTTTGTTTTTCCCAGTTAAATTGATTGTATTATGATGAAATAAAAACAGTACAATTTTGAATTATAATAATGATGAAGATAAACCTACCATATACACACACATGCACATGCATGCATACTCGTTGACATGCATGTACATATGCACACACATACATAATACTAAGATACATATACATATACACTCATACAGATCTATTATATCTCCCCTTTAACTGCTCCCTGATCCTTGGGGAGTTTGTTCTATTAGGTAGCTGTGTTCAGGCACTTGTTGACAAAGCCATCAGAAAGAGTCCAGGTAAGGTGCCCCCATTAAAAATCTGAGAACAGAGATTACCAGAAACCCATTGGCATACTTTTTTCTTCATTCACTTTTTCAATGTTAACAGATGAGGTGAAAATAACTACTTATGTGACAACTAGTACTTTTGAACTTGTTCCTAAATGCACAAGCTCCTAAGTGATGAACCAAAATGCTGGGTGGGTGAGGGAGGTGGGGAGGAGGATGGTTAATGGGCGCAATTCTCAGGACATCCTGTAGCCCTCTGAAGCGTTGACTCAGGATGGATGTGTCATGTTTAGTTACTCGAGGCAGTGGGTCTAAGTTCCTCAGTTTTGTGCCATGGACACCTTCAGCAGTCTAGAGAAGCCTATGGACTCTTTCTCAGAATGTTTTTAATACATAAATAGGATTTAAAGGAAAGTAATTCTATTGAAATAAAAATGTATTTTCCCCTTCAGTGTTCATAGACCCCCAGAAATCTCTCTATGTCTGTGGACACCAGGTTCAGAACCCCTGGCCTAGGGTATTGAGGGCAAAGGTTAGAGTCAGAATTGGGAAGTCGAACCAAGTCATTTAAAAATCCAGTAGGTGTCAGAGGTCAGAACTCTTCTTGGAAGGGAGAATAGGGCATATGTGAGTAGTGAGAGTCAGGACAAATAAGGGATAAGAATTAAATCTGAGAAACAAGAGCCAGGAGGACATGAATGCCAGAGGAACAAGCAAGCAAGATGGGTGGTCAAAACCCATATCCATAGGGAAGAATGAAGAAATGGGAATGAACTTCAGGGAAAAGGAAAAGTAAGCAAAAGAGCAGGTTTTCAAGAAGGACTTGGCAACTGATGCATCCTTTTACTGCATCCCAGGAGATTTTATTTGATTTTATTTGTTTTCTGTGAGATAAAAACCAGTCTCCAAACACTGCTAGCCTGAGGCCATTTGTCCAAGTGATACTGCATGTCCTACAGCTTAAGAAGGAAAGCAGGGAATGGAAAGAAAAGTATTTTCTGACAGACTGGCTCCAAAATGCCTACAGAATTCTTATGTGATGCCACTAAGTGTCAATTTGGGGGTCAGTTAAGAAACATCTATTAAGCAACCATATGCCAGGCATTGTTTTAATTGGTATATATGCAAACATAAAAATTAAGTAATCTATTGTATAGGGGTAGAAGAAAGGAGGAGGAAAGAACAGCTACACATGATAATAATAATTAACATTTATATGATGATTTAAGGTTTGCAAAACAATTGACATATAATACTTTCATCTAATCTTCACAATGTCTTAGAAGTAGGTCCTATTTTATACCCATTTTACAGAGAGGAAAAATTGAGAACGAGACAGGTTAAATGACTTGTGCAGAGGGTTATATAGACAGTATCTGAAACAGGATTGGAACTGAGGTTTTCCTGACTTAAAATCTAGCATGATTTCTACTTAGCTGTCTATTATAAATATATATAGAGAGGCATGTATATATATGCATATATATGATAGAAATATATGATTACATATATTATAACTATAGATATATAGAGAGTTCTACCAGTGGTTTAGCTTTCAGAGAAGGATAATCACATAACCACATTCTAATGGGGGAAACAGCAAGTATATAAAGGGAAAAAATGCAAATAAATACAAGACAAGGAAGGAGGATGCTGAGCAATTAACAGGAGTAAATCAGAAAAAGCTTCATGTATTTGTTTCCCCAGTACTTATAACAGCTTTTGATACACAGAAAGTGCTTGGTAAGTTCTTCATTCATTCATTCATTCATTCATTCATCTCATGTGTCACTAGTTAAGGGAAGCCTCATGATCTTCCCACATATCTGTGCTCTTTTCCTGTTGAAATAATCGAGTATGAAATACTTATATATGAACCTGTTTGGATCCTCCGTTCCTCAAGGCCTGAGACTATTTTTTGTTTTTTCTTTGTGTTTTCAGTATTTAACAAAATGCCTTGCAAGTATGAGGTTCTTGATAAATATTTGCTAAATTGGACTGTATTGGATTGGAATAGACTCAAACAGAAATTGTAGCAAGACCAAAGATAGCACTGCACCAGCTGTTGCTTTGAGAAAGGCACTGGCATACACAGCATGTTTCATTAAGGTGTACACCCAAGGAATTTAATTTAAATTTTTTTAAGTGAGCACATTAATTATTCACTCATAAAGAATATTTTTATTGTAAAATGAACTAAAGAATCTAAAAACTCAACTCTATTTAATTTTTAAAATTCTGAATTAACAGCTGTTTTGTTTAATTTTTTAAAAAGTTGAAAGATACTAAACGTTTTTTGAAGACATTAGGGAGTGCCTGGGCAAAACCAGCCCAACTTACACACATATGTGGATAAAGATCTTGGGTTTTCTAATACCATTAATTTTATGCTTAACACTATACTGTTAGCATCCACCTTTTAATGAACTATAATATACGACCCAGGACTTTTATCTGAAATAAGTCCAAAACTAAATCTTTGCCTGTAACCTCTAAGGTATAACTCTCTATGTATGAAAGGATCTTGACTGATTAATATCTTCTCATATTCCCTTTGAGGTAGAAAATTGTTTACACATCAGGCCATTTGTTTCTATCTATGTCTGAAAGTAGAGCCACCCCCTCTGGCTGGATTTGAAGTGATTCACTTATTCACCGATTCGCTGATTTAACACATATTTATTAAATGCTTGTTATATGTAAAGCTCTATTAGGCACTGAAGGGAATAAAAAGACGAATTCGACTGAGACCCTACCCTCAAGGTACTAATAATCTACTTAAGCAGATATGACTTTTTAAAATAACTACGAATCAAAAATACACTGAGCAGCATCAAAAGAGGAAGGAGCATTTTAACCAGGTCATTTCCCCCATCCTACCCCCAATAAATACCAACAGCTACCTATCACCTTCAAGATTCAATTCTATGGCATTCAAAGGCCTTCATAACCTAGGTCCTTCCTACCTTTCCAGTCTTCTTATACCTTCCTCACCCCCCATGTATTCTGTGATTCAGTGGCAATGGTTTCCTTGCTATTTCTGATACAAGATGCTCTCATCTCTGTTCTAGTTCTCTGCCTGTTCCCTCACGCCCAGAATTCTTCCCTTCCTTGTCTCCACTTCCTGGCTTCCTTGGTTACATTCAAGTCTCAACTAAAATCCCGCCTTTTACAAGAAGCTTTTCTTGATCCCTCTTAATTCTAGTTCCTTTCCTTCTGTTATGTGTGTATATACATATATATATATACATATATATATATATATGTATATATATATACATTTTATTTTTAATTTACAAAATAAAACAAACATTTCTATAACTTGGTATAATTTTTTAGAAAGGTCATTGACACGAAACTTCCTTCTGTGAGTTGTTTCCAATTTATCCTGTATGTAGTTTGTTTGTATATAATGATTTGTATGTTGTATCCCCCATAAGACAGAGCTCCTTGAGAATAGGGACTGTTTTGGCTTTTATTTCTATCCTCACTGCTTATCATAATGCCTAGCATATAATAGTTCATAAGTGTTCATTAACTGACTGATGAGTGGCACATGCTTACATACAATATAAATGCAAAGAAGTTGGGTTTTTTTGCTTTTTTTGGAAGGAATTTTTTTTGAGTAACAGCAGCTGAGAATAACAGTAGAGGTTTCATGTAAGAGCTGGGCTTGATCCAAACTTTGATAGAAACTAAGGATTCTAAGAGAATCTCTCTATTGTGTATATATTTCTAGGTACCCAGTCATTTTTAAGATTTTAAATTATTTCATTTTTAATTTATGAATTAAAGCATTTCCTAACAAAGTATAATTTTTAAAAATGATTGCAAGTGAAACTGCAAATGTGTTATATACAATATGCTATTCCTTTTAAAATAAATAATGAAGTTATTGTGCAAAATTATTCATGCATTCATTCATCCATTCGTTTGTTTATTTCTTCATACGTTGTCTTCCTCGTTAAACTATAAACTCCTTGAGGAGAGGAATTCTTTTTGGCTTTACTTATTTATGTCCTTAGTACTTAACACTTTGCTTGGCATATAGCCAAGGTGTCATAAATGCTTGTGGACTGACTGGAGTTTGGGAGGGAATACATTCTAAGCATCATGGGATAGATTATGCAAAAGCATAGGGATAGGAGATGGAATTTCCCATCTCAGTAACAATAAGATTAGTGATGATGGATCATTTTCACAAAATGTGTGAAAGTAAAATGTTAGAATACAGGAAAAGATTTCTAAAAGATTTAAAATACCAAACAGAAGAGTTAGCATTTGATACGACAGAAAATAGGAAGCCTCTAGAGTTTATTGAACAGGGAAATGACTGTCAGACTTGCTCTTTAGGGAAATCTTTTTGGCAGCTGTGGGTGGGGTGGATTGGAAAGGGAAGAGACTTGAGGCAGAGAGAACAATTATGAGGAGATGGTAATAGTTTGGGCAAGTGGGAATGAAAGCCTGAACTAGCATGGTAGCTTCAGAGAAGATGTCAGATGATATGAAGAGAGAATAGAGAAGATGCAGCAATGGTTTATATATGTGCAGTTAGGGAGAGTGAGTAGTCAAGATTGACTCTAAGGCTGTAAACCTAAGGGACTTGAAGGACTATGTTGCTCTTAATAGAAACAGAGAAGGCAAGGAGGAAGGGTAGATTTAAAGTGAAAGAGAATGGGCTGTCTTCAGGAGATACTGAGTTTGATACGCCTGTGGGAAAGCCACTCTGAAATGCATGACCGGAGCTTAGGGGACAGAATGATCATTTAGAGCTGGGAGTCATCTGCAGAGAGATGGTAATTGAACCAATGGGAAGGGAAGAAGCAAATAGAGAGAAGATGAGTGGGCCCAAGACAGAGCCTTGTGGGACATTCACATTTATCAAAAAGAGGATATGTATTATGAGCCAAAAAAAGAGAGACAGAGAAGGAATAGCCAGGTTGGTAAAAGGAGAACCAGGAGAGTTATGTCATGGAAACTCAGATAGGAAAATATATCTTGGAGAAGATGGTAAACAGCCTCAAATGTCATAAAGAAGTCAAGAAGGATGAGAAGAGAGAAAAGGTCATTAGAAATAGGAATAATGTCACTGGTAACCTTGAAGAAAGAAGTTTTTGTTGAGTTTTTGAGATTAGAAGACTTTGTGAGGGGTTGAGAAATGAGTGAGCAAAGGGAAAATAGGAATAGATGCAGTTTTGCTTTGTTTCTGTAGGGATTTGGCTGTAAAAGGATGAAGAGATGTATAATGATAACTATATGGGTTTGGTAAGGTCAATTAAGGCTTTTTTAATGTTGGAAAAAAAATCTGGGCATGCTTGCAAGTGACAGGAATGAGCTGATAGGGAGAAATTGAAGATGAAAGTTTTTTTTTAAGGCAATCTGCTAAAAGAGCCAGGAAAGTAGAGAGTCAAGAGTGGAAATATAGATTTTCATCTTGGAAATTATAAGGGCTATCACTTCCTCAGAGACTGGAATAAAGGACAGAATTCATGTCAAGAGGTTTGAAGACAGAGAGAAGAGGAGAAGTAGCTCAAGGTGATCTTGCCCACACTCAACACAGCTTTTCTTTTCTCTTTCCCATGAGAGCGTCTAAATTTAGATCACTTGTAGGTTATCCAAATTGGCTCACCTCCTAGCAACCAAGGTCTACAGTTATCATCTTCTACATGAACATATTAGAAAACATAGAAGGTCAGAAATAAGACTTGGACCTGAAAGTACAAACACATCAATAAAGAAGTCCCTGCAAAATGATAGGCATTGGCACTTCTTGAGTGAAGATTGCAGCAGTGTCCTGTCTCAGCTCTGGTCCTCTTTGTTTCTCAGTTTCCTTGGTAACCTTGAGGATATTTTCTATTTTTATATCTATATTTCTTTATCTTAATAGCTATCCTATCAATAAATATATAGATCTCTCTAGATCTATACATCAACAAATTGATAAGTTCATCTATCAATCAATAAACATTTATGTAGTGCCTACTATGTGTCAGACACTGTGCTAGGAGCTAGGGATACAAAAAGAATCAAAAGACTGCTTCTGTCCTCAAGGA
>CM053593.1:294477742-294495733 GCA_028646575.1 Pseudocheirus occidentalis
AAAAAAATCTGGTTATCATTAGGTGACCATCTCTCCTGAGATGACTAATTTTATTCACTCAGAGATGGATGAAAAAAAATGTCAGTACATGAAAAATGAAGCCAAGATCATTATATTTTTTACAATACAAATGGAAGGATAGTGAAAAGGTTTGTTCTTTTAGTAGATAAAATAGTAAGATAGATGATAGATGATACAGAGATAGATAGTAGATAGAGTAGACATACAGATAGAGACATCTAGGTGGAACAGTAGTTGGAGTGTTAACACTCAGTAAGGAAGACCTTATTTCAAATCTAGCCTCAGACACCAGCTGTGACTATGGGCAAGTCACTTAATATTTTTCAGTCTCAGTTTTCTCATCTATAAAATGAGGATCATAATAATAGTACCTATCTCCCAGGGATGTTGTGAGGATAAAGGAGATAAAATCTGTATAGTACTTCACAAAATTTTAAACATTATATATAAATGTTAGCTATAGTGTTTATATGTATCTATATATATAAATATATATATAGGATAGTATATATATATACACAACCTATAGCGTTTACATATATATATATATTTCTAAGTCCATTATGATCCTATAACTTTTCTAAATCTTTGCTTATTCATTTGTAAAATGGGAACAATAATACTTGTATCAATAGCTTCCTAGGGCTTTTATGAAGACAAAATAATAGAACTTTTCAAAACTTAATGTGCTCTTTCAACATCAATGTCATTATTATTATTTAAATTCTAATTTGAGAGCACCCTCATATTTCTTGATTTTGCTATGATTAGGGCTCATTTTCAGACAGGCTTGGACCCAGTGCACCTGTAGCAGACAGCCAGACAGTGGTAAAGTTTAGTGTTTCTCAACCAAAACTCGACTGTGAACTAGCAAAATAAACTCTCTGCTTCCAATGGCTCTGTCTTCTGAGGCCTCATAGCAGCTCTCACAGGGCAAGGACTGGGAGCTAAGGAAGAAGGAACAGAATGTAGGAAAAAGAAGAAAATGAGGGACTTGTTCAACATTATAGGTTTTGAGAAGTAAAGACCTTTTATAATGACATTTTTTTTTCTCCCACCAAAGGCAGGGAAACAGTGTTATATTCCACAGAGAAGCTCAGTCTGGGGAAGAATGATGGAAGATAGCTAAGGGCTCATCCAGAAGTAATTAACCCTAGCTAGAAGCAAACTAGTGGCACAGTGGTTAGGCTTGGAGTCAGGAAGACCTGAGGCCAAATTTGGCTTCAGACACTTGCTAGATGTGTGACCCTAGGCAAGTCACTTAGTCCTGTTTGCCTCAGTTTCCTCATCTGTAAAATGAACTGGGGAAGGGAACGCCAAACCATTCCAGTATCATAGTAAGACATAATTGCAAATGGTAAAACAATAATATAACCTTGATTCAGTAATGTGTCGGGGGTTATCCAACCCCAAACTTGTTTGTTTGTTCAGTAGTTCATAAGGACTTACAAAATATCAAAAGAACTGAATTTGGAATAAAAAGACTTTAGTTTCAAAACGGACTCTTTCACTAACTATATGATTTTAGAAAAAGTACTCCCTTTCTCTAGGCTGTTTGCTTATCTGTCAAGTAAAGAAATTGGAGTCAGTGACCTGTAAGGTCCTTTTCATCTGTAAAACCATGATGCTATGATCGAGAGACTGTTTTGTCTTGCACGACGTCTACATAGTTTACTGGGTAGCTAGGTGGTTCTGTGAAAAGAATATTGGGCTTGGAATCAGGAAGATTCATTTTCCTGAATTCAAATCTGGCTTCAGACATTTACTAACTATATGATGCTGGGCAAGTCACTTAACACTGTTGCCTCAGTTTCCACATCTGCAAAAATGGACTGGAGAAGAAAATGGCAAACCACGACAGTGTCTTTGCTAGGAAAACCCCGAATGGGTATACATAGAGTTCACTGTGACTAAAATGATCCAACAAGAACAAAATGCAGTTAACTAATCAATCAAGAATGTATTAAGCACTTATTGTGTGTTGGCCCTTATTAGGTACTTGGGAGACAAAGATGACAGGAAACTGTCAGCTTTCTGTTGAAAATGAAACAGGAAACAGTCCCAAGCCTGTATCTCTATTAGAGAGAACCAAAGGTATGCATACAATTAGATACAGGAGATATATTCAAAATAAATATAAGGATTTTCCCCCTTTTGATTCCTTTCCTTTTCCTTTTTATTTTTGAGGACTGGGAAGTTAAAGCACTAGCATATGAGGGTACCAGGAAAGGTTTCATGCAAAAAATAGAATTTGAGCAGAGTTTGGAATGAAGCTAAGAAGTTTAAGAAGTTGTGATGAGGTGCTTTTCTCCAGTGATGACCTTTTACCTTTGGACCACTGGGTGTTTAATAGGGAAGCTCACTCTCTGCCTGTTACATTTAGCGAACTCCGTACTTTCAGGAAATTTTTATTTACACTAAAAGCAGCTCAAGAGGAGGGACTTTAGGGGTAGCTAGGTGGTGCAATAAATAGAGCACCGGTTCTGGAGTCAGAAGGACCTAAGTTCAAATCCGGCCTCAGACACTTGACACACTTACTAGCTGTGTGACCTTGGGCAAGTCATTTAACCCCAATTGCCCTGCCTTTCCCTCTCCAAAAAAAATAGGAGGGATTTTACTCGCCTATGTTTTATTTATGTGAAACAATGCAGAAATTAGGCTGTAATGCATCTATTTTGAATATATTGTGGAATACAATGTAAGATGTGGGACTAACTATAATTTTTGCCAGGCTCCTTTCCAATTTCCCCACATTTTTTATCAAATAGAAGATTCTTTCCTAAATAAAATTTACATTTGGGGGGGGGAGGTGTTGAACACTAGACTATTGAGTTCCATTGTTTCTGATTCTTCTTTCACCAGTGTTCTGCTTTTAGTTGATAACAAAAGCCTTTGATGATTGCTGGTTTATAATATCATTTGAGATCTGGAAGTGTTATTCTGTCATTCAGACTTTTTTTCGTTATTTCCTTTGACATTCTAGATTTTTGTTTGTCCAAATGAATTTTGTTTTTTTGTCTTCTTATCAAGATCTGTAAAGTTTCCCTCAAAGAGTTTAATTAGTTTAGCATTAAAACTATAGATTAATTTTGCTAGTATTGTTATTTTACTATATTGCCATAGCCCAATTCTTCCAGTCACTTAAGTTGTCCTTTACTATAAGGAACACACTGTAATTGAATACATTTGAGTATTTCATGTGCTTTGACAGATTAATCTCCAAATACTTCCTCCACTTTACAGTTATTTGCAATAGAATTTCTCTTACTATCATTGTCCTTGAATTTTGTTATTAGGATTTTATAGAAATAGCATTAATTTCTGTGAGTTTGTTTTGTGTCCTGCAACTTTGCTGATTCTATTCATTCTTGCAATCAGTATTTTTTCTGATTTCCAAAGATTTGCTAAGTAATATATTATATCATAAACAAATAGAGATAATTTTATCTCCTTCTTCCTTATCTTTACCTCTTTAATACATTTCTTTTGTCTTACTGCTATAGTTAAAATTTCTAGAATTCTGTCAAATACTGGTGAAAAGAGTACATATTCTTGATTCTCTGTTGCATTTGTTAGGAAAACTGGTAGTGGATCCCCATTGCAGTATACTTGCTTTTGGTTTTAGGTAGGTTTTTGTTTTGTTATGTTTATAATTACAAAGGCTCTTTCTGCTAATACTTTATAGTACTTTTCAACATAAATGAGCATGACATTTAAAATTTTTTTGAACTATTGAAATAATTATGTGGTTTTGGATTTTTTTATTTTTAATATGATTAATTATCTTAATTGTTTCTCTAATGTTGAACTGTCTTTGCATTCCTGGTATAAACATACCATGATAAAAATAAATGTTTTTTTTAAAAATCAATTAGTTGCTGTAGACCATTTAATTGCTCTGGGATTTTGTTCAACATTTTTAATTGATATTCAGTTTTCCTACTTTTCCATAGGTCTTTGCTTTATTCTCCCTATGGTTTTGACTACATTTGTCTCATAAAAAGAGTCTTTTGAGTGCTTTATTTTCTTCTATTTTTGAGAATAATTTGTGTAGTATTCAAAATAATTGTTCTTTAAAGTTTGATAGAATTTTCTTTTGAATTCATTAGAGACTGAAATGCTTTTTTTTCCTTTACAATAGTTTCTTTGTATCTAATTCTATTTTCTTTCCTGAGACTGGCTTATTTAAAATCTCTATTTGGTCTTCCATTAGTTTTAGAATTTTATATTTTTGAAAGTATCCTCTATTTCTTTTGTTTTCCTAACTTTATTAGCATAGAGCTATGCAGAGAAGATTTGGATTATTCTTTTTATTCCTTTTGATTTTGTTCTGATTTCACATGGTTCACTTGTCATTTTATTGATTTGATTTCCTCCCTCAGTTGACTAAATAGGTTTATCAGTTTTGTTAATCTTTTAAGATTACCAACTTTTAATTATCATTTCTATAGACTTTGGGGTTTCCTATTTCCATTCTTTATCTATTTCTCCTTTGGAACTTATTTTGGTTTTATCTATTTATTTTTTGTCGGCTTTGTGATTTTTAAAAATGTATATTTAGTTCATTAATTCCTTCTGTGTGTGTGTGTGTGTGTGTGTGTGTGCGTGTGTTAGGGATATAATTTCCTCCCTTATGACTGCTTCAGCTATATTCTAGAATTTTGAAATATTGTTTCATCATTATTTTTTTTCTTTTACAAAATTTCTGTTCCTATGACTCGTTCTTTGACCCCTTCATTATTCAGGATTTCATTGTATAGCTCTTCTTTTTTTGCTGTTTAATCATTTCAGTCATGTCCAATTCTTCATTTGGGGTTTTCATGGTAAAGATACTGGAATGACTTGCCATGACATTCTACAGTTCATTTTACAGATGAGGAAACTGAGGCAAACAAGATAAAAATGACTTGCCCAGGGTCATACAGCTAGTGTCTGAGGCCAAATTTGAATTAGGGAAGATGATATCTTCTTGACTCCAGGCCCAGCACACTTTTTCACTTCTCCACGTAACTGCCTAAGCTTTCTTCTAATAACCTTTAATTTACTATGTCACATGAATGAGTCATATTTTTGCCTGTTTGGAGGGGAAAACCTGTTTGAAAGCTTTTCCAGTTTGATTTTTGAAGTAACCAAGTGGAAATGAATTTCCTATGACAGTTTGATTTTGGGGGGGGGAGTTATCGTAGGAATAGTATATCAAGTGTTAGGGAGGCTTCTGTTTGAGACTGAACTAATAGTATCAACTTTACTGCCACTTTTCTGAGTAAAATTTCACATAGAACACATACCTATGTATATTTACATATGTACATATCTATTCACACACACGCATGCACACACATATACACGTGTGCATGTATATATGAAATAGATGACAATGACGTCGTATACAGACAGATTATAAGCTCCATGAGGGCAGTAACTGTTTTACTTTTGCCTTTGTATTCTTAGCACATAGCATAGTACATGGCACTTTATAAATGCTTGATAAATCTTTACTGGGGATGGATGGCCTATGAAGGCCAGTCCTTAAAAATGGGTGGATATTCTGTGTCCAGTTTCAGTTCAAGAGACCACGTGGAAACTTCAAGGGACCTGTTTGCTGTCTTTTGTGACTGAGAAGCTAGTATTGTATTATGATAAAAAGTCTTCTAATTGGCTATGATGTCAAAAGAACTGGTAACTTAAAGGGCATTAGAGAGGGACTGAATGGATATACAAAAGGGGAAACCAGTCTCTTTTCCAGTTTCCTTTTCCTGTGCAGTTTTTAAGAGGCAAGACTACTTAATGTGCAAGTCATGTGAGAAAGGGCAAGAACCCTGTCTTCCATATAGCCATACCTACCTCTCTCTCTATTATTTTCTGATATTAGATGGCTAGATATTTTGAAATGGAAATGTCTAAGAGATCTTGTAAATTTGAGAGATCCAGAATTCTATCAGAATTCACACCAGTAGCCAAAACTGAGTACTAACTACAGCTGCAGAGCCTAATATAGCAACACTGGCTAATCACAGTCAAACAATAAATTTGTATTATGGTGGGAAAACTCCAGTTTGGAGCCATGTTCCTGAAATGAAGAATCATTAATGATGTATGGTGACCCAATAATGAGGAAATCTCTCCAAAAAGGAGGCATTAGGTTCATCTGTTCACCCTTGTGAAAGTAACGATTATTAATAACCAATGACATGGGGAAATTCAGATTTCCCCATTTTTCTTTTATCCTCTTTTCAGGGCCTCAGTCATTGAAGGAGGAGCTAACCTTCTCTTCTATCCAGATTCCACCCAGGTGGGGCAGGCATTGTGTTATACCTAGGTTTGGGTGGGGATAAATTCTTTGAATAGATTATCCAATGTTGGGGGTAATTTAAGAAGTATATGCTGTAATCAAAGTTCAGGTCCAGTCTCTTATTATAATATTCATTCTCTTATTGGTAACCAATCAGATTTGATTGACACCCTTAGGAACATCTAATTTTCAAAGGGCATATAAACTGTGAACCTGAAGCTATGATTGTCTTTGGTCTAAAAGAGAGACAGTCAAATGATAGACATTTTATTAAAATGCTGAGGGGCAGCTAGGTGGTGCAGTGAATAGAGCACCCACCCTGAAGTCAGGAGGACATGAGTTCAAATCTGGCCTCAGAGACTTGACACAAAAACTAGCCGTGTGACTTTGGGTGAGTCACTTAACCCCAATTGCCCTCCAAAAAGCAAAAAAAAAAAATGCTGGCCTTATTATTAAAGTGACTAAATTACCCAGAAATTATGTCTTTCAAAACTTTCTAAATGATGCACTTGCTTTCCGTCAGTGGATTCCTGGCACCATGCTTGTCCACAATATGGGGTGGCTGGGACATGGAATAAGTCTCAGCCCTGGTGCTTTTGGTTTATGAACGAGGGGGAAAGAATCTCAAGGGTGTCCCACTTGGTGAGGGATACTTTGGATGCTTGCTGGGACAGACCATGATAGCCCTGAATGGGAAATAATGCTGCAATCAGACTTTAATGAGGCACAGAGAATATAGAGGCAGGTGACACTGGGATTACAGAGGCAAATGGTTTGGGGACAGGGGATGGAGTGGTGCAGGGAGGCAGACACTACTGGAAAGAGGATGGGAAGGGAGAAGGGCACAGAGATCCTCTTATGTAACTGTGGATCAGAGTTGGAAGCACTTAGGTGCATGTATAGTAGGTGGAGGAGTGCTCAGGGGCAGGAGTTTGGGGTCCCATATTTTAGAGGGTTTTGGCGGTGGAGGACAGACTAACTCTTATCCATCCCACCAATATGTTTGTTCACAATACCGCCCGAGGATTAGCTCATTTGCATAATATTTTGCAGTTTTATTACGCATCTCTGGACTTTATCAGCAACTTACAAAATCAAGGGCAACTAGAATGATCAAAGACCCATGAAGGTGAGGCCTAGTTAGCTTCCCCTAATTTAGCACCTAGTCTGAATGAAGAGGGTACCCAAAGAGGGTTAGGGTTGCCTGAGACCCCAAAACATCAACATGCCAGGTCCTGTGGAAAGAATTCTATTCAAGTCTTCTCAGCCAAAGAAAAGTAAAGTTTATTGAAAGTTCATTATAAGTTCACCCTATAGGGTAGACTCTTAGGGAGCCGGTCTATGCTAGATCATTCTATGGTGCTCTCACAGAGCAAGTCTGTGCTAGGACTTTCTATGGCGCTATCACACCACATGGAGGGAAGATGGGATGCTTATATACAGAAGAATCTAGGGGTGGTCTAGAGGAGGAGTTTGGGGAGGGTCTTCAGGAGGAGTTAATGAGGTCAATGCAAGACTGGATTGATATTTTGATAGACTCCAGGGTGGGAAGCAGATGGACCATGGAGGGCCAGACTAGTAACAGAGGTTTGGGCCCAGCCACAATGAAATACTTATGGCCTCTGCAAATGCCTCATCAAGTGGGAAGATTCAATCAAACTTCAAGGGGTTTCCCAGAGCCTGTACTTCAAAGATTCAAGTAGGGTTCAAGGGGGTAGGGGGTCCCAGAGCCTACACATCATCATGAGGATGTGGCCTCAGCTACTAAATTTTGAGACAGCTTTTAAGTAATTGTTACAATTTATGAGAAGAGTTTATAAGATACTTTTATATTCCCCTTTAGTTACCTTACTACTGTTACCTTATACTAGCTATTTTTAGACTTTCTTGCTATACTCCCTGGGGTGTGAGATGGTCAGGAGGACCAGAATAAGATATAATTTCAACATGAGGAAATCCTTCCACCCTTCCCCAACTCTAATTGATTCTGCCATCAGAAAAACTGTACCAGTGTCTTTCAACTCATTGAGCAGGTGTTGAGAGTCTCTAGACCAAGAGGGAACAATACGTATACCTGAGAATGATAGTCTGCCAAGGAAAAGCACCCCTGGTGGTAGAGAAAAGTGCTATTTACAAGTGGATTTACAAAGGCACTGATCCTTAGGGCCCAGTAGAGAAGGCAAACATCATATGTATACCACAAAGAGAGACAAGGCCTTATTGGATAAAAGTTGAGTTACCCTGTTGTCCCACATGTATATTACATTATTGGATTATTACACATTACATAATTATATATTACATTACATGTATACATTACTACCTTATTACTCTTAGATTTGAACTCACTCTTCCCAAAGACCTTGCAAAGGCCATAGAAGAGCATAACTAAGGTTTGGGAGAGGAATGTTTTATGCCACCTCTTCTTACCCTACTTTCTCAGTTAATTGCTTTTCTGAAATTTATGGAGACAGTTGCTTGATGCAGAGCACAACAAGCTGGGGCCTCAGATATAATAATACTAGAAGTTCAGCCCCTCAGGCTTAATGATCCCCAGAACCCCGGAGATAAGTGTAGCTAGCCCTGAACTGCATCTCTAGGGATCCCAAACTGAAAATGTCAGCATAGGTTGAAGTGAGTTACATTTATGTTGAATGAATAAATAGCAGATGAGTATTCTCTTCAACCACAAATAACCTTATATTATACAATGCTTATTGATGTTCATGTTGTATTCCCCAAGAAGACTGCAGACTCCCTGAAGGAAGAGATGGTTTGGTTTGGTTTTGGTTTTTTGTTCTTGGATTCCTAGATTCAATCACATTGCCTTGCACATAATAGATGCTGGAAAATGTTGGTTACACTGAATTAAATTAAATTGTATTCCTCCTAAAGCACAAGAGTAAAGTGTAATTTACTCAGTTGTTAAAAGATCTCAGTGGGTGCTTCCATAATGACACAGCTAAATATTATGGTTAAGTGAAATTTCAATTCAAGTAATCAACATCTGCCATTCATTCTCCTAAAGTTTCTGTGGCAGGATTCCTCCTCTCTGTCACTCTTCCTTTTTTATACCTGCTGAGTTTTCATTGTTCCAGGGGCTATTTATAACAGAGAATGACAAGGGCCCTAGGGCCTTTAGACAATCACGTAGTGTTCCTGGCTATTGTTGCATGCCCTGGGGCAGTTGAGTTTGGTTAGAAGGACTGTAAATGACACCCAAGATCTCACCCTCCTCAGAAGCTGCACTACCTTCCATGGCAAAATTTTCTTCTGGGGGAAAAAAAACAAAACATATGCATATGCTTTGTATGAAAATTTATTAGTGGATCCATTTTTTCCTTGATGAACTTGAGAATCTTATATTTAGAGCTAGAGAGGACCTGAGACATTGTGTAGTTCAGCTTTCTTACTTTACAAAGGAGGCATTCAGACCCAAGAGATCAAGAAAGGAGACCAATGTCACACAATTAGTCAATGAATAAATTGTGATTTAAATCTGTATCCCCTGATTCCAATTTCATTATTCTTTCCCCTGGACCATGATGACTTGAGGAGAGGGACTCTTCCATTTTATTCAATTACCCCAGGCATTAGCACAGTGTCCAGCACATTTTTTTTTTGAGAGGGTTTAGGTCTATGAATTCATTTCTGCAAATGCAGATCAACATCTCTTTTATAAAGTATGGATTTAGAGAGATGCTTAGGACATTGAAAGGAACTTGACCCAGGTCACCTAGCCAGTATGTGTCACAGGCAGGATTTGAACCGACTTCTTTCAGACTCAGAGGCCAATACTCCTATGCGATGATGCCCAGCACCCATCAGGAGCATAATAAATTCTTGTATTGAATCTATCACTTACTTAGTAGTAACATGTTTTGCCCCTTCTAGCTTCCCAGTTCTTAGAATATAATTGCTGACGCTCATGTATGACTTCAGTCAGAAATAAATCACATTTGTGTGCTGTCAGATTTTCATCCTTTCCTTCCGGCTGCTAAATCTCTGGAGTTAGCCAGTGTGATACAAAATGCTGTACTTAAAGAAACCAAACAAAGCCAAAAACAACAGCCTCTTCTGAATGGCTTGTCCTCTGCTGAAAAGTCTAAAAGAAAACAAAAAGAACTTCAGAAAGGGACGCAAACAAATTGAGCAATTTTGTTATTACCTTTTCAGATTATTTGTGGAAAAACAAACTACATTATAGAGAAGTGTAGTTCTTCATACAATTTTCTTTGTCAAGTGAAAAAGCATTTGTTAAGTGCTTTTTTATGAGCTGGGCACTATGCTGAGTGGTGAAGACACAAAGAAAGACCAAAACAGTCTCGTCTCAAGGAGCTCACATTCTAATGGGGGTAGTGATACAACAGAGAGTTCAGTTATAGGGCAAATGGAAAATCCCAGAAATCCTGAGGGTGCAGCAGTGGACAGATGGCAAGGTTTCTTAGTCTGTATCAGCAGGTCAGATGACAGCATCCAGGGGTTTGGAGGAGTTTTTAACTTTTGTGCATATGTCGTGGATACCTTTGTCAGTCTGGTGAAACCTATGGACCTCTTCTCAGAAAAAAAAAGTTAAATATATAGGATTACAAAGATAACTAGCTATATCAAAATATAAGGCGTGCCCAAACAGTGCAGTTTTAAACTCTAATGACTTAAAACTGTTCTGAGATTTTTGGAATACCTTATACAGTTATCAAAATATTAAGAAAACAATTTCACAACCCCCCAGGTTAAAAAGCCTTGAGGTAAAGGCAGGAGAAATGGCAAGGCCTAGCAAATCTCAATATGTAGTGAGTGTCAGATAGAAGATCAGCTTCCAGATGGGAATAACCAGTTCAGGGAACAGATGAAAAGTCCCATAGTCTCTCCTACTTCTAGTAAGACCAGGGAGAGTACTTGGACATGAGTTATGAATAAATGAAAAAAGTCTTTAAGCACTTACCAAGATTCAAGCACTATGATGGGGGGGATAGATTTGAAGAGGTAGAGGCAACAAACAAACAAACAAACTGGGAGGGGTATTTAGGTGAGGAGAGATAAGGCTACTTTTCCTAATGGTCAAGAAGTGTTACTGAGTCCTGAGAATGATTTAGGAAATGGAGGAAATAACTGGAAGAACAAATTTCAGCATTTTTTCAAAGCAGCAATGAGGAGGAAAAAGGCAATTAGAGAGGGAAGAAAGCAATTAAGAGGCAGTAAAAGGAGAGGGGAAGTGAGAGGAGGTAGAAAAGGGAACTTTGTCTTGTGTCTCCTGGCCTGTGAGTTCTTCTCAGTTTGCTTTCTACCGCCTCCTCTTTCTTCCAAGTAACATGTGGCATGATCTAATTCCCTCTTCTCTCTCAGTCCTTCTCTCTGCCAGGAACTGAAACAGAAAATTTCCTTCAGCACTTTGTAGTTTCCATATGCTCTATGGAATGTGTCATCGTTAAAGGTTTCCAAAGCTCTCTGGGCTGCGTGTAATCTCTGCCAGAGAATTAGCCTTTGCAAGTGCTGGGTTATGTTCGGTGAAGGAAGGGTTCACCTGACCTCAAGTTGATTTAATTCTTTGCTAATGAAGTTAAGGATCAAACTTGGAAAAACATATCTCAGCCAGAATATATAGGAGAGAAAAAATATGAAATTTCAAAATCACCTTTGGGAAAATATCAGTCTATGCAGAAAAGAATGACATGGAATGAAGTTTCTTTTGAATTACTAACAAGATCATGGGATGAGGTGGTCAACTCAGCCATCAGAAGTTCTCTTAAGTGCTTCTGGGAATACTGGCAAATAGCAAATGTGAGTGGGGATTTGTAAATAACTTTTTTCTTAAACCTATAAAGCACAACCAATTATTTTATGAAAATGCATATATAACTTCTAAAGTTTGAAAACATCTTCCCAGATTAATCCCTTACCTTGAAAATATGAAGCAAATATTAAGCTATGACAATATTTTTCTATTTAATCAAACTTCCTGGCCAAATGGAGCTGTTTGGTAATCAAATGAACGTAGTCATTTCACTAGCATAACTATTTGGGCTAACTAGCAATTAAGTGCCTTCTCCCAAGTCACTTTTCTCCATGAATAAAGTAGTTGTTCCAGTCCACATGGTCAGTCTCTGATTTGGAAAGGAACTGTACTCCCAAAGTAGCTCTATAATTTGGTCATTAGGAATGCAGAGGTAATGTAAATTCTAATTACATTAGAATGCAATTAATATAACCCCATATTAATGGTGTTATAAATGATATTTCAGTTCTCAAGTCAGTCCACAAATGTCTGTTTACAGTATATTGTAGCTGAATTACATTCAATTCATACATACTGCCAGGGGGCAGTATGACCAGTTTCCTACTCTTATTCAGTAGTCAATAATCAATACAATCAGTCAATGTTCCTCTCCAGATGTCATGTATACCACCAAACAACAGAGGTCACTCTGGGGAACAACTTTCAAAGCTCTCTTTGACTCTCCGAGACCCATCTGGCTCTTTTCAGAGCTCTGTCCCTTTGTGGGAAGCAATGCTTCTTTTATTTGTTTAAAGGTGTGTTGTGAATTAATCTAATCAGATTCAGAGGATTTTAGCCTCCACCCATTGGCTTCCCCTCTTCATTCTGGCCTTGTACTTCATTGATTCATTTGCAAAACTATCACATCAAACTTTAATCATATTATTAGAAATAAAAAAGTAGGCAACATTAACACACCTAATATGGCCATCTCTTACCACCCCAGGAGCTTCCTTAGACCAAGCAATAATCCTCTTTTTGGAAGTTAAGGTAAAAAATTGAAGAACCCGTTTCTCCCCTATCTATCTATGTAGTATCGAAAGGCAGTTAGCATAAGGATAGAATGAGGGACCTGAAGTCAGGAAGACTCATCTTTCTGAGTTCAAATTTGGCCTCAGATACAGACGAGCTATGTGATCCTGGGCAAGTCATTCAACCCTGTTTATTTCAGTTTTCTCATCTGTAAAATGAGCTGAAGAAGGAAATGACAAGTCGCTCCTATATCTCTGATGAGGTGCAGGCTCTGGGACCCCCCCTTGAACTGTCCTTGAATCTTTAAGGTACAGGCTCTGGGAAACCCCTTGAAGTCTGATTGAATCTTCCCACTTGATGAGGCATTTGCAGAGGCCATGCGTATTTCATTGTGGCTGGGGCCAAACTTCTGTTACTAACCTGGCCCTCCATTGTCCATCTGCTTCCCATCCTGGAGCTTATCAAAATATCAATCCACTCTTGCATTGACCTCCTTAACTCCTCTTGAAGACCCTTCCCAAACTCATTACTGGAGTCTGACCTCATTGACTCCTTCTGAAGACCCTCCCCAAACTCCTCCTCTAGACCACCCCTAAATTCCTCTGTATATAAGAATCCCATCTTCCCTCCCTATGTGTGAGAGTGCCACAGAATACCCTAGCACAGACTTACTGTGTGAAAGCTCCATAGAACGACCTCGCATGGACTGGCTCCTTAAGAGTCTACCCTGTATGGTGAACTTGAACTTTCAATAAACTTTGTTTTCATTTGGCTTAGAAGACTTGAGTCAAATTCTTTCCACAGGACCTGCATGTTGGTATTTTGGGGTCTCAGGCAACCCTAACCCTCTTTGGGTACCCTCTTCATCTCTGCCAAGAAAACCCCAAATGGGGTCATTAAGAGTTGAGTGAAAATGACTGAATAACAACAAATGTAGTACTGACCAAAGTTCTGGCTATCTAAGTGGTACAGTGAATAAAGCAGTGGGTCTGGAGTCAGGAAAACATGAATTCAAATCTAGTCTCATATACTTACTAGCTTTGTGACCCTGGGCAAGTCATTGAACTTTTGTTTGCCTCAATTTCTTCAACTGTGAAATTAGGATAATAGCACCTATCCCACAAAGTTGTAAGGATCAAATGAGATAATATTTATAAAGTCCATAACACAGTGCCCGACACATAATAGACACTATATAAATTCTAATTTCTTTCCCTTTCCTTTCTGGTAAAATTCCCCTATGCATTTAGATTACACAAACCACCACCATCCCTGCCAATACAATCAGAGGAAGAATGGGACCCATTGCAATTGGGCCACTGTATTTATGTTTATTTCAGTCCCTCATTCAATCTGCTAGCCTGGTGTCTGCAACCCCAGATGACTTTATACTCTGTCATTTGAGGAAGAGAAACACTGTCACACTTCCATTACACATGCATCAGCTTAGAATGTAAAGGGAGGGTATAGTGGGATCAGTACCAAACCTGGATACAAAGAACCTGGGAATGAAGCCTGGCTCCTCTCCTTTGCTCCCTCTGTGATCATGGACATGCTATTCCACCCTGTGGCCTTCATTTTTCTCTTCTGTATAGTGATAGTTCTGCATTAGATGATTTTACAGGTACCTTCTAGCTTTAAGCCTATGATGCTACTCTCTTGATTCCTGGGAGTCATTAGTTACAGAAAGAATGAGGAAAGAAGTATTTCTTTTGGTTTTTGTGATATACTTTTCATAGATGAAAGTGTATCTTTGCCATTAACCCACCTTCCTTTCTGTATTCCTCTCTTCTAGCTATAGATACCTTTATGCTTTCCTAAGTCCCTTGCTACAACATACTACCATAGGTCACAAAGTATTTGTTGTTCAGTCATGTCTGAATCATTGTGATCCCATTTAGGGTTCTCTTGGCAAAGATACTGGAATTGTTTGCCATTTCCTTCTACAGCTCCTTTTATATAAATAAGGAACTTAGGTAAACAGGGTTAAGCAACCTGGTCAAGGTTATACAGCTAGTAAATAAGTGAGGTCACATTTGAACTCAGGTCCTCTTGATTTCAGGCCTGGTATGCTTTCCACTGTGCTACTTAGCCTCCCCATCATGAAGTATACCCTGCTCTAACTTTGCTTACCTCTTCTTCCATAATGAAACTTTAATTTCCTCTTCTTGATATTAAGGAAACAGTCTGATTGAGCTAAATCATATTAAGGTATGAATTACAGCAATGTCAACTTTCATTCCTAGGCTTAAAAAAGGAGTGGTACCAACTGACCCCCAAAATGCAGAACTCATGGCCAGCGAAATAAATCATTTATGTCTTGAATTTCAGACACACTGACATTCTGCTTTGATCTGAGTTGCTTAATCTTAATTTCCTCACACTTTTTTTGGATCTGTCCTTTCAAACTCCAATTCATTTCCTCTGCTACCACCCCATAGTCTATCCCTACACTGCACGTTTCAAGTACCTCTTCAACTGGGACTTCACATTGGCCACCATTTTGCCTACCTGATCTATATTATCTGCCCATGAGTGGAATCCCAGTTGGTGACCCTTTTGTATTGGTGTTCGCTACACAAATATCTGCTATATCAAAACTTTTCATGAAGTATTGGCATTTTTAAAAGAGGATGTTAGCTAACCAAATTTAATCTTTAAACAAATAATGGAATTTCAGTCAGCAAATTGAAATTTAAAAATTCAGACATTATGGGGAAAATATTTTGGGGCAAGGGAACCCAATGTGTAGTCAAATCACTCTACTTAGGAGATCGCCACAAAGGTCACCTTACCTAGACTATCTCTAATTTTCACAGATTTTTCCCTTTCTTAACTAATATAGACATAAGTTTTCTACAAGTTCCAAGTTAGTTCATGCCAATTCACTTGTCAATACGACAAAGAACAGGATTGGAGACTTCTTGGAGGAGTCATTTGTCATTTTGCTGCCTTTATAAGCTGGATCTATAACTCATGAACAGTTCCACATTATTTTGAAGTCAATACATATGGGTCTTGGTAATCACCTCTGTTGACACCTGGAAATGGAGGGTGAAGATAAGAGATGATATGGGAAGTGTCAGGACTGGGAAAACCATATCATTTCTACCCACAAAAATATTGTCTTTGCCTTGAAACAACTGGCAACTAGATAGGAAATAGATCAAACACAGCTGAACTCTCTGAGAAATATGATTACTCATATCTATTGTTCAGAGACATTTTAGGAACTCTCAGGAACAAGGGTACTCCAAAAGGAAATGTATTGATGAAATAGAGTATATTAAATTGATTTAGGCTCCTCTGTTGTACTTATCTTAAGGCCTAGGGAATGAAGATCGATATTTATTTTTATGATTTAAACTTATTACTATAAATACCATTTCTTATAATCAGAGATGACTCTGACTGATATCCTTCTCAGGGGCATTTTTATTTCAGCAAGAGACAAAGTATTAAGTCAAAGGAATGAAAATATAAGGGTAGAATTTCAGGCAGCATAGAAGTGGCCTTTGGAACTGGTGGACCTGTTAGCAACCCTAAAATCATATCAGTTGGGTGACTATCTTCTCTACCTATTCACAAGACTAGTGCTACCATTAATATTGACATATTTTATATATCTTCTCTTAATGGATTGCCAGGAGTGACCTATTCAGTCCACAGATACATTTTGCTCTCTTTTATCCTTGCTGGTTCCATTACCAGGGTCAATACCAGGGCAACTAGCATGTTAAACCACTAGTATACTTCTAGAGATGAACTGCTCCCCAGATGCTCTGGCAGAGGAAGGGAAGTTAAAAAGTGGTCCAGGGACCAAGCAGAGAAACTGAAATGTTTATCTGTTCGTTCTTAAGTGAGGGTAGGGATCACTTTGAGGTGTCTTTTAGTTTTATCCATAGATTTTCTATTCTTTATCCCAAAGAGAAAAGGAATTTCAATGCTTTTTGTTCCTAATGAAATTATTTTACATAGAAGATAACCTTTGAAGTTATTCAGGAGTAGAATTCTTCTAGAAGTGTTTCATCAATGTGGTTATGCTGTAGTCAGATGTTATTCATTGAATTTCAGAAGAAAGCAGTACCTTAGCATGATCACATCTTTTTTTTTAAAAACAAATTTATTCTATATTTTAGGTCAGCTCACTTTTTTTTTGCTTTTTGGAGGGCAGTTGGGGTTAAGTCACTTGCCCAAGGTCACACGGCTAGATTTTGTGTTAAGTGTCTGAGGCCAGATTTGAACTCAGGTCCTCCTGACTCCAGGGCCGGTGCTCTATTCACTGCGCCACCTAGCAGATCACACAGATCATATCTTTTTTTAAAGGAAATTCAACTGTAAATTTCAATGGACACTGGACTCTTCACTCTAGGCAGCCCCTCCATTTCCTGTTCTGCCTGCTGACAACCAAACTTTGCCTTCATTTTCAGTGTCTCGCACTAGTAAACATGGCAAACAGCATTTCTTTTTCTGTTTTCCTTCCTCCATTGGTTGGGCCATTGGTCCTCTTGGAGAATGAAGGACCAACAACAACATCTTTTCCCCGTTGAGTGAGACCGCAGAGATAAGTAAGCAAGGCGCATCACACAACACTTCTGAACTGTTTATAGGGGTGTGCTTGATTATTGTTTGCACTGTTCAGTTAATCAAAGGGTCTGGAGTCAGGAAGACCCAAGTTCAAACCCAGCCTTAGACAATTACTAGTTGTGTAAATCTGGGCAAGCCACTTAACACTGTTTACCTCTGTTTCCTCATCTGTAAAATGAACCAGAGGAGAACATAGCAAACCGCTACATTTTCTTTGCCAAGAAAACCCCAAATGGGGTCACAAAAAGTCAGACATGACTGAAAAACGACTGAACATGTTCCGTGTACTATGCTAAATGTTAAGGATGCAAATGGGGGCAAAACAACCCCTATTTTTTTTTTT
>CM053593.1:294496233-294511658 GCA_028646575.1 Pseudocheirus occidentalis
GAGGTAGCCTGTCCTGTTTTGAAGGCTTGAGAATGTGGGTGTTTACTACTTTAACTACATGTGCCAACTTCATAACTACTGTGTTGGCTTTGACTTTCTGGTTTTGGTACTCAGTTTTCTGGTATTTAAATAAATGTTTTAGCTATATTTCTCATTTAGAGATCCTGTTACATTTTGTGATTAATAATCATATCAACATACTTATAGTTACTGTAGGCATTATGAATACTGCATTGCTGATACAATTATGTATCATAGGTATTGGGAGTGAAGTTAGAAATTATACTTCAGTAATACATCATGTCACTTTACTTCTCTGAGGGCTTATACTCCCCTTGCCTCTAGTCTAAAAAGGATAAAGGCATGTAAACAAATAAACCATGGTTCAAGGAAGAATAAGGTAAGGGAGAACTCTATGTAGACTCCTATAAGAAAGATGATTAGAAGAGACCATTCAACCATCAAATTCTTCTCTTTTAAGGTTAATAACATTGATCCATATCATCTTCCCTTTGTAATAATCATCTACCCACTTCTATGAATATGTCTTTTCTCCTTTAATTATTTAATCCTTAATTATTATTAGATTAATTGAATTGAATCTGCTAAGATGAAATTCAACAGAGATATCATGTAAAATTATATTTTCATTATATAATTTATAGATAAAATTTTCAGTAAAAATAAAAACAACACATCAATTTCACAGATGCAAGATGATGGAAGTGTGATTGGACAGCAGTTGTTCAGGTCCACACAGTTACGAGGTGTCTGTGAGGCAGGATTTGAATTTGTTCTTCTGACTTCAGTCCTAATGCTCTCTTTGTACCACTTGCTTAACTCTAATGTCAACCAAGCCCATTTTGTTGCTTTGCAAACCTTTTCTTTATTACTTATTGACTCTGTGTCATCTTTCTTCCACTACCTGTTCTAAACTTACTGTGCCCATCTTTGCTCCAAAATTCAATTGATGACGTTGCCCTCCACTTTACCGAAAAATTTAAAGGCAGCCAATTGGAACTGTCTCAGCTTCACCCATCCTTCTTCTAAATCTCTCTTTGCTGTTTCCCATTCTCTTCTCCCCTCACTCTACAGATACAGTCAAAGTAGCTCTCTTGCCTTTATCATGTACAAAATGCCATCCCCCAACTCTGAAACTTTGTATGGGTCGTTGTCCATGGTTAGAATGTTCTCCCACCTTCCCTCCCCTCTCAGAATACCTTGTTTCCTTTAAAACTGCCCAAATATTATTCTTTAAATGAATCCTTTGTGGATCTCCCTACCCCACCCCCATCCCAAGGAGGTAGTGCTATCCTTCTCTGAATAAAATGATCTTATATTTATTTTGTTCATACTTATTTGCATAAGAAGCAGCACAAAGAGAATGTTGACCTCTCAGTCAGGAAGATCTAGGTTCATAGTTGTGTGACCCTGGGTGAGTCAGTATTTACCCAATCACACAGCCAGTATGTGTATATATGTCAGAGGTTTTTCTGGCTTCAAACTCTATCTATTTTGTTATGGTGTCTCCCAACACATAGAAGATGTTTAATTAATGCTTGTTGATTGAGTAATTCTCTTTTCTCTGAGGCTTTCCTTTTGACCAAGGCCAGCTACTATTCCTGTGAACTTGATTCTATTTCTTTCTGTTGTTTTCAGGACCTTGATCCATCTTTTCCTTTCTCCTGTTTCCCTCTCTTCACAGATTCCTCCTTCTTTTCCTACAAAATAGGTATAGGTCTCCCTTTCACTGTGTGGAAAAATTGATGTATCAATATTGCTAATAAACCAAGTGACACAGTATAATTGATGCATAAATGTTTGTAGCAATACACAATGCATGTTACAGCAAGAAATCATTCACTAAACTTTGGGGATTAGATTGATTTAATCCTACTGAAGCAAGAACCATGTGAATGAACAGCAAAAAAGTCATCAGTAGTTAAAGCATTGGAGACTGCACTGTGCAGAAGCATTCATAGAAAGGAGAATCCTTCCAACTTAATGTTGAAGGCAGTAATAAGAGTTGTATCATTCTAGTCTTAAGTCACTGTGGTAAATAATGAAAAGGCACTGAACACAGAGTCAAAACACCTGAATTTGGAGGCCCAATTCTATCCCCCTAGCTGTGGAAGCTAAACTAAGATGCTTCCTTCTCTGAGAATCAATTTACCTATAAAATGGACATATTAATATTTGCACTCATTATCTCACAGAGTTTTTAGGAGCAAAGTGCCTCTTAAACTATACAATGCTGTAGAAATGTGGGCTGTTTTATTATTATTATAATTATAATTATAATTATTATTGAGGGTTACTACATAGCATCTTGGAATGAAAAGAGTGTGATTGCCTCAAAATAATATAAAGGAATCTTTTGATCAATATCCACTGAGATTTTCCACATAAAAGTGTTCCGTGAAATGAGAATCTTGTGAGAATCCCATCATATTCACATTAGAAATTGTTCAGTGTTTGGTAAGTTCTCTGCTCAGCTAGGTATCAGAGAAGATAGACTCTGTGTTTGGAACCAGGAAAACCTGAATTCAAATCCAGGCTCAGATATCTATTAGCTGTGTAATCCTGAGCAACTCACTTAAGCTCTGCTTGCCTCAGTTTCCTCAACTGTAAAATAAGGATAATAATAGGACCCATTTCCCAGAGCTGTTATGAGGATCAGATTAGATATTTATATAGCACTTAGCACAGTACATGCATATAGTAGGTACTCCATGAATGCTTATATTCTACACTCCTTCCTTCCTCTCTGCAGTCACCAAGTTAAGCTCCTCTTGGTGAGCCTGATAGCTATATATTTTGTACCTTTATAAATGTGTGAATAAAGGAGCCCTTGTGCACGAGCATGATTCTGAGCATCTTCCACAAGCTTTTCTCAGTCCCCTCCTCTACCCCCAGTGCCTTTCCTCTAAGATTACGTTCCATCTGCTGTGTACAAAGTTGTCTTGTATATCCCATTAGAATGTGAGTTCCTTCAGGACAAACTTTATTTTTGCCTTCTTTTTGTAGCCCTATCCCTTAGCTTAGTGCCTGACACATAATAAATAAAACACAGTATCTGACAAGTAGTCAATAAGTACTTGTTGATTTACTGTTACTCACATTCAATTGTAAGCTCTTTGAGGACAGGGACTGATTCATTTTTGTCTTTATAGCCCTGTGACTCAGTACTATGTCTGAAACACAATAAGTAATTAACAAATGTTCATTAATTAATTAAATATAGGTATATTCAGAAGTAGCAACCAATATTCACTTGTTCAATTTTTTTTTAATGTCTGAGGTTTGTTTGTTTTCTTCTTTGGTCGTTGGTTTCTTCTCCTCTTTCATATAACTTGAGAACTGATCCTTCATAGCCTCAAAACTTTGCCACCTGGAACATGGATCTCCTTTCTGTATATTTGTTCAAGCCCTGCTGTTTTTCTCATCTTTCTTTTGTTTGATACCATTTTAATTCCCTCATAAAGCACATCTGGGACTGTGACATGAGAATCTAAATGTGGTAGGTTTTTGTCCTTGATGGTGAAAAGAGTATGTTATAAACACCTTTACAGATCTTTTCCATTTTTCATCTGTTTGCCATCTTTCTTCCATTTTCCTTTTTTTAATACCCCAGGGATCAATTTGCTTAGTTGTACTTCTTGCCAAGTATTCTATAAACATGCTTTTTACTTTACTGCTTCTTGCTGTTTTATGAGGTGATAGTGCTTTTAATACTTCACCATTCTTCTTCCTAAGATTTTACAAATGAATTTACATTCAAAACTAGCATTGCCCCCTGCTACTATAGCTTGATTTTTGGCAAGAAAATAAAATGTTTGCTGGCTGGGTTATTTTCAGTGCTCTTTTGTTCTCCTTGTTATGGCAATTAATTTACATTGGATCAATGTTAGGAATGACTGTGTTCTATGTAACTCTTTTTTCTTCCATTGATGACACATTTTTATGTCAATAGAATGTTTTTAATCATTCAGATTATTTTTTAGCACATGTCATGCAATATTCCAAATTTTAATATTTAATCTAATTCTCTATTTGTTTTTATCTTTGCTCAAAAAAGTATATAGTCTCACAGTCCCCAGAAAGATGATTTAGGAATGATACCTGCATTACTAATGAGTAATTTCCTGTTTGTTAAAATGTAATAAATTTCATTTTTGTTTTTTGGTGATCACCAGGTCCAATGCTTCTGGACTGTCTTCTTGAAGAAAATATCTGTGATGCATGTTGTGAGGCTTTTGTGCTATCTACAAGTCTCTTGATTTTTCTCCAGTACCTTATTTCCTAACCTATCTTTCCATCCTTATGCTCACATCAAAACTAAAGTCACTAAATATCAAAGTATACGTTGGTTTATTTTGGAGGATTGTAACAAATTCTTCGTCTACTTTTTTTCTATTTCCTCTCCTGCAATAGATATGAACATATATGCTCCTGTTACTTTCATCATTGTAGCAGTGAAAGGGATATATTTTTATGGCTTTAATGTCCAAGTCCTTCCATTCTTAATCCACCCAGAGCATTTGTTGTCCCCCAAAGTAGACAATGCAGTCTTCCTCTCAGAAGTGGCTGGGCACCTAATTTGCCCCTTGGTTTTGTTTTGTTTTGTTTTGTTTTTGCTTTTTGGAGGGCAGTTGGAGTTAAGCGACTTGCTGAAGGTCACACGGCTAGTTTTTTTTTTTTGTGTTAAGTGTCTGAGGCTGGATTTGAACTCAGGTACTCCTGACTCCAGGGCCGGTGCTCTATTCACTGTGCCACCTAGCCGCCCCTTGTTTTTTTGGTTGTTTTTTTTTTGCCCCTTGGTTTTAAGAATTTATTCCTAAGTGGGTCAGAACCCTATCCAACTATAATGCCAATTCAGGTATTAATTCATACTATTTAATCCTCTTACTGTCATGGATCAAAATAGCATCCCACAGTGAAGCAGAACTGAAAGGGGATAGAAACTTCTGATATCCTATGATGATTGGCTATATGTATGCTGGGGACCTATTCACTATTTACCAGAATTTTAAAGCTTCATGAATTTCATCCTTTCTACTCATTGCTTCAAGGCAGGACTTCACTGCCAGAATTGGATTGAGACTTAGGACACTTGGGCTGGAGAGCAGGCTTTTATATCAATTAGCTCTGTTACTTTGGGCAAGTTAATTAATCCCTCTGGGGCCATGATGTACTCATCTGTAAAATATAGAGGTTGAATTGGATGACTGCTAAGGTCTGTTCCAACTCTAACACCCTATGATTCTATATGCAGCAAACTACACTGAACATTTTCTTTTCTAATAACCATTACCCATTTAGCTTTAAATAGAAAATGTAAATTCATACTCCCATTCCTCTAGACCTCAATAGTTTTGTTTTCCACCCAGTTTGGTTTTTTTTTTTAATTGAAGAAAGCTCTGGACACAAGAAGGGGAAGTTAAGAGGTACAGTGGATAGAACACCTGGCCTGGAGTCAGGAAGACTCATTTTTGTGAGGTCAAATCCAGCCTCAGAAACTTACCAGCTGTATGACCCTGGGCAAGTGACTTTACCTTGTTTGCCTCAGTTCCTCAATGTAAAATGAGTATCCTTGTTAAGAAAATCCCAATTGGTGTCACATTAAATCAGACACAAGTGAAATGACTGAACAGCAAAAACTGCATATGAGAAGAAAATTGTTATTGCATTTAATCAGCTGTACTTAATTTTGAAACCTTTGATCTCTGCTTAAAATACAAAATTATTAGTTATTTAAGTAGGCATGCAAATTATTTTATTACATCCATATGACACAACCAGTGTATATTTCACTAGTATAAAGGATTTTTTAATACAAAGAAAATCTTGATACTTCAACCAATTTTTATCCCATATTACCACTTAATTTCTCTAGTTTCCAGCTTGGAAAAGCAAACTAAAACATTCTTACCAGCAAGTTGCTGGCTGACATGTTTGTATATAAATCCATTTTGGATTCATCTACATAACCTATACAACACAAATGAAATTGAATTTTTAAAAATCAGTTGAAACCATTTTAGAAGAGGGAAAAGTTCTGGACCTCTTAGATGGATTTAGATCTAAATGCTATTATACCATCTACTAGAACAGATGGAAGATAGATTTGTTTTTTTCTATTTATTTGGCTTCAAAACTATAGGTGACCTAGAGGCCAATGGATGAACACATGGTGGGCATATGCAGGCTGATACATATTGTCAGTGATGACTTATGTGCAAGAAATGAAGCAAAGGAAATAATTTAGGACATATGTGACCATAAAATATGGCTGAAGTCAGGGTAGAATACACAGAGATTTGTCCCTGGTTGTTGATGTATAGTAAAGAGGACTATTTGTTCCCCTGTGATGGCATACTTCCTCTCCAGTTCCATTGTTCTGCCCACTCCTCAATTAAAGAATGGGTTCTCTACTGATCTAAACCACTGTGTGGTACACAATTCCATAGCTCTGACATACCTTTCTTGAGATCCACTATTCCTTTAAAACCTCAAGTGGGTGAGGCCAGAAGATGAGGATCACCCCCAGTACAGCTAAATATGTGTCCAATCTCTATTTTGTGCTAGCATTGCTATTCCTAGACTCGGCACTTTTTGATCCTTTTGAAAAAAAATAACACCTCCTAGTTATAGCTTTTCTGGAAAAGAAAGTGAATTAGCCATATAGTGAGAGCAAGGGATAACAAATGGACAGGTCAAGTACTTCACTGGTACCCATGAAACATTAAAACAGCAAAAGAAAGCATCCAAAATCAAATATGTTAGATGGCAAGAAGAAACTCCATGGAAGACTATGGAAAGAAGAAGGAAAAAACATGAAAAATGCTAAGACATAGAAGAGCTGTGATCTACACTAATGAAGGGAAAATCCATAGAACTAGTCATAGGTCAATCAAAGTATATAATTGGCTTCATAACTCCATTCCTATACCACCCTTCATATCACATATACAGCTATATCTCTAACATTCATTGAATTAAAAAGACTTTCATTGTCTGTTATATCAAGACACTGTGGTAGACCCTAGACATACAGAGAAGAAATAAGACTTAGTTCCCTTGTTGTTAGGGAGATCTCACAGGTAGAGAAGATGTGTGCAAATAACTATGATGTAAGTTAGAATTTAATAAAGTACCAAAAAGAAGATTCAGGCAAAATGCTGGGAGACATTTAGAGAGGAAAAGATCATACACAAATCACTTAAATGGTGATGTGTGCTATTAAGAGCAATGACAGTGTTTCCATGGTGAGAAACACAATTTTGGCCCTATATTGAATAGAATATAAAGACAAGGGAGATAGAAATGGAAGGAAAATCTGAGTTGGTGAGCAAGCTATGCCTGAGGAATTTTTGTCAATGACTTAGGTCTGTGATGGCTGCTATTTTAGGAGGCTACATAAACCAGAAGCACCATATTTTATATAAACCCATTACAAAGGAGTATTTAGCAAGCTTTTTGTGAGGGATGGAGATTCAAAATTATACTAATAAACTAAGTAGAATTAGCATTACCCTGCATTGGGAAAAAAAGTCAAGGTAAAACCTTGGGGGCAACCATGGAGGTAAACAGGACCTTACATTAAAACAAATTATTTGAAATTGAATTTATAATTGGAGGTAACCCATCAAGGAGGAAAAAATAGACTGTATGATGCAATAAATAGGTTTGATTCCATTAGTCATCAACAGGCTTATAGGGTTCAAATGTTCCAGCATTAGATATTCCATTGGCAATCACTGTATCAAACAGGCCAAGAAATGAAGAAGCTTGTTTCCAATGGGGATTGAAATTCAAGATTAAGGTGCATTTAGAATCATCAAAGGAATGGCAGAAGGGGAGAGTTTTATGCTGTGGTTTTAATTTTCATTGAATAAACATAACAAAATTCACCGACATTATGTTTGTTTCTGTTTAAAAAAAAGAAAGAAAGAAAGAATGAAAGAAAGAAAGAACATCCCCTCCCTCTTTTTTTCCATAGGATTGTTTGGCGCCTGTGTTAAGCCTTTGAGAAATGCTATAAATGGTTCAGGAGATGTTGTGGTTCTTCTCAAAGACAGTAAATTAGTACACTTTGTTTGCAGAAAAAGGATTTACTGTACCCCTCTTTGAAGCTTAAAAAGAAAAAGCCAAGTTTGAACTCAGTCCTTTTGTGAAAGAGAAAATTTGTAAAGGCCCTTGGGAATAGAACACAAGCACTTCTTTCCCCATTAGTGAGAGAAAACTATTGCTATCATAATTCCGTAGGCATCTGCTTAGGAAAAATATATACAGGAAGATTCTGAATAACTATTTTGTTATCAAAACCTTGGGATACTCTTATGCAAATTCCATGTGACACTTCATTTAATGCATGTAAAATTTAGGGGGAAAATGACCATTTGTCTTGAAATAGGCTTTAGGAGTTTTTTTATAAGTAAAAATGGTAGTTATTCTAATATCTAAGGGGAAAAATGTCTATCGGCTTTAAGTGTTGTGAAAAGGAAGAAGGCAAATTTAATTTGATCAAATTCCACAAATGTTAATTAAGCACCTCTCACCTGAAGGATTGCAAGGGCCTCTGAATTGGTCTCCCTGTCTCAAGACCCTCTCCACTACAATCTATCTTCCACATAGATGCCAAAGTAATTTCTTTAAGCACAGTCTGACCATGTCACTTCCCTACTTGATAAATTCCCATGACTCCCAATTGCATCTAGGATAAAATAGAAACTCATCTGTTTACCTTTTAAAGCCCTTGACAACCTGGCTCCAACCTACATTGGAGGCTGTAGACTCATTATGCATTAATGAGTAAAACGTATACTCAGATTCATTATACATTCCTCCCCTTCCCAAACTATGGTCTAGCCAAAGTGACTTTTTTGTTCTTCCCAACACACAGCACTCAGTCTCTCATCTCTGTCCCTTTGCACTAGCCATCATCCCCCAATAGTAGGGTGCATTTTCTCGTCCCTGCCTCGAAGAATTCCCTCAAAGAATTCAAGACTCAGCTCAAGTATCACCTTGTACATAAAGCTTTTTCTGATGCCCCCCAACTTCTTGTACCTTTCCTCATTATCTCAAATTTGTTCTACACACATGTTGTCTCCTTGGAGAGAATATAAGCTCTTTGGGAGGAGGAATTATTTCTTGTTTTTTTTTTATATCACTAGTACCTCATGCAGTGACTGGTTCATAATAAGTATTTAATAACTACCTGTTGATTGACTGATTAATTGATTGTATACTGAGCAGCTGTGCTAAATGCTGTGGGACACAAAGATAGATACAACCAGGGGCATAACTAGGGCTGCTGAAATGGAGCTGTGCTCCAGTGCACCATATTTAGAGGATTCTGGTATCCCTTTCCATTCTTCAACAAAGTAGAACTAACAGACCTTATTAGCTTGTTAAAGAGGAAAATTAGTTAAGCCTGGTTTCCTTTGCTTCTGCAGCTCCAAGCAGCCATTACACAAACATCATGCTTCAGTGTGACTAGACAGAGAGAGACTATTTTGTGCTGGCTTTGAGTGAGTGACTTGTAAACCGGTCTAACTCTTTTGGTAGAAGGTGTATTTGGGGACAAAATATAGTGATGAAATCCCTACTGTCTGAACTTAATCTTCCTTGTGATATACCTTGCATTCCATTTTAAGTAAATGTTATGTTAAAATTAAAATAAAGTAGCTTAAATAAGAATCTACCAGATATCAGGCTAGGGTAAACTCTTCTCTGGATCCAAGTCCTCATTGGAAGCTGCAGATCAAGTCAGCAGCTAGATAACTTGGTGGATAGTATGCTGAACCTGGAATTAGGGAAACACAAGTTCTAATCCTACTTCCAACTAGGTATGAGCACTAGCTATGTGACCTGGGCAAGTCACTTAAACTCCCTCAGTCTTGTGTGGAAAAGTTTACTCATGGGTGAAAGAGGGATAATAGCACATATCTCACAGAACTGTTGTGAAAGTCAAATGAAATAACATATGTAAAATACTTTTCCTGAGAGAGTCTGACTGAATGCTGACATTTAATATTGCATAGTTTTTCATACATAATTGATGGGTTTGAAGTATTTGCAACACATTGCATGCAAGGAATTGCATGGGGAATATGTTATAAACAATGCCATCAAAGAAATGTATGACTGAGAAAGAAGATGGGGGCAGGGTCACAGAGTAAGAGCAAGGGATAAATGATGGACAGTCCATGTACCCCATTATTATTTTCACAGAGTCAAGAGAACTCAAGAAAAGTCCCCAGATCAAAGAAGGTACTACTTTGGGTTGATTTTAAGAAGGACATGACAAGAGTCCTACAGGACGGAAAAGTAGTTGAGCTCAGCATCACTGATGGGGGGATCCATATCAATGCGATCACAGATCCATTAGGGTATTGGAGTGTTCAATAAGACCAACACATTAAAAATAGAGAGAATATTAGTTTTAATGGGGCCATTTTCCACTTTTGAACCTTGAATATTGAATACTGGAAAGTTAAACCATACTACTTTAATCCTATATAAATATTGGGTACAATTTAATAATTAACTAATCCAAATCTGAGATGAGGCACCGACCTGTCTCTTTTTCAAGTCAGTCATAGGATTAAGAATAGGAAAGAACTTTAAAAGATCTTAATGCAACCTTATAATTTCACAAATGAGTAAACTGAGATCCACAGAAGAAATTTATACAAGTTTACTAGAGTATTAGCTTTTAAACTTCTAACTCAACAGATTCATTTATTTGGATTTTTCTACCAAAATACAGTAGGGCTTCATGAAAATCATATATCTACAAAGGAAATGAAGGGAGAGATGTAGCAAGTTGGTGAAGCAATATCAGTTAATAATGGAATACATACATTTAAATAAAAGTACATTTTTGTAAATTCTAGTAAACATGCACTATTATTTATAATTTGTCCTGAATTATATTACCAGATGTTATTGAAATATATGCTTCCCTATCATTATTTGTCCAATACCACAACTATTAATGATACCTAATAAAAGGAATCAATAGACTGAGCAAAAAAGAAAAAAGAAAAACCCCAAATCACCCTAGTCATGATCTTTAAAAATTCATCTTCAGTCAAGAATATCTTAATATTTTTCCTGCTCTTGTAATTGATACTTTTCAGGATTGTGAGTGATTTTTTTTATAATATAAACATGATATTTTATAATAGTTAGAAATAAACATTTTAAAAGATATTTCAATGTATAATTTTAGGGAAAATGCTTTAGGGTCTTAGATTGTATTCCAGTCTTGAGATTTCCTTTGAGGTAGAAGGAGAATCCATATTACTCTGATTCCAACTACAATCAGTATGGCATAGAGTGAAGTATACAAAATTTAAAACCTTTCAGTTGTCTAAAGGGAAATATTTTACATATAAATATACAGTAAAGTCTTTCTTTCTTGACAGGAGACTGAGATGATCTAAATTAGAGAGTCTTTGATAATTTGATTTGGTTCTTTTCTGCCTTTGTGGGAAAACTGAGGAGACACGTATGAAGGGATGTCATGTTGATGGGCATAATAGAAAAAAAGTAAACTGGTGATCACCTTTAGTGGTGAAGTCAACGGATGCCCACTGTTGGAATCTCCATATCTTTCTTGACCTCAATTCTCTCATTTTGAAAGCAGAATGGAGAATTACTTTCTTCATATCAAGTTTAAACAAGAGTTAGTTTTTTTTAAGAGGAAAAGAAAGGAAAAGGAGGGAGGAAGAAAGGAAGGGAGGAGAGGAGAAGAGACAGGAGAGAATAGGAGGTGAGGAGGGGAAAGAAAGTGGAGGAAAGGAAAATAGAAAGGTAAGTCTGGATAACATGAACACTTCAGAAAGGGCAGTCAATGATAAAATAGGTAATTTTATTACCTTCAACTATATGTGATATAATAAATGGGATTTAGGTTGACTAATTGACTAAAATATTATTAAAGGAATTATTTTAATTTTAGAATCATGTAAGTGGAAGGAATCATGGAGATTATACAGTTCAAACCACTGATTTTGTTTATAAGTAAGGAAACTGAGGTCCAGGGAGAAGTGATTTGTGTAGAATCCTACAATTAGTTGCATAGCAGAGATTAGAAGCAAAAAAAACCCAGCTCAATGGACTTTCCACAAAAAGATACAGCTTTCTAGTAAAGAATGGTTTATAACATAATGTAACACATCTTGTAAGTGAGAGGTCCCAAAAGATATCTGTTCTTGGAAGTAGCTATGCATAAACTCCCAGAAAGAATCAATGCTATTATAAAAATACTGGCCTATAATTCAGAAGACTTAGATTTCAGTTCATATGCTGCAATTTACTAACTGAGAGTATGGGCAAGTCGTTTAACCTTTCTCAGCTTCAATTTCTCATTGTAAAATGATGTTAAAAATATCTACCCTGCCTAATAATAAATAGCAATCATACAGGGTTTTAAAGTTTACAAGGCACTTTACAGATATTATATAGCTTTATGACTACCTTGTGAGTGTAGTACCACAGTTATTATTTAACCAACAAATCAACAGGCACTTATTAAGTGCTTACTATATGCCAGGCAATGTGCTAGGTGCTAAGGAAACTGAAACAATCTCTACTCCTAACCTAATTCATACATGAGGAAGCTGTGGTTTAGAGAAATTAAGTGACTTTCCCATAGTAGCACAACCAGTTTGTATCAAAGGTGAAATTTGAACCCTGGTATTACTGACTTCAAGGTTGGTTTTCTATCATCATCATCATCATCATCATCATCATCATCATCATCATCATCACCTCTTCCTCCTCCACCACCACCACCAATAGTAAATGTTTGTATAGCATTTATTATGTGCCAAGCAAAGTGCTAAGTGAATTACAACTATTATCTGTTTGATCATCACAACTTCTAGAGGTAGATATTATTCTTATCTCCAATTTACAAAAAAGAAACTGAGACAAACAGGGGTTCAGTTTGCCTAAGGTCACACAGATATTTTATCTTAACAGCTGTTAAGTCAGGAGGACTTGAGTTTGGATCTAGCCTCAGACGCTTGACACTTAACTAACTGTGTCACCTTGGGCAAGTCACTTAATCATAATTGCCTTGCCTTCCCCCCTCCAAAAAAAGGAATACATTTCATATTCAAACTGGGAAGAGTTAGAGAGAAGGGACATGGAGTGTTGTTGTGTTTTTTTTCGTCTGCATTTAGTACAACAGAATAACTATGACTTCATCACTAAATGGCAAGACACTGTATTGGAAATCTCCAGAAGGGGGAGATATATCAGATGAGTAGTCACAGGCCACTAATTGTAAAGATTAAGTTAAAAATCTCTCCAAAGACCCAATAACTATGGAATGATAATGAAAGTCACTAAACTAATTCCTTTCCCAAGACTGTTGTATCTCCATTAACTGACTCTAGAAGATGGGAAAAGAGTAGGTAATAATCCCAAAAGAGGTTGTATAGTCTTTCACTGGCCTCCCAGTCAGAAGTGCCCCTTTGTCTAAAACTAACCAAGGTGGTCCTGGTGTTCTCAATACAAATGGTAGATATATGTATAGTAAATAGAGTCCTGGGCTTGGAGTGAGGAAGATGAGTTCAAATCTTCATTAACAGACTTCCTAGACATGTAAACCTAGTCAAATTATTTAACTTTTCTTTCTCAATTTCCTGCAACTACCTCACAGGGTTGTGGCAAATATTGTAGGAGACAATCTATATAAAGCCCTTTGCAAACTTTTGGCACCTATAGATACTAGTTATTATTAAGAGCAGTGTGTTGTAATGGAAAGAGCTCTGATGACTCTCAGAGGATTGAAGTAGGGAGGGAGAAGATTCTGGAAGGGGAGAGCTATGGCAACCAAAAAAAGAGTGTGATGTGCCTTTGTCCTCATCTTTTATTTAATAGATAGCATAGAAAAACTATAGAACTTAATATTAAAGATCATATCATAAAAATTAGTAGTTCACATATCTTTCACAGAATATGTATGAGATTTAGCTTTAATTAAACAAAGGATAGAGGATAAAATAAAGACAAGGATAAAATGGATAGCAATGATTACATGAAACTGAAAAGCTTCCATATGAACAAAATTAATTCACCTAGGAAAAGAAAAGAAATAGTCAAATTGGGGGAAATTAAATTTCTTTCTTAGGTAATAGTTTGGTATATAAGATATGTAAACAAGTAGTACCTTCATTCATATATAATAAATTATATTATTAATGTAATATGACAATTATTATTATTAAGATAATAATAACTATATAAATAAATTGTATAACAGATCTATGATATATGTGTTGTGCTTTAAGGTACATATATGTATATACATATGGAGACAAACACCACGATAAGAGCCAGTTCAAAGTTCATGTGCAGCAGCACCAGTTGTGAGCCTTGGAGGCACCCTAGACAGCAGAATCAGCAGCTTTGGGAACTCTCAGCCCAGAGTTGATAAATGGGTCAGACAATTGATGAGAAAGAGATCATAGGAGACCCTTTGCTGGCACTGAGTGCAGCTAGCACTGATTGGCAACTCTATTGCCTATAAGCAGTTCTGGGTTGTAGTCCCGGGGTGGAAAAGGGCACTTGTGGTTGGTCACAACTAAGTAGGCGACCTGGTCACAGTTCCAGAGCCAAGAGGAGCTCTCTCTTTTGTATATACAGAGGAGCAAGGGCCCTTCCTGGGTAAAATACCAGAGTATATACCAGGAGAGCAGTGATCAAACCTCTCCCCAGATCACACCACCTTGGAAGCACTGAAAACTTGAAGACCTCCAGAACTAGCTCTGAAAACAGCAGCATGGAAAAGCCTGAAGGTTGGACACTTGCTCCCCATCCTTAGGTGTGCAGAGTTCAACTTCAATATAAAGTTGAAAGTCAAGAAATAGACTGGAATAAACAACAATAACAAAAAGAACTTGACCATAAAAGTTACTATGGTGGCAAGAAGAACAAAACATAAACTTAAGGGAAGAAAATAATGTAAAAACAGCTACAGGGCAGCTAGGTGGTGCAGTGAATAGAGCACTGGCCCTGGAGTCAGGAGGACCTGAGTTCAAATCCAACCTCAGACACTTAACACAAAAACTAGCCATGTGACCATGTGACAACCCCAACTACCCTCCAAAAAAAACCAGCTACAAGCAAAGCCTTAAAAAACACTAATTGGGCCTAAGATCAGCAAGAATTCCTGTAAGAGTTAAAGAAAGAGATAAAAGTAGTAGAGAAAAATTGGGAAAAGAAATGAGATTGAGGCAAAAAAATTATGAAAGAAAAATTAGCAATTTGGTAAAAGAGCACAAAAAGATACTGAAGAGAAAAAACTTTAAAAGCAAAATAGGGCAAATAGAAAAGGAGGTACAAAAGTTCACTGAAGAAAAGACCTCCTTAAAAATTAGAATTATGCAAGTGGAATCTAATAA
>CM053593.1:294512158-294543873 GCA_028646575.1 Pseudocheirus occidentalis
AATCAACTCCCTCTTAGGGAAACTAGGTCATTCCTTTGTTAATTGATTGATTGAATCTTAAAATGTGAAGCTGGTTTCTCCCTTAGGGAAACCAGCTGATTCTTTTCTTGTTCCTTATTCCTTTCTGTAATAAGATATAATATTGAGACTTTCCTTGTTCTGAAGATTGTATATAATATTGTGAATTGTTGAAATTGTGAACATTGTACTGAATAAAGATTTGTAATGGAATAAACAGAGTATTCACTAATACTGTGTAATCCGAATCTTAAAGGCTGTTCACAGTAGCATTCTCTCAGGAATCTACTGCTGATTGGCTTTACAACCTCAGGATTTCACCTTTTAAAGTATAGTACCTTCCTATTCAACTGAACCTGTGCCCTCTATGTACACATATACATACGTACTCAGATATATATTCATATGGATATATAAACCTTCCTACACAGACATGTGTAGGTATACATATATATATATACATATATATGTGTATACATATACACACACACATATATATATATATATATATATACATCTGTGTTCCCTTCACCTACACTCATAATTTTAGAAATACCCAAGTAGATTTTACAGTATTATTGACCCTATATTAGGAAGTCACCTTATGACGTCAATCCAAGTTTTATCTGAGAGAAGATCATTATTGTTAAATGCCTTTGGAGATTTAAACTATAATGTAGGATTCAATTTTGTCCACTGCTATATCATCAATCTAATATCCATAGCAGCTGCTATGAGTATGCAGATGTATTTCCAGGGTTGAATCATAAAATATAACAAATTCTCTTCCTCAAAGATGAAACCAAGGTATTTATTCAGATGCCAGAAAGCCAATTCCACCATGGTAACAAAGAAGTTTATATACATCACCAATCCAGTGCTGTCATCCCCAGACTTTCCCTCCCTTATGCCTCCTCACTAACAAACTCCCCTAGGCAAAATTCCTCCCTCTCTCACTCATTCTAACTGCTCTGCCTTGCTCTCTCTTCCTGCTCCATCCTTCCTGCTCTGCCTATTTGGCAAGTTCTTCCTACCATGGGCTCCATAAGTCTCAGCTGTGGTCTTGGCCAAAGCTCAAAGCATAGGCCTATTAAGGGGCAGGGAAGATCTTCAAGTTTCCTTAACATTACAACTTCTAGCATCATATCCCTAGTACTGAAAATGAGTCTGTTGCACATTTAGTCCAAGAGGAAACTGAGGCCAAGAGACTATTAGTTACTTGCTAAAACTCATACAAGTAGTAGACAGAGCCAGGATTTAAAGCTAGGTCCTTTGACATCAAATCTACCGTTCTTCCCACCCTACCATACTCTCTCTCAAACACTGTCTTTCTACTACGTATTTTATTTTTCCATTTTAGGCACATAACTACCTATCTTATATATCTGTTACCCAGAATTGAACTTTTCAGAGCCTACTTACAAGGAGTGTTGATCTATCTGTCTTTGATAGAAATATAACAATAATAACAATTAATAACAATGATAGCTTTTATCTAGCAGTTTAATAGGGAAGCTAGGTGGCACAGTGGATAGAGTGCTGGAGTCAGTAAGACCTGAGTTCAAATCCAGCCTCAGATACTTACTAGCTGTGTGACTCTGGACAAGTCATTTAACTCCTGCTTGCTTCAGTTTCTTTCTCTATAAAATGAGCTTGAAAAGGAAATAAGAAACCACTCCAGTCTCTGCCAAGTAAACGCCAAATGGAGTCATAGAGTTAGGCATGCCTGAACAATAACAAAAAGCAACTTAAGGTTTACAGAGTAGTTTTCTTAAATACCCTTTTGAAGTAGATAGTGAAAGTAATATTATCCAGATTTTACAGATGAAAAATATTGAGGCTCAGATAAGTTGAGAAATATTTCTAAATGTCGGACGTATGCCAGCCTTCTTAAGGAGAGGATATAAAACTTTATTTGAGCTTTTCTTGATAATATCACACTTTGATGCGATGTGATGACTATCAGTTATAGTACTATATGATTTGGATTCTGCTTTTCAGTTTTTCTTTTTCCTATTTCACTGCCAAGCTGTGAGTTGTCATTCCTCAGCATTCTCTTATCCTGCTGTCATTGTGTCTGCCTCTAACAATCATGTCCCAAGAAAGCCTTCCTCTGGTTTGTTGATTCTAAAATGCTATGGACTGGTAAACCAGATAACCAAACTGATTGAGAATGATGTTTAAAACAGGAGGAGATGCATCATGAGTGAGAGTGTCAGAGCCTGTCTACAAAGTAAAGTGCCCGGGCATGGGTGGGTTCTGGGAGTACCATTGGTTGCTCAGGTGCCTTATTTCTCCACAGATCATGTATATTGTTGAATTCCAGATAGGTAAAAATATGGATAAGTGATGCATTTTCTAATGGGGAGGGGATGTTAATGGATAATAATAAAGATGGAAAGAGAAAGGAAAGGAAGGGAAGGCAGGAGGAAGTGAAATTATGGGAAAACATGGAAAAAAGTCAAAAAGAAAATTGAGGAAAATAAAATCTTCAACAAAAGGAATACATTGAAAAAACAAAAAGAAAAGAAATTTAGGAAGGGATTCATATTGGAGAGTTTTGTTGCCACTTTGTTATGTTTTAATATATACATTTTTAAAACTATAATTAAAAGAAATTTCATGGATTCATGCACAATCATCTTTTTTTTCTTTGTATGCTGAAATGTATGCTGAAATAACAAAAAGCAATTTTAAAAAATAAGTGGAGTTTTATGATAGAAATTTAATAAGCCATCTCGTCAGATGTCACCATATTTGTAAGATTTTACCATAATTCCTTAGGGATGAATAAGAAAAGCTGCCTTGAAAAACACAATACATGTTTTTTTCACAACATCATTTTCAGATTCTAGGTCTTGAATCCTGTCAAAGATATTAAATTGTGAGAGTAAGAATTATTAGAGAGACAGCATGGCATAATAGATAGGGAACCAGACTCAATAAAAACTGGATTCAAGTATTGGCCCTAACACTTTAAATATTGGCAGGTATGTGTTAGCCCTGGATCTAGCCCACTTGTCTGTGGCTTCTGTGTTTCTCCCAAGGTCTTTTCCATAATCTGGAGACTGTTCTAGTATCATATCTACCTCAAACTGCCAGCATCTGCCTTCCATCTAAACTTACACAGGCTATTTATTTCTGGCCTGCCTGGATCTCACAGGACACATCACAAAGTTGGACATGAAGGGAGGCCCTTGAACCTGGTTCCTCAAAGAACTTCCCTCCAATTACTGATAATATGCCTGGATTAATTCATCAGTGACTAGCACACTCCCACCCCATCACAGTGATGCTGAAGCCCAGTTGTCTGTTTAAAACCCATTCTCCATCCTCCATAGCAACTCCTTTACTCTCATCTCCCCTCACCTGATGCCACAGTTCACATCTCCCTACTCTTTCTACTGTGCTCTCTATAATGTCTGCTCCATAGCTTTCATTTTAAGCTTTTCCCTTTCCTATTGAATCCATGACTGGATTTCAAGGAGATCTGGCTCTCTCCTGATGTTACATCATCTCTGGACACCCTTTCCAGAACTGGTTGCATTTTTAGTCATACACTTGATTCGCGGTGGAAGAGAAGTGATCCTCCCTACTCTTCCTCCCTCAACAACTCCTTCTTCTTTGAGGTTCCATATGTGTTTATATTTATCACCCAATCAAGATTCTGGCAGCTGTTATCTACTGAACTCCAGGACACCATCTTCTTCCCTGTTACCTGGGCTCACCTAGGTGAGGTGTCATCCTCTACTTCCCACTCTCACTAATCTTATATATCTGATCTGTTGCCAAGTGATATCAATGCTGGCTGTGACAGAGCTTCTGCCTCTGATTCATAAAGGTGATGCTGAAGCTAGAAATATCCCTCTCAGCTTCTGTATTCAGTGACCTGTATTCAGGGAAAAATATAGGAGTACATAGGATCTTGAGATTGAGTTTTAGGCTCACCTAAAGAAACATGTGAAAAAACAACAACAAAAGATGTGTACCCTTCTTTCTAGCATGTATGAGCATAGGACATTGCCCTCAAGGAAGAAGGAAAAGAAATATCCATCTACTTTCCTTATGGGAAGTCTGAAAAAAAAACTATATGACACCCCAGCCAACTATTTGGAGGAGAGGAAGACAAAAATGATAATTCTGACCAAAATGCAAAGAAATATATCTTGGAAGTTTCCAAAATCATGATTTTAAAGTATTTGATCTAATGAGATTTGACTTGAATTTATGGTACATCTTAGGATCATGGACCTTGAGGTCATCTAAGTTGGCTCCTCATTTTTATAGTTTAGAAAACCAAAGGTCAGAAATGTAAAGTGACTTACAGAGATGTAAAGGTACCAGAGAAGGAATTTGAACCGAGGTTGCAAATTGTAAACTCTAGAGGTCAAGGACCAGTTCTGTTTTATTCCATTGTGTCACACTATAGACCTGACCTGTAACTGCTTCATAGTGATGATGAACAGTCACAAGAGTGAAGGCAATTTGGGAGTCAGTATGGTACAGAAAAAAAGCACTAATCTTGGGGTCAGAAGACACAGATTCAAATCTTATCTCCGATGTTGGCTATACATATGACATTGTGCAAGCCACAATCTCCTTTGGCCTCAGTTTCCTTTGTAAAATGAAGTTGTTGAATTAGATCACCCCTGATGTCCCTTCCAGATGTAGATGGATGACCCTATGATTCATGAAGAGTTAATGACTGATAACCTCGGCTGGATCACTGCCTTGTCATGGCAGAGCTGTTCATGTAGCTCAGTGAAACTATGAGCTACACTGTGCAGGGTTGCTCAAGATGGACAGGTCATAGTGGAGATTTCTGACAAAAGGTAATAAATTGGAGAAGGAAATAGCAAACCACTGCAATATCTTTGCCAAGAAAACCCCAGGGACAGTATTATATGGTCCACAGGGTCTCAAATAGTCAGATACAACTGAATGTCTGAACAAGTGACTGATGAAGCTTCTGGACTCAATGGATAAAAAAAAAATCTTAGAGACAGAAGGGATCTTAGAAAATCGACATTCAGGTAAAAAACAGATGATTGAAAATGAACCAGTCACAAACAACTGTGAAGGATAAATTTCATCTCGCTTATTTTTACTGTCCTACAACATGAGGTGAGGAAAAGAATACTGAATTGCAAGTCAGGAGAGTTAGATTTTATAGCTAACTCCACCACTTACTAGCTCTGAGATCTTAAACAAGTCTTTAAGCCTATATCCTCACTTAAAAAGAGCAGAGGTTGGACTATATGAGTTCTAAGGTCTCTTACAGACCTTAGATTCAATGGCTAGTTGATTTGTTATTTTTGGTACTGTTTTTGTTATTGTTATAAAATATATATTGTTATTATCATAAGAATTATTACTTTTAATTTTTTGGATCCCTGGTAATGATGATGATTTGTGATGACTCATATAGATCTAAAGTGATATCTGACCCACTACCTCATACTTAACAAACTATATAATATGTTACTTCATATTCTTCAGTTAAGTTGGGCTTAGGATGACTATGCTCTCTAGGACACTTAAGTTGTTGTTCTTAAAGATTCCCCAAAAGTTATAAGAAAGCTCAATGAGAGGTACTTCCAAGGTATTTGGGCCAAAAATCCATATTTATACACAGTGTATTATGTTGGAGATAACAATACTGTCTTCAGATACTCACCCAGAATTACTTGAGATTTGAGGAGAGATTGTGCAAGTTGCTACATGTAAACACCAAAAATACAAAAACACAGGAATGATTAAATTACAAAAAGGAATGAAGTAAACATTTCTAATGCACGTGTCCCATTGAGCTGTATTAATTACCCTACAGGTTTTCCATAGGGTTGATATCAGTACTGTACAATATTGGGCCATCTCTCGTATTCCAAAGTATCTTGCCACTGGACCCAGATGACTGTGGAGAAGAGAGTGAGTTTGGTGACTTTGCATGGCCCTCCCTCACTTAAAGGCAATTCACTTCCAAGTCATGACATCACCTTCCCGATGCCATTGTCCATTTTGAGAACAAAGTAAAAACTACAACAACTACAACACTAATGCTATATTATTATACTCTAATTTTAGCAAAAGCTGTCCTGCCTCAATGTTTTACATCAATTTTTGGAAAAACACTAAAATAAGTTATTAAAAGTGTGAATTGTGAATATTCAGAGAGACAATTATCATTTCAAGTCAGCTTGGATTTAGTGAGAATAATCCTGTGAAAATAACTTTATGGTCATTTTTTTTTTGCTTTTTGGAGGGGGGAAGTTGGAGTTAAGTGACTTACCCAAGGTCACATGGTTAATAAGTGTTAAGTGTCTGAAGCTGGATTTGAACTCAGATCGTCCTGACTCCAGGGCTGGTGCTCTATTAACTGCACCACCTAGCTGCCCCTCTCATGGTCATTTTTTGACAGTGTAACTAGACACTGGATTTTAGTGAGCCACTTGATAAAGAGGACAATGTGGAAATAAACAGAGTAAATAATAGCACAGACAATGGGTTCAGAACTAGTGACCTTTGCCACATTCTGGTTGAAATTTTTATCAAAGATTTGAATGAATCATTTTTATTAAATATGTTAGTAAAACAAAGTTAGAGAGGATAGCTAATGTTCAGGTTACATAATCAAGATGAATAAAGATTCTGATAAGCTGAAAGCATGCACTAAATCTAAAATTTCAACAACTGAATTTAATTTAATGACATTTATTGAGTATCTATCATGTACAAGACATTGTTATAAGTGCTAGAAATTAAATTATGATAAATATCAGAGCTCTGGTCCCTTATGAAATTTGTCTTATAGAGAGGATAAGATATCTGTGCAAATGAGCGTCCTAGGCACTGTCCTTACACATAGTGTCCTAAGTGTAGGGAGAGATAGAGACAAAGCACTAGAAAGTTTAGGGAGGGAAAGACAATCTTTGCTGAGAAATCAAGAAAGTCCTCTTAGAGGAAGTGAAAAGTGAACTTGACCATGAAGAAAGATAAGGATTTATACAGGCAGAGACTTAGATAGAATTTCAGTCATTTTTCAGTTGTGTCCTATTGTTCATGACGGGGTTTTCTTGGCAAAGATACTGGAGTGATTTACCATTTTCTTCTCCAGTTAATTCTTAAAATGAAGAAATTGAGCCCAGGGTCACACAGTTAAATGTCTGAGGTCATATTTGAACTCAAGAAGATGAGTCTTCACGGCTCTATTCACTGTGTCACCTAGCTGACCCTTGAACAAAAAATGTTCTAGTTATTGACAGGGGGTGAGGATAATCCATGAAAATATACAGAAGCAGGTAAGTGTAGTACGAGATTAAGAAACAAGTAGTGACCCAATTTAGTCAGAATATAGAATTCAACAAGAGAAAGAAATAAAACTAGAAAAGTACTTTGTAGTCAAATTGTGGAATAATCTACAGAACCAAAAGAGAACAACTTGGGTAGTGAGTTGTCTCTGCAAACCAAAGTATATATATATATATATATATATATATATATATATATATATATATGGACAGTTTGGAGAATTATTGTCTACCCTTTAGGGGAAGAAAATGGAGAGAAATGATAAATGTCTTCAAATATTTAAAGGCTTATTATGTTTCAAAATGAATTGAATTTGCTCTATGTGGGTCCAGAGGGCAGACTGAGGTAGGACCAATGAGTGGAAATTACATGGAAACAGATTTAAGTTCAACATAAGGAAAGCATTTCTAATGATTTGAGCAAAAATAGAATGGACTTCCTTGGGAGCAAGTAAATTTCCAATCATGGAAGGTTTCCAAGTAGAAACTGCGGAATTTTTGCCAGGATGATATGAGGAGTTCATCTTTAGGTAGGGAGTTGGACTAGATGACCTTTGAGATCCCTTCCAACCTTTGTTCTTGTTGTTTTTCAGTCACATCTGACTCTCCATGACCCCATTTGGAGTTTTCTTGGCATAGATATTGGAGTCATTTAGCATTTCCTTCTCCAGCTAATTTTACAGATAAGGAAACTGAGGCAAACAGGATTAAGTGACTTGCCCAGGATCACAGTAAGAGTCTGAGGCTAGATTTGAACTCAGGAAGATGAGTCTTCTTGGCTCCAGGCCCAGCACTCTATCCATTGCTCTACCTAGCTGCCCTAGTTGCTTCCAATTCTAAGCTTTTATTATTCTACTTTGATGTATTATATAAGTTTAAAAATAACCAAACATAATTTTAAATATAGATCTAAAGGGATATTTGACCCAGTTTTCTCAACTATCTACATAATAGTAATAATAACAATAATGATGAATGGCATATATTGATACCCGTATACATATTTGTCTCTAGTTTTCCACATACAAAAACAAGAAGAAAAAATAATCATTGAATATTAGAGCTGGAAAGAAAGTCAAAGATCACCTAGGCTTACCTCATTATTTTATACATAAGGAAACTGAAAATTAGAGCAGTGAAGCGTATTCCCAAGGTCACATAACAAGATGATTGCAAAACGAGTTGGTATCCAAACCCAGGACATCTGATTCTCAGTGCAAAACTCTTTCCCTTATCAATGTAAATGTGTGTGTGTGTGTGATTGCTAAATCTCTTGCTTCATTTCTAGTCTATTCATGTCCATGAATGCTTTTATATTAGGTTATAGGCTTTGTGATATCAGGAAAACATGCCTTCACTTTAACACATTTCTCTAAGTACTTAGACCAGTATCATCTATATACTGGATGTCTACAGTTTGCAGATGCTATTTATGAACTTGTTTTATTTTCATTCCTCTTGCCTAAGGGAAATAAGTTTTGAGACACTGGAAAAGGACATTTTTTTGCAATTAAACCTGGAGTAGTGGTTCATATAACCCAGACTTACACAACTTCCTTGGGAAGTTAGACTAGGTTCAGTGTCAACCCTTAGGGGAATTTGGTATTTGGGGTGTGTCTGACTTCATTTGGGGAAGGTTATAGGTTTCATTGCTACCCCTAACTTCTCCAAAATAATATTTCTGGTCTTTACAAACCATGAAAGCTTTTATTTTTTGAAGCTCAAGCTGAGGAAACAACAGGGTGTGGTTCTCCCCCAAGATAAATGGTGCAATGGATTAAGTATTGGACTTGGAGTCAGGAAGACCTATTAAAATATTGGCTGCTTCTGATATTTACTGGCATGTGATACTGGGCAAATCACTTAACCTTTTCTCATCTAACGACAAAGTTTCTGTGAGGCTCAAATCAGATAAACATAGCTAAGGTGCTTTGCACATCTCAGAACAATATATATATATATATATATATATATATATATATATATATATATATATATTGAGAGAGAGAGAGAGAGAGATGTAAATATATGTCATTTACTATTACTATATAGATGGTAGAGGAAGGTAATGAACCATTCCTAGGCTTTCTGTGTCATACACAACATTGGACAGAAAGGGAATGATTGAATGTAGAATTGAAGAAAAGATCTGCTTGAAGGTAATATTCAAAGTTGTTTCAAGGTTATAATCAAAGTTTAAAAGGATCTAATTTTTTTTCTTTAAGAATAGAATTAATGGAGATAGTTCTAACAGAATTCAATTCTATTTTTACCCAAACAGACATCTGAAACCTTAAAACTGATTAATAAATGAGTTGTATATTGGTGAGTATGGGAGTTTCTGGAATTAATGCGGTATATTTTGCGCTGCCAATTATAGGCTAGTTTTATGGTACTGATTTGTGTTAGTTCTATTTTCTGGGACTTGGGTGTTGGTTTTCCTGTCACCTTTTCTGAGAAAAGTAGTACACCTACAGAGACAAAAATACTGCAGAGTAGCCCTATGTAGCTGGAAGATTCAATATCTACTTATTTTCTAATTTTAAAAAGGTTACAAATTGTTTCGTAAATTTTTGCTTGGAGCCCCAAATTTAAACTTCAAATATTGTCAAAGGCCATATTGTTCTAATTTTTAAATATTCATATTAATTCCAAAGGAGAGTACATTAATTCAACATAAACATTTCCCTTTAACTATTTAACTATTTAAGTGGGAAAAATATTTGGGAAGGTATATGAAAATTCATTCTGTTTCCATCTTCTGTATTAGAATAGGACCCACTTCTTTCTCAGTAATTATCTTAGGAGCATCAATAATAATTTCATCAGTATAAAAAGAGAACTTGCATTCATATTTATAAAATCCATTTATTATATTTTAGGATTAATGTTATGGTGTCTATATGCGTAGGTGACTTTTGTCTAGACAAGAGAAGCTATGATTCAAGTTTGGATATGGCAACACTTACTGTTTGAACTTGAACACCCCACTTAATCTCTATAACTAGTTTCCTCTTTTGTAAAATAGTGTAACAATGCCTATCTTGCCTAAAATATAGCGTTATTGTAAAGATCAAATGACATAACATTTATAAAAGTACTATATTATCAGAAAAAATTATACAGATTCAAGTAATTTTTTATTATTTATTTCAATTCTTACTTTCTAAGCAGAGAAGTAACTTCCAAAAACAACACTAACTTAGCATATAAATTATGCTGTCTCAGAAAGGAAAGAGAAGCAATAGACAGTAAAAAAAAAATCTTTAAATTAAAAATTTTAAGAAAACTTGGCAAGGATCCAATTAAGCAAAGTCATCCTGAGGGTCTTTAAGAACAAAAAATGGCAGAAGGGCAACAAACAGAAGAAAAATGGAAAAGATCTATGACATTTACTATAATAAACTGGCTTCATCATCAAGGGCAGTGTAACCATTTCATTTGAATCTAATATCACAATCCTAAATTTGCTTACGGTCTAGGTAAAAATGTCACTAAGCTGACCCAGAAGACCAGAAGAGCAGCCAGATTGGATGAAGTCTACAAAGAAATGTGTGATGGAAGTGAAAATTGTGAGTGCACTGAAGGGTTGATATGCATGATATCTGAAAGAGAGAATGATATCCGACATAGAAAAAGTCTTGGGCCTTAGTAATGGTCAAAAATCAATAAAAAATTAACAACTACAAAGTTATATGCTTACTGCCCTTTCTACACAAGTATTTTTAGTAATCATCTATACAAAAATTGAAGGCATCTTCAATGAGTGTTTCAGTCAAGAACAAGTGGATCTTCACTAACAGTACTCAACAATGGGCCATATCTTTCCCATGTTACAATACACTGAAATGTGTTTGAAACATAAGATCCTACTAAGATCACTGTTGATTTTGAAAAAGCATTTGATTTCACAGAGTAAACCATGACCTTACAGGCTATTTTCCAACAATATATTTCCTATTCATACGTCAAAATCATTCAAAATCTCCCATTGACCTAACGACAGAATTTTTTTCAGTGAATGTCTATAATAAAAATCAGTCAAGAGATAAAACAAGCAGATGTATATTTGATGAAGATTTGTCTCACTGCCAAGGAGACCTAGCACAGCATGGAGATCAAAGAGGATTTCTCTGCAAATGATGAGGTCCTGCACATACTTGTGTCTATGGGTGACACTGTTCTGATTACATCAAACCCTAAAACATCACAGATCCTCCTAGAACTGATCTCTAACCACTTAAAAGGGTTTGGTCTGGACATCCACATAAGGAAGACCAAATGGATGAAGAATAAAGGTCAAGTAATGACTTGAATTTGGATGGACAATTTACAGAACTTGTCTGTCAGTATGTTCACCAAACAGCTAGGTGGCTCAGTGGATAGAATGCCAGGACTGGAGTCAAGAAGGCCTGAGTTCAAATCTAGCCTCAAGTATTTAACAATAAATGTTACAATTTGGAACATTTGGAACAATATATGACTCTGAGCAAGTCTCTTAAACCTCTGTTTTCCTTAATCTACTGGAGAAGGAAATGGCAAACCACTCCAGTATCTTTGTCAAGAAAACCTCATGGACAGTAGGGTCCATGAGGTCAAGAAGTCAGACATAACTGAGCAACAAGAACAATGTATAAATGTGGCACATATTACAAATGGACAGCAAGTTAGGCCCAGAGGTACACATGAGGAAAACTGACTGGTTTGCCTTTAGGAAATTATAAAGTTCATTTAGTAGATCCAAAATTCCTACATATCATCTTTTAGATATTGATATTCTACCAGTGTTAATGTTCTGTTGTTCATCCTTCATTTTCAAAGAGGACCAATGTCATCACCAGGTTGAGGCAGAGTTATTCAAAGCTGTTAGCCTCACTCTCTCTTCCACAGTCATCAAAGTCCAGTGGCATGAGAAAAGTCAGGACAACAGATGATGGCACAGGATTCAATGGATGACTTTAGCATCTTTGATGTCTGACCAAGACCTAAATGCTCCACAGAACCTGCTTCAGGTGTCTTCGTGGCTGTTGAAACAAATTGTTCTCATTTGCCCATTCTTCTGGGAGGTCTCCACATAATCTGGGGCAGACATCAACCTGGTTTACCCTATTTACTAAGACAGTTTTACTGGGGTATGCCCACTGTGAATGCTACAGCTTTTTGGAGCCACTGGTGAGTGTTGGGTGAAAGGTGGACACCAAAGGAATGGAATGTACAAGTTACTTCACAGACATTGAAGTGTGCACACATGCTTACAAGTAATTGACAAAAGGGTAGTGTGTATGAATTTTTAAAAATAAAATCCATTTACAATAGGCTTTGAAATTTAAAAAAAGTTTATCTTTCCAGTTATTCCTTCATTGAATGAACCGATTAAATATTAAGCACTAAGAGCTGGCTAGACATTGAGGGAGATAAGTAAGATGTAGTTCCTGTTCTGAAGAACCATATAATCTAATTCAGGAGAAGAGGCATGTACACATTCATAAAAAATACAAATAAATACTTAAGAATGAAGTATGGGACTCTTTTGGCCCCATTCTAAACATGGACTTTACCTCTCTAATACTAAATATTTTTTAAAGGAAAGCAGGTCTGTGTTTAATATGTAGGTATTCATCTAATGCAGTGGTTCTCAACCTGTGGGTCACAACACCTTTGGGGGTCGAACAACCCTTTCACAGGGGTCCCCTAAGACCATTGGAAAACACATTTCCATGGTCTTAGGAACCAAGACACCTCTCCTCTATCCATCTCCAGGCAGGTCTGCCCACACGTAGATACGCCCACATACGAGTATTAAATTGTCACAGCATTAGGAAGGTTGAGAACCACTGATATAATGTGTGTTCAGGTATTTGGGAAGAATCTGACTTGGCACTAGCATAAGTTTCTCACAGGAGCAGATGGATAGAATGGCTGTTGATGTATCACAGTAATAAATGTAATACAACCATGTCTAAAAAAATTAAAAATGAAGCTCTCAGAGTAGCCAGACGTACATTGTTAGTATGAGCAGGTTGGAACAAGTAACCAATGGGCAGCTTAAAGATGTAATCGAGGAAATTTATGATAGAGAGAAAAGCAAAGCTGGTCACATGGAAATAGTGAGAGATGATTAGTGGACAGCATGAGTGCTCCAGTGGTCCCTTCATGATATCAGAAGAAAAGGAAGAAGACATCGAGTACTGATGGACTTCCTATGATGGACTTATCAGGAGACAAGGACACAAGTCACACAGACAGGTAGGACAGGGTTATAATCTACATCATGGAAGGGAATTTCCAAACTACTAAGATCACATATTCATTCAAATACTTAAGTAATAATTTCAACAAGTTTTTCTTTGTTGAGCGCCCACTATGTGTCTCACACTGAAATAGGCACTGAGGATACAAAGATAAAAAAAGAAATAATCCCTATCCTCAAAGAGACTGCATTCTATTTTGGCTAAACAACAAACATGCAGATAAACAATATAATCACATATACTATATGCATATATACATATACAGCCATACTATATAGCTATATATATATAAAATATATATAGGTATAGTATATATACACATATACAGCTATACTATGTATATAGACATGCAGAGATATACTATGTGTATATGAATACACATATACATATGATATATAATATGCATATATACCACATACACATACTATATATACTATGTATACTATACATGTGATATATGCTATACATATATATATTATACATACTATTTACACTATATATACTATGTACCTATACAAATATACTATACACATTATATATACGTAGAAAATATATTTTATACATACATATCTATATATCTCTATACACACACCGAAAGACATAAAAAAGGTATTGGGCAATTTTGTAGAGAGATTATTAGTGGCTGGGAGATCGACAAAGTCTTCATGTAGAAAGTATTCTTTGAACTACCTTTTGAAGTAAACTGAGAATTCTAGGAGGCAAAAGTGAAAGGGAAGGAAATTTCATGGATGGGGAGCAGTAAGAATAAAGTTCCCAAGAAGGGAAAAGGAATACTATATATGAAGAAGAGTGAAAAGACCATGCATAAAGGAAAGTAATGAGCAAGAAGACTGCAAAAGTGGATAGGGGCCAGGTTTTTAAAGGTTTAAATACAAAAGAGAAAAGTCTGTATTTTCTCCAAGAGTTAATAGGGAGCGATTGAAGTTTATTGAGTAAAAGAATCACATGATCAGAGCTGTGTTTAGGAAAAGTCGCTTTGGCAGTTCTTTGGTGGATGCATTAAAGTGGAGAGGCTTGGGGCAAGGAATCCAATTAGAAGATTTTTCCAATAGTCTAGAGGAGAAGGGGTAAAGGTCAGACCTAAATTAACATTGAGTGGAAGCAATAGCCTTCTAACTGTCTCTTTTACAAATAATCAAAACACAAGGGTGGAAAAATATTCAGGTGAAACAATGTCACTGATTTGGCATTCATCATGAGAGGGAGGCCACATACAGGTGTTTAGCAGGCTTTCCACCCAACTGACATTGGTCATTTACGGGAGACACATCTGACAAAAATACTATTTAGAAAAAAGAAAGCACAAATATGTTCTGGAGAATAAAAACTGTAGGAAATGTACATGATGTCAGGAATGATGACTAGGTTGGAAAAGCAAACCTCTATGAAATTGTTCTGCATCTGTAGAACAAATTCTCCGTGCCTCAGGTCTCTTCCCACTCGAATTCATCTTCCACTCCCTAGCCGAGGTGATTTTTTTAAAGGACAGATCCAATAGCATCATCCCCCTACCTTTCTCAATGAGCTCTAGAGGCTCTCTATTACCTCAAGGATAAAATATAGACTCTTCTGTTTCACGTTTAAAGTTCTTTGTCACCTGGCTCCTTCCTATTCTTCCAGGCTTCTTATATTTTACTATTTACACACTCAGCAATGCAATTACAAAACATTCCACCTCTGGTCACTTGTTTTCCCCATTCCTAGAATGCTCTGCCAACTCAAATTTGCCTCTTAGTTTTTCTATCCTCCTTCAAGACTCAGCTCAAGAGCTTCCTTCTGAAGGAAGTTTTTTCTCATTCCCTCCCCCCCCATCATCCCCATGCTACCAAGCTTCTTGCCCTTACCAGGTTATCTGGTAACTATTACACACACATACACACACATGTGTATTTATATGTGTATATATAATCTTGTAGATACATAGTTATTTATATATTATCCACCCCCCCCCAGCCTTTATGATGTGTACTTCTTAATGTTAGAGACTATTTTGTTTGCATGGCCTTGGCACCGTACCCAGTACAGAGTAAATACTGTATATCCTCATGGACTGATGGTGGCTGTGTGGGTATGGCAAAAGGGACATATGAAAGTGATGTTGTGGAAATAGAAATGAAAATGTTTAGGAATCTAAGATTGGTTGTGGGGTGAATAAGAGGATGGGGTCAAACATGATGCTGAGGTTGAATGGAATGATTATGGTAGGTAATTAGGAAATTCAGAAAATGGGTGGATTTAGGAGAAAAAAGTCAAGAGTTCTGTTTAAGATCTGATTAATTTTAAATACTTGTAGTTCAAAACGTCAAAAGGGCAGGTTTAGAGCTCAGATATTAGGTCAGGATATGTAGATCTGGGAGTCATCTGCTTAGATATGAAAATTAAGCCCACTGAAGAAATTGGGGTCAACAAATGAGAGAATATATGTAGAAAAAGAGGACCTGGAAAGTGCCCTAGGGTACACCCATAGTAAGGTGGAAAAATTGTGTAATTATTGAGTGTACCCCAAGTTAGCAACATTACAGGAAAATTTTCCCCCTTTGCAGGAAGGAGCAAAGACAACTATTAACAATTTGTGACTTTTGAGGGTAAGTTTCCCCTCCTCTTTACGTGTAGGCACATTTGGCAATGTTGATGCAATTTGAAGAAAAAAGCTACTCAAAGGGGAGAAAACACAGTGTTTTTTCCACATAAGATGAGCAATGGTTAGATGTTGACTCAAAGGCAGAGTCCACATAATGATAACACAATGGGTTGAAAAATAAAAAATCCCATCAAATCTCCACAGGGATCCCTTCTAGGATCCTATATGGTAAATAACCAGCCAGCTTGATTTTTCCCTGAGTGAATAACTCGGTAGAGTAGTTATTGTGTAAACATCATCAAAGTAGTGGGGGGTTTGCTAGGGGAGTTGGGAGGAACAGGGTTAGGGGACAGTGTTTATTTCTGCTGTAGATGCAGAACAATTTCATAGAGGTTTGCTTTTCCAACCTAGTAATCATTCCTCACTTTGTGTACATTTCCTACAGTTGTTTCCTCCAGAACATACTTGTGGCTACTTTTTTTCCAAACAATATTTTTGTCAGACATGTCTCATCTAAATGACCAGTGTCAGTTGGATGGAAAGCCCTCTAAACACCTGTATGTCGCCTGCTTTGCATGATGAATACCATATCCTTGACATTGTTTCAACTGAATATTTTTCTTCCCTGGTGTCTGATTATTTGGTTACCTCCCAGGTATTGTGCTGGCCTTTTGGATTCTGCAGAAGGGAAATGCTACTGAGCAGCTACATCTTGTTCTTATGTGGTAACCACTTTTTTGGTACATAATAAGAACCTTTATTTGCCTCTCTTCAAAGACTTGACCTCAAGAATACAGTTGAGAAAATGCTTTATGTGAAAGCAAACAAAAACCCACCAGAACAAATTAGGGACAAGATGACTTGGATCCTCCATCAGGATTGTGAAATCATTAGAACCTTTGGAAAAAAATAACAATTTAGGATATTCCTTGCAGATGCTTTAGAACTTCTGAGGACTTTCTTTGGAAAGTGTTTTATTTTCATGGAAAAGTTGTTTGGTTTCTGACAGCTGGAATGACCACATAGAGGATGGTGGAAACATTGTCAGTGACAGCCGGTTTGGTGGCAAAAGTCTAAAAATGCAAAATGAAATTGTGAATTTTTTTCTTTTCCTAATTTTTTAAAATTAAAAGTAGGATAAGGTAACTGAAGGTGTCATGTTGCACATAGAAGGTAGAAGCACAGAATTTCAGAGATTAGAGTGACTTCAGAGGCCATCTAGGCCAACAATATCAGGAGAAGAAACCTACACTATACTCCATGTGGTCATCCACCTGGGTCTTAATGACCTCCAATGAATGGAAACCTCATATTCCCCAAGGCAGTCAATTCTACTTTTGGACAAATATCCTTGTTTGGAAGTTTTTTCTTACCTCAAGCTTAAATACACCATCTCCCTACACCCCTTCATTTCTGTTAGAACTCTACTTTCTTGAAGGCTCAGTCCAAGAACCACCTTCTATATGAAACCTTTGCTGATCTCAGTTACTAATGCCTTTTCTCCAAGTGACTTTGGATGCCACTTTTCCAAGTGACAATATTCTATTGTCTATACATTTTTACATACCTATATACATATATGTTTGTGGGCAGCCCTCCCATCCTGCAGCAGGGCTGAAAAAGAGTTGCTTACCCAGAGGCTGCAAGATAATGCACAAAAGAGATGGAACTCTGAGAGTGGTGGAAAGCAGAGCCAACTTTATTATCCCAAGCACAAGCTTCTTTGAAGCCATTAAATCTTCTTCCTAATTGTTTTCCACTGAGGACACTACTCACTTCCTTGTTCCCAGGCTGGGGGTGTATACAACACTTCTCAAGAGGACATAATGCTCACACCTGGGCATGTCTGAGCTCCTTTCTGGGGGGTGGAGAACAGATCCAGGCCTGATAGCAGGTTCTTCAGCTGAGAGGGCTTATTCAACCATCAGGGTCAGAGTCCCACTGGCCTGTGGTGCTCTACACATGTTGTCTCCTCTTAATGGATTTTAAGCTCCATGAGCAACAAGAACGGTTTCACTTTTGTCTTTGTATTCCCAGAGCCTTGCTCAGAATCTAGCATATAGTAGGTGCTTAATAAATATTTGTTGATTGGTTATTTGATTTCCCAAAGGAAAAAAATTATGAATTTTACAAAGTTCTGAATTTTTAAAGTATGTTTTGCCCAGAATGATACTTTTGTGTAAACTAAAGAATAGAGTACATTTCTATCAGAGTACACAGATGAAACTAAAAGTCAATGCATTTAAACTTCTCTTATAAAGTCTTATTTATGGCAACCTTGATTTACTAAAAAAAAAAAACACCTACAGTTGAAAATTTATCTGAATTACTAAAACCCCACAAAGATTCTATTTTATGTAATAACAGAAATCTCTCATTTTACATGTAGCCTAAGCATGATACCAACACTGTTACCTTTACTCTTTATGGGATGGCTCACTCACCCCAACCTATACCAGTTCTACCAGATCTGGAAGATTTCTTACAGGGTATAGGGAATGGGGCAGGGTTGGAGAATGACTATTCAATATTACCAAATTCCTACAACAAAAATTTCAAGGACAGAAGGTTAAACCTAGCATAAGAATAATATTTACTAACACTTAAAGATGTAGCTCCTGAGCCCCTACCAGGGTGCTTCTTGTTTACATTAAACATTTATAATAATACAATAAACTCTTAAACATAAAAGTTTTTCTGTTTCTGGTTTTTTTTTACTCAAAAGCTTTATTATTTGTCATTTTCTAATAAAGAATCAGTTAAACATTTTTTCAGGCAGCTGTAATGTATACCAAGCATTATTAATTCTCTATTAACTTTTATCTGTAGAAAGAAGTAGGAGAGTAAAATCTATGGATTGGGTAATCTGGATAGAGGCCATTTAGGTCACATAAATAAATAGTACCAGGAAAAGATGGCAAAGACGACAAAGCAACAGACTGAAATGGTCAGGTGTCAGTAAGAACTTTGCTGTTCAGTCATGTCTGACTCTTTGTGAGCCATGAACTCTACCATCTATGGGATTTTCTTGGTAAAGATACTAGAACATTTTGTCATTTCCTTCTCCAGAGTAAATAGCAGTTAAATGACCTGCCCAGAGTCACAGAGGTAGGAAGTATCTGACTCTGGATTTGAACTCGGGTTTTCCTAACTCCAGGCCCAATTCTCTATCAACTCACTTAGCTTCCCCTAAGCAAGAACTTAGATCTAAACTTTCTGAGTTAGCTACATTTTTTATGCTTGTTCATTAAGGAGAAAGAGAAAGAATTTTAACAACAGGTTATAAAAAGACCAAAACAGGTATCATTAAATCTAAAACTATACTATGGGGGCTACAGAAGTCTGGTCCCAATGTAATCATGTCACAATGTCCTCAGATAATGAATTTAGCTTCAGTGCCATGTCATTAGTATCTTAACAGAGAAAGAGGACCTGTTGGAACAAGTTCATTTTCTTTCTTCTCCTCCTCAGCATGTTTCTCTATGCACAAATATCTCATTCCTTCCTAGGAGCAGAGCAGTTGCAACAAGTCTCTTCCAGGAGCATGTAAAAGGCTAAAGGTTGCTTCTTATATAATCTTGTGAACTGTGGAAAAATTCCTCTTTTAAAGCTAAGAATATTGTCATGTGTTTGTACTGGGTAGCAACTAAACTAGGGTTCAGCAAATGGATCTTTGTCACAGGCAGGGAATTTAGAGTTGCTAACAGAGCCCTCTCTGCCTTCTGCTGCTTACCCTATCCCCCTCAGAAGCAGCAGAGATCAACAGCCTCTGCCAGAAGTATTCCCTCCCTTCTCCACTCCATCTTGCAACGGTATTGGCAGCTCTTTCCAACATGTGCTTCACAGTCCTTTAAAAGACCATCATATACCCCTCTACTACTTATCTCAGCTATTCCAATTGCTAGTTCCAGCTCTGTTATTATATAATTAAAGCACATAAAGGGTTGAGAATTGGAGAGATCTCAGAAGTCATCTGCTCCAATCTTGTCTCCATTTTACAGATGAGCAAATTGAGGTTCATGAGGTAAAGTCACTTTCCCAAAGTCACACAGGTGGCAAATAGCATTGCTAGCTAGGTTATAGCATTCAAACCTAGGTTATCTGACTCTAAAACTCATCCATTTTCTGTTGTAACTTCCCAAAGTACATACAGTCAATATGTGTCAGAAATAGCAACTAAAAGGTCTTCCTTAATCCAAAGCTGGTGACCTGATCACTACACCTTTCTGGTCTATTTGTTCATATGCATTGTAAAATAAAGATTTGCTTTGACATAGTTAAGACACAGTATAAATAAAGTATATTGTGTCATAAAAAAAGTTTCAGGGAAATTCAGAGTGGGCATAAAATGAAAGATCAGCACTAAAGGATGAGAGGTTGGGGAAGTTAAGGGCTAGATTCTTCACTGCAGTCTACAATTAAGATATCAAATGACATTTTTAAATAGTACAGATAAAATAGTGAATGAGGATGAGTAGGGCATTCAGGATGAATCCCCAAAGGTGGGCAAATAGGTGGCACAGTGGATAGAACACTGGGATTGGAATCAGGAAGTCTCATCTTCTTAAGTTCAAATCTGGCCTCAGTCACTTGCTAATTGTGTGACGCTGGGCAAGTCACTTAATTTGTTTGCCTCAGGTTCCTTATCTGCAAAAGGAGCTGGAGAAGAAAATGACAAACCACTCCAGTATTTTTGCCAAAAACACCCCCGGATGGGGTCATGAAGTGTCAGGCACAACTGAAAAAAATGAGTAAACAACGACATTACCATTCATATTTTCTTTTTCTTGAGTGCACCTTAAAATGAATGTGTTTCATTTTCACAGGGATTTTGTAGAATACTGAGGAGGAATTAATCAGCCTATATGAAACAGGCTGTTTCATATTTGCTATTGTTCCTGTGCAGGCTTGGTCTGGACTCTTGGGAAAGCTGTCTGCATCTGATGTCTTCTTTTTCAGGTCTCTTGGCTCAGAGGTTCACTCAGGAGCAGGGGTATTCACAAGCTGGAGTAGTCAGGCAGGGAAAACTGGGGCTCCCAGAAATGTGATTTGGCACCAAAGGCACATAGAAACAGTTCAGTTTCCCAGCCATACAAGGCTAGGTTCAAACAGTACATGAAAGAGCAAAATCACAAATCCAAGAGTCAGGCACACCTGAAAAACAACTAAGCAACAACTCTAAGGGAAAACCACTTAGTCTCTGAGCCTCAGTTTCCTCACCTGTAAAATGAAGAGGTTGGATTAGATGTTCTCTAGATTCCTGTCAGGCTCTTATCCTATCATCCTCTGATCCTACAATAGGATATGGTGCCTTGGTGGAATCTATATGGTGGATCTTTTACTTTCATAAATGTGGAATCTCAAAAATCAGTTCATCTAGAATGTGATCAGACACACAATAGACTACTCACTTATACCAGAAAATCAACTTAATGGTTTACAGTGTGGACTATACCTTTCTAGTGAAGAAATATGTGCATTTTCCATGTATGACATCTCTTTCTTGGGACAAGACACTTGGGAAGCTGAATTTGTGAGAATAAGGTTGATTGGTAGGAATAGAAACTAAGCAAATGGAGTCAGATTCTCAAGGGGATATTTCATCTACATTTTCTGGATCCTCATTAACTATCTCTGCTTAATTATAGAGTGCACCCTTCTAGTAACCAAATACTTGTATAGAATACATAATGTGTCTGTCTCCCTTACACACATTTAAAGCACGCTGACTATTTTTCCCTCTCTGTTACTTTTGCATCACCGTGAAGTTTGGATTTGTAAAGCTTGTTCTATGTAGGCTGATTAATTCCTCCTCAATACTCTACAAAATCCTTGTGAAAATGATTCATGTTCGTTTTAGGGTGTATTCAAGAAAAAGAAAATATGAAATGGTAATATTGCTGTTTTGTCATTTTTCAGTTGTACCTAACTTTTCATGACCCCATTTGGGGTTTTCTTGGCAAAGATACTGCAGTGATTTGTCATGTCCTCCAGCTCATTTTACAGAGGAGGAAACTGAGGCAAACAGGGTTAAGTAATTAGTCCAGAGTCACACAGCTAGTAGGTGTTTAACATCAGATTTGAACTCAGGAAGATGGGTCTGGGCCATGCATCTTGTCCTGGGCTACCTAGCTTCCTGAAATGAGCAGTGAGCAGTCACCTAAAAAAATTATTCAGTCAGTAAACATTTAGACTACCAAATTGAAAGTGTACAGAGCTGTGGTGCTCACCTCATTGTTGTATGCCTGTGAAACCTGGACAGTATACCGGTGTCATGCCAGGAAACTGAATCACTTCCATTTGAATTGTCTTAGGAAGATTCTGAAGATCATCTGGCAGGATAAGGTATCAGTCAGTGAGCTCCTTACTTGAACTAAAATGCCAAGCATTCAAACTCTGCTTCAGAGAATGCAACTCTGACAGGCTGGCCACATTGTTCAAATGTAAAACGTATGCTTGCCAAAAAGACTTTTTTATGGAGAACTCACATAGAGAAAGAGTGCACATGGCGGTCAGAAAAAGTGATATAAGGACACTCTTAAAGTCTCTCTTATGAACTTTGGAACTGATTGTGTGATATGGGAGACACTGGTGTGGGACCACTCTACATGGTGTGCCCTCTTCAGAGAAGGCGCTGAGCTCTGTGAGCAAAGCAGTATTGAAACAGCTCGGGAACAGCAGGGAGCACAAGTATAGAGAATATGCCCTACATGTTCCCACAGGCTATTTGTGCCCAACCTGTGGGAGAGTATTCCAAGCTTGTATTGGTCTGATCAACCACAGGTGGACACATTGAAACTTGACTCTAGCCTTGTGATGTCATTTTGGTCCTCTTTGAGATAACAACCAACCGAATAAGCAACCACAGTGTGACAGGAGCTACAGAAGGCATTGGAGACACAAATATAAAGAATGAAATAGACCCCACTCTCAAGGCACTTCTAAGATGGAAGACAACATGTATATAGATAAGTATACACAGAATAAATAGAATAAATGCAAAGTAGTTAAATTCAGGATAATTTAGGAATAAGAGCACTAGCATTTAGGGGATCAAGAAAAACTTCATGGTAGCATGCGGTGCTTGAGTTTCACCTTGCTGGAAAAGAGAGATTCTGTAAAGCATAAGTGAGAAGAGAGTGCCTTCAGGGATTGGGCATCCAGTTTAAAGGCACAGGAATGAGGAACAGAGACAAAACTGGCATGGTTTGATCCATAATACAGGAAGGAGGGCAAAGTACAATGAGATTGGAAATGGAGAAAAAAAATGTAATTGCATCAAGATCCTATAGAAATTTACCAACAAGGATTTCCATGCAAAAAGTGGTATAAAAACTAGTCAAGGAAGTGGATGGGCAAGTCATGCAGGGAGGGAGAATGATAGAGAAAATGGAAGCCAGACTGCATGGTTCATTTCTACATTGTAGCAGGGGGAAAAAGTACATAGCATCATCATCTTAGTTCAGGCCCCCATCACCTCTGACTATTCATTAACCCCCAGGCATCTCCCTGGGCATCGCTGAGTGGCTCTCCGTTTCTCCCTCTTCAGTACAGCTTCCCCTAGCTGTCAGAGAGACATTCCTAAAGTATCACTTTGACCATGTAGTTGCTCTAATCTAGAAATTTCGGTGGAGCCCTAACAGTTTCTAGGATAAAGTGGAAGCTTCTCTGTTTCATATTTAAAGTCCTTCACATTCTGCCTCAAAATACTTATTTTACTCTCCTTCATGCAGTCTTTGTTCTGGCCAAAACTGGCCTCTGCTGTTCCTCATACACCACAGTCTCTATACCTCTGCTCATTCACATCCTTATCCCTGAAATACTCTGTCTCCTCATCTGCACCACTGTGTGTCCACCCTACCTGGAACTCTTTCCCTTATCTTCTTTGCTCTCTGGTTTCCTTGGCTTCCTTTAAGTTTTAGCTAAAATTCCACTTTTCACAAGAAACCTGGAACCCCTATGTGGCAAAGTGAAAAGCTCACCTGTGCCTAGAATCAGAAACACCTGAGTTCAAATCCAATCTCACACTTTACTAGCTGTGTGACCCTGGACAAATCACTTAACCTCTGCTTGCCTTATTTCCTCATCTATCAAATGGGAGTAAAAATAGCAACTACTTCGTAGGGTTGTTTTAAGGATCAAATGAGACAATAATTATTAAGTGCTTTGTGTTACACATAGTAGGCATGCTATAAATGTCAGCTACTCCTGTTGTTAATTCTAGTGCTTCCCATCTGTCGATTATCTCCAATTTATCAAGCACACACACACACACACACACACATCTTTGGAGTTGTTTGCATGTTGTTTCACTTGTGATAAAGTGAGCTCCTTGAGAGAAGGAACTGTGTTTTCCCTATCTTTGTACCCCCAGCACTTTGCACAGTACTTGTAGATAATAAATGCTTATTGTTTGATTAATTGGAATCCCTAGCTCCCTTCAAAGCTCAGCTCTAGTGTTATTTCCTTCCTGAGGCCTTTGTGGATTTTCCCAGTCATTAGTGTTCACACACATAAAAACATTTACTAAAATTGCATAAACATTGATTTATTTTTAATTTCTAGTTACAGATTATATACTCCAATATACCAACACTTCAATGTATCTGTGATTTCACTGAAATGGAAATTCCTGTGATTCAAATTATAATCTATCTGTGCTTGCCTAGTTTGTGAAAATCTTCTACATTTCTTCCTATAGAGTTGCCAGTTTGGACGAGGAGTGGAAGGGACTGAAGTGTGCTTCCCCTCATTACTCCCTGGCATTACAGGGAAACCAATACGGAACTGACTTCCCTCCCTCTCTTTATGTATCCAGTCCATCTTTTTTTTTCTGGTTCTACACTTCTCTGATGACATCCTTCATGCCACTTCTTCCATATAATTGCTCATTTGTAATGTGTCTGCTCAGAAAACATAAAAAAATACAAACCCCAACATACACTGTGGCACTTTCTGACTAAATTGCAATTGCTGCTCATCATTGCTTCTTTCATTATAAACACTGTTGGGCAGATGTGATCTGACCAGTATATAGGACAACAGAACCATTGTTCCATATGGTCTGCTTCTCTCAAGGTAGCCTAAGGTCACATTACTTTAAAACAATAACAACCACAATCAGTCAAACTATTTTTTTATTGCAATTGTAATTCAGCAAGTATAGATCTTCTTTTTACATGGATTTTTGTCTAACTGTGCTATACTTTGAAATTGATTCATTTGTCATTACTCTATCGATTAAATCATTCATCATGTTCCAAATCCACCTAATGTTTTATCATCTAATTCATATTTCACCACCTCATTTATGATAGCATTATGGGAAATTTTATGGAATGCCTTCTTGAAATATGGATACAGTAGGTCTATGGTATTCCTATGGGCATGACTACAAGGGTGGGAAAGGTGTGCCCTCACACCCTATGAACTACTTTGCTTCCCGGAGGATAAGGAGCACATAAAGGGGAGAACTGATGGTAATACTCACTGCAGGGGGTGCTGCCCATATCCCTGTTAAACCTGTCACAACCTTCTAAACCTGGCACAACCTTCTATACATAACTAAAAGCAATCTTCTCTTTTACTAGTAGAGTAAGATTGCCAAAAAAGGAAGTGAAGAGAGTACAATGTGATTTGTTATTGATAAAATACTATTAATATTCACCACTTCCCTTCTTAAATGCCTATAAAATGTCTGTGGTCTGGTAAAAGGGCACTTAATCTGAAGTTAGAGAATCTATGTTCACATCCTGGACCTACTTCTTATTTATCTAGAATTATGGGAAAATTCTTATTCTCATTAACTCTCAGTTTCCTTTCCTGCAAAACTGGGGTTCTGAACCAGATATTATCAAACTCCTTTCCAAGTCTAATTTGTGATATGATAATAATTGTTATCATTATAATGATAGACTGAAGTCTTAAAGCTTGCGTCTGTAGGTCACATTGAACCAGTGAATAAAAGTGATACCTATAAATGTTATTTTCCTCCAGGCAAGACAGATAAAGTATAAAAATTATGCATTAAAGAAAAGATTGTAGATGAAGATACAGGGTATCTCAAAAGTCTCAGTGTAGTTTTAAGTTTTAATAACTTCAGAAGTAGAAATGCTATGAACTTTAAAAAGCATCATTTGAAAATTTATATTTCCTTTGTGTTTTGTGAAGTTTGGGTAATGTTTTTGTTTTAATTTTAACAGCATGAGACACCCTTTCATCATTCATTTTGTGTGTGAAACAATTTCTGGATGACACCTTTTCAGAGTGTTGGTCTGGTAGAGGAAGTCACCTTGCTTGGTCACCTCCATTACCTACCATCACCATTAGATATCTTCCCCTAGGAGGGGTGTCAAGTAAAAATCATCATGCATCCATCATTATTTGGATGGTCTTAAGCCTAGGATTACCAATGCAATTATTTCAGTCACAAAGCAGCAACTAATTAATTTTTTTTACAAAGTTAAAAAAATCAAATAGACTGAAATATGGCACAAATTGTTATGTTAAATTTTACAAGAAACATCAATATTTAAAAATTTTAGATAATTAAGCTTTCACATTTTTAAAAGTTGTAGGATTTCTACTTCTGGAGTTATTAAGGCTTAAAAGCACACTGAAATTTTTGCAACATCCAATATTGTTTGGTTGGTTCATTGTCCGTTATTCTTGAAGAGAACCAAAATGATGTCACTGTATTATGGTCTAGGTACACTGTGTCTGACTGGGACTGATCAGACCAATTCAAGTTCGAAAGGCTCTAATCCATATGAACATTTGGAGTGGAGATGTCTCTAAATTTGTACATCTCATGTTTCTGTTGAGATACCCTATATTGACTTATTGATATCCCCAAATTAAAGCTGAATGGAAAGTACACCTTTAAAGCCATTAACACCTAAGCAATACTGTTCAATGCCCACTTTCAGAACTGTAAAATGTACCATAAAAGATCCAGAAAGTAAACCAATACAATACTAGCAATCACCCTAATGCACCCTTACTGAAAAGGAGGGAAAAAATGCATAGACAATCTTGGAATACATGTTCAAGGTTTCAAAAAGTACAGAAATACTTTTGGCACAATCTGACATCTTTTTCACTTAACAGTAGTTAAAGCTAATCACATATGCATGCTATTTGATTTGCAGCTTGCAACCAGAAGTGGTTTATCTCCAAGATAAATCTCAGGAAATGGCTAAGCTCCAAGAACTGAATCTAAAGGCATTCCACAGGTGACATTTGCATGAACTAATTCAACAGTATGTTAACAAAGAAACACCAATGAAATGGCTGGTTCATTTATGTTTGTGGAAATGGAGGTGTTTTTAGATGGCAATTCAAGACCAGGTCATTGCCACCAGAAATTAAAGAAGTGTTATACATAAGTATCCCAGGCACAATGAATGCAGATTATTTTAAAAAGCATTAGTGACTGTGCAATCCCACCCTGTAGGTAATCACTATTAAGCAACTACCAAATATATAACCTACCGCAATCTGGTGGGTAGAAATATATATCAGGCATTCACTATCTTTTAGGTACTGAGAGATGACAAAATTGCCCATCAAAATCAATGTATCTTGACCTTAAATTCTGTGTTAACCAGTTTAGCTCTATCTGTCCTTGTCCAAAGATCAGTCTCTTTTTCAGAGAAAGGAGAATCACAATAACATTTGCATATTTGTGCCTTCCTATCATTGTACTTTTCACCATCAACAGTGGTTCTATCCCTTCTTTGATCTTCTGGTTGCTTCTGACATAGCTTTTTTCAATTTTTTTTATTTGAGAAAATACTAAAACTTAAATACATAATAAGAAAAACATTGTAAGTTTAAGTGATAAATATAAAAGAAAAAAAGGAAAACTTAAAAAAGAAAATAGAAAAAACATGTCTTCAAAATATATAACAATGATTTATCATTTCAAGAAAGCCTATATATTAAATTCTGTACATTATGTTGAAAGCTTTTGCTTCCTTGTAGGTTTTTTTTGTTCTCTGTACACTTTTTACTTTGTTCTTTTTTCTTCCTGCTTACTTCCTATCTGCCACCCCAAGGTTACAATTGAGTGTGGATATAGACATAGATATATAAATATAGATATATGGGTATTGATATATATGTGGGTATTGATATATACATACAAGTTTATTTAATATATATACATATATGTATCAAATATATAATATATAATATTATATCATATCATATATTATATATAAATATACAAAACATAATATATATTTATATATGCACACACACATATATGTATACACACACATGCTTACAAACATATATAAACATATACTTTCCCTAAGAGATTCTACTCCTACTCTTATTTTTATGTTTGTACATTTCTCTTTTTTCCTATCTCTCCTAACTCCTCTACTTTACTTCTATCTGCTACCTTACCCTCCTATTATTTAACCTACCCCCACTCCAGCAATGTCTCCCTTATCCTCCCATTTCCCTAAATCTAAACACCCTTTTATACACCTCTTTGACCTATTCTGTCCCTCTCCCCTCTAAAGCTCTCTTATCTTCTCATTCCCCTAAATCTAAAGACCCCTTTACCCTCCCCTTTTAACCTATTCCCTCACCCTACTCTCTAAAGATCCCTCCTTTATCCTCTTCCCCCTCCCTTTATCCTTAGAGTTTTATTTCTTTCTAAATTTAGAAGGCTTTTATGCTCTTATATGTGTGTGTGTGCGTTCCCTCTTAAACCCATTCCTGATGAAAGCAGGTTTCTAGAACTAACAGCCCCCATGCCCCCCTCTAATTCCTCTATATTGGTTCTTCTTTTTCCACCTCATTTGTATAAGTTATTACTCTTTTAACTGTTCTTGAATGGTTTTAGTTTTTGAAGTCATCTCATGCTCACGTCTACCCTAATCTTTCTTATAAGGCTCCTAACTACTAGTAACAATCCTAGACATAGGTTTTACGTTTTCCATACACATAAAGTAAACATTCTGTCTTTATTTAGTTCCTTATGATTGGTCATTGGTATGTACTTTATATTTCTCTTGGCTCTTGTATGTCAAATCTTCTATTGAGTTCAGGGTTTTGTTTTTTGTTTTTTTGTTTTTTTAACAGAGTCCTGAAAGTCTGATAGTTAATCAAATGACCATTTTTTTTCCATTCAGAATTATGCTTAGCTTTGCTGGGTATGATATTTTCAGCCTGAGGGACATTTCTTCTGCTCTCTGATATATAGTCTTCCAAGACCAACAGTCTTTTAGTGTTGCCAATGCTAGGTCTTATGTGGTTCTAACTATGGTACCATCATATGTAATTTTTTTTCTTATAGCTCCTAATATTTTGTCCTTGATCTGGGGGGGTTTGGAATTTAACTATAACATTTCTGTGAGTTTTCCTCATAGAGTCCCTTTCAGGTGGTGATCAGTGGTTTTTTTTTCTATTTCTACTTTCCCCTCTTGTTCTAATATTTCAGGATCATTTTTGTTAATTGTTTCTTATATTATTGCATTGATTATTTTTATGGTCATAACTTTCAGGTAGTCCAATTATTCTTGGGTTTTCTGTTCTTGATCAGTTCTCTAGATACATTGTTTTTTATGAAATGTTTCACATTCTCTTCTATTTTTTCATTCTTTATATTTTTTAAATTTTCTTTGTCTTGTAACTTTGCTGGCTTCCCTTTGCCCAATTTTGACTTTCAAGGAGTCATTTTCTTCCTTAAAATTATGGATCTTCTTTTCTAATTAGTTGAATTTCTTCTCATAATCTTGTTTTTCTCGTATTATTCTTTTTTTTAGAATTTTTTAGAATTCCTCCATCTCTCTCATTTGACTTTTAAAGTCTTTTTTAAGTTCTTCAATGAATTCTTTTTGGGCAGGTGACCATTTGATATTAGTCTTTGGAGTAGAAGAGGATTTCTTTGTTTCAGTATCATCCTCTGAAGACAAACTCAAGTCTTTTCTATTCCCATAGCAGCTCTCTATGACTGGATTCTTTCTCCTTTGCCTGTGTATGTTTTTTTTAATAATTTGATGTTTTTTTCTTTCTGGAGGGGGGAAGGAAAGGCAATTGGGGTTAAGTGACTTGACCAAGGTCACACAGCTAGTAAGTGTTAAGTGTTTGAGGTAGGATTTGAACTCAGGTCCTCCTGACTCCAAGACCAGTACTCTATTCACTGAGCCACCTAGCCACCCCCAATAATTTAATTTTTATAATCACCTATTGTCCTGAGGTATGAGGGGATGCTGCCTCTGGCCTCTGATCTTCTTCAGTTCTCCCCTCTGACCTTGAACTCAAATCAAGACCTCCAGCTTCCTATAAGTGCCCACAGCCAGGGGCTTTCTGTCCCACCGCTTTTGCACTCACTGGGCATGTGCTGGTTCCCTCTCACCCCTGCTGCTCTTAGCAGCACTGCTGGGTCTGGTATTCCCTATCAGCAGAGGTTCCCTAGATCTTCCCCAGGTCAGACGCCCAACTCCCTGGGTAAAAGTTCCTGTGGCTGAGGCCTATGCAGTGTTTCAAACCAACTAACCCCAGGGCTTGCCGCTTGCTGTTTAACCAGCTTGCTCTAGGGTTGTTAAAGCAACCTCTAGCCTGGAGGTGTTTACTGTTCACAGAGAGGAAATCTTGTCCTGAGATTTTTCTTCAGGTCTTCTCCAATTGCCCCAAGAGAACCCCGGTCTGCCCATGCCCTTATTTGTTTTACTGCTTTGTGTTTGCCCAGAGGCGCTATTTTATCTCTTTTGTGGAGGAAAATCTTGAGAGCTTGAAATGTTCTGACCTACTCCTGCATCTTTCCAGAATCCTCTCTGATACAACTTTTTAAAAGGGGCTTTTTATCTTTTGCAGAATTTTTTTTCACTTGCATCAGCTTGTTTAACACTCCTGACATCATTTTTGTAGGGATGGTCCATGCTTTTTTTTTATTGCATTATCATTGTATTTTGCTGAATTTTCAGGCATCTTCTTTTACTTTCATCTTCAATTCTAGGGCGGTTAATGATTTTTATAGAATTCTATATCAGTCTCTTTAGTCAGCTCCTACTTTTCTCCCACATTCTTTGTATTTGTTTCATCAGACTTACATCTTTACTTTTGTTCATGAGGTGAGTATCCCTATATAGCTGTAGAAAAGTGAAATCTACTTGTCCTTTTTGGTTCAAAGCTCAGCTCTGCTACTTACTACCTTTGTGACCTTTGTCAAATCATAACCTCTCTGACTTTCAGCTTACTTAGTGTAAAATAAGGTAATCAGACTGAATGATATCAATCATTCAAGAAGTATTTTAGGAATTTATTTATTATATTTATTATGTACCAGGTACCATGGTAGGCATTGTGCATAAACAGTATAACAAATGAAAGGATCCTTGCTTGAAGAAGCTTATGAGTCACCTTCCAACTCTTAATCAAATGGTCCTGTGGGCTGAAGTCATTGATATATACTTTCATAAAAATCAGAAATGTTGTAATTGTAATCAATTTGTTGGATATTTAGGGCTAAGTGGATAGGATACTTAGGGCTAAGTAGATCAGATACTTAGGGCTAAGTAG
>CM053593.1:294544373-294559469 GCA_028646575.1 Pseudocheirus occidentalis
GTGGCGCAGTGAAAGGGGCGGCTAGGTGGCACAGTGAATAGAGCACCGGCCCTGGAGTCAGGAGTACCTGACTTCAAATCCGGCCTCAGACACTTAACACAAAAAACTAGCCGTGTGACCTCGGGCAAGTCACTTAACCCCAACTGCCCTCCAGAAAAGCAAAAAAAAAAAAAAAAGAATGCTTTTGAGATTCTTTTTCCATCTGGCAAATTCGATTTTTTAATGCTTTCTTCTCCTCATTGGCTTTTTGGGCCTCTTTTGCCATTTGAGTTAATTTGTTTTTTAAGGTGTTTTCTTCAGTCAGGTTGTTGACTCTCTTTTCATGATTTTCTCGCATCATTCTCATTTCTCTTTCAAAGTTTTCCTCCACTTCTCTTATTTGGTTTTCAAAGTTCTTTTTAAGTCGCTCTATGGCTTGTAGGCATTCTTCATATTTCTTGGAAACATTTGGTGTGGGAGTTATGACTGTGTTGTCTTCCTCCTGTTCCATGCTTTGATCCTTTTTGTCTACAAAAAAGGATTCTAGAGTTTTATTGCTGTTCTTACTTTGCTTCCTTTTCTTCATGTTGGCCAGTCAATTAATTGCTTGATATTTTACCTCTGTGGAACTCTGCTTCTGGGGGGGGGAGCTCTGTCCCAAATTGGTGGCGGTTTTCACTGCTGGAGTTATTAGGGCACTGCTGCAGCCCCTCCCAGGTTTGGCTCACTGAAAGGGCACCCCAGGACCATCACTGAAGACCACAATCCAGATCCAGGCTGCTCAAGGCAAGAGCCCTTGGCCCTGATTGATTGCCTCAGCCCCCTGCTGTCTGTTCGCTGGGAGCTCTGAAGCAGCCCAGTGGAGGCAGTTGCTCCTTTCAGCCCTTCCTGCTGTCACAGCTGCCTCCCACTGCTTCCTTGCCCTGGGAGCAGTTTGGCCAGAGTGCTTTTCTCCCACAAATTTGGCAAACTCCACTGACCTTAGTCTTAGCCTTATTTCTTCTGGCCTGATAAATGTGGAAACTGTGTCTCTAGTGCCATGGATTGGCTGTCCTGTAGACTCAAGCTGCAGCTCCACCTGACTGCCCTGGGGCCTGGCTGTGGTTTTGGGCTGGGCTGACCTTGGCTCCCAACCTGTCTCAACGAGCCCCAGCTGCTGAGCTGCCTTCAGCAAGAAATGTGTATTCTGTATTTTTTAGAGTTTGGAGCCTTAAAATTTGTTTAGAGTTCTATTTTATGGGTATTTAAGGTGGTTGTGTGGGAGCTGCAAAACTTTGCTGTTTCTACACTGCCATCTTGGCTCCGCCCCTCATGAATTTTCTTTAGGAATATATATGTGTGTGTGTGTGTGTGTGTATCTACACAAATTATGTTGATTTTGTTTGTTTTAATACTTTTCAGATAACTTTGGAAAACTATTGGATGTTTATTAACATATACTATGAAAACATGAGACACAATGTATCATCATGGCACTACTCTTCGTGACAGAAAATCATGGTTTAAATCCCAACATTGCCATGTTCTGACTGCATGACCACACAGACAAGTCACTTTAAGCCTCAGTTTCCTTATCTGCCAAATGAAAATCATTCTATTACTTCCCAGGGTCTGGAGAAGGAGGAAAATGTTGTGTGAGCCTCAAAGCTCAGTGTAAAGGTGAGTCATTTTTTAAAAATATTCTTTGATTCACAGAAACTGTCATCTATAAAAGTCTCATCAAATGATTTTGTCATTTTCCTAGATTATACTCATTAAAACCTTGTTAAAATATCACCTTGAAGCTGTTTTTACATTAAAATTTAATCAAACATTTTATCTAGTCTGGTCTATTAAAATGTTCATTCCAGTACAATGTAAATAGGAAGTAAAAACCAAACCAGATCATAAATGAAGCTGAATGTTGTGTAATTTTGACCAACTTTGGTCTCAGAAGAATTGAGAAAATGTACCTCTTTCTTTCATGGCAGAGAAAGGGGCCTATCGGTATTGAATCCATCAATTAATAAGAATTTATTTTTGTGATTCAGGCATTATGTTAAACACGGGTTACAAACAAACATAATGCATATATTTTCAAATACAGTTCAAGTTAGTTTTGCTGCACTTTTTTCTTTTTACAATTTTGTTACAAGGAATGGCTCACTGGGTAGGGGAAGAAGGAGAAATATATTTGGAAAAGCAAAATAACATCAATAAGACACAATTTAAATTAGAGATAAAGCAGCAAAGTAGAATAAAGTAAAATTTAAAACTTATTTAAATGCTTAGTATTTTAAAATATTGATAATTAGGTAAAATAAACAGCATATTATACATTTATTTATTTTATTTATACATTTATTTATTATATATTATAATATAATATACCAATATTAATATATTACATCATATATTATTACATATAATATATCATATATTTATTTATTATAAATAAAGCCATTCTGAATGCCCTTTAACCAATGGAAAACCTGTAGGCTGATTTCCCTAGTCCCTGATTTATACAACCTGGAATAGGATTCTAGAGAGAAGAATTATTTTCTTCATGTTTTCTTGAGTCCCCCAGGATACCTTTGCTATCTCTCTGGCTATTTTGGCCTTCTTCCCAGGCATAGCTATTAAACCTTGCTGAATGGTGCACTGACGTACATGCTCTAGAAATTTTTAGTAGTCTTTCTTTCTGTTTTACCCAGTCTCTCTACCTTTTGGCTACTGTGCTTGTCTTTTCCTTCTTTTAGCTTTTTGTGCTTTCATGTGGCAGGGTTACTTCAGCTCAGCACCTGCACCTGAGACTAAGTGGCTTTGTGGGTATTCTCACTCAGTATAAAACTCCACTTGTGGGCCATATTCTCTCACCACACAGCTTAACAACCATGTAGTGTCTAGGTTCAGACACTGTCTGAACGCAAGTGCAGGGAGGGCCCAGCAGCTTTCCAGCTCCATGCAGCTGCTATTTTTGTGTATGTCAGTTCTAAAAAGCAATTGTTTTCTCAGGAATGAGTTACTTAACTCCACACCAAGAACATTGACAAATTCCTCTTTATGACTTGAATTTGTCTGAGGAAATTATTTTTTAGATGTGTTTCTTATTTCCATGCTTTCTACACAAATGTCCTCTAAAGCCTCATTATGGTCCGTGATAAGGATTTTATTTCATGAGATTTTATTTCAAATTTTATCCTCAGCCTCAATCTCATGTTGACCTTTTAGTAATCACAAAATTATTTTCTTTCACCTCTTTTTCTCTAATATTTTACCATATATGTTTATATTATGTAATGCATATAATATATAATAATATAATTATCATATTATTACCATAATAATATGAAAGAAGAATGGACCACGAGATGATAAGGATTTGTGATTTCTCAGACCATTGTCTATCTACTTCAGCCCTAGCTACCCCCATAGAGCTAGGTCTGCATGGTCAAAATTAGGGCTGGAACAATTAATTCTATCTCAAAGTCTACTTTCTGCACTTACACCAAAAATTTCCTCAGATTCATCTTTTTAGGGCAGATCTCAAGTTTTTTGGACCCTTTTGTACTTTTAAAAATTATTGAGGACTTCAAAGAACTTTTGTGTATGTGAGTTGTATCTATCAATATTTACCACATTAGAAAACACAATATCTTATCATTATTATGGAAAGAGTTTTAATCTTGCAAACCCCCCTGAAAAACTCTTGGGGACCCCTGGTTTTTCCTAACCACACTTTGAAAACCACTGATCTAGATGTCTACATCTGCATCTATCTTTAACTATCTATCTTTTTTAGCAATATCTATATATCTATAACTATATCTATATCTATCCCTATATCTACTTATATCTTTATTTCTACCTGTATCTATATATCAATATTGCATATATCTCCCTTTCCATCTATCTCCTCCTCTAACTACACCTATCTATACATTGAAATGATCAATATCTTCATCTGTATCTACCTATTTTATCAACATTCCTATTTATATTTGCCTTAAGCCTCAACCTCACTCTAGTCAGGAAGTCATATTCTATCTGAGGCCCTCTGCCTCCTTCAGTAATATATTTATATAATGTCCACTTGGAAATATGGCTTGTTGAGGCGATATTCAACCAGTTGGCTCAAGTCTCCTCTTCTCTATTTCATTTGAAAGATGGTAAGAATCATCTTAGGTTCCATAATTATACTTTTTCTTTAGAAATGATTCCTAGTCAAAGAATAAGTAATATTTTAATTTAAAAATATATTCAGATCTATCACTGTTCAATACAGGTATGAGCACCTGCAACAGCAGTGTTTAATTACCTCAATTGACGTCAGGACTAAAGGTCTTCAGATATCTTGACTGAAATCAAGCCAAATTGTAAACTAGGCTTACAATTTTTTAAGGATTATCATATTTTAACCATTGGATGAAGGCAAATGATATAACCTAGGAACTATTTTATTATTAATTGAAAGGATTAGGCACACCTCTCAGTGTATGTATTTTCTCTAAAAAAGGCAATTCATAGTGGCAAGCAGTCAAGCAGTGGCCACAATCTGATTTAAAAGAGTTTTAGTGCAGCAGATTCCAGTTCAGACATGGAGTCAAAATTTTGAGAAGGAATCACTCTTGGGAGGGGGAATGAGAGGAGGAAACTGTTTCCCTTCACCCTTCTGTTGAACATGACAACTGAAAGGCCCGCAGAAGACAGTGCATCCAGCTGGGATCAGAAAATTTGGCTGGTAAGAGGCAAATACATCCAGACAGGAGGGGTGCTTACCTGAAGAAAGGTAGATTCAGGGAACTCAGAGAGAAGTACTGGCTATAAAATCAAATCAGAGGAGAGCTGTGCAATCTGTCATGTCATATTCTTCAAAAGACACTTTAATCAATACGACTAAATGAAAAAGGCTGTAATATTTTAATTTAAACATACTGAAATAAAATTATAAATCCACTCAAACCTTGACTTTTCTTGCTAATTGAATGAATGAATTATTGATCATATGAATGTAACTGAAAATAATCTTAAACATTTTTCATCTCGTGGTCCATTCTTCTTTCATATTATTATGGTAATAATATGATAATTATATTATTATATATTATATACATTACATAATATAAACATATATGGTAAAATATTAGAGAAAAAGAGGTGAAAGAAAATAATTTTGTGATTACTAAAAGGTCAACATGAGATTGAGGCTGAGGATAAAATTTGAAATAAAATCTCATATCTTTTAAATAAGAACAATAAATAAATGTAGGCAATTACCAAGACTAACTCAGTTTAGCAAAGCTACATGGTATTTATCCTGTGCTGCCAAGTTTTTCAACATTTAAAAAATTTATTTACTTATTTTTAGTTTACAATATTCAGTTCCTCAAGCTTTCGAGTTTAAAATTTTCTCTCCCAACCTCCCCTCTCCGCTCCCCAAGACAGTGTGCAATCAGATATAAGTTCTACATATGCATTCATATTTCCTTTTTTAAAATTAATTGATTTGTTTATTTGCTTTTAGTTTACAAGATTCAGTTCCACAATCCCTTGAGTTTCAAATTTTGCATTCATATTTTCACATTAGTCATGTTGTAAAGAAGAATTATAACCAATGGAATGAAGGAACCCTGAGAAAAAAGAAACAGAACAAAGCCAACAAAATTTTAAAAATCCAACCAATAAAGAGAGAGAACAGGTAGTATGCTTCTATCTGCATTCAGACTCTGTAATTCTTTCTCTGGATGTGGATGCATTTTCCATCGTGACTCTGTTGCCAATTTTGAGAAGTTATGAATGATCAAAGATTAAACTACTAGAAAAAGATAACGTTGCCATAAAGCTAATGAGACTTGGAAACCCTTGTCCTGTGATTCCTATGTGTATACCTGGGACTAGAATAAGCATTGAAGAGAAATTTTACCATGCTTCAATAGCTGAAGAAGCACTTTGTGCTTTATGTACCAAACAATTTTGTTTGTGTTTGGATAGCAGTGGGATGGTCTGAGACTGTGGTTTTATCAGTATGAAGGAATTCCCAGTAAGGAAACCTTCGAAGCTAGTGCAGATCAATAAGATCCTAAAGATTTTTAATGGATAGATTATTTCATTTCTATGTTTGTAATTGATAGATTCTGACAGTTGAAGTAATTGACACCTGATCTTGTTACCTGTATGTCTCAGAAGCCGGGTTTTCCTAACTCAGAGGTCTCTGATATGCACACTGTGCTTTGTTGTTGTTGTTTATCACTTATTTCAGTAGCACCAGACTCTTCACAATCCCATTTGGAATTTTCTTGGCAAAGACACTGGAGTGCTTTTCCATTTACTTCTCTAGCTAATTGTATAGATGAGGAAACCGGGACTAGCAGGGTTAAGTGACTTGCCCAGGGTCATATAGAGCTAGTAAGTACCTAAGACTGGATTTGATCTCAGGACCAGCCTACAGGTTTTGCCTGGAGACAGATAGAGGAACAATGTCTTGGTTCCTAAGACTATTGGAAATATGTGTTTTCTGATGGTCTTAGGTAACCCCCAAAGGAGTCATGACCCACAGGTCTAGATTATGAGAACCACTGGTCTAGACAATAGGCATCTCATACAGAATCAAGTAGGATAATGGGAAACTCTGAAGAGGGAAATTAAGTTGTCAAGATTTATAGCACCAAGATGGAACACTGGGAAGGTGGGCGAGGGAATGAGCATTTATTAAGCACCAACTCATCCCACACATTGTGATAAGTACTTGACTCCTCACAATAACCTGTGAGCTAGTTTAGAATACTTTCCATTTTATAACTGAGGAAACTCAGGCTGGCAGAACTTAAACCACTTGTCCAATGTCACAAAATGAGTAAGTGGATTTGAGCTCAGATCTCACTGACTCCAGGGCCAGTGCTCTTTCTGTGATGCCATCTAGATGTAATGGCACAATGGAAAGAGACCTAGATTTGAAGTCAACACACTTGACATCAAATCATGAAACTTTGAAATAAGAAGGATCAATATATGTAGACCATTCTCAAGATTAACTTTGATTAGCAAAGGTAGTTGGTATTTGTCTTGTGCTATCAATTCTGAGAAATCATGAATGATGAGCTTAAGCCACAAGAAAAAAACAATGGTGTCCTAAAACCTTCCCTTCTTCTACTACTTACTAACTGGGTGACTTTGGGTAATTCATCTAATCTCTATCTGCTTCAGTTTCCTCTTTTGTAAAGAAAGTGAATGACATGAACTCTAAGTTCCCTTCCAGTTCTAAAATTGTGGTCCTGTGATCAAGTAATTAATAATTCAATAAGCATTTATTAAATGTGGTGGCACTGTGCTAAGTGCTGGGGGTACAAAGGTAAAACCAAAAGCAACCCCTGTACTCAAGAAGCTAATGTAATAATCCATGGGCTAAACCTTACAAGGCAATGGCAGACAGTTCTTAGAGGAGAGAGACTAGAATGGGTACCTTGGAAGCTTTGGTTGCATAAGAAATACAGAGAAAAGAGAGAGACCAGACAATTATAGGAGTCATAAATCATTGAAGCAGAGACAGAGAGGACAGGTAACTGAGCAAGGGAGAAAAGTGCTTTTTTTGTAAAGGAATGAAAAAAAACCCTAATGAATAGGACTAGTTGGAGGGTAGGAGAAGGTAGAATGTACTTGAGTAAATGAGAGGAAGAAAAGGGAAGGGGGAATTATATAACCAGATAAAAGCAGAAGAGAAAAAGGAGCTAATAAGCAAAGTCACAAAGGGAAAATGGTAACAAATGAGAGGAATGGATCAGTGATAAGAAGAGAGCCACACACCATATTTATAGCAGAAGAGGGGGGACAAATTGTAATTTGAAAACAACCCCAATATTAGAGATAGAGGAAGATATAAACCTAACTCATAACTTTAAATGTAAATTGATTAAACAATCTAATAAAATGAAAAAAATATCGATAAATTGGATAAGAAAATAAAACTCTATAGTATATTGCTTACAAGAAATGCATTTAAAAAACAAAAAATTAGGAGTTCAATTTCTGGGAGCTCAGGTGATGAAGTAAGAAGTAAGTTGCTCTCATCCTCCCTTAATGACTTCTGAATACCCAGAAAATATCACCCCAGGAAAAGCCCTGAAACAGCTGAACCAGCAGAAAGAAGGGTTACAGCAGTCTTGTTGCCCAGGAAGCTTGGGAAATTACCAGGAAAAGCTCCTTTTGCTCTGGGGAGTGGGAGCAGTACAGGATGAGAGTCATCCCAACAAACCAGCCACAAGCCCCACCTCAGCAAGGCAATAGGAGATCCTGAGCCCCAGGGTGGTGGAGCAGGCAAGTGACAACACCAGAACCCTCAAGTGCCTCAGCACATGGAGGCCAACAGGTAGACACCAGCTCAGAAAACCACCATATGCACCAGTGTTCTCCAGGGTGAAAGGGAGGAAAATGGAGAGGGCTGATAGAAGGGAGAGACAGACTGAGAGAGGCAGTGGTTGAAACCAAAACTCTAGTGAGGAGAGAAAGTAGAGAGAAAAGCATAAATAGGGTAGAGGGGAATAGGATGGAGAGAAAGACACAGACAGTATTCATAACTGTGAATGTGAATGGTATGAACTCTCCTATAAAATGGAAGTGGATAGCAGAATGAATTAAGAACCATAATCCTACAATATGTTGTTTACAAGAAAGCTTTGAAGCAGAGGGATACACACCAAATAAAGGTAAAAGACTGGAGCAGAATATATTATGCTTCAGCTGCAGTAAAAAGAAGTAGGGTTAGCAATCCTGACATTAAATAGAAAAGTTTTTGCACAAACAAAGCCAATACAGCCAGGATTAGAAGGCAAGCAGAAAGCTGGGAAACAATTTTTACAACCAGTGTCTCTGATAAAGGTCTTATTTCTAATATATATAGAGAGAACTGAGTCAAATATATAAGAATACAAGACATTCACTGACTGATAAATGGTCAAAGGATATGAATGGGCAGTTTTCAGAAGAAGAAATTAATGCTATCTATAGTCATATGAAAACAATATGCTTTAAATCACTATTGATTAGAGAAATGTAAATCAAAATGACTCTGAGGTACTACATCATATCTATCAGATTGACTAACATGACAAAAGAGGAAAATGAGAGGTGCTAGAGAAGATGTGGAAAAATTAGAAGAGTAATGCATTGTTGGTGGAGTTATGAACTGATCCAACCATTCTGGAGAGCAATTTGAGACTGTGTTCAATGGGCTATAAAATTGCACATACCCTTTGACCTAGCAATACCACTTCTAAGTCTGTGTAAAGTCAATCATATGCAGTTCTCCTGAGAACTGCTGCTGTGAATAACTTTAAGAATCTAATCACATAGTATAATGGACTCTCTAATTATTCAGCAATAAAATAAAGCAAAGTATTCAAGAAACTAAAGCACAACATTCACAACATTATAACATAATAACATATTACTAAAATGGCCACATAGTCTTAAAAACCCTATTATTCAGCAACAAACAATCTCCTTAATCAATATAAAGTACCCATCTAAAGTCTTCTTTCATCTTGATTGGAAGCTGACATCCAACCATTCCTAAGCCAATAATCCTTAAAATGTAATCATCCTTAAGGTGTAGTGGAAAGTAGAAAGACCATCCTCCTCTAGGTCACAGTAAGTTACAGTATCATCAACACTGAGTACTCAAGTAAAGGTCCTTTAATCTTAACCTGAGGCTGACTTCCAAACTCCATGACTCCTCTTCCATGCTCCCAGATCATGCCTGGATTCACCCTACTGTTTCCTGTGTTTACAGGTAGGCAGCCCTCAGATTGCAACTCATAGGGTCTAATCCACCTCCAAACTCTTCACAGTTTCTGTTTCTAGGAAAACAAAGATTAACAGAGCCACAACAATATTTACACACATTAAGATTGACAAAGTCACAAGAACATTCACACACATTGCCAGTACAGTCACCTCAATTCACTGTCTGTTTAAGAAATCAACACAAATCAACAGTGTTTCTGTCTGACAAAGTAACACAATTCAACAGACAGAGGGTTTCTGTCTGACAAAGTAACACCAACACAGAACAACAGATAGAACAACAGACAGAGTGCTGACATTACAATCATCCTCTCTCTCAGTTCTGCTTGGTCCCAGCTCATGCTTGAGCTTTTATATGCTCTGTTCCACCTTCTTCTTCCTCCCATCCTGTTCTGCTCTTTTGGCAAGTTCCTCCCACCATGGACTCCATGTGATAACATTAGGCCTACTAAGGGCAGAGAAGGTCTCCAAACTCCCTTAGGTCTAGTAAGGGCAACACAATGTATACTGTTTCCAACAAATCAAAAGTGAGGCTCAAAGGCACTTGATTAGTTGAAACAGGGAACAAAATACTACTTTGCTTGCCATTAAACTAATTGAAACAAGAAACAAAACACTACTTTGTTTGCCATTACAGTCTGTATCCCAAAGAAATTATAAAAATGTGAAAAAAAACCCCACATCTACAAAAATATTCATAGCAACTCTTTTTGTGGTGACAAAGAATCAGGAATTAAGGGGATGTCCATCAGTTGGGGAATGGCTAAACAAGTTGTAGTATATGAATGTAATGGAATATGATTGTGCTGTAAAAATGATGAGCAGGCAGACTTCAGAAAAACCTGAACTGATATTGAGTGAAGTGAGCATAACCAGGAGAATGTTGTACACAGTAACAGTCACATTGTGTAGATGACTGACCTTTATAGACCTAGCTCTGCTCAGCAATTCAATGATGTAAGACAATTCCAAAAGACTCAGGATGGAAAATGCCCTCCACATCCAGAGAAAGAACTTTGGCATCTGAATGCAAATGGAAGCATATTATTTGCTCTCCTTTTGTTTTTGTTTTTTTCTTCTTTCTTGTGGTTCCTCTCATCAGTTTTAATTCTTCTTTACATCATCTCTAATGTGAAAATATGTTTAATATGAATATATAAGTAGAGCCTATATCAGATTGCATGCTGTCTTGGGGAGGGTGGGAGAGAAAACTCAAAATCTTATGGAAATGAATTTTGAAAACTAAAAATAAACAAATTAATTATATATGAAAAAAAACAAAGACAACACAAAATAAAACTGAATGGATATAATTTTTTATTATAGATCAAGTGAATCCAAAAATGTAGAATATGCAACCATTCTGACAAAGAAAAAAGAAACATTCCAAAAAAAGGATAAACAAGGAAATGAGATTATGCTAAAAGGTACATAGAATACAAACCAATATCTGCAATAAACTTAGATTCTCCAAATATCTGAATATGTAAGTTCAAAACAGAAAAATTTGAGTTACAAGGAAACAGACAAACAAAATAGTTATATGAGGCATCATTATCTTTATACTTTGGATGTCTAGCAGAAAGACTGAAAAGGAAAATGCAAACTTAATTTGCTAATGAAACTAGATTAAAAAGCCTTATGACCTCTTTTAAATGTGACACCATAAATACACATATTTCCCAACATTATCAAAATTGACTATGTACTATGGCTCAGAGATATGGAAAACAATGTAAAAAAGGCAGATATAGCTAAAACAGCTTCTGAAGATGAGAATCAATGAAAATAGAAATGGCTTCATGGACTACAAACAAAAGCTACAACTCAAATGGAGACTTAACAATGAAATCTGGATAATGAGTAGGTAAAAAATTAATCATAGCAACAATTCATAGCTATGTAAAAGAAAATGATAATTATCAAGAAACACAAATTTTCTGGGATGCAGCTAAATAGTCCTCAGGAAAAATCTTATGCTTACAAATATATGTTAACAAAATTGAAAAAAAGAGGCTTAATTAACTGAATATGTTTTTTTAATAGAAAACCAACAAACTTAAAATAAGCACAAAAGAAGACATAGTACAATTAGAGAGGAAATAGATAAATTGCAAAAGAAAAGAATCCCATAGAAATAACAATCAAAAGTAAAAGATGGCTCTTTGAAAAGACTAATGAAATTGATAAACCTTTAGCTAATATGATTAAAAAGAAGGGAGCAAAAAAAATCATGTCAATTAAATAGTCAGTTTAACTAGGTGGAATCAAAGCAAACCAGAAGAAATAGAAGGAATAATCAGAACCTATTATGCAGTTATATTCTAACAAAACTGAACCCCAAAGAAATAGAATATCTTCAAAAATATAAAATACCCAAACTATCAGAAGATTAATGATCTTTAAAAACTAAATATTAGAAAAAGAAATAGATATAGATATAAAGGAACTACTAAAGAAAAAAAAACCTGTTTCTGATAGATTTGCAAGAGAATTCTAGCAAACTTTTAAAGAAGAATAAGTACCCATATTTTACAAACTATTTCCAAAAGTTGAGAAGGAAAACACCTTATGAAACAAGATAGTTTCAGTAACTAAACTATAGAAGGATAAAACACAGAAAGAAATCTACAGGTCAGCATGATTAATGAACATTGAATCCTAAAATTTAAACAAAATCATATCTCACAGACTACAGAGATTCATTCAAGAAATCATACATTGTGTCAAGTGAGATTTATACCAAAGATGCAAGAATTTTCAACATTAGATGAACAAAATACATAATTAAGCATATTACAAACCAAAACATCCAGCGCCACATTATAATCTCAATAAATATAGGACCTTAACATTGTAATGGAGGAGACAACATAAACATAAATATGCATGCAAAATACCCAGAGTAGATGAATGGTAACATTAGAGGGGAAATTCTTATTTAATTGTTGCACTCATCTATTTATAGAATCTTCACAATTGGAGCCATGGTAAGAAAAGTGGCAGATTAGAAGGTATAGCCTCATATATCCATCTCAGACCAGAGCATATTATGAATAAATATTGTCAAAGAGCAGAAATGGCATGTTGTAGGTCAGTTTTCTGAGTACTCTCAATGATGTGAAGTCATGTGGAATTCCATTCTATAGGCTTAAGTTTCTCCCCAGTGGCTATAACAGTCATGTATGTTTAAGGAAAATATAATCAAACTATTCAAAGGAAATCTAGTTACAGAGAGTTCAGGAGGGCTTTTAAGAGGGAAATATTGACAGCATGAGAAAAAGATACATTTCTCTTCTTCCCAGAGAGCTATTTTTTCTTTCTTGTTACTGTCTTTCTTACAGCATAGTAATTTTTAAAGATGTGTTTACCTTCTGAATTATTTTAATTTGACCAAGGAATGAGGAAGAGGAAAGACACTGAGGAGACAGTATGGGCACTGCTTAAGAAATTGGAGCAGATTGTCATTTTAGAAATCATCTTTTCCTGAGATAATAGTACTTGGAGATCCTAGTGGGCCGGTGGACAATGATTGTGGCCAAAGAAAGCTGAGAAAAGAGCCAAATTCAAGGTCTAACTTGGCTGTTTTCTCTGAGGCTAAAATATAGTCTTAGCCATTGGAGCTGAATGTACATGAAGAAGAAAACACATAGCATGACCCATAAAGTTGCTCTGTCTGTCAGGAAGGCATGCCAGGCAATTTCCAGGTTTGGCTTTCTTCTACTAAGATGCTCAGTTTTACTCAAATGAATGTCTAAGCCTAAGCCCAGAGGAAAAGAGCTTTCTTGGATTGCCCAGTCTTCTCAGGAAAATTATACCCTGTCAATAGTAATTTTGTATATGTATACTGGGAACCTTTAAATCAATCAACCAAAAGAGCTTATTAACTGCCTAGTATGTAGCAAATTTTGTGATAGGTTTTGGGGATACAAACACTCCAAATTAAATGGCTCTTGCTCTCAAGGATCTTACATTTGATTGGAGGAGGCAGTTTGTAAATACATACACACATACATACATGTACACACATATGGAAAGATATATACCCATGTATATGTACATAAACATGCATACATGCATACACATATCTATATATTTATCTATATATCTACATATAGATATAATTCAATGTAGGTGGGGTGAGGGAAGGGGCAGAGAAGGGACTAACTATTGCAAGATCAGGAAACACTGCATGTAGATTATGTTTCAGCTGAGGTTTGAAGATCATGAGGTATTTTATAAAGTGGAGGTAAAGAAGTACTGGTTTTTGGATTTTTTCTGATATTTCACTTGTAGGTAATGGGGTTTAGCATCTAACATAACACTTGTATCTCTCTCTCTCTCAATCTCTCTCTCTCTCTCTCTCTCTGTCTCTCTCTGTCTCTCTCTCTCTCTCTCTCTGTCTCTCTCTCTCTCTCTCTCTCTCTCTCTCTCTCTTTTTTTCTCAATGGGTTCATTCACCCCAGCTCCATATAAGAGAAGGGCAGTTAACAGTTATCAAAGTGCTACAACTCATTCTCAGAATCCTAGAGGTAATCCTAGTTTGGGGAAAATATATATCTACACTTATATTTGCAGCAATGTGTTCGTTTCCCATTTACATAAATGAGTCAGAATATCACCATTAATACGAACATGAAATAGCTACTAAATAGTAAGCAAAAGCAGGTTGATCAAAACATGACATATTAAATAAAAAGCAAAATCAAGAATTATTAAAACATAGAAGCCCACTTTTAAGAGTTAATCATACTATCTCATCAATATCAGTTGGTTGTTGTACTTCATTCTCAAAGAGGACCAAAATGGCATTACTATGTTGGAGTCAATGTACAGTGTGACTGACTGTGGCTGGTCAGACCAATATGAGCTTGGAAAGCCCTAACACAGGTTGGGTGCAAATACTCCATGTGCACTTTTAAAGTAGAGATGTCTCTACATTTACACATCTCACATTTCTTTTGAGCTACTGCAGTTTTACTCTACTAATAGAGCACAGTGCTTTTTTTTTTTTTTGCTTTTTGGAGGGCAGTTGGGGTTAAGTGACTTGCCCAAGGTCACACGGCTAGTTTTTTGTGTGTGTGTGTGTGTGTTAAGTGTCTGAGGCCGGATTTGAACTCAGGTACTCCTGACTCCAGGGCTGGTGCTCTATTCACTGCACCACCTAGCCACCCCAGCACAGTGCTTTCTTTGATGTGGGCATGCCTTGTTGAGCAGTCTTCTGCCATTGTCTCCTATGTCTCACAACTGATTGCAAAGTTCTTCTAAGAGTCCATAGGAGTGTTCTTGTATTGCTTCTTCTGACTACCATGTGAGCACGCACCTTATGCAAATTCTCCA
>CM053593.1:294559969-294575665 GCA_028646575.1 Pseudocheirus occidentalis
GGGATTTACAGTGGGATTGCTGTTTTGGGGTTGGGGCAGGGGCAAGATGGGGAGAAAATATGTAATTCAAAAATGTAATGAAAATGAATAATATAAACAAGAAAACAAATAAAAACTAAATTTAAAAAAAAGGACTGACAGTAAGAATGCCAGGGAGAGCTGACATCCTATATGATGTCACTATGGCATGGTGCTTCATAAAGAGGAAAATAGGAATTTGACAGGTGACCATCAGTCCACCCTTCAGGTACCCTTGAGTGAATGCAATTTATAAAGATTCTTGGATCCATTTGCCCTCCTGAAGATGATATTTAATTGATTTTTAGACCAAATTCAATTAAATTCATCTGCTATTTTTCTTAAGAAGCAACTAGGATATAGGATAGAGGATAGAGGATAGAGGGTCTTCTTCAGAGCAAGGAAGAACAGGGTTCAAGTCATACCTGTGACATGTAATAAGTATCTCTCTGACCCTGAGCAAATTTTTTTAGAGGGGGAAAGCAAGACAATTGGGGTTAAATGATTTGCCCAAGGTCACACAGTGTGTCAAGTGTCTGAGATCAAATTTGTACTCAGATCCTTCTGACTCCAGGGCTGGTGCTCTATTCACTGCACCACCTAACTGCCACATCCCTGAGCAAATTCTTCAACCTTTCAATGTACTAGGCAGCCCTCTCAGACTCTAAGCAGCAGAGCTGTTTTCAATCTGCATGACTAGAGGGAATTTCCACTTCAGGTAGTTCCCTGCACTGTAGAATCCATTTCTATTTTGTTGTTGTTTTTAAGGTTCGTGTATTAAGCATCTCAGTAAATAGAGTTCTATTTACTGTGGATGCAAAATTTAGGAATTCCATGAGATGCCATGCTGTCTCTAGAGTCAGGTGAACCGGGTTTGAATCACAGTGGTACTGCCTATTTCACCTTGGGCAAGTTTCTTCTTTCTCATCTGTTAAAAAAAAGGGTATTGAATATGGTAACTTTTAACACCTCTTCTAGCTCAAAATCTAGGATATGGAGAAAATTGAAGACTATAAAGAATTAACCTGCTGATTTTTCTAGGCTAAGTCAACTTTCCCCTTTTGAAAGGTACATTAACAGAGCAAACTTTTGATACTTTGGCAGATCTGTGAGCCCATCAATATTGGTATGCCCTTCCAGTGATTCTGATTGCATCACATTCTTCCCTTCCTCCTTCCTATGTATGGACAAATCAGTTTTCCAAATGCTGGATATACAAAGTTCTAAAGACAATTAGATTCTACATTCAGGGAACTTATATCACTTTCAGATGTTGCTTAACAAACCTTCAAAATATTTTTGTACCAAAAATTGTTGTCAATCATATTTGTAGAAAAGTTTAAAATTTTTTCATGTCTACCCAAAGCATTAGTCATTTACAAATTTTTCTCAATGCTTCCCACACTTACCATAGTTATTTTTTTTTTACCAGGCCTATAATTTCATCAGTGGGTAGAATTCCCAGCACCAGTGCTGATCAGCAACTCTTCTGTAACTTAGAGTCATAGAGATTTCTGTGGGTCACTGAGAGTTTAAGGGGCACTTGAATGCTCATGCAGCAAATTTGTCTCAGAGGTGAGACTCGAATTCTGGTCTGCTCTGAGCAGATCATTTATAAATTTTTTTTATCTGTAAAGTGAGAAGAATGTGATGGCTTCTGACATGCCTTTCCACTTCTTTATCTACTATATCATTCTTACATCATTGAAATTAAGGGTTCTAACCACTTTTTGGGTATTTATCACAGTTCTCTTTGACAGTCTGGTGAAACCTATGGATTTCTTTTCAGAATGCTGTTTATTGCCTACATTATGGTTAGATGTTAGTAGAAAATAAAGCTGTTTTTTCCTATTCAAGTTCACAAATCCCTTGAAATTGAAGAACCCCTAATTTAATTAATGAATAAGTGAGTGCTTATATATTAAATTGATGAGGCACTAGCATGATGGATAGAATATATATTTACTCTTTTTAAAAACCATTCTTAGATTGATATTTTTAAGACCTTGGACTTCTGATCCAGTCATTGCTTATATGAATGTCTGTTCACTGAATAAATAGTTTTATCCCTTTTCATATTGAAAAACAAAACAAAACAAAACAGAAGGAAATTGTTTTCTGACATGTCAGGTGGGAGTTTGACTGCTAAATGTCAGAGGAAAGTCTTCCAAAAATGTAAACAGTAGAAGAATGTGTCTCGTGGTACCTAGGAGCTGAATGACTCTGTATATCCATTTCTTTTATATCTATGCTTCCTGTGGGCACCTGGAACCTGTTCAGATCTTCTGGGCATTCTCCTAAATGTGGGACAAAACTTTGGAACAATGTGCTATCTTACCTTCTTGTTCATCTCTTTGAAGCATTGAGAAACTGGAACCAGCAGTAATAACTCCTTAGAACAAACCAGGTGATGCCTTAGCTTCAGGGCAGAAGTGAAGGGGGTGAATGAAGAGTTTCTTACAAGGAAAAGTCAGATTTTCTTAGTGTAATTTTATGTACACAGGAATCAGAAAAGGAAGTAGATCAGTCATGTTGTAAGATAAATGAATAGTCAAACTTCTTAGGGACCTAGATTAAGACCTTGGTCTATTGGGTAGTGGGCATTTGAGGGTTTATGGGAAGACATGGAAAGGGGTCAGAGAATGAGAAAATGTGTATAGTTACTCTTGGAAGGAATATTCAAATTGAGGAGATCACTGACGCCCAAAATTATTCAAATATAATTTGTTGAATCAGATGAGACATTACCAAGGAATCACACACTAGTTCGTGACTATTGGCTAGTTCTCTGTTCCTTAGTTCCTTTACTTGGCACAGGGTTAATTATTATGATGATTCTTATCATAATCCCATGTTTGGATCACAGGATCATAGCCTTAGAGCAGGAAGGGACATTGTAACTAATCTGTGTTCATTTTATAGGTGAATGAACTGACCTTATATTTGTATGGAGCTTCACAGTTCATAATTCTCTTAGGGACTTAATTTCACTTGTTCCTCACAACACTTTTGGTAAAATAGAGTATATATACATATATATATATATATATATATATATATATACAGATATATACAGATATATACACATACATATATACACACACATGAATACATTTATATTATATACACATATGTGTATATATGTACACATATACCCTAATATGTACATAAATGTATGTATTCATAGTATTTACATATCTACTCTATATATTCTCCATCAGTATATATGCATGCATACATATATCCACATATTCATGTAATATATGTATACATGCCCTTATTTATATAAACATACATACTTATATTTACACACACTTTATCTATCTATCTATGCTAAATTGAGCATAGTTTTTGAAGGAAGGTTCTAAGATAAAGGAGGACTGAGGAAGATTTCCTGTAGAAGGTGGGATTTTAAGCTAAGACCTGAAGGAATCCAAGAAACCAGGAAACAGAGAAGGTAGAGGGAAAGAGTTCCAAGTATGGTGGTTTCATTGATCTTAACAGGAAAGTTAGGAAGAGGGGAAGATTTTTGGGGAAAAATAATAAGTTCAGTCTTAGAAATGCTGAGTTTAAGGTATCTGAAGAATATTATTTGTAGCTGGAGAGCTGAGCCTGTCTTGAGATTACAGGACAGGTTAGGGCTAGACAAAGAAATCTGAAAATAATCTGTATAATAATGAAAATTGAATCCATTGGAGCTGATAAGATCGCCAATTGCAATAGTATAGGAGAAAAGAAGAAGGTCCAGTACATATGTTTGAGGCACACATACATTTAGAGGGTATGATGAGTATAAAAATCTAGAAAAAAGTGAGAAATATCAATCAGACTAGGAAAGGAGGAGAGCCAGGAAAGAGGAGTATAATGGCAAGCAAAGAAGTACTTAATTCCAATCAGTTGACATCTTGTTTTAGTTCAAGTTTCTTTTGAACCTTGCCCATGATTGATTGTATCAAGTCTTTGTTGAGAAGCAGAACTTGTGAACCCTAGAACTTGTGAACTTCTGTTGCTGATGCAACAGGAAGGAGAAGAACTAATGACTATATATAAGGAGAGGCCCAGACTGGAGAGAGCAGAACTGAGAAGAACTGAGAAGAGAACTGTCATGGTAGCAGAGTCAAGAAGGAGAAAACTTGGGGTATTCCAGCACTCTGTTTGTCTGTTATGTTTGTGTTGATTTTTGCTTGTGATACTTTGTACAGAAGCCCTGGGACCTTACTGTAAGCCCTGAAAGAGAATTTTCTGGTTGTCTATTTACAGAAGTCCTGGAAGAGGGTTTTGGAGATCCTGAGACTTTACTGAAGATTTGGATTGACCTCTTTGACTTTGTTTGTGGGTCTCTGTTGATTTCACAGGCAGATAGTGAATTGATGATGGTGTCTGCAATGTGTATAGATGTTGTTTTGGCTCTTTTAAGCTTTGTCTTCCCAGAAACAGGAACTGTGAAGTACTTACGGTGGACTGGACACTGAACTTCAGTGTGGAATGGGAACTGGATGAGGAACTGGACAAGGAGCTGGACAAGTTGCTGAGAGATATTTGCCTTTGAATCCAGGTGACAGTTGGATTGAATTGGGCAGGAGCTGGAACCATGGAATCTTGGAGCCAGCCTCCGCTCAAGATGAAAAGACCTCTTTTAGAGTACTTAATGCTGACTGAGAAGATTATGATTTACTGTGGCCTAGGGGGAGAACTTTGACCTTTGTGCTTTGTGTCCCTTAAGGAGGCTTGCTCAGTTTATTACTGAATAAGTAGAGAGGTCACTATATTATGTAATTGGAACCTTGAAGCAGTTCACATCAGTAGTCCTCCAGAAAGCTGCTCATGCTTGGCTTTACAAGGAATGTCATGAAAATCTAGAAAGAAGAGAGTATGTGGGAGAAAAAGGTGATCAACAGTATCAAAGTATGCAGAGAGGTCAACAAAGATGAGAGCTGAGAAAAGGCCAATAGATTTGGAAATTAAAAATAATTGATAACTTTGGAAAAAAAGGAGTTTCAGGTGGGTGATGAAATTGGATGCCAGTGTGCAGAATTAAGAGAAGAGTAAGAAGAAAGAAAGCAGATGTACGAATTGTAGAAGTCCATGTCAAAGATAGTAGCTACAAGAGGGTAAGAGGGATATGAGATAAGAGCTGGTGGGAATAGACAGATTTTCATAAGTTTCTTTTTAGTTTAAAATATTTATTTTATTAAATATTTTCCAATTATATTTAAATTTCTTTAACATTTATTTTTGAAAATTTCAAGTTTCAAATTTTCTTCCTTCCTTTTACCCCTCCCCAAGCTCTTGAGAAGGCAAGCAATGTGATATCAATTACATATGTGAAATCAGACAAAATGTATTTACAATAGAAAACATTCAAATAACCCCAAGAAAAATGAAGTGAGGAAATCATGCAGCATGGTATAGAGCAGTGGTTCTCAACCTTCCTAATGCACAACCTTTAGTACTCATATGTGGGCATATCTGTATGTGGGTGGACCCGCCTGGAGACAGATAGAGGAGCGGTGTCTCGGTTCCTAAGATCATTGGAAATGGGTGTTTTCCGATGGTCTTAAGTGATGCCTGTGACTCCTGTGAAAGAGTTGTTCAACCCCCAAAGGGGTCATGACCCACATGTTGAGAACCACTGGTATAGAGGAAAGGACACTGATCAGGGAGTCAGAAGAAGTGAGTTTCCTTCCTAGATTATCTTTATCACAGACTTTTCCTTAATTTACTCATTTGTACAGTGAACGAATTTCAAACTAGATGACCATTAAAACAACTGCCTTCTCTAACCTTTTGTATTTTTATGGATCCTTCCAGCTTTGATATTCTTTGTTCTATAATTCTGAGATCTGACAGGCTATGTTCTAATAGCAATAGTAGCTAGTATTCACATGACACTTTATGATTGACAAAGTACTTGATGTGTTATTTAATCTGCATAATAACCCTTAGGTTGATAGGTACCATTATTATCCCTATCTTATAAATGAGAAAACTGAAGCAGACAGAGATTTAGTGACTTGTCTAGGGCCATGCATCTGGTAAATGTCTAAGACTGGTTTTAAATTCAGATCTAACATTCCATCCACTGCACTGTCTAGATGCCTTTATTCAGTGATTTTTAGGTTCTTTCTGGCTCTGAAATTCTATGTTCTTTGGTTCTTAAGGACCCCTCCAATTCTGCTAGTCTATACTATGGAATTCTTTTAACATTTTTTAAATAGCAATTTATTATTCATTTGTTTTTATCATTCATTAAAACAATGAGTTTTGAATTTTCTTTCTTCCTCCTGATCTCCCCCCCCAATGAGAATCCAAGAAATATGATATCAATTATACATGTGAAATCATGCAAAATATATTTCCACACTAGCCATGTTACCAAAAAAACCCCAAGAAAAATAAAGTGGAAAAAATATGCTTCGATCTTCACTCAGATTTCATTGGTTCTTTCTTTGGAGGTGGATAGCATTTTTTCATCATGAACTTTTTGGATCTTTATATAGCTGAGAATAGCAAAGTAGTTCATAGTTGATTATATAATATTGCTGTTACCATGTACAGTGTCCTTCTGGTTCTCCTCACTTCACTTTGCATCAGTTCATATAAATCTTCCCCTTGGTAATTTCTTATAGCACAATAATGTTAGACCACAATAATATACTACAACTTGCTCAGCCATTCCCCAACTGATAGGCATCCTCTCAATTCCCAATTCTTTACTACCACAAAAAGAGTTATATATATTTTGTACATATAGGTCCTTTTCTTTTTCCTTTTCCTTTAGTTTCTTTGGGATACAAACCTAATAGCAGCATTGTAGGTCAAAGGGTATGTACAGTTTTGCAGTACTTTAAGCATAGTCCCATATTTTTTTTAGCTAATTGATCTTGTGCTCTGAAAACATGTATTTTTCTTTTTCCTACTTTTTGAAAAAAAACACATTAATATTTCTATAGATGCTTGAGGATGATGGTCCCTTGATTTAATTAGTTTTTCATAAGTTTTGGTAAAAAATATTTCAAATCCGCTATGTTTCATTCTGTAGTTATAAAAGCATATTTTAAAATTGCTGTGACATATATATATATATATATTATTTTAAACAAATATCCTTCTCATTGTTTGATTTCAGGATCACAGTGGTTATCTTAATATACATGACCACAACATTTGCCTCAGTTGTTTTGTGTTTTATATGTCTTGACTACAATATGCGAAGGTATTTGAAAATATGGCTTTTGTCTCTTGGTTCATGTTGACCTTTGGATTCAGACTCACAGTCTTTAGTATCTATCTTTACTTAGTCTATTATCATGATAACTGTATGATCTAGGAACAATGTTTCATTATTAGAAATGTTAATAAATGGAAATAATATAGATGTGAAAAATTTCAACACCATTTATAAAGTAAAAAGTTAAAATATATAGTTAAGAATTTTATAAATACTTATGGATAACTTTTTACATGCTGAATTGGATATTTGGTTTTAATTTTTAAGAAGAAAAGGATACATCGGAGATGTAAATAACGAAGTTTCATCTGTTTTAAAGGGATTTGTGATATTCAGTGAGATTATTTAGTTGTCTTAGTAAGGAACATACTGTTCTAATACAGTGATACTCAAGCATTCTGAAGTTATTAACTATTTCTTAATACCACCCCTCCCTATAATTGAAATGTGTTGCAACCAATTTTAAGAATGGGGAAGAGCACTACCTATAAACTTTTGTGATCACAAAGGCACAACAGTGTGTTGCAAGAGCTGTCCTAGAGAAGAAATAAAACAAATTTAACATTGGGTAATTATAATGAACAAGTTCAGCCCCTTAGGAGAGATATGATGTTTTGTTTACTTTTGATGAACTGCTTTAAAAAAATCTTCTTTGATCCAAATGATGACTCTCTGGATGGGAAAGTAGAGGACTATATAGGGAAATGAAGGGAATATAAAGCAAAAGATATCAGTACAGATTTTGAAAATTTTAAAAAACCAATGTCACATGCAGATCTATAACATGCTATGGTAACACACTTAATTTTTTTCAAAATCCTTATAGTAAAAAAAAAATTCAATTATCTATCTACATATGTGTAGGAAATATTCTATATGTTTTTTGGAATGCAAAAATGAATAAAATGAGGGTCAAATACTTAAGAAACTTACAATCTAATTGGAGTGGTCAGAAGGCTTCTTATTTCAGTATGACATCTTTATTCTATAGATACTCACATATGTACATACTATTTCTCCTGGTAAAATAAGTCTCTTGAGACTATGGGTTGTTTATTTTACATTTACATTCCCAATGTTCATCACATAGTAAACACCTAATGCATGTTGAATGCATTAAAATGCAAACAAAGCTATTGAATAATTCAATTTCTCCATGATCAGTGGAAAAATGGAGTGGTATAAGGGGTAGGATTTAATATGCTGCTCAAGGGATGACTTTTGGAAGGAATGAGGACAATTGAGCATGAAGAATGTCATGAACCAAGTTGTAGAAATGGGAAAGCTTGTTTGGGAGACATTATACATTCTCTCTGCCTCCTCAATATTTTCTAAGCCATTTCTATGTCAGCGATGAGCAGAAATTCAGGGATGCTAAATTAAGTTTTAAAAATCACTCTAAGTGTAAAGTGGGAAAGAATATCCTTAAAATTCTATTTCATTTGATGACGTTTTTTATTTCTGTAATTTCCATGTCAAATAAAAATGTGGCTGTGGCTTTTCTTAAGCCTGCTATCTGACTAGGCTTTATGCTCTGGAATCTCAATATGACCCCATTTGCTGCAAAAGAAAATCCAGTATCAGGCATAGTTATTTTGGAGCCCATCCCAATGAATTGATTTATTGAAATGTTGTAATTTTTAATAATTCAGTCTTAGAGCCTGAATCCAAGGATTTGCAACAATATAGAAATTAATGGTAGGAGACATCAGCTTGATTTGTGTAAGAGTACATATTACCTCAGGCCTTTGAAATATCTCATAAAAGTCACAAAATCTCAGAACTAGAAAGGTCTTCAGATGCTATCAAATGTAACTGGTATCTAAACAAGACTATCTTCTCCAACATACCAGATAAGTTGTCATCCAGCCTTTTCTCAAAACCTTTGAATGAGGTAAAGTATAAACTCATTATTGCCCAAGGCACTGCATTCTACTTTTAGATAGTTCTAATTGTTAGGAAACCTTTTCTTAAATTATTATTTTTTATTTTTAAACATCAAGCCAGTTCCTGCAGCTTTTGTTGCAGAAGTTCTAGTTCTTCTCATGGAAAAGAACAATTCTATTCCTTCTTTCACATAAGAATCCTTAAAATTCTTGCAGTCCATGGTACTGTCCATCACCCTAAATCTTCTCTCCCAATACATCAATGAACGACTATTTATTATATACCTACCAGCTTTCAGGCACTGTTTTTGCCTGTAGAAGTAAAACTACAGTGAATCAAGCTTAATACTGAACTGTCAAACGTTAAAACTCTATGGCAGAGAATGCAAGTCAGATGGACTGGCCACACTGTACACATACCAAATGTATGTTTGCTTATAAGACTATTATTTTACAGAGAAGCAGACACTCACATGGTGGTTAGAAGAAGGAATACAAGTCTCTGAAGTGTACAAGGTCTCTCTGAAGAACTTTGGGATAAATTGTGAGGCAGGGGAGACAGTGGCACAAAACCCATGAGATGTGCAAATTTAGAGACATGTCCACTCCAAATGATCACATAGACTATTTGTGCCTAACATGTGGTAGAACCTGCTGAACTTGTAATGGTCTGATCAGTCATGGTCAAACATACTGTACCTTGACCCTGACATAGTGATGTCATTTTGGTCTTCTTTGAGCATGGAGGATAACAAACACCATATTGTATTTGGGGAGATACAATACACATATGTACATACATAAAAATATAAAATTAATACAAAGTCATAAATTCAATGTAGTCAAAGAGGAAGGGCACTGGCAGCTGGGAAGTTTAGGATAGGTGTTTTTCTAAAAGGTGATGTGTGGATTAAGTCTTAAAGGAAGAAAAGGATTCAGTGATGTGGAGATGAGAAGAGAATAGATTGCATGCATGATGGAATGCTGTTACTAAGGAGCAGAGAGAACATTTTAACTGGACCACAGAATGTAGGATGGTGAGCTCTTTTAATTGATTTTCATATAGCTAACATCTATATAGTGCTTTAAGACTTGCAAAGCACTTTATATCTTATCTCATTTGCTCTTCTCTATAATACTACAAGGTGGGCACTATCATTATCTCCACTGAGGCCAAGAGAGGTTAAGTGACTTGCCCAAGATTTCAGAACTAATAAGTGTTGGAAGCAGGATCTGAACACAGGTCTTTTGATGCTAAGTTTAATGTTCCATCCACTGTTCCACCTAGTTATGATCTTCAGGCTTTTCATCATCATGTCTCCCTCTTTTTGGACACTTTCCAGTTTAACACTGTCCTTCCTAAAATATGGTGCCCAGGACAGAAAGTTCTAGTTCTGGTCTGATCAGGACAGAGCATAGCAAGAGTATCACCACACTAATTGTGGATGCTGTACATCTCTAATTACTAGCAAAAGCCCAAAGAGTTTTTATTGGTGGCCATACCACAATATTGACTCATATTGAACTTTCAACACACTAAAGCTCCTAAATCTGTTCACACAACTGCTACCCAAGTCCTGAGTTCCACATCTTATAGGGTTGAAGTTCATATGTTTACCTCAAGCCTAAGACTGTACATTTATCCCTATTTAATTAAATATTTTTTTATTTGCTTTGATGTTCTGACCTGTCAAGAAACTCCTCAGTTTGTATCATCTATTAATTTTTATTAACATGCCATCTATGTCTTTATTAAATAGCATAAGATCAAAGGCAATGCTAACAGAGACCTTCTAGGTTGTCAAAGAGTCATTAATGGCTGTTCTTTGGGGCTTATTCTTGGAATTCAACCAGTTTTGAATCCACATAATTGTACTTTCATTTAGCTCTCATTCCCATCTTTTTCACAAGTATAATATTAATGACTTCATGAAATGCTTTTCTAATGACTGGGTAAATAACATCCATTAAATTTACCTTGAGCTGTCATTTGTGTAATTCTGTTTAAAAAAAGAAAAAAGGAAATAAATTCAGTCTGGAGTCACATTTTGTTTTTTACAAAAATCACATCGAATCTGTATTTATTAACTATGCTTTTAATAATGCTTAAGTGGATATGTGGATATGTGGTTTTATTGATTTGGAAATTCCCTTCAAATAATGCAGATTGTGATCCATTTATTCTTGCTTATCTTGTCCAACTCTCATTCATGTCTTCCCATAAATTCACATTAGGGAATTTACCTAAAGTGCTGGAGGCCTTAATTTCTGATATCCCAAGGGTACCAGTGGAATATTTGAGTAATTGGCTCACTATTCTTTTCCCTGACTCCATGAACTTTAATAATTTGTTTTGGAATGTTTCCAAGAATTGAATTAAAACTTAATAATTTGTTGACTACACCATCTTTCCTTCTTTGAAAACAGGTACATTTGTGCTCCAGCAGTCCAATGACACCTTTCTTATTCTGCACAATCTTTATGTACATACATGTATATACACATACATGTGTATGTATATTCACACATGTATGCATATATATTTAACAAATATGAATATTCCAGTATACAAAGAACAAAAAGAGATTACTAAGGAAATTGAGTTTGTTATATGGGTTTTTAAGTGAATGTTAAATATAGCACAACGGTAATAAAAATTTCTTTGTTTCTGAGCCCATCTGAACCTCATTTCGTTTAATTTTGAGGATCTAAAAAAGTTTTATTTTTAAATTTCACTTTTTTAATGAGCAAAAATCTATTTTATTTCACTCTCATCTTTATTCCTTCCACTTTGTAAGAAAAATAAATATACATAGTCAAACAAAACAAATCCTTGCATTAGCCATGCCATCCCCCCTTCCCCACCAAATTTATCTCAATCTATACACTGTTTCCATCACTTCTCTGTCAGGAGGTGGACAGCACATTTCAACAATAATCTCAAAATTGGTTTAATCATCTCACTGATAAGAGTTCTTAAGTCTTTCAAAGTTTTGGTCTCTAAAATGTTGTTTTAAATTGTTCTGCAGATTCTGTTCACTTTGCATCAGTTCATAAAAGTCTTCTCAGATTAAGGATAGAGTATTTTTGCAATATATTTTTATGACAATTTATGCAGCTGTTCTCCAATTGATAGGCACCCCATTAGTTTCATGTTCTTTGTCACTACAAAAAGAGATGCAATAAATAATTTTTTACTTATGAGTCCTTTCCCACCTTCATTGATCTCTTTGGGGGTATAGACCTAGAAATAATATTACTGTGTCAAAAGCTATGTATAGTTTGGTAACTTTTGGAACATTATTCTAAATTGTTTTCCAGAATTGTTAGACAAATTCATAGCTCTCTCAAGATTATATTAATGTACTTTCCCCTCCCCCCACAGCCTATATTTTCCTATTTTGTCAACTTTGCAAGTTTTCTAGGTGTGAGGTGAAACCTCAGAGTTTTAAAATTCTCACTTCTGTAATTATTGGGTTGTGTGAATTTGTGATTTGTTTTCACATAGTTATTGATAACCTAATTTATCCCTCTAAAATTGCCTATTCATATCCTTTGGCCATTTATCAATGGCCAGTTCTTATAAATTGGAATGAGTTCTCTATATAGTTGGAAAGGAAACCTTTACTTGACTAAGTTGTTCCACTTACTTCCCTTCTACTTTTGGCTACGTTGGTTTTGTAAGTGCAAAATTTTCAAACATTATTTAACTAAAATTTTGCATTTTCTCTTCTGTGATCCTTTCTATCCTTTCTCTGGCCACATATTCTTCTCCTTTCCATAGATCTGAAATGTAATTTCTTCATTACTACTCTAATTTGTTTTTGATATCACCTTTTATATCTAAGTCAAGTATTGATTTGGAGATTATCTCAGTAAACAGTGTGAGATTTTGCTCTATACCTAATTTCAACCTCTCCATTTCTGAACTAGTCAAATAATTTTGATCATGTATTGGTAGGACACCTTCCTTCCCACTTTCCCCCTCACTGTTTACCTTAAGATTCTCAACCTTTTGTTTCTTCAGATAAATTTTGTTTTTAGTATTTTAATATTCCTATAAAGTAATCCCTTGGCAGTTTGATTGTTGTGGCCCCAAATAAGTTAATTTAGGTTGTATTATTGTTTTATGTTGTCTTGGCCTACTCATGAACAATTTTTTTTCCAATTATTTAGGTCTGTTTTTATTCATGTTAAAAGTGTTGATATACTTCTATTCCTGTAGTTCCTATCTGTGTATTATTAGGTAGAAACTCCAAGTATTTTATACATTTTGTATTCACTTTAAATGGAATTTGCTATCTCTTCCTTCTAGGTTTTATTTGTAATATAAATGAATGTGTTAATTTATATGGATTTATTTTATAACTGCAAATCTTTTTTTCACTTTTTAGTTGAATTTCTAGAATTTTCTAAGTAAGCCAAAAAATCACCTGTACAAAGCAATAATTTTGTTTGTTCTTTGCTTATGCTTATTCCTTCCATTTCTTTTGCTCTTCTTATTACTATGGTGAGAAGTTCAAGCAATATATGAAACAACAGTGGCGATTATGAACAACATTGCCTTACTCCTAATCTTATTGTAAAGATCTCTGGCTTATCCTCATTACATAGAATTCTGGCTCTTGGTTTTGGATAGATATTATTTGTACTATTAATTCAGCCAACAAACATTTATTATGTCCCAGGTACTGTGCTTAACACTGGAACACAAATATAAGAAAAAAAATCAGAGGATGGCTACAAAATTTGAGTTACAGGGTGGCAGAAGTTTTTGAAGCATAATGGAAAGGTCCAGAAGATTATAGCCTGATGGGGAAAATGAAGTGGCGGCTGATCTCAACACTTTCCGTGAATGGACATTTTGGGAGCAGGTCTCTACCTTCTAGTAAGAAATGTTCTATTTATTCTCATATTTTTTTCTAGTTCCTGTTGTTTTTTTTTAAACAGAAATGAGTATTATATTTTTGTCAGGTTTTCCACATCTATCAATGTATTATTTTTGTTATCCTTTTTATTAATACATTCTCTTATATAGACAGTTTTCCAATTATTTAACCAACCTTGCAATCCTGGAATAATTCTAACCTGGCCATAGTGTAGAATATTTATTATATGTTGCAGTAAGCTCTGTGTTAACATCTTATTTTAAAATTTTTGCATGAATATTTATTGGGAATATTGGACCATAGTTTTCTTTCTCTCTTTTGACTCTTAGGTTCATGTATCAGAACATTTTTGGATCATAGAAGGATTTTGGTAGGTAGAATTTTTTCTTTTCTTACCTTTTAAAACAACTTGTATAATAAAGAAATAAATTTTTCTTTAGATGTATGATAGAATTCATTTATAAATCCATGTGATCTTAGGCATTATTTTCCTTTGTGAGTTCATTTATGTATTTTTCAATTTCCTTAGACTGATTTATCTAATTTCTCTCTTTTTATTAATGTATGAATTTTAATATATTCTAAAATATTAATAATTTCATTTAAAATATCAATTTTATTAGCATCTAATTGCTAAAGTAGTCTCTAATAGTTCACTTTACTTCTTGATTTGTAGTGAATTTTTTTGTGTTAAATGCTGTTCATTTGGTTTTATTCTTTTCAAAAAATCAAATTAGCTAATTGTTTATTTCTATTCTATCATCACTCCTCCAAGAGAAAAAAAAGTTCCTACTTTCATTTATTAATTTAGTGTTCTTTTTATTTTTGCTTGCACAGTGGTTGATTTTTAGTTTGGTTTTTATTTTTACTTTCATGTTTAATCAGATTTTTATTTCTTATTTCTTTAAATTGATTTGTTTATTTACTTTTAGTTTATAAGATTCAGTTCCAGAATTCCTTGAGTTTTAAATTTTCTCCCTTCCTTCTTTCCCCCTCCCCCAATGAAGCATGCAATCAAGTAGAGGATCTGCAAATATTTTCACATTGGACATTAGTCTGGTTGTATAGAAGGGTTGTAACCAATGGAGTGAACAGTGGGAAAAAAGAAAGAAATCCAAACATGGAAAAGAACAATAGCATGTAGATTGCTTCAGTCTCCATTTAAATACTGTTCTTTCTAGATCTTTTTCTGAATGTAGATGTCTTCTTCCATCCTGAGACTTTTAGAGTTGTCTTATAACTGTGCATTGCTGAGAATAGTCCACTTTATCAAGGTTGGTCATCACACATGCAATGTGTCTGTGATTGTGTACAAATTTTTCCTGGTTCTGCTCTTCTCACTTCAAATTAGTTTGTGTAAGTCTTTCTAGGTAAATATGAAGTCCATCTCCTCCCCATTTCTTATAGCACAATAGTATTCCATTACAATCATATACCACAACTTCTTTAGCCATTCCCCAATTGATGAGCATTTTAATCAGATTTTTAAAATTTTACTGATTCTCTATACTTTAAAAGTGATTTTTAATTTTTAGTTGCTCACCCATTTTTCTCTTTTGTTGATGAAAATGTTTAGAGATATAAAATATTATCTGACATCTAACTTAATGATCTCCCAAAATTTGACATGCTGTCTCATCATCATTATTTTTTATGAAATCTACCCATTTTT
>CM053593.1:294576165-294598569 GCA_028646575.1 Pseudocheirus occidentalis
GGGGTGGAAGGATTGTGTGGCTTTCTAAGTACTTTATTTGGAAACTAAAGTTAATGGTTACCCCAGGAGAGAAGATCAGAATATTGTGAATTGTTAATTGAATCAACTCCCTCTTAGGGAAACTAGGTTATTCCTTTTGTTAATTGATTGATTGAATCTTTAGCTGGATTGATTGAATCTTTAAATGTGAAGCTGGTTTCTCCCTTAGGGAAACCTGCTGATTCTTCTCTTGTTCCTTTTTGTAATAAGATATAATATTGAGACTTTCCTTGTTCTGAAAATTGTATATAATATTGTGGATTGTTGAAACTGTTAACATTGTACTGAATCTAGATTTGTAATGGAATAAACAGAGTGTTCACTAATACTGTGTAATCCAAATCTTAAAAGCTGTTCACAGTAGCATTCTTTTAGGAATCTACTGTTGATTGGCTTTACAAATGTATATAGGAATATATCCTAATTTAGAGGGATCATTTCTTCCCAAGGTTCTCACCATTTCAACATTATCTGAATTTTAAGGTCCTAGGTCAAAACTAGATCCAGTAGCCCCCTCCACCCTGTTCTTTCCTTACCATTAGAGGTATGAATTTATGATTAAGTCAAGGATTCTATTAACTGCTCCACATTTATGGTAGCAGAGAATCAGATAACTGAAGCTCCAACACCACTATTATCCTGCCTCCATGTCAGGTTTGTAATTTGTTTTCTGACCCCCTTCTTGTCATATAGTGTATTGTATTTTCCCACAATAATATTTTTTCTCTCTCTCCTTTAGTCTACGATGCTTCTTCTCTCTTCCTTCGTTTCATTTACTTCCTCATTTAATTATACTTTCTTGATGTTCAAAGACACAAACATCATACAACCAACACCTTCTGTGATTCCTTATGGTTTGTTCTTTTCCTGAATTCAACCAACTTCCCCAATTTGGGATGATGGCTTCAAAGATCAAGTACCTCAGATTCACCTTGAGAATCATGGCTTGACCTGGCATAAAGTCCTGTCCTTGAATAATCACTCAGATCTCTAGACATGTCCTTTGACTCAGGCCTTCTCATAGGCTCTTGAGCATTCCCAGGTGTCATTCTCATCTCCCCGAGAGGAGAGGGATTCAGCAAGTAAGTAGGGTTCATAGGTGCCTTGTTGTTCTAGGACCTTGGTTCATGCTGCTACAGAAACTACACACAACCTGATATCAGATTGGAGAAGGCAATAATAGAAAGTATGATCAGAGGAATCTTTGATCTGCATATTTAAACTGGACCATATTAACGTATTCATTATTTGTCAACCCCAGAGAACAGAACTGAGCAGTTGTCATCAGGCATATAAAACACTTTTATTACTAGATCTGAAGAATCTAAGGAGAAGTCACTATTATTATGTTCTAAAACATTGTAATGTTACATATAAATTTACTTTAAAATTTCATGTTTGAGGACGGCTAGGTGGCACAGTGAATAGAGCACCGGCCCTGGAGTCAGGAGGACCTGAGGTCAAATCCGGCCTCAGACAGTTAACATAAAAACTAGCCATGTGACCTTGGGCAAGTCACTTAACCCCAACTGCCCTCCAAAAAGAAAAAAAAAGAAAGAAAATTTCATGTTCTGAGGAAAGGGTTATTTCACATGTAATATAAAAGATCAGTATTTATTGCTATGTGTGAAAGAAGATCAAAGAGAAGTTACCTGAGGAGACATACATGCACACACACACACACACACACTCACACTCTCTCTCTCTCTCTCTGTCTGTTTCTCTCTCTCTCTCTCTCTCTCTCTCTCTCTCTCTCTCTCTCCTTCTTACTTATTTTGTGGTACATTTTTTGCTGACCAATTTTTTTATCCTTGTTGGTCCACAGATAAAACCAAAAAAAAAATGTAAGATGATCTAGTTGTACTAAGATGAAAAGAGAAAAAGGATAAAATTAAATAGTAATTGACAACAGTTGAAAATTAATGTGAAAAATATTGACATTTATACACATAAATGTCCTGTCCTGTAAAAATTAATAATGATAATAATAATAACTAGTGTTTATATAGGTCTAGAAAGTAAGAGATTTCCAAAGGACACAGAGTCAAGCCACAATTCACAAAGTGCACCTAAGGCAGTTGAAGTTTGTAGCAATAGTCTTAAATTGGAGAAGTCAGCAGAATTCAGAACAAGAACAAATCAAAAAGAAGCATCAAGGCAGGAAGAAATAGAGTAGAGATTTAAACCCAGGTCTTCTGACTCCAAATCCTATGCTCTTTCTACATTACTGGGTCCATCGAACATGGGACAGAATCCAGTGACTTCTTCCTGCTTAAAGAAGCACAGAAGACCTATGTAAAGCTGTCCAAAGTTAGAAAGGAAAATTCTCATTTCAAAGTTATTCATTTGACAGAAAGATTTTTCATAGAGATCATTGAAACAGGAACTCCTCTCTTATATTTAAGTATTTACTTATAGAATACTAATAAATTAAATATCCTAGGGGTGACTTGCCAAGGATAAAGGAAGTAAGTATTTAAGACTAAGTTATCAATAGGGACTGTCAAATGCAGAGTAATCAGAAATTAAGAGAATACATTTTTTATATAATAGAACTCAATGTGAAAATAGGGTTCCATTTTTAAAACTATATTTAGTTCAATTCAACCAATATTTATTGGGCCTCTGTTGCATTCAATGGAGTTTTGTTCTCTGTTTTGGGGGATTCAAGGAAGAAGACATAGTTCCATTTTCATGGAGTTTACAATCCACTATAATATATCATGTAGATAGAGATATATTTACTATATAACCAATAAACCTATTATAGGTATACTCTCCTAAATAACATATATCATATCTATCAGATAGAATATAACAATATAAAATAATATATAAAAATAATATGTAATAAATAATATTATATGTAATTATAATAATAACAAAATAGATAAATAATAAATAAAAGAAGGGAATTGAAGAAATATGCCCACATACACACTATCTCATCACATCTTAACTATTGTTTGTTTATAGTTTTGTTAACCAGTTGTTTTTCCTGTCCCTACTAGTCCAAAGACAAAGACAAAAAGAGATTCAAGAGAACTTAATTCTATTGAAGATGAGGAAACAGAATTAATTTTTTTTTTGCTTTTTTTTTTGTTTTTTTTTTTTGGAGGGCAGTTGGGGTTAAGTGACTTGCCCAATGTCACACGGCTAGTTTTTTGTGTTAAGTGTCTGAGGCCGGATTTGAACTCAGGTCCTCCTGACTCCAGGGCCAGTGCTCTATTCACTGCGCCACCTAGCTGCCCCTGAAACAGAATTAAATTAAGTATTAGTTGACAACAGTTAGAAATTAGAAAAAAATACTTAACTATATATAAACTATATATATGTATATGTAGTTTTCCTCTCCCCTCTTTATCCTAGAGACTGTTTAGATGGGAACTCCTCTGATATATTTAAGTATTCACTCATAGAACACTAATTAATTGAATGGGCTAGGAGTGGCTTGACTAAGATAGGGGAGGCATATGATATATCATATATTATGCTACATTGTTTTAGTTTATCATCATAAAATATAATGTATAATATGTTACATATCACATATTATTAAGAATATACCTACAGCAAGTCTATTGATAATCCTTCATCTAAAATGCTGGCATTATTTGAATATTAATTATGGGCTATGACTTTGACATTCAGCCACTATCCTCTTTTTTGGCTAGTACTTGTTAACATTCTGTGACTCTGGCCAACCTTCAGAAAGTCTTGCCGTCACTATGTTCCAAAGAACTTTTGCAATAAATGTGCTGTTGTGCTCCCAAGATGCTGACAGCATCAAAATCATCAATTGGGACTGGAAGCTACTGCAGAGTGTGTTTCTTTCTCCCTTGGGTCCTGCCAATTTTAAATGTTTGGCTTCTTGGCCAGTTATATCTTTTTCTCCTTCATATATAATTGGGGAGTGTTGTTTCTTTGAACATTTAAAGTGTTTTTTCTTTATATTATGCCTATTAGTTTCAAGTTTCCTAATGCATACATAATAGACATTTCATCGTTGCCTAGGGACTTATGGGAAACCAGAGTTCTCCCCCCAGAAAAGAACCATCCCAAATAAGATTACTAGAGTATTGTCTGGAAGAACTGGAAAAGTTAAAAAACATAAGCAGTGTGGAATAGTAATGTCACATTTTATTTTAGACAGAGCATGATAGTAGACAGATAACCTTTTGACCAGGAGGACCTATCTCTGAATTTTCCTAGCTTCCTATTAACCCCAAGCAGGTCATTTAACCTATTTAGACCTCCGTTTCTTCATCTCCAAAATGATGGATTTGGATGGATTTGATGAACTGTAATGTCCTTTCCAAAGGTAAATCTATAAATCCATGAGCCTATATACTGTCTATGTCATCCTCAGTAGATTATGGGATCTCTCTGTGCCCTCAGTCACCCTATAAGGCTACAAGTTAGTCACCATGACTTGGCTCACTGACAGAATATCTATTTACTGTGGGATGCCTATATACTAAATACATCATTTCCTTTTCTATCTTTAGTGTCTCATTTATAGAATCATTTTGACTTTTTCAAGAATTTTTACATACATTATTCCTCTTTTTTTCTCACCAAATCTCCACAAGGTACAAAGTTAAGACATAATCCAGTCCACTGAACATAAAAGACATAATGCTTGTTCATCAAAATCACTCATTCATCATTCTTTCAGAGTGATTTTTCCAAGGTTGTGTGGCTAGCTAGCAGAGCTAGAGCTAGCATCTAGCAAGCCACAACTTGGAATACTTCAATGATTCCTACTCAAGGGTATGTTGGTAAATGTGTGACAACCAGTTCTCTTGGGGGGAAATGTCTACCTGACATACTTTTAAGTTTAATCTGCAATATTAACATTTTATCCTTCACTTTCTTAAATCTAGACAATCAACAAAAGAATAAACCAAGCCCTGATTTGTAGTCTTTACTAATTTCCATGGTATAATTGCTCATACTGAAAATTTAACTATTAACTCTCTAGTTTGGTCCGAACTGGCTCTACCATCCGCTTTGCTCTTACACATGCCCATGTAGTCAAATTAATTATTTTTTCTGGGTTAGACAATTCATAAAATTATCCATTAATTAGGTTGCCTAACCAATAGCCTTGTTCTTTCCTCAGGGTGACTAACCAGAGATGCTGACTGATAGTTAAGGAATATGACTTTTTTTTTTAACTCATTTAACTCTTGTGCAAGATTTTGTTTTTGTTTTGATGAAGGTAGAGGATGGGAGTAGAGATTTTATATTTCTTGGCAAAACTAAATTAAATCTTGTGAAATTTAGGTCTTTGGCACAAGAGCAGATGATAATGTCAGCTAATGATGCTTATTTAAACTATCCTTTAGCACTAAATCTATTTGCTATACCATTTTGAAGAGGATAGGCCATATTCTTGAGATCAATTACCACAAGCTACTATCAGGCTGAGGGCTATTAGGTATTAGGCTTATATCATTATCTTCATGTGTTCTCCTCCGTGAAGCATTTTGTGTTGTCTAGATAATGAATACCTTTGATGTTTTTTCTTTTGTGTCAATCTGATCCAAATTACCCTAGGCCTGTCAGAAGGTCATAAGAGAATTATATTTAACATTGAGGCACTGAGCAATTTTCTTCCATAAATTGTCCTGGGAAGGTGACATGATCTCTTTGCTCTTAATTCCTTCTTTCATCTCTTACTCTCTACTTTATTCTTCTCAATAAATGTATGAGGGAATTCGAAAGTATTTGTTAAATACTTACTATGTTCTCAGAACTATGTGAAGTCTCCCTTTCCTTAACCAGCTTACCTTCTAATAAAAGGGTTTATGGGGTAACTGTGGCAATGAATAGTTTTTGTTAATGGTGAGGGGGGGTCGTTTGTTTCACTTTCTTTTTCTTTAGGAAGTCACAAGGATGTTGAATGGAGCTATGGCAGATGGAGTTGATTCGTAGCCATGACAGTATTGATTTGACTGAAGTTCCAAAATCAGAAAGCATATTGGGGCAATGGAGGCAAGGGAAATTTATGCACAGGCTAGATGGTAAGGAGACGGTTAGGGTAGAATAAGAAGCATAGCTAGGACTGGTTACAAAATTATGAATCATGTGAATCTTTCTATTGACACATTCACTAGTCAGGGCAATAGTTCCCAGAAATTTGGTTTCTAGGAGTTCCAAAGCTGAACAGATAAAGCAACTCAGATAGCATGGTATCTGGAAGATCAATGGCCCAGAAGACATATGATAATGATATGGTTACAACTGAAAATGGAAAGCAGAGGAAAAGGATCAGAGATTCAAACACTAGAAAATAAAATACAAAATGAACCAAATAAGAAACCTCCATCACAAACATCTGCATAATGTTCATTATATTTTTAGGAAAGTTGAGAAATATTTTTTAAATGATATTAAAAAGGAGTGTTTCTAAATATGATCACTAGGATCAACATAATAAAGTGGAAAGGAGTATAGATTAGACGTCAGAGGAGCAAGGATCAGATCCAAGATCTTCCACTATCTATTTGGGTCACTTAAATTATCCAAGATATCAGTTTCCTCATTTTTGCAAATAAGGAGGCAGAACAGAAATGATCTTCTGAAGTCCTAGCTATAAATCTCTAATTCTATAATGAGAAAAACCTACTATTGACAACTATGGAATCATTTTTGTTAGTGAGATTCAAGGTCAAGGAAAACTCTCCTTAAATCATATAGAAATCTGTCCAAACATGTTCCATAAATGGACTGTGTTCTTTGGCAGTTGTGAGATGTTTTGGCTCCCAGATCTTCAAGCTGTGAGCATTGCTATAGAGAAGTCAGACAACTGAAATGGATAGATTCTGTCCCAGAATTCACAATTTGGTGACTTTTTTTTTACTTGGCATTGAGATTTCTGGGAAAGAGAAGTTGTAAGATAGGGAAATGTACCCTCTATGTGAAGGAAGGGTGGCAGGCACAATTGAGTATGTATCAGCAAGGTTTGAACTGCTAGGGTTGTGTTGACACTGTGTTTTGCACCACTGATGAAAGAGAACAGCTCAAAATCCCTTCATTCCCAACCTAAATGTGGAATCTTTGTTACCAACCCCATCTTGCTTCACATTCATCTCAGAGAGAAAGGAGGAAGAGACAAGTATTTGCCCTCATGGCTACCAACACAAAGCAACCAATGCTTATGTTGATAGCTTTCTAGCTCCTTTAAATTCTTATGTGTGCCCATGTGTCAGATAAATATAAAATCAAAGCAGGGGAGCTGCCAAAATTCTTATTGCATGATTAAGGACAGTGAGGATAAAAAGATTTCAGATGAGCTCTTTGCCCCTTTAAAAGGCATAGAAGACATTATCCCTTTTTAGTAAATAAGCTGAGAGGAGAGGGAGGGGTTGAAAAGAACCTATTTGTATTCTCGTAAGCAGGAAAGTATAGAAAACATAAACTATAATTATTTCCTTTAGACTAAACATAGAAAAACCTTTGAAGCAAATGTAAGCCCAGAGACCAATTTATGCCTCACTCAGGGTGAGGGTGACAGAATTTCTTTGAGCTCTGGAGCTGCTAAGTCTGGATACTCCTTTCAGCTTTCACCTCCAAATGTTAAGGTTTACTACTAGTGTTTTGACATAGGGCACTTTGATTTCAATTCCCTATGACCAGTCACCAGTTGGGAATTCTACCAGTTTCTACATAAGTAAATAGACCAGCTCGTTGCCTCATTTATATAATCTTGACTTATTGGGACTTGCAAACTCACCCCAACCTAACTACCCTTCCATTCATTGCTGTCCCTTTTCTGTTACAAACAGGATGCTCTTTCCTCTCCTGAGTAAAGTGGAAAGGGGAGGGAGGGAGTGCAATTCAATATGAATTTTGTAGAAATTGCAGATTCAGAGAAATCACAAAAATCAGCAGATTCATTCTGAGAACCTTGATGTCTGTGAATGAGTTCAGTCAGTAGTAAGTAAAAATACAGGCCATCTTGTCAGGATATTCTTGGTGTTAATGAGGTATTGGCATGTTGGCATTTTGGGGTCTCAGGCAGCCCTAAGCCTCTGTGGGTACCTTTTCATTTTTTATGGTTCCCTGACCAGGAATCTGACAGCCTTTTGACCTTGCCATAGCCATCTTTAATTCCTACCAGGAAAATTGTTCTTTGCTATACTTTTCTTGTGCCTGTTTTGGTTTTTGTTTGCTTGACCTCTTCGCCAGGTTAGAGTTTGTTCCTTTTCAACAGAATCTAAAGTGAAAGAACAGGATATAAAGGACTATAACATAACAAAAATTCATCTGGAACCAACTCTGTGTGATTGGAGAAGGGGGAAGGGTAATGAAGAAGAGAAGATGCAGGAAAGAAGGAGCTGGAGAAATAAAAGGGGAGACTTAAAAAAGAAACTGAAGAATTCCTATGTCTAAGGAATCCACAGTCAAATGCACATGCCAAATTGTATAAGAATAATTATAAAACATATTCAGCAACTAAAATTGATAGAGTGTAATTAAATATGTAAGTGGGAGTGAAAAGGTGTTCCACAAAATGTTGAAGTATAGACCCCAAAATACCAAAACACCTGTTCCTACCAAATGAATTTGACTCAAGTCTTCTCTCAGCTAAAGAAAAGCAAAGTTTATCAAAAGTTCACCTGTATTGGACACAGTACAAGTCTGTGCTAGAAAATTCTATGGTGCTCTCACACACGTGGAAGCAAGATGGGGGTCTCATATACAGAAAAGCTGTGAGAGGAAACCTGCAGTGGTATAGAGGAGGAGTTTGGGGATGGTCTTCAGGAGGAGTCAGATGAGGTCAGACTCCAGTAATGAGTTTGGGGAGGGTCTTCAGGAAGAATCAATGAGGTCAGACTCCTGTAATAAGTGATTAAGGGTGGGAAGTTGCTAGAGGTTACCTGGAGATGACAAATAATGGTGGGCTAGGCCAGTTCAAGGGTGTAACAGTTGAGGCTAGCTAGATAATAGAGGTTCAAGTTAGTAACAAAGGTTTGAGCAGAGCCACAAGTAAAGGCCTATGGCCTCATGCAAATACCTCATCAAATGGGAAGATTCAATCAGAGTTCAAGGAGGGGTTCCCAGAGCCTATACCTCATCAGGAGGAGGAGAATATGGAATAAAGGAGTTGTGAAATTGGTGTAGGAACATTCTGGGAAGGCTTCCTGAACCAGGGAGCCAGGACTTGAATGGTAGGCAAAAAAGCATGTTGGGCAGTAGTCATGCAATGGATGGCAAGAAGACTGATTTGCCAAAAGTAAAATAGCAAGAAAAGATATTGGACAGATATATTGTAGTAAGGTAATAAATGGAGAATCTTAGACACCAAGTCCAGGAGCGTGACAGCCTAAGACAGGGAGCCATTAATGGTTCTTCAACAGAGAAGGGATAGGACACTCAAAATAATGTTTAAAGAATATTATTTCAACAATGCCCCCCCTTCACTTGGATCATTTTCTATCAATTACTCTACTTGACTTTGATTCCACAAAAGAACTCTCCTCCCACCCTCACCATGTAACCCCTCTTACCCTTTTCCAGTACACCCTTCTTTTCGGCTTCCTTTTGTACATTGTCTTCCCCCATTCAATTGTAAGCTCCTTAAGAGAGGCACTGTCCCTTTTTCTTGTAATCCTAGCATTTAGCAGTGCCTGGAACATAGCAGGTGCTTAACAAATATTTATTGAATTGAATTGACCTAAGTAGGAAGCATGGACATGGAATGAAGCACTGACTAAATTCTAACCAGAACACAAACTTTCTTCACAATAACTCCACGAAGTAGAGACTTGGAGTATTATTATCTTCATGTTATCAGTGAAGAGACTGAGACCTGATGATTTGCCAGGGGTCATGAAGCCAAGAGTTGGAGACCAAGCTCAAACCCAGTTCTTTCAATTATCATGCTGCCACAATGCCTCTGGTAACCATCTCTAATTGAGTTACGTGTTTTTTTTAGCTTTTTCTACCAATAGTTATCAGTTGTAGGTGATGCCATCTCTCAACATGAACAGCATTGTCTTTATTAAAGGGGAGGACCGTTTTAATCCCCAATTTCTAAATGGAATCAAAAATCAATAAAGTTGAATAGTTATTATGAAAGTTAGAAACAAATACTGAGCAAAAATACATACTAGCCATAATTTTTCTTTAATGTGTGGATTTTCCTCAGAAGAAGCTTTAACATCCAAAAATATAACACTAAAATTCAAGGTATGACAAGGAAAGAGTAGATCTTATGCTTCTTGATCATTTTCAGTTGTCCTTTGGGAACATGAAACAGTCAACATGTCAGGGGAAAAATAATGATTTAGCACCTTGCTTTAGGTGCTTTTAAAAAAGGTGGTATAATTCTTACCACAAGTAGAAATAGGAATAAGGAACACTCATCAAATTGACAAAAATAATTAAAAGTAATAAAATTAATTGCTGGTGGCAATATGGAGAAACAAGTCTGCTTTTTCATTATTGGTGGAATTGCACTTGGGAAATCTTTTTATTTTATATTTTAATTAAATTTTTTTTCAAATAAAACTCAGCCATATCTCTCTCTTACTTCCCCACACTAAGAAAGCAAAAACAAACAAAAAATATCCTTTAACAAGTATATATATATATTTTTTTTTCAAGCAAAACAAATTTATATCCTGACCATTTTTTAAAATTCAATTTTGACCCAGTGTCCATCTCTTCTCTATGAGGAGATGGGTAGCTTTTTTCATTATTAGTTGTCTGGAATCATAGTTCAGCATTACATTTATTAGAGTCCCTATGCCTTTCAGAGTTGTTTGTCTTTGCAGTATTGTTATTGCATAAATTGTTTTACTGATTCTGCTTGATTCACTCTGTTCATACAGATTCAATCAGTTCATACAAATCTTTCCAGGTGTCTCTAAAACTACACTCCTCATTTCTTAGTGCACAATAGTATATACAGTATCTTTTTGGAGAACAATCTAGCAGTATAAATTAAATTTACAAGAAATAAACATGTCCTTTCATCCATTAATCTCAGACATTGATCATACATCCTGACAATATTGTCAAAAACAAAAAAGAGCTCTCTGTTCAAAAAGTTTCAGTATAGAACTATACGCAAAAAAAAACAATAGAACAACTTACACCTCAACCAATAGAGGAATATCTAAATTGTGATTCACTAATATAATGCAATACTCTAATAAAATTAAAATGAACAAGTCTTTAAAAAGTGAAGAAATCTGGAATGACCTTCATGAAAATAATGCAAAACAAAAAAGATAGAACCAAAAGAATGGAATATACACTAACTACAACAATATAAAGTGAATGAAGTTGAGTGGATGAGGAATCCTTGAAAAAATATTCTGATACTTTATGCCATGGGATTCATTTTTTTGAATATCAAATGTTAAGCAGGTTTAATTAGGCAATGCAGTGGATAAAAATCTGGGTTTGAAATCAAGAAGACAGCTTCAGAAATTCAAATCTGGCCTGACTCTTACTAGCTGTATGACCCTGGGCAAGTCACTTAATCCTCTTTGCCTCAGTTTCTCATGTGTAAAATGAACTGGAGAAGGAGATTGCAAACCACTCCAGTATCTTTGCCAAGCAAACCCCAAATGGGGTCATGAAGAGTCAAACTTAACTAAAACAACTCAACAACAACAATCATTTGTATTGAAGTTTGGTGTCATATTTAATAAAATTTTTAATAAAGAAAAAAAGAGAAAAGGTAAAAATGAAGAAGTAAATGAAAGGTGAGGATAAGAGTCAGGACAGTGAAATATTTTTCATAAATTTCTCATCTCAACAGAAATTTCTCATTCACAGAAATTTGACTACTGGTCAACAAGGAAAATTGAACTTGATTTACAAATCCCTTAAGCTGGAAAGTTCTATCTCCATTTTCTAATTGAGAAGTATTCATGGCAAAGTATTGAGAAAAATAGTCATTTGTTATTTATTGAGTACTTACTCTGAGGAAGGCAGAGTGTTTGTTACCAGTCATGAAAATGTATCATATTAGCATGGTATAAGAAATACTGTGGTAGACTTGGAGTCAGCAAGACCTGAATTCTAATCATGCTTCTGATACTTATTAGCCTTGTTACTTTGTCTTAGACAACCCCTCTTAGCCTTAAATAATTCTCTACACCTTAACTACTAGGTTATAAATAGGGCTCTGACCCTATTTCCCAAAAGTGGCCATAGCTTGAAAATGAAATTTCATTGAAAGGAAGTAGATCTAGAGATAAAGATAGATGTAGATAAAGATACAGACACAGGTGTAGCTAGAGATGTGGATGTAGACAGAAATAGAGATGTAGGTGTAGATATAGATGAAGATGTAGATATATTCATACATATGTGTGTATGCATATATGCATACATAAGTAAATACATATATGCATACACAGAAAAAATGCAGCATAACAACCAGCTGAGAAGTCATGTAGAAAACTCTTCATGATTAGAGAAGGTAAGACAGTGAAAGGTCATATGAAGCTGAGACCATGGAAATGGGGGGAAGAAGCAGTGAAATAAAGAAAAAGCTCAGTATTCTGGAAGCCAGCAGGGCTTTTTTGACTCATCAGGCATGAGGAGTTTGAGGATAGATGCTGTATTGCTAAAAATCATCCTGTGGACTACAGATCTTAAGGTGATAATATTGTTATCTCCTTTTCTCTGTTTGAGCTCCATTACAGAAGCCTGAAGTGTTTCCTTCTGAGCATTTGGAAATTGATTTATCTTGCTTTGCCTGAAAAGTTTTACTTTTTCTTTATAAAGAGTAGCATTTATAAATTATACTCTTTTACTCATTTGGGCATATGATTTGGAGGAAGTAACTGTGAGAGGAGCATCCCCAGAAAAGAGAGAGGAAGAAGTAACTCTGAGGGTTTTGCCAGGGTGCTTTCTCTAAGTAGGGAGGGACAGAGAGAGAAAGAGACAGAGAGACAGAGAGAGAGACAGAGAAAGAGACAGAGAGAGACAGAGGGACAGAGAGAGACAAAGAGATAGAGAGAGACAGAGAGACAAAGACAGAGAGAGAGAGAGACAGAGAGAAACAGAGAGACAGAGAGAGGACAGGGAGGAGAGGGAAGAGGAGGAGGAAAGAGAGAGAGATGGAGATAGAGACAGAAAGACAGACAGAAACAGAGGGATGGAGCATTTATACCAGGCTACCCATCTAGGCAATGAGGCAGTGGCAGTGATGGAGCAGGGTGCTGACAGGAATGTGCTAGTAAATGTTAAACAAATGGCTGTGTGAAAAATAAAAATGTAGTCAGATCACGCTTTTAAATTGAATCTTCATTAATACATTTTCTGCATTACTTTTTAAAGTCGAGGCAATCAACAAAACAATAAATCAAGCTCAATGTTTGCTGATTCTTGAGTCATAACTGCTCACACTGAAAATTTAACAAATGGCTTTAGAGCTTATTTGAGCAGGCCCTTGCACACTCATCAGTGGTAAACTTGTTTAACCACTCCTACTTCCTCTACTCCTCTTTACCCTGTTGACCCCTTTTCTCTGATTTTCTTCTGAGAAGTCAAAGATCAACTCCTTTATATACCTGTTTCTATACATGTTGACTCTACAATTTCCTCCCTTCTTACTGTCAATAATTATTTTATCTCTAGTGATTATCAAAGTGCCTGGAACACAGTAAGTACTTAATAAGTGCTTGTCATTTGCTTGATTGAACATCCATACTGGCCAGTGACCAAGAATGGGGAAGAAATGTAGAAAAAAGGTACTTTGTTGTTCAGTCATGCCCAACTCTACACGACCCCATTTGGGGTTCTCTTGGCAAAGATACTGGAGGGGTTTGCCATTTCCTTCTCCAGTTTATTTGACAGATGAGGAAAAGGAGGCAAAAAGTGTTGAGTGACCTTCCCAATGTCACATAGCCAATATCTGAGGCCAGATTTGAACTCACACAGATGAGTCTTCCTCATCCCAGACTCACAGCTCATCCACTGCACTATCAAGCTGCCACTATCTAGAATCTACTACTGGAACTATAGAATTCATAAAATGTTAGAGCTCAAAAGAAATTTAGCTGTAATATGAGTTTGGCTCTTCATTTAACAATAACAGGACTGGAGACCCACAAAGTCAAAGTGTCTTGCCCAAGATTACATAAGTAAGTTGAGTCAGGATTAGAACTAAGAATTCATTTCTCATCTACCTGCTCCATTCCTTTGGGCTTTTTTATCATACCCCTCTCCTCCCCACCCCCCAAATTTTTCAGCTTTCTATTGTGTGTTGTCTTTCCCCATTCAATTGTAAACTCCTTGAGGGCAGGGATTGTCTTTCTTGTTATTTGTATCCCCAGAATTTATCATACTTTCTGGAATATAGTATGTACTTAATAAATGTTTATTGATTTGAATCACTGACAATGTCTGTCTACACCACTGTAGTTGAGAAAAACCAACATTTAGGAAGCATAATGATTCAATAAAGGGTGAAGAAACCACAGTAGGGCAGCAAGAAAGAAGATGCCAACAGACTAGAGACAAATCAGTTAAGACCATGAAATCAGAAATCTAAAATTGGAAGGAAATTTACAGGCCATATAAACTAACCCCTTCATTTGACAGATAAGGAAACTGAAACCTAGAAAGATTAAATCTCCAAGGTCATACAGAGGACAAGTGATAGAGCCTGTATCCAAACTCAGGTACTATCATTCCACGCTCAGTACTCTTCAACACTTGAAAAAGAGAATCTACAGAAAAACTGATGGAGTTGCAGGAGAGGATATGCTGAAGGAAAGAAATGACTAGTCCCTGAGACTTCTGTGAGTGGGAGGCCAGCTGTTACCACAGGGGAGTTCATGAGCTGCCTAGCGTGCAGTCCAGCCCCAACTTGAGAGTAAGAAAACTGGAAAAACCAGACAGGGGAGCTAAGAAAGAGGACCTTGGCTTAGACTGGGGTTAGAAATAAGGTTGGAAGTAGGAAACACACAGAGAAAAAGTGGTAAAAGCTTGAGTGTTGTGCTAAACTGAGTCAAGCTTGAGGCCAAGAATAATGCACTCTCTGTTCCAGCCAAACTGGATGACTAGCTATAATCTGAACTGAAATTTCCATCTCCCAATTCTGTCCACCAGCACATCTGACTTTAAACTCTTACCTTCTCTGCTTTCTAGAATCTTTCTTTTCCCTCAAGGCTCTCCTGTGGTGCCATGTCATGGTATCACCTCCCTGATCTCATGATCCTCTTGTGAATAGAACACTGGCCCTGAACTCAAGAGGACCTGAGTTCAAATAGGACCTCAGACACTTAACACTAGCCATGTGACCTTGGTCAAGTCACTTATCCCAATTGCCTGACCTCCCACCACCAACAAAAAAGCAAAAAAAAAAAAAAGAATAAAGGACAAACAGTAGCAGCAACCTATGGTGCCACCTCTGCCAAGACTTCCCCTAACCCTTAACACTTAGTCTTCTCAGTCTTCAAATGAACTCTTCTTGAATTATCTATGTAAATGTTATAGTCCCAAAGTGGAATATGAATGCCTTGAAAGCAGACACTTTTTTTTGTCTTTGTAGCCCCAAAGACTAGTACAGTTTCTGGCTTTTTATATACCCTTGAAAAATAATCATTGAATTGAATTGTAAATTATCTAACTGTAAATCATATGCACTAGGTTTCAGAGTGGCAGAATTTCCTTGCAAAGTAGTTTTGTATTTTGAATCACGGGCTCATGACTGAGTATGATGTTCCCATGACCCATTAGGGAGAACTCAGGTCTCCAATATCCCAGTACTATTTCCTCTGTACTGGAGGTTCCTGACCTAGGTTCCCCAGCACAACAATTGGGTTCATCCTTTACATAATTTGAACTCCTAAAGTTCTGATGCATCAACTGAATTAAACAATTGACAAATGTCAAAAAGATTTTTTAAAAATTGTCACACACATACCAGCTATTTAAAGTAAGGACTGTGTCACAAACCATCCCCATCTTCAAGGGATAAGAAGGAAGGATAACATGAAATCCTTGATACAAAGAAAAATACAGATATGTGTATTTATAAACATAAATATATGTGTGTATATGTACACATATGCATGCATGCATATGTACTATACATATTGATGACTATATTTCAATATAACTGATTTCCTTTGCAACTCTATATTTTTTATTTGAAGCATTTAAAAACTTTATTATAGAACAAATTAAAAATCTCTGATTAAATATCAAATTAGAAATTCTAAAAACCAAAAGAGAGATTGCTAAAATTAAAATTAAGACAAGTATTGAACTAATAAATAAAACCAAGAGCTGGTTTTATGGTGGTGGGGGAATCACAAAATAGACAAATCTTTGGTTAATTTGATTTTTAAAAAAAGAAAACCAAATCACCAGTATCAAAAATGAAAAGGGTGAACTTGCCACCAATAAAGAGGAAATTAAAACAATAATTAGAAGCTATTTTGCCCAACTGTATGACAATAAATTTGACAATCTTAGTGAGGTTGATGAATATTTACAATAATATAAATCACCAGATTAACAGAAGAGGAGACAAAATACTTAAATAAAACCTTTCTGGAAAAATAAATTGAACAAGTCATCAATGAACTCTCTAAGAAAAAATCACCAGGGCCAGATGGATTTACAAGAGAATTCTATAAAACATTTAAAGAACAATTAATTCCAATACTATATAAACTACTTGGGAACAAAGGAGTCCTACCAAATTCTTTTTTATGATGCAAATATGGTGCTGATACCTAAACTGAGAAGAGTCAAAACAGAAAAAGAAAATTATAGACCAATTTCCCTAACGAATATAGATGCAAATTTTTTAAATCAAATATTAGCTAAGAGATTCCAGCAAATTATATCTAGGATAATACACTATGAACAGGTAGGATTTATACTGGAATACAGGGCTGGTTCAATATTAGAAAAAACTACCAGCATAATTGACTATATCAACAACAAAACTAATAGAAATCATATGATTACCTCAATAGATGGAGAAAAAAGCTTTTGACAAAATACAACACCCATTCCTATTTTAAAAAAAACTCTAGAAAGCATAGGAATAAGTGAATTCTTCCTTAAAATGATAAGTTGCATCTATCTAAAACCCTCAGCAAGCATTATACATAGTAGGAATAAGTTAGAAGCATTTCTAAGAAGATCAGGGATGAAACTAGGATGCTCATTATCACCACAATATTGTACCAGAAATATTAGCTTTAGCAATAAGAGAAGAAAAAGAAATTAGAATTAGAATACACAAAGAAACAAAGCTATCATTCTTTGTAGATGATATGATATACTTAGAGAATATCAGAGAATTAAGTAAAAAAAATTACTTGAAATGGTAAACAAATTTAGCAGTTGCAGGATATGAAATAAACCCATATAAATCATTAGCATTTCTACATATTGCTAACAAACCCAACAGCAAGAAATAGAGAAATTACATTTAAAGTTACTATAGACATTATAAAATATTTAGGAGTCTACCTGTAAAAAACCCTAGAACTATGTGAACACAATTACAGGACACTTTTCACAGAAAGTCAAATCTAAATAATTGGGAAAATATCAGTTGCTCATGAGTAAGACAAGCTAATATAACAAAAATGATAATTCTACCTAAAGTAATTTACTTATTTAGTGCCATACCAAACTATCAAAAAAATTTTATGGAGCTAGAAAAAATAATAACAAAATTCATCTGGAACAACAAAAGGTCCAGAATAGCAAGGAATTAATGAAAAGAAATACAAGGGAAGTTGACCTAGCCATATCAGATTTTTAATTATATTAGAAAGCAGCAATTATCAAAACCACTTGCTACTGGCTAAGAAATAGAGAGGTGGATCAGAGGAATTGATTAGGTATGCAAGACACAATAATCAATGACTACAGTATTCTACTGTTTGATAGATCCAAAGACTCCAGCTTCTGAGATAAGAACTCACTGTTTAACAAAAACCGCTGTGAAAACTAGAAAATAAAAGACAGAAACTAGGCATAGACTAACATTTTACATCATATAGCAAAAGAAAGTCTAAATGGGTGCATGATGTAGATATAAAGGCTGATACTATAAGCAAATTAGGAGAACAAGGAATAGTTTACTTGTCAGATCTATGGAGAAGGGAGAATTTGTGACAGAACATTATGAAATGAAAAATGAATTATTTTGATTACCTTAAATTAAATATCCAAAACAATGATACAGTGTACACACAGATAAGCAAATACAAACTAATTTGAAAAAGGAGAGAAGAGAAATACACTTCCTATGGGAACTGGTCTGTGTTGGTAACCCCACACAAAATGACTTCAGTGTCATTGATGGGTGGAAAAAAGAATGTTTGCTATAGAAATATATAAATATATCTTAAATTTTAAAACTATTTTTGGTCCTTTTCAAAATTATCTTTAAATGTATTTTGGGATGATTTTGCTTAGTTCTTTTGTCATGTTTTCTGTAAACATGCTTTTTTCAACAAGGCTTATCGCTATTTTATAAGATGCTGTTCAATTTTAGACTACTTTCCCTATGAAAGATTTCACAAACTATGTTTTCCTGTTTGGCAAGATTAAGGGGAGATTTCTGCTAGGTAAAGTAGTTTCTAAATTCTTTTGGTTTCTTCAGTGTAAAAGCTGATTTATACCAGAGAAACCTCCCCAGGAATGGTAAGTCGTTGACAATTTCTGTTCTTTTATCCATTTTGCATTTATGATGTCAACAATTTGGAGGCTGTGTACAACATATTGGAGTTGTCTAAAATCTGCATAATATTTTCTTCTAATTTTTCTTTTTGACTTTTATTTTGTATTAATTTTGACACTTGCTCTAATACATTAATGTCTTATAAACAGTTTATAGTAAACTGAAGGTAGATGGTTGATTCAGAAATAACTCCCACATTGGTAATCATTCTGTTAAAAAAATTGTCATTTTCATTCTTATCATATTATTTGGTACTCAACATGCCTAATGCCTTCTTTCTCCTTGAAGAAAATTTTATGATATATTCATGTGAACCTCTGACCTCCCTCATTTGTTCCTTCTGAACCAGATAGCTAAAGCATCACTTGCACTGATAAAATAAAAGTACTCCAAAACATAAGGCATAAGACATTAAACCTCTGCCATGGACTTCATAAGTGATTTATATGGTAATTATGCTACAGCTACTTTTCCTTTAAAAGTGAGATGATAGTCATGTTATAATATTGGTCACATTTTTTGAATGATTAATTTCATTAAATTTAAATTTTCCTTCATTTTTTCTCATCACTCTTTGTTATGTATATGATCTTTGCATCCCAACTTTTCCATGTTCTATGGACCTAAAAAAGAAGCTGGAGAATAATTTCTGAGAAGAACCATGGATCTAATTGAATTACTGAACCACAAATTTGTTTTTAAAAAAATGAAATTAATTCAGTTTTGAGACTTTCTCCAAGAAATATTCAGCAAATGGTAATGGAGGCTATCTTATGATAATAATTATCAAGCAAGAAATGTTGAAAATTAAGGAGGCTGGCTGCGGTTCTGTCGGTTCTGTGTCTCAGTGACTGGATATCCCAGTGTTAGCATGGTGGACCATGTGAGGGAAAGTTAAAATGAAATTGAACATGATCTCTAAGGTCCTGTCTAGTTCTAGATCCTATAACTAATGTGTTTTGCATAACTATACATGTACAGTCTGTATTGAATTGCTTGTCTTTCCAGTGGAGGTGGGTGATGAGGGAGGAGGGGAAAGGATCTAGAATTTAAAGGTCTATAATCAAATGTTAAAAATGTATTTATGTGTATATATGTATATATATACATACATACATATTATATATATATATACATAAAAACATAATTAACTACATGCAACTGGGAATTAAGACATATAGACATTGGGGTAGGGAGATCCATCTTGCCCTACTGGAAAGTTAGACAGGTGATGGAGGAGGACACAGGAAAGAGCAGATTAGGGGTTATATAGTGGGATGGCTGTTTTGGGGTGGTTGGTGGGGGAAAGAGGAAGAGACAATTTGGAACTCTAAGTCTCATAGAAATAAATGATGTAAACAAGAAAATTAATCAAGGAATAAAAATTGCAATAAAAAAGAAATTTAAATCTTTCATAAAAAAAAAGAAAATTCAGGAGGCTTTAGGAATCCAGAGTAATAGCTGATAAAACATTAAAATGTTAAAAGTGTAAGATGATGGATTAAAGTTTGACCATTGAGGTAAGTGAATCAAGAATGAAGGAAGGGAATTGAACTGGAAAAACGGGATGATTTAAAGAGCTAAACATCATGATAAATTTAGATAAAATAAGGAAAATAATGGCAAAAATGAGAAATTTTTATAAAAACTATATTATACAATCTTTATAAATTAGTACTCCTTCTAAACATGTAAATGACAGCTCATTCTATATAACTCTATTATATGTCATCCTATAATTCACAGGGTTATCAGAGCACAAATGGAAAGGAATTTAGAGCCCCTCAAGTTCAAACCCCCCACTTTACAGACAAGGAAATTGAGGCCAGACCTGAGAGGTAAGTAAATTGTCAAGAGTCACATAACCAATAAGTATCTGAGTCAGGATTTGAACTTAGTTATTTCTCATTCCAAGTCCAGGACTAGATAGGCACTCGGTGTACTAGAGTCCTTTCCTGCAATCTTATGTTAACCCCAAATTTTGGGATTATTAGGACAGATTTTACAAGTAGATGATGAATTACAAATAGATAATTGGTGGATGTTTTTAGTAGGACAGTTAGACTAGAATTCTGCTATTTCCAGTGCTTTTAAAATCAATCCATCCTTTTTGTCTTTTACTTTTGTAGATACAAATGATTTGCATATTGTATAACATTCTTTTATGACCTTTGGCAAATTCCAGCTTCTCTAAATTTATTTCCTCATCATTAAAATGAAGGATTTGACAAGATAACTTCCATGGTCCTTTCCAGCTCTAAGTATATGACTCTGTGAATTCTTCCTTTATAAATGTAATGGGGTTCTTAGAATCCTTATCATTCACTCATTGATCTATCTGGCTTTCATCACCTGATACAAAGAGAGTCCAGATTCGGTATTATTTTGGTTCTCATAATGAAAATTAAATTCCTTGCTCATAAACAAACATTTCATAATTCACAAAATTTCCTAATTGAAAAATAATGTCTCCAGGGGAAAGAGTCTTTCCTTTTATCCCTCCTCTCTTCATTATTACTAATTCTTCTGTCTAATCACTAGCTGCTGTTAGAGAAGGGGAAAAGGCAATTTCCCAAGGCTCTGTCCCTTGGGTTGATTTTTGCTCTTTGTTCATTGCCTCTTACATTTTCTTCAGATATATCAGAGCCACATGATTAATTATGCCTCTTCAAACTGACTATCTCTTACAACTTTAGAAAGTCTAAAATGATAGAAGGGAAAAGCAAAAACTGTTGGAGAGGATGTGGAAAAATTGGGACACTATTTTGTCATTTGTGGAATTGTGAACTGATTCATCTGTTTTGGAGAGCAATCGGGAACTGTGCTCAAAGAGTTGTTAAACTGCCTATACCCTTTGACCCAGCAATACCATTACTAGGTTTATTTCCAAAGCTGATTATGGGGGAAAGAAAAGAATCTACGTATTCTAAAATATTTGTAGCAGCTCTTTTTGTGGCAAAAAAACTGGAAATTGCAGGGATACCCTTCAATTGGAGAATAGTTGAACAAGTTGTGGTATATGATTGTGATAGAATATTACTGTACTATAAGAAATGATGAGCAGGTGACTACAGAAACATTTGGAAAGACTTACATGAACTGATGCTGGGTGGAGTGAGCAGAACCAGGAGGACATTGTACACAATAACAGCAACATTGTGCAATGACTGACTTTGATAGACTTAACTCTTTTCAGCAATGCAAGGATCTAAGAAAACTCTAAAAGATTCGTGATGGAAAATGTTATCCACATCCAGAAAAAGAATTGTAGAGTCTGAACGCATATAAAAGCAAACTGTTTGCTCATTTTTTTTCTTCTTGCCCGTGGTTCTTCCCATTGTTTCTAATTCTTCTTTACAACATGATAAATGTGAAAAAACTTTTAAATGATGAACATGATGATCTAAAAAAACATGGCTAGACTTGCATGAAATAAAGAAGAGCAAAATAAGCAGAACCAAGAGAACAGTATACAGTAGCAATAATACTGTTTTTAGAACAACATTGAGTGAATAAATCATTTTGACTATTATAGATGTCCAGAGTAACTAAAAAGAACATATGAAAGAAGGTGCTGTCTGCATCCAAAGAAAGAACTAATAGAAGTATGTATAGAATGATTTTACATATATACACACATTATACATATATGTATATATAACATGTGTATGTGT
>CM053593.1:294599069-294619431 GCA_028646575.1 Pseudocheirus occidentalis
TGTTTCATTCCCTAAATTAAAAATAAAATAAATTTTTAAAGTCTAACTGAAGTAGACTGTATATAATTTGTTCTTTGATGGAGCCTAAAAAATTGATATAAATGACATGTTAAAATCAATAAGAATGTGGAAGAAACAGACAAAGAGACACAGAGACGGGGGGAGAGAGAGAGACAAACAGAGACAGAAAGAGACAGAGAAAGACAGAGACAGACAGAGAGAGATAAAGACAGAGAAAGAAAGAGAGAGAGAAAATAGTGCTACTGAAGCACATAGCAGCCTCACTTCAGCATTATGTACTGGGGTCTCTTCAGCTTTTGGAGATTCAAACTCCAATGTAAAAAAGGGTTAAGACTACCAACTAAACAATGTCAGCTACACACATGGTATGATTTGAAATATCCTGGAAGGTGTTCCAAATATTTCCATCCATTCACCAAATTGTCTCAAATTCTAACTGTAGAAGTGTAAGTCTTATGAGATAAGGCATCATGTGTCTGGGAGTTCTCTATTCAAATGAGATAGATCCTAAGATAGGGAATATTTATACATTATCAGCTATTAAATATAAGATGATAGAGCCAGAGTTTCAAGGGACCTCTAAAGCCATCTAGTCCAACTCCATTTTACAGATGAGGAAACTGAAAACTTATGGAAATGACTTGCTCAAAGTCAGAGTGGTAATGAGCCAAAGGTAAGCTTTAAATGAGATCCTCTGACTCCAGAATCATTGTTCTTTCTGCCATACCATGACATTGCTTCAAGAGGCCTACTGTGAAGCCTTATTTATTGTAGAGGTGGCTACTCTGAGTCCTTAAACTCCATGCCAATCAAGCACAAGTATTTTCAGGTGCTACTGGATTGGACTGACTCTGAGCAAAGACCTAGTATCTGACTATATCTGATGTCCAACGGCCAGAACTAGATAAAAACAAAGAGGCTCCTTACCAGTAGGTTGTCTACTATGAAATGTATCTATAAAACAAAGATCCCAAATGGTTCCCAATCCTGTGTATCTCCCTTCCATCTCTTTCATTATGACAAAAAATAATTGTGGAAAAGGGAGAAGGCTCTAAGAACCATAGTTTGGGGCTTTTTAAACACTGATTTAGCAATGTACTCTAAATATGAGTATAAACAATTGACTAATATGCTTCTGAGTGAACAACAATATTAGTATTCTGACTATAAATAAAACTAGAAAACACAATATAGTTACATCTAAATGGAGGCATGACATACAATCTGTTCCTATAGAAAAAATAAAAGGATTTAGAAGAATTGTTCTCATCACGTGTCCAGAAGCCAATAAGGAAATCTCATTTTACCTTCTTGTGTTTTTTTTTTATTATTCTCATGTTTTTTATGAAAATAAGCTAAACAAACAAAACCATTAGAATATAACAAGTTACTCATTAGCAGAAAATTTTAAGAGGTCTTTGACAATCTCCTCCAGAATAAGTCACCATATGCCTTGATACTCAGTGATTTCTGATCAAAGGTAGGCACAAGAGATGACAATGAAAAAATATATTAGAAAGCATTCACTAAGATTAGAAAAAGGAATCAAAAATTGTAAACTCCTCCTCATATCTGTGTAAAAAGAGATAGTTGAGCATGATGATGCACAGTTATAATCTGTGCTCCTACGGGAGGTTGCAACTGTTAATGAGTTTGAGTTTAGGAGTTCTGAGTTCCATAAAGTTAAAATTGATTGGATGTCCATACTAAATCCAGCACAAACAAGGTAAGTCCCTGAGGGAAGAGGATTATCAAGTAGCCTGAGGACTCTAGGTAGAAAACAAAATTGAGCAGATTAATGCTTCCATGTTGATCAGTATTGGGTGAATGACCTGGGTGAGACAAGGGGAGAAAAAGAAGAGGAAGAAGTTGAAATTGTCAGAATGTTACCTTGCAAAAAATTAAACAACCCATTATCAGAATCAGTCAAGTACGGGCAGTCAGACTTGTAAGAATACAAGTCATAATACCAAATTAGAACAAAAAAAAAAAGAAAAACACGAGAAGCAGACATTGTTAAATCACCAAAGTTCTGACATGATTTATACAAACAGGCTGTTAACATCAAAAATAGGAGTTGGATAAAACCAAAGACATTGATGGTACAGACTATGACTATTTCTTACAGTTTAACTGATACAAAGTAATGGCTGCAATGAAGGCAAAGGAATTCAGAAAACAGCTCATTCAGGAAACATTGAATCTCTTTGCCAAACTGGGAGACATGAAAGCCAAAGGCAAGGATAGTTTAGAACACAAAATGGAGAGCTTATGGAAGATTATAAACTGTACCAGTTCACAAAACAGCAAAAAGGAGTGGAAGGGAAAATGAATCTACCAGAAGTTTAACATAATTCTGCACTAAACCAGATCACATTAAGAACATTTTTAAATGGAATTGGAAAGATACAATGAGATATGAATAGAATAGAGCTGCTAGTCTTTCTATAATTTTCTATAGGGAAGTTGAAATGCTTCTTAAGAAGATGAAAGCAGGAAGAGAAGATAGAGAAGATCAAATTCACACTAAAGAAATCTGTGATGGTGACAACCAAATTTTGAAAACTTTGAGGGATCAGTTTTCCAGATATTTAAAGATAAAAAAATATTGAATACACTGGAATATACACTGGAAAATGTGTACAGCATTATGAGCCCCTACAAAATAAAAGATGATCAAGAAGATACTAGTAGGGGCGGCTAGGTGGCGCAGTGAATAGAGCACCGGCCCTGGAGTCAAGAGGACCTGAGTTCAAATCCGGCCTCAGACACTTAACACAAAAACTAGCCATGCGACCTTGGGCAAGTCACTTAACCCCAACTGCCCTCCAAAAAGCAAAAAAAAAAAAAAGAAGATACTAGTAACACTCAATCCATTGGTCTACTTTCTTACCTCTATAAAATTTTGTAAGAATGATCTACACAAGTAATAGAAGGGGTTTTTGGTAAAAATGTGAGAAGGGAATACATAGATAGTTTTCTATAATAGACTGCATCTTTACAGTCAAACATTCAACCAAAAGGAATACAGAATTCAAGATCTCATTGAAATTATTTTTTGTTCCAGAATGTACTTGACTCAGTAAAGGAAAAGTGAATCTTAGAGGATTTCTTCCAGCATTATCTCTCTAATATATATGCTAAGATGATATAAGATTATGTAATAGGTGGCTACAGGGACAATTTTAATAATATTCTAATCAACAGAATCAAGAGAAGCACAGAACAGGGGACATATCCTTTCCAAAAAGGTCTTCCATTATTATTGAAAATAACCTGCACGGCCCAAATAAATGCAGGAGGGTTTCTCTATAAATAGTGGTGTCTTTGGGATGATCTTGTTCCTCTTCAGTGAGGGGAAGAATGGCTCTATAGAAAAAGTGGTAGATTTGGAGTCAGGTCAACTCAGTGGAAATCCCATCTCTGTCACTTCAGGTAAATCACTTAACCTGCCTGGGTCTAACTTAGCTCATTTATAAAATGAGAGAATTGAACTGGATAGATTCTAAAGTCAATTCAACCTATGATTCTACTATATAATGCCATAAACTCTCCTTAATGCAAACATTAGCAGTCAGAAGTGATTGGTCTAACAGTCTGCTTAGAAGAAAAAATAAAATTATAAAGTATGCCTGTTGGCCAGTCTATGGCATACAACCGATTGGGTAGCCACTCCTTTAGTTCATCAGGACATATCCCTTAGGCATTACAGATGAACAATAAGCCAAGCCCAGAATTACAGAGGAGGAGAAAGAGCACAGGCTAGGTTGCATGCGAGAAATTGCACAACCCTTTCAACAATTTCAAGTTGTTCATTGCCACAAAACTCCATATTTTTTAATACCAATATTCTCTCTGTGATACTGTAATGGATGTAAATAATGAACACCATAACCTCTAAAAAATCAAAATTATAGGTGACCGAAAGAGTGATGAAGAGATATATGGCAGGCACAAATAGGTTGTTTTATATTTTCAACAATAACTTAGAGGTAAGTGATTCAAGGGACATAATTCATAAAATGCATCATCAAGAAAAATAAGGTGGGCCAATCAGTTAGTGAGAAGGATGGAAAACAGATGGGCACTCCAAGACTGTTCTGGTACTGGAGGTGGGTGAGTGTGAGGAAGAACAATGTTTAAAAAGCTAGAAGAAAAGCTCTGACGTGTTGGGTAGATCCTCTATGGAAGATTCATGAAAGGATGTGGAAAGGAATCCAAAGGATGAGAAAAGTAGCTGTCTTGCAATCTACATCATAGGATGGAATAGAGTCATGAAAATATCAGCCATTAACATTTTAGCAAGGATCAGCATATCACAAATTTTGTCGTTATGTTAAATGAAGAAAACAGGACTCCAAAGGAATGGGGCATGAGATGAGGAAATTTTGTTGACTGAAAGGATTGGCAGATATGTTTGGCTATTAGCATTTTGCCTTTTACAAGCAGGTAGACCTGAAATAGAATACCACAACTGGGATTCTAGGAAATCAGGGCACTGGGCACTTGGGTGCTGCAGAGGGAAAAAATGTGTCAAAAGGGAATTCAATGGTCATCTCAGTTTTCCCTGATTAGGAATCAAAACCTTAGCCATAGTGCTATGGTTGTAGCAACAATGCTGTTGAGCACATTTTAAAAGTAGGTAGACATTTGTGAATAATTTGGTGCACCTCTTATCCAGAACCTAACAAGTTACAGCAAGGAACATAATTTTCTCCTTTATTTCTGGTTCATTAATAAAGAAAAAGACTATTGAATTAGAAAGGGAAGAAAATGTTTTAAGAGTGGTGGCTTACAAGACATATATGTCATGAAGAAGGAACTGAGGAGAAGAGGGAGGCCTGAATTATATACCTGTTGTGGAATATTATCATGTAGCTAATAAAATATGAGTAAAAGCATAATTGGAGAAATTGCTAACATGCCCCAAAAAACAAAAGTCACCTAGCTGGGATAATGCTATTATTGTTGTTCAGACGTTCAGTCATGACAGACTCTTCTTGACCCCATGGATGAAAGCCTACCAGGTCTTTCTACCCTTCACTATCTCCTGAGTACAAAAGTTACTGTCCCTTCCAAGGCATGAGTAAAAGACAGAAAAGACAGAAAGAAGGTCCAGAACCTAAAAATATTCTGTTTCATATTTTCTCTCCAGGTAATGTGGACCCTTACCTGGTTTGCACAATTCATAGTTTTTTTTGAATTGTAAAAGACTTCAAAGGTCATCTAGCCCATTTTCCTCATTTTACAGTTGAAATTTACCTGAAAGAAGTGAAGTGACTCCTTTAAAGTCACCCAGCTTATACATAGCAGCAACAGATTCAAATCCAGGGACTCTGACTACAAACCCAATATGCTTTTCACTGCTTCTTGCTGACTTTGTGGTAAGAAAGGCTAATTGTATACATTGTGTGTGTGTGTGTGTGTGTGAGAGAGAGAGAGAGAGAGAGAGAGAGAGAGAGAGAGGGAGAGAGATGTTAGGTCTGGACCTGTGATTCCATTAGTGTAATGAAGTCCCACTGAAAAATACTCCCTCTACCAATATATATCTTTGAGTATCCAGCAACATACTGTCTTAACAGAGTTGCCTGGGTTCACAGAGAAGTTCAATAACTTCCTCAGAGTCACAAAGCAAGTAGGATCAGATGTAGGGCTTGAACCTCAGTCCTTCTGACCCTGAGACTCTCTCCCTGCCTGTCAGGGGGTTTATCTCTGAAATAATCGCCTTTATTTAGGGAAGAAAACAAAGGAAGATGAAGTTGCTCATGAGTAGTGAAGTGTCTATGTGTCTAGATGCATAGCCATGTAATAAATACAGACTAGGATGCTGTTCCTTTTAGGGTTTTTTAATTATTGCTTTGACCTCCATCTCAGTCTGTACCTTAAGTCACTGAAAAGCTGAATAGATAATAGAGAAATAGAGAAATATAGATATATCAACATACATGTCAGTATATCTGTTTCTGTTTCTGCTTTTCTCTATATTCTAGTTTTCTGTCTCTATGTACATGTATATGCACACACACATATATTTCTGTTTTTGCCTATTTGCCTATCTGTTTGCCTTTTTCTGTCACTATGTATGTGTATATGTATATATCTATAACTCTCTAGATGTATTTATATTTCTGTTTCTGCCTATTTGCCTATTGCTGTCCGCCTTTTTCTGTCTCTGTCTACATATAACTATAACTATCTCTCTATATATGCATATGCATGTATCTGTATTTCTGTTTCTGCTATTTGCCTGAGTTTTTCTCTCTGTGTATGTATGCATATTATATATATATATATGTATGTATGTATGTATTTATCTTCTATATCTATATTTCTATTTCTGCCTATTTGCCTGTCTCTGAATTTTTCTGTCTCTATGTATGCAGATATGGTTTAAACCTGAACTTGTCAAAGGCTTCCTGGGCTCCTTGGTGTGTGGGGGATCCTGACTAATCACTGTCCCAAATTCTTCCCATAGTACAGTACTTTAAAATTAATAGCACATGCCGAGGAAAAACTAAACCCTTTGACGTCACTCCTGAAATGAGGAAACATAAACAGTAAAGGCTCCACTCCAGTAAAAGCTACCAGTGCTGAAGCGGATTGGGTCTCTGATTTTCCTTGCCTGTGGCAACTGACAGCAGCAACTCCCAGATTAGCAGGGCCTTCTGCTCGGGAACCGAAGCGGGCCAGGCAGCAGCCCTGCAGCCCGGCAGCGGCAGCAGCAGCACCACCAGCAGCAGCAGCAACACCAACAGCAGCTTCAGCAGCAGCCAGACTGCACCAAGGCTCACCCTCCCAGCCCAGCACTCACTCGCCTGGGAGAAAAGTAGACTCTCAGAGAGAGAGTGAGGGAGAAAGGGGAGAGAGGGAGAAACCCGCTCCCTGCTCCTCCTCGCCCCCTCCCCTGCTCCTTCCCATCTCGTGCGTGTGCGCGCGGGCTTTTGGTTGGCTTGTTGGTTTCTTTTCTCTTTTTTCTTCTTCTTCCCCCTTTTTTAAAAACCTTAATTATATTCCTAATCCTGGATGAAGTTGCTGGATCCTGCAGCACAAGTCTTCATGAACAAGCAGCACCGCTCAGAGATTTCACGGCATTCAAAGGTCACAGAGCTGCCACTATGGTTAAATGTCTTGTTTAATGGTTGAGGTACGTACAGCCACTGCAGGCGGCATTCTTGATGCGTGTTTGTTTTGTTTTTAAAAGAGTCACAGAAGTGGGGCAGGAAGGGGAGTGTGTGTGTGTTGAGGGGGGTGGGGATACATTTTTATTTTAAGTGGTCTCACACACACACACACACACACACACACACACACACACACACACTTTCCGCCTGTGATTGTTACTACAGCAACAAGCTTTTGAATTTCCTTCTTTTTTCCCCCCAATGCAAACTGACTGGAACATTTTCACTTGCCCCTGAATTAACCCATTCAGGGCAATTCTTGGCCCAGTGAGAGAGGGGATCAAGGGAGAAGCTGGCAGCAGCCCTAGACACCCGCTCCGAGGAAAACGGGTGACTTCCCTCCTGGAAGGTCCTCCTGCCATCATCAGTTCTCTCTTTCAAAGGCAACAACAGAAACCTTAGAGTTGAATTGCTTGCTTTGCTGGGGGCTCAGGGGGCATGGGGTCCGAGTGGGGTCGGAGTTGGGGGAGAGATTCACAACAGAAAGAAATGGGGAAAAAAGAGGTGCCCCCCACTGATTGGGGGTTTTCATTGCAGCCATAAGCTTAAAGTAAATTTAAATCGAAAGAAAAGAATGGGGGTTCTAAGATAGAATAAACCAACCTTCAAAAAGTGTGTCAGAATAACTTACCTTATGTCAGATTTCACTTCATCACCTTGTTGCATTTTCAATATGTTTTGAATGGGGAAGTCAAAAGACAAGGTCCAACCTGTTTCATACATGACAAATGCTTCATTTATTAATGATTTAAAAAATAGAAAAAGCAGCTTCCTTTCTCATACCACAAATTTGCAAATAGTCCTTTCCTACAATAGTTGGAGACAGAGTAGGAAATTGAATTAGGAACTGAAATGATTGAGCCGGATGGCTTTTTAATGACATATAGATCCAATCCATCATGTGGTCTGGCCTGAATGACTATTGCAGTGTTACAGTAAACATCTCTGTATAGGACAGTGAGTGGATACATGCAAGTATAATAAACACAGTAAGTACTGCAGGAATCTAGGGTGATTGTTAGCTCAGGACTAAAATCATTGGTTTCAGTGACACAGTATTAATATGTGTTGAGGCAGACACTGTTGCTAGGGACTTTGCTTTAAAAAAAAAATCTATCCTAATATTAAATCCTTCCAGTGAAATTCAAGTAATGTATGGTAAATATACATCACCTAAGTGATGGTAATCTTTAGGGAGTGATCCTACCCCCACTTTTACAATAATAAATAAGACAAAACTTTAAATATGTTACTCTGCAAAATAACACTTGTTTTATTTATTTATTTGGTTTCCATTCTGAACTTCACACCCCAGAAGCCTTTAAAATCAGGTCATGTAAGCAGCAATACCAGGCAGGGTACAGCTCAGTCAGTGAATTGCAAAGGGTTAAAAAAAAATTAAGTGCACTAGACTCTAATGTACTAAGTTAAGGACTGCAAAAATATTAGCTCTGAAATGCAGAGGATGTGCTGTGAATGGACAATTGCTATTCTGCAGTGCCTAGTGGGAAAACAAGGACTTTGTGTATTGCAAATGCATAGTTACAGCTCCTCCATTTCCTCTGCTCTATCTTTCACTCCTGTCTAGTGAAACAAAGAAGCCTGTCAGTAATAAGTCTTCACTGGCATCTTCTCTGATAAATCACAGCATCTTTTTGGGTCAAGTGGTAGCCCAGAGTTAGGTCTTATTAGCTAGTTGCTGCTTCCTAACCTTTAAACTCCTTTATAAGGGTTTTTCTTTTACTTTTGGGAAACTGGGAACTGTCTGATCTTAAGAGTACACTCACTCAGATAAACCACAGGAGGCAAAAATCAGTGGTGGATTTCTGGAGACACCTTAACCATGTCCACACACACAAATTCATGTTCCTGATGGTGAGGGAGGGAAAAAAATCCAAGCTGAGAAAAACATAGACATTAAACTTTGCCTGTGTGTGCTGGGGAGAAATGAGGGGGGTTGTAATTATACAAAATAGATATTTTTACTATCTCTGCTGTCTCCAGTACCCAACACAGTACTATAGGAGTGCTCAGTGAGTATTTGTTTAATGAGTTCCATGCTATTGGCAATAATTTATGTATTGAAAATAGTGAAATATACTTGTTTCATCAGGCATTTTCACATAGCTTGATTTATTTGTTTATTTTAGTGATAAGACTAGCCTGGAATCCCATCCAGTGTTGCATACCTAAGGAACTTCCTATAAGACACTATATACAATGCATTTCAAGGACCAAGTTCTGTCATTTCATTTAGAAGCCGATCTGCCTTTGAAAATGGTAAAAGTAAATTGACCAAGTTTGCTTTCAGTGGGAACATTCCATTTAGCAAAGCCTCCCTGACTGCCAATTAATCTGCCAAAGTCTGAATTAGGAGTGAGCCAGGTTCAAGTCAAAGCAAAGACAACTTGTTATAGAATCATGGGACATAAGGTTGGAAAGAAACTAGCCAGGGAAGAAGTCCACTCATGACTTTACTTAAACCATAGTTAGATGAAAGAGATTAATGAAATTAAGTATTAGTGTGATATTCAGAATACTAAAAATGCAGCTGCTAGTAGGTAGGTTAGGTAATAAAGTGCATGCCTCTGATCTCTGTGATGTGTCTTAGAGAAAAGAAATCTATGTCTGAAGAATCTTATCTTATTAATATCAAGAACTCTTACATTTCAACAAAATCTTTACTTGTATACATAGATATGATTACATTTTCTACCAAGTACACTGCGTGGAGATATATAACTTAAGAAGAAAAAAATGGTGGGGAATTCATTAATCTCTCAATATTTTCCTTTTCTATATCTTCCCATCTATTCCCCAAAATTGGATAATTATGTTAGCAACATTATAGGAGAATATCATTAGCCTTAGCTTCCATTGTTGTTCTATCTGGTCTCTTTACCAAATTCATTTTATTGGTAAGAAGGGAAATCTTTTTGAAGCAACCTGGAATTTTAAGGTTATATATGAAAATGCCTCAAACTTTCAGGTGAGAGGGGAGAGGAAAAAAAGAGAAACAGTCAAATTCCATGGTCTAATTGAGCTACTTGATGGCCTTTCCATCTTAATTTAACCCCACTTCCTTTCCTTCACAACAAAGATTTAACTATTATTATTATTACTGTAATTTCTTTGTTAAGCACCACTGCAGTATATATTAATAGCAAACTTATGTGTTCATTGTACAAAATTTAACAAATTAAAAGTGTCTGAATTTTAGTATTTCAGGCTGCTTATCTAGCTTTTTCTTCAAATTTGTCTCATTTTAATTCATTGCAACAACACAGTTGTGACCGAAAATAGGAGGCCCATTTAGCTAATTAATTTAATCTTCACATTAATAAGTCAAAGGGCTAATTCCATTCTTTGTAATTTAAAAAATTCCACCAATCAATCTATGAAGATGTTACTTAAATGGGAATGTGAAAGTGATAGCAATACAACCTTGTCAGTCCAGTCAGTCAATAAACATTTATTAAGCCAACTACTATTCAGGCACTGTGCTGAGTGCTAGAAATTCAAAGAAATGCGTAAGACAATCCCTGCTTTCAAGGAGCTCACAGTCTAGCTTTGAACTACAGAGAACAAATTACATGTATATGTATACATATATGTATGTATATATATATATACACAAACATACAGATATGTTTATATATATGCACATCTATACATATAGCACACATACACATGTAACTATAGTTATATAACTATACATAGTTTTATTTATATATATATATATTATATGTGTGTGTGTATTAAATGGCTATATGTGTATAGTTTTCCCACTTAGGAATAAGTTCATTTTATAGTAATTATTAATTAAAGGTTTTAATATCTTTTAAAGTAGTACAGTTTGAATATTTTATATAGGAAAGTCCTACTGAAGAGAGCTTAGGCTTTCATCTAGAGTATTTCAAATACAGTAGGCATTCAATGGTAAATTGAGTAATTAGTGAATTGCTACATTGCATTGCAATCATCTCAGCAGGTTTACAACTCTCTAAGAATTGTGTAAATCAGGAATCTAGGATTCAGAGAGAGTTGAAAAAAGCCCAATTCCCCAAAGTCATTTGCATTCATGGTAGGATGACCCATAAAGCTTTTATTGACATAAATAATATGGCATCACGATTCAGTCAAAAGAACATTGGATCTAACCTTTAATGGAAGCACCTGGTCTCTAGTCCTAGTTCTCTGTCATTAACTGGCTAGATCACCACAAACAAGTCACTTGACCTCTCTGTGGCTCAATTTTCTTATCTAAAATAGAAGGATGTTAGAATATGTGGGGAAGGTATGCAAGTTCTAGAGTTAGAGATGACCTGCTTCACATCTTGGCTTACAACCCTTGGCAATTGTTTTTCTCTCTGGGTCTCAGTTTAATCATCTGTAAAACAAGGTGCATGTGTCTCTGAAATTCCTGAGCTGATGATGAAGGCATCCATAAAATTGCTTCCTAGGCAATTTTCAATTAATTAATTAAATTTAATTTCAATAATTTACTCTGAGAATGAAGACTATTTTTAACTCCTTTATTTACATTTCTGTTCATTCTTCTATCCCTCCTAGCCCTTACTCCCATTACTTCCAAACTTAGTATCACTATTTTTATATAGGATACACAGATTTTCATCATTTTGCCACCAAGTTCCTGCCTGAAAACATGGCCCTGGAAAAGATTCTCAACCACATAAATATCACTATGGGAAAATTTTCTGCCTTTGAATAAACCTACCTCCAAAAAATGACAATAGAAATAAGACCTATCACATTCTGAACTTATTTCCATTGCTAAAGTGTTAATATTTATACTGACTACAATTATTCAGAACATTAGGGTTTGTGGTACTTAACTGCTGTAGATAGAGTATTAAGAGACCAAGAGTTTTTTTTTCCTTTTAATTTGTCACATGAACTTGAACAAGTCTTTTAAGGCTCCTTAACCCCTATTTGTATCAAATAATGTGTAATGAAGGGAAATTATTTAAAATATTGCTCAATAATTTTTATATCCTTAAGTAAAAATTGTTATATGGATCTAATAAAATCAGTTATTGAGCCCCTTGGATCAGTGGCAGAAAATGCATCATAAATAATATTAGCAAAAATCACAATAGTCTTGTTCCAATAAAACCTCTTGAGATGTAGATCATGATAATAATTCATATTTATATAGCTCTTTAAAGTTTATGAAGCATTTTCTTCACAGCCATTGTGTATTATAAAGGGCAGTAACCCATTTCACAGCTGAGTAAATTGATGATCAGAGTGGTCAAATATCTTGCACATGTTCACATAGCTTGAAAATGGAAAATTCAGGACTTGAAGATTGGTCTTTTGGGACCCTAGGTTTGTGTGTATTTCTTTATATCAGAAAGTCCCTTCTAATTGAAAGGTATATATACTTTACCCTTTTAGCTCAGGGTCATAATCAGACTAAGCAGTAGGATTTCTCAGTGTGTCTGACCAAGCCAAGCAGTATGATCAGTGGGTGACTTGAGAACCTTGCTCCTAGAAATCCTTCCTAATGCCACAACCCTTTAATACTTGTATGTGGGCGTATCTGCATGTAGGCAGACCCTCCTGGTGACATTAGAGGATCAGTGTCTCGGTTCCTAAGACCATCAGAAATATGTGTTTTCCAATGGTCTTAGGCGACCCCTGTGAAAGGGCCATTTGACCTCCAAAGGGGTCATGACCCACAGGTTGGGAACCACTGGCTTATGCCATCCATACAAGCATGAATAATTTACAATCAGATTTGTTTGTTTTCACTTTCCAATTAAATTTTTAAACAAAAATGCTCATCATTAGAAATTATTATTTAAGAATTATAATAAAATTCTTCAAATATGTGAAAGGTTTCATCAAGTGGTCTATGGCTACATGCAATTATTTTAGGCTATATCTAACTATGAAAATTATCACTTATTAATTAATGAGCAAAGGAAATTTTCATGCTTCTCCTTTAAAAATCTACTTTATGGATTTTTACTGGGAAATAGGGAAAGGAAGATTGAGAACTGGTTTTATGTTTATCATTTGATTTTTCCTTTTGATGCATTCTGTGGGTTACATCGTCATCAATAAAATTGACGTTATTTCTTAAATGATGAAATTCATAATTCTCTTAAGGAGGAACTTCCTTTTGTTTAGGAAAAATTATTATTTTTATTCATTAACTAAAACTAAATACAGATTTCTCATTGAAGGCAACATCAAATACTTGAAAAGTCCAACTGTGCTGGACTCATAAGGACTTGGTATTTTGAAGACACTGAGTATTCATCTTCAGGATTTCAGAGCATTTTCTAGTCACTTTCCTTTTTTGAAAGTAGAGATAAAGATATAATGGGAGGAAGAAACTTAGTTTTAGCAAAATAAGTTAATAAATAGAGCAACATTAAAAACATTTTGGGTTAGGTCAAAAGATGTGGCTTTAGCATTGGTTTATTTCTTATTCATTATTCAATTCATTATTTGAATTGAATCCATTATTCAATATTTATTAAGGGTTTGAGAATGGATAATCTCTCAAGGCCTGACATCCTATAATTGTATAGTGGACTTTTACTGACATGCCTTACTTACCCAGACCCATCTGAATTCTTCCAAAGGCTGTGCCTTTACATGCTGTTGATTTGACCATTTTGACTAAATTGACTAACAACAGTCCAGTCAAAATAGTCAAATTGGTAGTACGTGAAAAATAGTTTTATTAAAGTATGGTTAAGAAATGACCTAGACACCAAGGCCTAGAGCAGTCATAGTCTTCCTCAGGTTAGCCATGTGATGGTTAATTAGAGTTTTTTGATACTTACCTTGATGTATCTGTAATCTCATCAGTATACATACAACTCCAAAGGGGTAGATCAAAACACAGTATGGTGTAGTGGGAAATGTGTTGTATTTGGGTTCAGAGTGTGCTGTATTTGGACTCCTGACTCTACCACTTTAGTGAATATAACATTAATCAGTAAACCTCTTTGGGATTCAGTTACTTCATCTCTAAAATGTGGGGAGTGGGGGGGGGTTGGGTAAATGTTTCATCTAAATGAACTCTGAAGTCTCTTCCAGCTCTAAATCTGTTTTCTGTGTTCTATTTGTGCCTTCTTACCCTATGTGTAAATCTTGTCCATGGACTTCCATAAATTCTCCAGAAAGGACCATCCAACATGCAGCCATTATCTACATTTCTTCACATTTTATGATTTTTTGGTGGAGCATGGAGGCTATTCTTGCTCATCAAGTCTTGCTCCATACAACTATGGTCATGTGATTTTCTCATGACATTCATTTTTTAAATTCCTTTTTTTTTTATTGTGACCTCAACAACAGTCAACAAACACAAACATTTCAATATACAAAGAAAAAACAAGTTTACATAAGAACATGAACATCCATTAGTTTCTTAATATATATATATATATGCATATATATATATAAACATATACATATCAGATGTGCATGTTTTACACTGAATGAAGTAATAACAGAATTGCTCTATCTTTTCGGGTTTATTACTATACATAGTTGCTTTCTTCTGTGCTTTAAAAATAATGTCTTATTGATGTACTTTTTTTGGCATATTTAAAACTATCCTCATCATCACCCGTCTCCCCCATAGAAGCTTTGCTTTTTAACAGATATATAAAGTACAGAAAAATAAATCAACCCATTGTTCCACTTCTAAGAACATATATCTCATTCTATATTTCTTTGTCCATTATTTTTATGCTACTCTTCCTGCACAATTCTTCATTGGAAATATATTATAACTCCCATCATATGCCTCCTCATAGCTTCCTGGGAAACCTGTAATTTTAATTCTTCAGAGACTGTAATACTTTATGAATTTCAGCCTCAGTGTAAGAATACTACTGTTAGATGAGCCTTTGTGTCAGGAAGAAACTTGGAGTTATTATAATAAACTCTATGAAATTTCCCAAAGGTAATCCAATCTGCTATTCTCCTCCTAGTCAATTCTGGGTACACCCTATGCATCACAGTGTGCATTTAATTGATTAATATATGCTGATAGTTAGAAAAACACATTAAGTACTACAACTTTTTATTTATTTATACATACTTCCAATCGTCAGTATAAGAACTATTTTATGTGCAACGCATTGGACTTACCCCTGAGAAAAAAAAATTTAAAGACATGTTAGGCATGGTCCTTATCCTTAAGAAACTTACAATCTAATAGGAATAAGTCCACAAGGGTAGGGGATCTTGCAGTCTCAAAGCCTGAGGTTCCCACCCCCTGAGAGCTTCAGTTTAGTTTTAGAAAATCACTTAGTTACACATTTCCTCTTTTACTGTTTTGTCTTTGGTAGAATTATAGAATCAAGGAATTCAGATCTTCAAGAGTGCCTTGAAAAGTCTGTGGCATTTAGTACTCATTTCCCTTTTTCTGATTTTACTATCACTCTTGAAAGAAATTAAGTTTCAATCACACATTTTTCAATGAAAGAAATAAAAATGTAAATAAAATTGTATTATGATTAATGTATCATAGTATTTCTTAATGCTATGAAATTAGGAGAGGAAAGATTCCTCCTACCTGGAGGGAATCAGGGAAAGCTCTATGGTAGTGAATCTAGGCCATGAAGAATTGCTTGAATGTCAACAGAACCGGGGTGATGAGGAATGGATGTTCCAGAATTATGTGACCAAGAAAGGGTAGAAGAAAAAGGTCAGGACATCCTGGGGAGCTAGCTGTGGCTTAGTGTAGAATATGTGGCTAAGGAATGAAACAGGGGAGGAGACTAAAATTAGGGTGGGAAAGTAGATTAAAGGAAGATTGCAGAAGATCTTCACTATCAGGCTAGGGAGTTTGTATTTTATTCTATGGACAATGAGAAGCTATCAAAAAAAATTTTAGTAAGTGAAGTGATATAGTTTAATCTATGAATTATAAAGATTATTGTGACCTCAGTGATAAGAATATAGTGGAAAAAGGAAAGACTAGAGATATGTGTACATCCTTTTACAATTAAAAAGCAAATTATTTGCATTTAAATTGTGCTCTTTAAGACACTGAAGTTTAAGCCCCAGCTCTCCCATTTACTAGCTGAGTGATCTCAAGTAGATCACCTTACCAACCTGAGAGTATTGGACTGAGTGATCTCCAAAGTGCCTCCATGTAGAAATGCTATGATTGGGTTTTTGGTCCTCATAACAACCTGCAAAATAATTATGAATTCATGACTTGTTTTCCAAGCTCAACAGGACAAGCATATTTTATCCCCATTTTAGAGAGAAGAAAATGGAGCCACCTTCAAAGATGTGTGTGTGTGCATGTGTGTGTGTGTGTGTGTGTGTGTGTGTGTGTGTGTGTACTAATGCACGAAAATGATGCTCCTACAATACCAATGTGATTTGTACACTTTTGACCTCTGGGGAAAAAATGCCTTCTGTTCCCTTTCCTGGTATTCCAAATCCCAGCTGTGTCCAGTGAGATGAAAGAACTCAGTCATTCAGAAAAGCGTTGAAAGCATCCCCATGAAGGAGATAACCATAGCAATACAGAGCTCTAAAGTAAGTTTTGACTTTCATGGACAGTCAGGAAACATCCTTACAGGGAAAAAGCAATTTCATTTTCCCTAGCAAGGAAGAAGTTAGATTTTTAGCATCTTTCTGAATTCTGGTTATCCTTATTTTAGTAATAAAAAGCTTAATTTTTGAAGACAGCCATCAGGGTAGTCATGATTTATATGTCTCAAAATGTCAAGCCGATATTTGATAAACATATTTAAAACCTGAAAATTTAAGATTTTTTTTCCTTTTTCATATTCTCATATCTACAAAATAAAATGACAATTACTGAGTGTTGGTAGGGGAAAAATCTGTTTTTAAAAATAGGTATTCTTGACATCTACATTAAAAAATACTTTTATGTTTCATTTATTTTGACAAGGGTTTTCAATAAATTCTTTGTTTTTTTAACATTATTTTTTATTTTCCTAGGCTCATTTTTTTTGTTCCAAGTGTAAGAAGTCTTTAAAACAAATCAAGATAAAATTACAAAATACTTAGATTTATGCTTAGTATCATTTTATTTAATAGAGGTTTTAACACTATAACCAAATTTAACTTAAACTTTTGCTATTAATTGTTCAATATTTGGTGAACAGCAAAGTTGTGAGAGATACCATTGTATAGTACATAAGGTACTCACTGCACCTAGAGCCCAAGTTCCATTTCTATTTCAGTTACTTAATAACTGTGGCTGAGCAAGCTACTTTAACTACTTTGTGCCTCAGTTTCTTCAACCTTACAATAAGGGAGTTGTTCTTGTAGGCAACTAAAGTCCCTTTTTGATCCTTGTGATAATTGAAAAAAGAATAAATTATTAAAAATTACATTAGGTCCTTAAAGAAATTTCTGAAAAAAAAGTTATCTTTCATTGTGTATGTCTCTACATAAATTTTGGACAGATTAATTTGAAAAGCATATATGTACATATGTGTGTATATACACATACAATGAGTTTGAAAACACTTTTCAATTGAAAACATCTTTACTTAGCTAACAGTGAGTTTAAAAATAAAATAAAATACATTCATTTGAATCAAATGGTGAAAATGCTCATTGACTAAAAAAACTCACTGCTTGTGAACTAAATAAAAATACTTAGATTATTTTTAAGTTTTGCATTTGGGTTGATCATATCTGCCAAATAAACTGGTTTCTTTATATGAGCTTTAAAAGAAGCTGAGAAACTAATTATAGCATCCCTATTACTATTTTGTGTTTCAAAAATATTGTGAATTTTGATTCTTTATAAGTATGCACAGAGCCATAACTGTGAATTTTTTAATTAGAGCAAATTCATCTGTGGTGAGGAAGATGCAGAAAAGAGGAGGGAAGCTTTTGTTAAGCTGTGCCTAGAGAGGGGGATCATTGCCCCTGAAAAACTGAGACCTTAGAGAATCTGACCTGAACCCTTAAGGTATAGTCAAGTGTCCTTGACCCAGAGAGTTGAACTCAGAGAGAGATACATTATTGTGATGGGGACCGTGGGAAGTGGCAGCAGGGAAGCAGACTATAAAATTCAGGGATGGCAAGCCAATGGAAGTCTCCCAAAAGGATCTCCTTCCCTGCCTTGCCATGATTTCAGTGCTTTGGCACCATTTCCAATTGCCTCACTTTTGCTATAGCTCGGAGTATGCAATATGATGATTTAACAATGTGAAGGTTTCTATAAAATGTGTATTGTCATGAAATATGGAAAGATTTATAAGAATGATTTAGAAGAGTGTATGGGATAGAATTTTTCAAAGGACTTTCAAGCCCAAATAATGGCAACATTGTTTTATTTTTTAAAAATAATTTCCATTTCATTTAATATATTGTATGAAATATAAAGTTTATCAATCACAATCTGGAAACAATGAGAAATTGATATTCTTTCCACTGGATAATACCTTTGTTTTCAAATTGCCATTTGTTGAAGTTTTCTAACAAGTACTGCTCTTCTCCTCTAGATTTGTGGGTACCTTCACAACTGTTTGAAATCTGGAACTCCTAGAGAGACACTTTGCCATAGAAAATTTCAATTTTCCCTTTACTTATGTAAAAACATACCCTCTTGCAACTCAATTTCTAGATCTGGGGCATTGAAATTAATGTGTTCTCTCATAGTAGCAGTCAAAAAATAGCCATAATGTGATGCTAACAACTTTCTTCATTATCCAAATTATGAAACACTTTTGTTAGTTTCAACACAACCTTAGAATAAAAACAAAGGCATGATATGTATTATAAACATTTATTTTCATGAAGCTTGGCATGCATTATAGAATTGAATGGACCAAGTAAATATTAAGTGTCTTCTCTGTGCAAGGCAGTATTTTTGGCCACCAAGATGAAAGGACACGATATAGGCTCTCAAGGAGATTAATCTACTAGGAGGACGAAGCTTGAAAACAGATAACTATACTATAAATAAGAAAATGTTGCATGGAAGACAAAGAATAAAGTGGCATGAGAAATTAAAGGAGAGATGATTCACCTATATCTGGAAGGATGAGGGAAGAATTATGAATGAGCTGACACCTAAGCTGGGTCCTGAAAGAGAAGGATTTCAAGAGGTAGAGTTGTGAGCTTGGTGAGGTGAATGGGGAATGGGAAGATATTCCAGGCATACAGGAAGGAGAATGAAAACTCAGCTCCAGGAAAGACCAAGATGAGATTGGGAAGTAATAAGTGATCCACTTGATCTGGTTAGGATCTAATTTATGAAGAATAACAATCTACATGTCTATGTAGATTGAAACCAGAATATTGGCTTTGAATGCCAGGCTAAGCAATTAATGTTTTATTCACTTAGTGGTAGAGGATTGTTTTCCATATTCTCTCTTCCCTTGTACTCTCAGTAATGGTTTTTCCTAAACTAGACTACATTTACATAGAATTCTATGTTTCAGGAGGAGAGTGTTGGGGTTAGACTTATAAATTAGGAAAATAACTCTGCCAGAAGCGTAAATGATGATTTAATTAGAGAAATTAATTTTGTATAGGAGATAATAAAAAGTTATCTCCCTTTTGATTTTTGGGTTCCTACCTCCTCCTTTGATTTTGGAATGAAATCATTCATTCTGATGTTGCTTTCTGAAGTTCCCTCACTTCTGTAGCATGAGATAACCTTCTTCCTTGCTCAGACTAATCTTCCACTTGCTTCCTTCTCCTCCTTTCTTCTCTAGGACTTTGCTCCAGTCTTATCCACTCCTATGAATTTGTCTTCTATGGAGATTTCCTCCTCTATTTCTTTTTTCTTCTTCTTTCCTTCTTTATACCTACATACTCTTATCTCCCCTATCTCAAAACAAAATTCTTCCCTTGCCCCTGCTACCCCCTAGAATTATTCTCTCTATTTTCCTTTGCTGCCACACATAAAAAAGAATCATGTAATTTTGCTACTTATATTTCCTCACCACTCACTCATTCCTCAGACCCTTACCCATTCAAACTATTGGGCATAACCTACTTGGTTCTCTTCACTTTAACTTGAAATGTACATGACCAAACTCATCATATTCTATAACCATACAGTAGTATAGTACAGAAAAAAGCTGCTGGCTGTGGAAGTCAGATGATCCAAGTTCAAAGTTTGACTGATAATTAATATCATATTGGGCATATCACTTAAC
>CM053593.1:294619531-294640968 GCA_028646575.1 Pseudocheirus occidentalis
TGGCTTGCTGAAAGCGCTCCCCAGGACCACCACCCAAGTCCAGGATCTGGATCCAGGCCGCTCAACGCAAGAGCAATTGGCCCTGATCAATTGACTCAGCCCCCTGCAGAATCCACAGGCCAGGGGCTCTGAAGCAGCCCAGTGGGGGCAGCCGCCAGTTACAGCAGTTCCTGCCCTTCCCCCCACTGCTTTCTTGCCCTGAGGGTAGATTGGCCGAACTGCTTTTCCTCTCCCAAATTTAGCTTGAAAGCTTCACTCACTTTCATTGACCTCTAATACTGGCTTAGTAGATGTGAAGATTCCTCCAGGTGCTTTAGATCTTCTCTGAAGTAGACTCACACTGTGGCTTGGGAGGCTGGGCTCCTCCTGACCACCCTGAAGCCTGGCTCAGTTTCAGGCTGGGCTGGTCTTGGCTTCTAGCCTGCAGGCCTGCGTGATGAGCCCCTCCAGCCAAGTTGCCTTTCTCTAATCCCTATTTTTGATGCCTTGATAGATGTGGAGCTGCTGGAGGCTGTAGATCTTCTCTCTTGTAGACTGGCTGCAGCTCTGCTGGGCTCCTCCTGATGCCCTGGGGCCTGGCCGGTTTGGTTTAGATTTCAGGCTGGGCAGACCTCAGCTCGCATCCTGCCATGATGATCCCCTGCTGCCGAGCTGCCTTCAGCGAGAGATGTGTTTTCTGTATTTTTGTGAGTTTGAGAGTACTAGACTTTGTTGAGAGTCATATTTTATGGGTATGTAGGGTGGCTGTGTGGGAGCTTGCTGCTTCTATGTCGCCATCTTGGCTCCGCCCCAGGAAGAACGCATAGTAGGCATTTTAACAAATTTTTGTTTTATTGTTAAATGATAAGAATGGTTCTCTATACATAAAAGGAGCTATTATAAAGCATCAATTGACTGCTATATTCCTTATTTATAATCTACCCTTTTTACTTACTCTTCTGCCTTATCCATTGTAGTCACCAATATTTTCTCCTTCAATTTCTACTCTTGTATTTGGTGTGTATTAGAGCCATCTCTTGAACATCTGTTAATTCTAAATCTTCTTCCTTTTTATATTACCATTGCCAGGAGAAAGGGGATACAGATTTTAAAATGAGAAAAATGAAAGGGATCTATCTAGTTATATCTAGATGTACATTTAGATTAAAAGGTTTATAAGTCTTTTCACGTTACACAGTCTGATCTTCTTTTTTACATTTGTTCATTTAAGTTTCTCCTTTCATCTCCTAGCTTTATTCAAATACACTGTAAAGTTTAAACAACTTGAAAGTTCTAAATGACAATCAAGTGCTTATGTCCCAAAAGTGGGAAAGGGGCCAGAAAAACCATTATGTCTAAGGGTCAATGAGGGAATTAAGTAAGATAAAATCAGGCTTGTTTTTTTAGGGGAAGGGAAAGCAAGCAAAGGGAAGGGAAACAAGAGGAGACGAGACAAGACGAGAGGAGACGAGAGGAGACGAGAGGAGATGAGAGGAGACAAGAGGAGAGGAGATGAGAGGAGACAAGAGGAGAGGAGATGAGAGGAGAGGAGACGAGAGGAGAGGAGATGAGAGATGAGAGGAGAGGGAAATCAAGAAAAAATAGAGGTGAGGGGAAAATAGAAGGGAAAAGAAGAGAAGGAAAGGGAAGAGAGAGGAGGTGAATAAGTGGTATAATTTTTTCACAATTGGGGTGCAAAAGAGGAGATTATATAAATACAAAGTAAGGATGGAGTAAGGACTTATGAACCCGATTCTAATATGGACCAAACATGTGAAGATTTAGTGAGTGAGGAGAAAGATAGTCCTGTATAAATACAATGAATTAAATAGAGAAGTAGTATGAGGCAAAGAGGAAAAAGAGTTGAGCTTAAGAGAGATATAGAACTGGGGAGAAACCAGTCACAAGCAAAACAAGCTTCAAATATGAAAAAAAGCTTATTACAAAAGGAGAAAGTGAGAGAGGAGGAGAAAGAGAGAAATAGAGAGAGATAAAAACAGAGAAAGAGAGAAATAGAGAGAGACAGACAGCAGACAGAGACAGAGAGAAAGAGACAGAGAGAGAATGAGAGACAACAAGACAGAGAGAGAAATAGATAAGATCCAGGGATGAAGTAAGTAAAGAGAAGAGAGGATTAGGGTTATACTTTTTGAACTAAAGATAAGTAGGATTGATTTTATTCTCTCCACCAAGCTTTATTTTCTTTTTTAAAGAAGGGAGTAAGAACAAATGGAGGAGGAATGAATAAATAAAATACAGCAATTGTATATTTTGGACAGGGAAAAACTAACAATCATAACCATGGGGGATAGAATGGATCAGAAATCAAAATGTAACAATTTATGTTTATAAGAAATAAACTTGGACATAGAAATTCATAAAGTTAAAGTAAGGGTTGGCATAGAATATGTTGTGTTTCAGATCAGTAAATAGATAGATAGATAGATAGATAGATAGATAGATAGATAGATAGATAGATAGATAGATAGATAGATAGATGGGTGGATGGGTGGATGGGTGGATGGGTGGATGGATGGATGGGTGAATGGATGGATGGATGGATGGATGGATGGATGGATGGATGGATGGATGGATAAATAGAGATAGATGATGAACAGATGATAGATGAATAAATGAATAGATGAATAAATAAATTAATAGAAGAATAAATGAATAGATGATAACATGATATATGAACAAATAAATTAATAGATAGATGGATAAATGAATGAATGGATACAAGAACAAATTAATGTATAGATAGACAGGTAATGAACCAGGGTTGGCAATTATGATCTGAGACAAGGCAAATATAAAAACTATTTTTAAGAGTGTTGAGCATAGAGATTACAATAATGCTTAAAGTGTCACTATAAAGAAAGGCCATGTTGTATAGTAGATAGAATCCCTCAGAGTCCAGAAGATCTGGTTCATATCCTGCCTGTGATATATCCTGACTCTATGATCATGAGAAAGTGGCTTAAACCCTAGTTCCCCTAGCAACACTCAGCACTACAAGTTAAAGAACAGTTGTAGTTGTATGTTGGTATAAGGCATTTCCTCACTAGGAGCTTCCTGAACAAATGAAATATGTTTAGAACAACCAAAAAAATCACCATTGAATATATATATATATATATATATATACATACTATATATACTATATATGGCATCTTCTCAAGGTACTTAAAGCAGAAGCTAAGTGAACCACAGAAGGAATTAGAAAGAACAAAATTAAAAGGAATTTAGCACATGATTCAGATCTACAGATGTAACAGATGTAACAGGCAGAGAAAAATAAGAGATAAATTAAGGAACTTTTAGAAAATGTAAATGGGACTGACTTCTGGTGACTATCGAATAAAAATCATAAGGATACATATTTTAAGCATTTCATATCAGTTTTAAAAAATTAAAATGCTAAGGCATAAAGGATGCATTAACAGATACAGAAAGACATATACCTATATGTGTACTTTAAAGACCACAACATTTAAAAAATGTAACCAATAATAGAAATTTGAAGAAAGGAATTAGTTTTCACTAGAGACTAAGTAATGTATACTTAAAGAATGAGTGAGCAAGTGATCAAGTAACAGAAACAAGTATTTTTGTCCAAAGATAATAATAAGACAACATGCAAAATTTATGGGATATGACCAAAGCTGTTCATAGGAGAAATTTCATGTCTGTAAACACTTATATCAACGAAAGAGAAAAGGAATAAGTTAATCAATTGAGCATACAAGTAACAAAATAGAAAATCAGCAAAGTAACAAAGTAACCTCAAGTTAACAAAATAAGATTTTCTGAGAATGAAAGATAACAAAAATAAAAATGAAAAGCTGCTATTGAAGTGGCAGTTAAACTAAAGGAAGTTTCATTCTTTTTAAAAAAAAAAAAAGAATAGACATGGGATGGCTAGGTGGCACAATAAATGGAGCACCAGCCCTGTATTCAGGAGGACCTGAGTTCAAATCCAACCTCAGACACTTAACACTTATTAGCCATGTGACCTTGGACAAGTCACTTAACCCCAACTGCCCTCCAAAACCAACAAATGAAAAAAAGAACAGCCAGTTAATTTAATTTTCAAAAGAGATGAAAAGCAAATTACAAGACCAAAAATGAAAAAGAGAGATTCATAACATAGTGGAGAAAATAAAAAAAAAACTGAAACTATCATACTCAAATATACACCAATAGAATTGAACACAAATTAAATAGATGAATGTTTACAAAGAGAATACAAAAATATTTTATATTCAAAAATATAAAAATAGAGATATGTAACTTAAATTGTTTTGCTAAAATAAAATGCAATTTGATAATGTCCTCTAAAGAGATAAAGATGGTCTTTACTGACAGCCAAACCAGAGAGAGATAAAGGGAATAAATGAAACAATAAATCAACATCATTAATGAATATTGAAGCAGAAATGTTAAATAATTAGCAAAAGACTAGAGATTTAAAATATTTACAATTATAAGATTGAATTTCATATTATAGCAAAGAAATGACTCAACATCAGGAAAACTATAAAGGAGTTAATGTTAAGAAAAGATAAAAATCACATGACTTATCAATAAAATCTAAGATAAAATATAACATGAATGGTTAAAAAAAAGGCCACTAGAACATGAATTAATGGACCTTCTCTTAATATGATAAACAATATCTGTCTAAAACCAAGAATAAGTATTACTTATCATGGAAAAAACAATAAAAGCTTTTCAAAAGATTGAGGATAACACAAGAATGTCCATTGTTACCAGTAATAATTAATATAGTTCTAGGAATGCTAGCTATACAAATAAAGTAAGAAAAAATGAAAAAAAAGAATTAACCTTTTTGGACAAAGAGGAAGCAAAATGATCTTTATTCCCTGATGATATATTTTATCTAAAGAGTCCCAGGAATTCAACCAAAAAATGTAATTAAAAATAGCAAAGACAACAGAATAGTTGGATAAAATAAACCCACAAAATTATCATGTTTCTCTAAATTATTCACAGAATCCAGAGGGAAAAGATAAAAAACAGTAAGTCTGCTCAAAATTTCTATAAAATGCATAAATAACTGGGAGTTAACCTCCTAAAATATACTTGGGCCTTCAACATACATGTTGATGCTCTCTCAAATACTCTATTTCCATTTCCTCAATCTACATAATCTCCACAACTTTTTCTCTAGCTCAAGCATACACAAACATGATCATACCCATGATCTTGCCATCATCTACAAGTTTTCCACTTCCATGTTCAAGAATTCAGAAATTATTTTATTCACTCATTATCTTTTATCCATCTCTTCATAAGAAGATATACATGTATAGATATATAGATATATAGATATCAATAATATAAGAGATATAAAATATAAGCTTTATTCATCCTAAACCTATTGTTTGTCCTCACCATGATCTCCAATTTCTCTATTCTTCAAGAATATTGAAATACAGCACTCTTGTTCTGACTACACTTTCCTCGCTTCCTAATACTGACACATTTGTGAATGAATTCAATTCTATACCAGCCCTTCCTTGTTTTCTTGTCCTCTCTTGCTAAACCCCAGCCCTCAACTGCTCCCATCATTCATGTCCTTAAATTCTACTTATATGCTGCTAAATGGACTTGGAGAAAATTGTGAAGCTAATCTGAGAGGTCCTCTACAAATTTGTGCTCACTAATCTCAAATGCATCCTAACTACAACAAATCAGTCCTCCTTTTTCTCCTCCTCCCTAATTGATTCCCTGTTTCCACTCACTGTAGCAATTGTTCCAAACCTTTTCTTCTTCCTTTAAGCCTCCCATGCTATTCTTCCCTTCACTCTCCCAACTGAGGAAGTTGGCCAAAAATATTGAGGCCATTGACCAATAGCTTACTCTTCTCCTTTCATTCTCATTTCACTTACCTCTGACATCATCTGCCATTATCTCTTTACATTCCAATCTCTGATGATAAGGTAGCCTTTCTACTTGCCAAAGCCAGCCCCTGTACATATACCTATAATCCCATCTGTTACTGTCTTGAACATTGCCCCAACAATCCAATGTATTATCTTACCAATCTATTTTACTATTACCAGAGATGGTACCACTATTTTTCCAACCACCCAGGTTACCACATCTGATGTTATCCTCAGCTACTCATTCCTGTTCACTGCCCCCCTCATATCCAGTCATTTGTCCAGCCTAATAATTTCCTTTTCTAGGTTCTACTCATAAAGCTATTACCCTAATTCAAGCCCTCATTGCCTCTTGCCTGGATTATTATAATTTCTTTCTAACTGGACTCCCTGCCCACAAATGTCTCCCAATCCATCACCCACACAAGTGCCAAAATGATTTTCCTAAAGCATAGACTTGACCATGTAACCCTCTCCATTCAATAAATTCCAACCTATTATCTCTAGGTCAAACATAAAGAGGAGAATCAGTGACCAGGATTGGGTAGCTAAGGAAGTAGAGGAAAGGTATAAGGGAGCCACAAGATCTGTAGTATGAAGGGAAGAAAAATTCTCTTAGATCCAATCATTTGGATATAAGCAATTGACGTATATAAGCATGTTAAGGCCTATATGTATAATATTGGTAGCATCATGGAAACAGCCCTGCACTCTGAATTAGGAGACCCAGATTCTAATCTTGGTTCTGTCACTAATTAGCTGTGTGACTCCATGGAATTCTGTTAACATTTTTGTCACAGTTTCTGTATGTATGAAACAGGGATAATTATTCTGGTGTTGTCCAGGACAATTTGGGAAATATTAGGATAGAGTGGGAGAACAGATGTGAAAGTACTCTGCAAGGGTAAAGATACTATAAGAATGTAACTTTTTTTGTCTAGACCCATTATTTCATCAGTGATGAGAACTCCTCACATGGAAACTTCCTTAGCATATCAACAACTCCTCTATCTGTGATTTGTATTTTTAGAGAATTTCCTGAATGACTGGGGGGTTGTGTGGCTTACACATGATCATTCAACTAGTATACATCAGAGTCATGGACTGAACTTAGTCTTCTGACTCTATCCACCAGCCATGCCATTCTTTCAACATATTACTTTCAAGAACATAATCCCAGAGAAAGGGTACCAGTGTACCAGTATTCAGTGATAGTAAAAAATGATGCTATGGGTATATCTAAAAGGGGGAGATGGAGTACAAAAGGAAATAAGGTTTATCTAGGAATAAGGACTGTGAAAAGTAGCAGTATCAATGGAAGAATCCAGTAGAAATTGCTTTAGATTTAGAAACAGAGGTATTAGGTTCAAATTCCATCCTGCTACTTACTAGCAAGTAACACCTTCTCAGAGCCCCACCTTCTTCATTTATATGAGAGGTTTCTAGAGACTGTGCCTTAGAGTTCTCAGCTTAACATCCTATAATTCTAAGGTCAGACAAACAGGATGAAGCATCTTTTCCACTTCCAAATCATTACCAGGGAGACAAAGGAATTCTAGATTTTCCACTTGCTCTGAGAAATGCAAAAAACAAGTCTTTAGAATAAAACAAAAGAGAACCTCTAAACAAACCCCACTATTCCATGGCTTGTTTGTGTCCCAATACAGTTTTAGTAACTTCTCATTTTTCCCTGCATAAATAAGTCTAGAATACTTTTTAAAGAAGATGAATGACAGAATTTGAGAAATGTTGGAAAGTAAAAAGAAAGACAAATGATGCAAAGGAAAATCACTACTTGTTTCCTCCCCATAATTTTTACCCATGTTCTTCTTATCAATTATTTTGCTTAGACTTTCAGGGATAGGGAATACCAGCTTGTCAAATTAGATTTACTAACCTAACTTGAGAGTTTGGGTTCTAATTTAAACTCTGTGAAGCAAAAAAGTAAAAATAAATTATATTCTGGTATTTACCTACTGTATCCAAAGAGCCTAATTCATCCATTCCTATTTAGTGTATCAAGAACTCTTAAAGGCCCTAAAATGATTTCTATTATCATTCTCAGTAGTTTCCTCAAGCAGGTTATGGATACATTTAAATTATGGATGAGCTCACAGAGAAGAAATGTTTCAGAGTAAAACTGTACTTTGTGGGTCCATTCTTACTAACAAATTCTCAAAAGGAGAACGAATTGTAAATTTGCACCACTGGGTCACAGTTGAACTCTCTGGTTAGTTGATTACCAGCAAGAATTATGTCAACAGAGTCTGGGAGGGAGTTCTAGCACAGTGTTTATTTTTAACTTCTATGTAACTTCATACCAGTTAATCCACTTTTCTGTTGAACAAACCGCTACTTGACAAGCTAATAAAAACATATTGAGAGTACATGCTGATTTTGAATGATTCAGCTTGGGACTATAATAAAGAGAACACATTGACCAAGTGTAGGTTATAAAATACTACATTTATATTAATGGATTTTAGATATTTGGTTTATTTATATATTTATTATTACTTATTATTATTATATATTATTATTATATATTAATTATTAGATATTAAATATTTAGATGTTTATGCCATTTGGTCCCAAAAACTGAGAATTTATTTGAGTGTGGTTGAAAATTAATCAGAATATTTGACTGGTCATCAACTGGCACCCTTTTAAATTTTAGGACTCTCAAGCAACATTGTTTTTTCCCTTCAGGGAATATCAATTTGGGTGTTCTTACTTAAATGGCACTTTCTACTCTGAAGATATGCTTAGATGCAGAGACTTTAGGACTTCATACCCATGATTCCATCACACTGAGTACCATGTCCAAATTTGCAAATGGCAACCTCTTCTTGCTTCAACAGTCTTCATGAATTGCTTAACTTGAAAAGACTTAGGACATGACAGCTTTCTTCAAGTATTTGAAGGGCTATTTAATGGCAAAGGGATTCAATTCATTCACAGGGGAAATTTCATCTTTCATGAAAAAAAAAACTTCCTAGCAATTAGAATTATCCCAAAGTAGAACAGATCATTTCAGGAAGTAGTGAGCTTCTTCTGTCTCAAAGGCTTCAAGAAAAGACAAAACTCCCACATTAGGTATCTCATAGAGAAGATTCTTACTAGTGTGTGGGTTGAACTAGATAGTTTCTGAAGTCCTATACAACCCTGAGATTCTACAATATTGACTCTAGTTCATGTAATAAGAGCTTCCTAAGATGAAAATAATAGAATGTTGTGTTTACATTGCTTGTGGGAAAAGGTAAAAGGAAATGGTCCTTATCTGAGCTGTAGCTGAGCTCGTATATCTATTGTTCTGTCATCAGACAACAAGAATCCTTCAGATCCTTTTATCCTTCAAGGCATCCAAATTATTCTTTTCAGAAAAGTCATCTGAATTCTTAAACCACCTGTTAAACTAAAATGATACAATATACTACACTAGGAACTTAACAAATCTTTGTTGGAAATGGATGAATGAATGGATGCAGCAGAATACATATGGTCACTTGGATGGAAGAAGTGGTGTCAGGAATATAATTCAGAAAATTCATGATCAGAAAAACAGGTGGATAGACCACAAAGTGAGACCAATGGATAATAACTAGACAGGCTAAGTGCTCTATTGGTACCCACAAAATGTGAAAAAGACTTTCAACACATTGTTTAGCTCTTCTGTGTAGAATTTATTAGAATACATGAGCATTAATCACTTAGGATGAGAAAGTGGGAGTGTGTGTTACTCTCTGAATTAATAGAAGGAATATCTTCATGGATGAGATCACAGCCCTCTTGAAATGCAGACATATAAATATATGAATAGACCTAATGATCCAGAAGTAAGAATGAAAACATACCAATACTGCCCGCTGTTCCCCACTTGGCCTTCTCCTTTATATTTATATATATATATATATGATGCTTCAACATAAGGAGGCTAGATGTCAACTCTTTTGTGGCATCCTTATTACACAGGCTTGGAATATGATTTCACTATATATTCATTCTAACAAAATTCTTGTACTGTAAAGTCTTGTGGAGACATGTGTAATGGTAGTGTGCCTATGTGCATATTTTGCTATGAATTTATTGCTAATTCTGACATCCCACTCTATAGTCAAAACACTAGGTAAATATCAAATAAGAATGGTAGACTTTATTTGTTGTCATTTAGTCAATTAGTCATGTCTGCTGCTTCTTGACCCAATTTGGACTTTTCTTGGCAAAGATACTGGAGTGGTTTTCCATTTCCTTCTCCATCTTATTTTACAGATGAGGAAACTGAGACCAAAAGGTTAAGTAACTTTTCTGCAGTCGCGCAGCTAGGAAGCATTTGAAGTCAGATTTTAAATCTGATCCTCCTGATTCCAGGGCTGGTGCTCTATCCACTGCACCATCTAGTTATCTATGAATTTATACTCTAAATGACAGAATTCAATTCTTTCATAGGGAGAATAGGAATATTTATAGAATCAATGGGCAGAACAAAATGTATCTTCCTAATGAATGCTTCATTTTTTTAAAAAAAAATCATTAAATTTGCAAAAGCATCGATAAAACTAATAGAAATCATTAGAATAGCTCTTCAGGATAGTAGGGACCAAGATTCAAGGTTTTTTAAGGTGAGCCTGAGTTGCAGACCTGCTTTTTTCATTAGGTGAATCAGGTTATTAATACTAATAGTAACAAACATTTGAGATACATTTTTATATTCTAATGAGATGTCTAGGTTTCTCTACCTTTTCAACTCTGCCTCCTAACTTCTCTGACTTCCTAAGGGTGGCTAGGTAGTGCAGTGGATAGAGTGTCGAGTCTGGAGTCATCAAGATGCATTTTCCTGAGTCACTTAACCCCATTTTCCTAAACAACAACATCAAAAATCCTATCTTCTACGAGAAACTTTTTTCTGATCTCCCTTGATATTGATTTTGATTGATTAATCTACTGATTATCTTTGCTTTATCCTGTGTATATTGTCTTTGTACATAATCATTTTCATGTTTATTGACCCATTAGATCCTGAGTTCCTCAAGAGCAGGAACTTTCGCCTTTCTTTGTAAACCACTTAGCTAAGTGCCTGGCACATAGTAGGTGTTCAATAAATTATTACTGATGGATTGAATGTTCCCTTTGTATTCATTAAGTGCTTTATATGTGATTTGGTACCATGTAAAATATGGTGAGGCATGTAAGAATACTATGGAGAGTCAGAAATAGTGTTATAAAAGCAATAGTGGAGTAGGAATCAGACATTCTGGGTTTTCTAGTCCTGGTTCTGACACTTATTGGTTGTCTAACTGTAGAAAAGTTACTTAACCTCTAATATATAACCCAACCTCAATTTCTTTATCTGTAAAATAGAAATAGGAGAAATAGCATGGCATATTGTATAGAGAGTTGGCTCTGAAGTTAGAAAGACCTGGGCTCATATCCTGCCTCTGGTACATACCAGCTGTGTGACTTTTTGCAAGCCATTTTAACCTCTCCTTGCCCTGTTTAATAAAGACAACTGTTCAATAACACAAGTTACAGAGGAATAACTGATGTGTCTTGTTTGAGAGAGTTTCCACCCACACAGAGAATTTCCTACATTAATGAAATTAAAAGTCCAGAACAAAGAAAAAGAATATAGGACTAATAATGCATTTAACTTCCTCACAAGATTATTATCAGGCAAGTGTTATATAAAACACTATGAAAATGTAAGCCTTTATTATAGCATTTTGCTTTATATCTTTTTACTATCATTTTACACATTGTTATATAACAAATTCATTTGTATAGTATCACATCATCTCCTTCTAGACTATAAGTTCTCTGAGGGCAAGGGCCATGTCTCATCCCTGGCACTATACTCAACTACAATGTCATAGATACTTAAGAAATGTTTCCTTTAGTCATTTGAATGGAATTATAACTATAAAGACACATTTTCTCCTATTGAAGAGATCATAGGTGAGAAAAACATGAGTTTAGTAAACAAAGATAGAACAATTAACCCTAAAGAAAAATATAGCTGTTCAGGTCACATAACTCCACGTTAACAGGGGAGATTAGTGTCAATTCAATTCAATGTGATCATTGAAAAGCATTCATTAAACATCAGTGTGTTTGTTATACTGTGTGATGGAAGAGAGGGTGACAAGTATATATTAATTGAGGACCTGATATGTACCAAGTGCTAAGCACTTTACAAATATTATATCATTTGATTTTTCACAATTCTAGAACATACATGCTATTATGAGATTCATTTTACAATTGAGGAAACTGAGACAGAGGTTAAATGACTTTCCCAGGGTCACACAGCGGCATCTAAATTCAGATTGGAATTCAGATCTTCCTGACTCCAAGCCTAACACTCTATCATTACACCACTGTCCTGTGTTAGGTGATGAACTGGCAGTGATAACTAGTGATAACTAGGCAGGATCCTTCCCTCCTACAGAATTCCAACCAGCAGTCCAATCCAAAATATAAAGTGCAAAAGGAAAAACAATGTGAAAAAACTTAAGTACATGACCTAGGTCAATAATAATAATAAGCATCTTTTGTTTCCTGGGCTAATTTAGTGGAAACAAAAATAGTTTGACTTTCATTAAATCACAGAACATTTTCACTGAAAGATACCTTTAAGATCATCTTGTCCAACAATCTTTTAATCCAGATGAGGCAAGCATAGTTTGAAGAGGTTAAGTAATTTGTCCATCCATTTGTTCCAAGTCTGATATCTTAAACTCTTGACCTGAATGTCAGCAACTTGAGAAACATATAGGCAGAGAAATAGAGAAGAGAGGTTACAGATAATCCCCCAAACAGATCATCTGCTTATGGATAATTGAATTGACTCTAGTGTATTCATATCAATTAAAGGGGCATTTATTAAGCTCCTACTATTTTGTAGAGACTGGGCTGGGTGCTGGGGTTGCAAATACAACAGACTTATTAAATACAAGCTCATTTGGGAGGGAAGGTATTAGCAGTGGGGTTGGGTGGAATAAGAAAAGGCTTTATATAGAAGATCTTTGAGTCTTAAAGGAAGAAAGGGTTTCATATTAGTGTAAAACAAGGTATAAATACCTATGTTAAAGTTACATCTGAAGGGAGTTATCTATCTAGATTTATGGAGTTAATGAGAATATCACCTGTTACCCAGTTTATCAAGGAAGACTACTACAGAAAAGGCATTTGATTTTAAATTGTTTATCCTTCGTTTTCAAAGAAGACTGATGATTTCAACAGTGATGTCTTGACTTGCACATAAATTGGATTTAAGTAAAGCAGAGTTGCCAAAATCATCTTACCCACTCTCTCTTCTAGAGTTATCAAAGGCCAGCAGCAAGACACAACACAATGACAATGACTTTGCATTGGTGCATTGAATGACCATGGCATCTTTGATATCTGACCAAGCTCTGAACTCTCCATAGCACTTGCTTCATCTGCCTTTATGGACACTGGAATAAATTGTTCTTATCCACCCATTCCAGGGAAAGTCCTCACATGCTTTGGGTAGACACCCTGCTAATTCACCTGTTGTTTACCCTCAACCTGGCTTAGACTGTCTGCTGAGATGGTTCATTGGAATGTGGCTGCTGTACATGCTACCTGATTTTAGGCACTATTTGAATGAAGGCAAAAATGCTTGAAATCTAGACATATAGGAGTGATTCAGGCAAATGTTCACAATCAGAAGGCTCATGAGTACATGTAGTAGATGACTGAATGAATGACTACTTAATAAATGTGTTCAGGATGGGGAAAAACTGAGGAGTATAAAGATAATTAGCCCTTCTTTGTCATGTGGAAGGCCTTTGAAGGAGGTGATAATTTGGTGTTGGTCTCCCATAAGGCAGGGCTACAGGGACAGAAATGTAAGATAAATTCTTTATCCTAAGACTCAAAGCTGAAACAAATCATATCCTTTAACAAAACAGGCTGCATATTGCTTGGCCAACTAATTTTATTTTTGTCATCAGTGTAAGAAAAGACAAGGGCAAAGGGAGGCAGTAACATAGCACCTTTCTTTTTTGTTCAAGGAAATACTGCACTAAATAATTCAGGTCTGTATAACACAGAAGAATGAATAAAATTCATTCATTCAGTTTTTCAGAGAGAAGTCTCCTTTCCTGATAAGATTCTTTGGAAGGTAATTCTTAAACCTGATTTGGTGTGTTTCTTTTCTGGTGTAACTCCCAGAGTCTGAAATACACAGGGAAGCTCCTCAGGGAGGACACACATCATTTATTTTTATCACTTTTAATTTCTGGGACATAGAAGTTGCCTTTGCTATTAGAGCTGGCTGCACAGGAACAGATCTGTTAGACTTTGATGAATAGTCTATATTCAAGTCACAGGATTCTATGAAAAATATAGGAAGGTCAGTGATGTAGACTGCATTTTAATGGCCTAGTCCTACGATTTGTTTTTTAATGGCTAAGATCTACAGTAATGGCCTTATAATATGAATACATTCCAGGTCTGAATACCTTCAGGAACCACAGCCAAAATAAAACAAAACCCAAGTTTACTATAAATAAGACAGCCTGCCCAAGAAAACACAGGGACAAACCAATAATTGCAAGCCCCTAATAGTTCTGATATCTTTTTTTTTCTTCTGCCTCACTTTATGTTATATTCCTATACCATATTCCTTCTGAAAAGCCCCTGATGCCTCAGAACATAACTGAAACCGTCTGAGTTGGTGAGGGGGTTTATGCATTCAAAATGACAAGAATAATGGAATGGCAGGAAAAATAAACCATCTAAGAAAAACTCATTGTTGTCATCTTTGACAACATTATCTATTGTTTCAATGGTTTGTTCTTTGGCTCACCAATTCTTTAGGATTTCTAGGCCTATACCCCTATAAATAGGTTAAAGAGGAAAAGAATATAGAAATAGAAATACAGATCTAGACCTAGATATATCAGTTCTTTTTACAATGGCAAAAAACTAGATATGGCAAAAAATGTCAGGATTTATTTTTCTAGATTATGCATATTTTTATAAGGATTTTGTTTTCCTTTTCCCCCAATTTGGGGGTGTTACCAGGGGAAAAGGGGAGAAAAGTATCTTTGTTAATTGAAAGTTTTAAAAAGAGAATAATTCATCTTAGAGAGACACACAGCATGATAGGTAGAATGTTGGGCTTGGAGTGTAAATCCTGCTTCAGACTCTTATTAGTTGTGTGACCTTGGGCAAGTCACTTAAATCTCTATTTGCCCCAGTTGACAAATATTTAAAATGGAGATAATAAATCGTACCTACTTCACAAGGCTGTTGTGAGGATCAACTGGCGTGATATATTTAAAATGTTTTGTAAACCTTAAAGCACAAATCAAATGCTTGGTGCCTATGAGCATCTCCAGGCCTAACCCCTTGTTTTTGCAACAGGTTAGAACATAAGCATTCCCTGATTGTGGAAGGCCAAATCCTAGGGCATTGTGTTAATATTCAGCCAAAATTACATTATAAGCAAAGATATAGGCTCAAATTGACAATGTAAATCACTCTTTCTAGGTATGACATCTCTTATTATGTTGGCTTCTAGATTACACCAACCTTTTCTCTAGAACACTATTGCCACAAGAGACAAGATAAAGGATATTCATGAATCATTCATTGATTCATTCACAACTTTTTCTGAGCTCCTTAAAGTCCTAGCTAAAAAAGTATCCTTCTTTATCTGAAAGAAACAGAGACAAGCATTCCCTCATTGCGTACTTAAGTGATCTGGAATATTTACTGGTGGCACATGACAGTGCCCACTGGTTTCTTCTTTAGATGGTTAGTAGTAGTAAATGTAGCTAAAGTAATGTCTAAACCAAAGAGTAGATGCACTCAAGAATAGGAGGTAGAGTAAAGAATAGTGAAGATTTTTTCCTAAACTTCAATCTCCCACCCCCATTCCAGTCTAGTCATTTGTCTAAGATGTTGCCAATTAAAAAGATTTGGAAAGCACTAAGAGACCCAAAACAGTGCTATGGGTATCTTCTATGGAATTCCAAGTCTGTCATGGGAGCTCAATGGAGATACACCAATACCCTACAAGGACGTTATTCAGAACTGGTTTTAAAATGCAGAATTCAAATTGTACATGTCACATGTAAAGGTTATGCATGTTGTGGATTATTATAGGTCAATATTTTCAAGATCCATGATTTTATCTGATGATTCACTCTATAATTCTTCCACAATAACAGAGAGCATGATATTTAGTGGCAAGAGGTAGTAGAGTAGATAGAGTGGATATAGGTAGCTAGGTGGTAGAGTGGATAGAGCACCTGGGCTTGGAGAGAAGAAAAAAGGAAACAATGACACAAGAAACTTGGGAAAACAGATTCCATTCCAGCATTCAACTAGACATTTATAGGATATAGGTCATAGCAATAGTCATGCATGGAACATGAACTGGATGTTCCAGCAACACCTGTGGGACTTATTCCCATTGGCTCTTGCCCTTTGAGGTTTTCTGGATTCTTTAGACAGGTTAAGGACAAGAGGGAAAGGAAGTATTGATGGAAATCAGTTGTGCTGACACAACCAGACTATACTGTATGACAAAAATTGGAAAACTATGGCCAGTGAGTCAAATCTGAGTCACCGCCTGCTTTAGTATGGCCCATAAGCTAAGAATGTGGGGCTTTTTTTTAATACTTTAAAATAGAGTTGTATTTTATTTTTAAATGTAAGAACAAAAATAGTCTGTGGGCTGGATTTGACCCTTGGGCTATAGTTTGCCAGCCCCTTCCCTATGTATTCCTATGACACCTACTTATTGTGAGAACCTAACAAGTCTTGCTTTAGACAGGATCTCAGTAGCAAGGGTGGGGAACCCGTGACCTTGAGACCACATGTAGATCTCTAGGTCCTCAAGTGCAGCCCTTTGATAGAATCCAAACTTCACCCCTGCTCTGTAGTATGCTACCATCTCAAAATACCTGTACGTGTTTAAACTCATATACTCTGCCTCAAAGTGGATCTCTTCTTTATTTCTCTTTTCTTCTCATCATTCTCCCAATCATTCAGGCTGAAAACCTCAGAGACATCCTTGTATCTTTCCCTTCCTCACCTCCAATTCTCCTATACCAAGCCTCCCCCAACTTCCATTTAACAAGTCACTAAGTAGTGTTGATTGTTCTTAGTAATGTCTCTATCATCTTAGCATCTGACCCTACTTCTCCATTATCACTTCCATCATTCTAGTCTAGGACTTTAACATGTCACATTTGTGTTACTGTAACAGTCTAACTGTTCTTCTGACTTCAGTCTCTGGTCTTCAGTCGACATTGCACATTAACACCAGGTCCTTTTCCCACTTTTCTTTTTTTGCTGGTGACTAACCACTGGGAATTCTCTTTATTTTCTGTCTAGTACTGTCATAGATCACAAGTTCACCCAGAGTGCTTCCCATTACCAATTAGGTAGCAACCTTAATTAGCTTTTTGAACAGGCTTTTATGATATGTAATAGGCACATAACAGTGATAACAGTCAGTACATTCTCCCCCAAAGCATGGGGCACACTGCCCCACAGATACACACAGATCTATCAGAATACAATGTATAGTGGTAATGAGGCATTGGTATGTGGATGTCCTTTACTTACATTATATATGTGTGTGTGTGTGTGCATTTTTTTCACATATGATTTTAGAACTTTAAATTCTAGATTCTTTCCCTTCCTCCCTTGTCACCCACCCACTGGAAAGACAAGCAATTCAATACAGGGTGTACATATGTAGTTATGCAGAATGTCTCCACAGTGGACATATTGTGTAACGCTGATATTTCCCTCCTTTCTGTCCCACCCTCCCCTTGTTATATTCTCTACTTTGTCCCTAACCCTTTACAGAAGGGTGTGTTTCTAACAACCCTCCCCTCCATCTTCCCCCGTCTCATCCCCCTTCCCCCTTCCTCTCCTGCAGGGCAAGATACCCAATTTAGAGTGTATGTCATTCCCTCCTTAAGCCAAATTCAATGAGAGTAAGGTTGACCCATTCCCTTTTTTCCTTCTTATTCTTCCCCTCCATTGTAACAGTTATCCCTTTCCTCTTCTGTATGAAGTGATTGACCCCGTTCTGTCTCTCCCTGTCTCCTCTCATTCTAATCCTCTCCCACTTCTTAATTTCGCTTTTTAAAATATCATCCCTTCCTATTCAATTGATCCTGTGCCCTCTGTCTATGTACACATATATATACACACCCTTCCCATATATATATTCATATGTATATTTACCCTCCCATATAGACAAATGTGTATGTATGCATATATATGTGTGTATATATATATATATATATATATATTTATATTCCCTTCGCCTATCCTCATACTGAGAAAAGTTTCCTAAGTTACAATTCTCATTTTTCCACGTTGGCATGTAAATAGTTCGACTTTGATAAGTTCTTTATGGTTTCTTTTCCATGTTTACCTTCTCATGCTTCTTTTGTTTGAATGCCAAATTTTCTTTTCAGTTCTGTTTTTTTCCTCAAGAATGCTTGGAACGCTGTACTCAAGTTTTGATGGGTAGGTGATTCTTGGTTTTAATCTTAGCTCCCTTGATCTCTGGAATATCATATTCCAGGCCCTTCAGTCCCTTAATGTGGAAGCTGCTAGATCCTGTGTTACACTAATTGTGTTTCCACAGTATTCAAATTGTTTCTTTTTGGCAGCTTATACTATTTTCTCCTTCATCTGGGAACTCCAGAACCTGGCTATAACATCCGTAGGGGTTTTCTTTTGGGGATATTTTTCAAGAGGTGATCAGTGAATTCTTCCAAGTTCTATTTTGCCCTCTGGTTCTAAAATATCAGGGCAATTTTCCTTAAGAATTTCTTGAAGGATGGTTTCTAGGTTCTTTGTTTGATCATGGCTTTCAGGTAGTCCAATAATTTTTAAATTGTCTCTCCTGGATCCATTTTCCAGATCAGTGGTTTTTTCAAAGAGATATTTCACATTGCCTTCTATTTTTCATTTGTTTGGATCTGTTTAATAATATCTTGATTTCTCATAAAGTCATTTGCTTCCATTTGCTCCACTCTAATTCTGAAGGAATCATTCTCTTTAGTGAACTTTTGAGATTCTTTTTCCAACTGGCAAATTTGAATTTTTAAGACATTCTTCTCCTCACTGACTTTTTGGGTCTCTTTTGCCATTTGAGTTAGTCTATTTTTAAGGTGTTATTTTCTTCTGTCAGGTTGTTGACTCTCTTATCGTTATTTTCTTGTATCATTCTCATTTTTCTCACCAATTTTTCCTACACTTCTCTTATTTGGTTTTTAAAATCCTTCTTAAGCTGCTCCATGGCTTGTAATCAGTTTATATTTTTCTTGGAAGCTTTTGATGCAGCAGTTCTGGCTGTGTTGTCTTCCTCCCATTCCATGCTTTGATCCTTTTTGTCCCCAAAAAAAGTAATCTAAAGTTGGATGGCTGAGTTTTCTTTGCTTCCTTTGCCTGCTCATGTTGCCAGTCAGTTACTTGATTTTTGGGCTCAGTAGAACTCTGCTTTCAGAGGGGAGACCTGTGTCCCAAATCACTGCTGTTTTCACAGCTGCCAGAGCTATTAGGAAGCCACCATCTCTACAGCCCCCAGCAGTTTTGGCTCACTGAAAACACACCTCAAGACCATCACCCAAGACTGTGATCCCAATCCAGGCAGCTCAAGGCAAGAGCACTTAGCCTCTGAATGATTGCTTGCCCCCCACAAACACAATCTGCAGGCTGCAAGCTCTGACGCAGCCTCATGAAGGTAGCTGCAGGGCCACTGTCTCAGACTGCTTCTAGCTGTGAAGGCAGTCAGCCAGACCCTCTCCTCCAAATTTAGCCCAGCTCCACTGACCTTTTCCCTTTGTACTTTGCTCTTATGGGTTGGTAATTCTGGAAACCACCACAGCTGCCAGTGGTACGCTTTCCTGAAAGCTCCAGCTGGGGCTTCTCCTGGACGGCCTAGGGCTAATACAGCATGGGGCTGGGCTCTGCTCCCAGCATACTACAATGAACCCTTTCTGTCCATCTGCCCAGCTGCAGGAGCCTTGTTTCTCTGTCATTTTATGAGTTCTGGAGCTCTAAAATTTGTTCACTGTCATATTTAATAGGTATTTGAGGTGGTTTTGGTGGAAGCCACAGAGTTCTCCCATTCTACACCGCCATCTTGACTCTGCCTGGATGTCCTTTCTTGAATGCATAGCCAGCATTCTTCCCTAGGGCCCGGGGTCATGGCTCTTAAAGTTCCTTCCCTCCTTGGATTACACTCTATCCATACCCTTTTGTTCTCAATGTGTCTCTCTTCTTCTGGCTGCATGTTTTATCCTACTGGTCTCATGTCTAACTTCCCAACTGGATGTATTATCTGCTACTGGTTTGGTTTCTTCAGTGGTCATTTTGAAGAGCTGTCAGGACAGGGGAAGAAAGAAAGGCAAGAAATGAGCAATTTATTAAACATTTACCATGTGCCAGAAACTACACTACACATTGTACAAATATTATCTCATTTGATCCTTACAGCAACCCTGAGAGGTAAATTCTATCATTTCCCCCATCTTACAGTTGAGGAAACTGAGACAGAATTCCTTACCTAGGGTAACACAGCTGTTTAGTATCAGCTTGGATTTGAACTCAGGTCTTCCTGATTCCAGGCCAATACTTTATCCATTGTACAATCTAGCATTCTCTAGGAGGAGCATGAAAAAAAGAGATAAAAATTCTCCCCTTCCTTCAAGAATGATTCCCAGTCAGGGGTCTGGCCCCAACAAGTCTGGAATCCTCAACTGCCAGACTTAAGAATCTTCCACTGCTAGATTGGCTGACTGCTTGAGTAACCAACAGCTTAAATTCCTCTGGCTATTTAAAGCTCTCAGAGGCATGATTAATTTGTTTGGATAGTCCATGAGTTATTCCCTTTTTGTCTGAATCAAATAGGTTCATACTCTCTATATAAAGAGGTCACAGGATGCAAGTGATCTTGTTTCTACATTTAAAACTTCATTTTGTTGACTGATTCAGTTGAGGTGCCTGGACCTTCTGCAATTAAGTTAATTGAAGTGGAGTGGGAAGGGCAGATCCATATACAAGCAATAAGTGACTTTGGGCAATCCAGGTAACAACTCTGTCCCTCATTTCCTTATTCAGTAAGCAGCATGTTACAGTGGGAAGAAGACTGTTTCTTGAGTCAGAGGAGTGTTTTAAATCTGACTTTTGACTCTTACCCCCAGGTGAACTTGGGCTCTCTGGCCTCATTTTCCTCCTCTCTAAAATTAATGGATTGAACTAACCTCATTATAGTTATTCTTCTTACCCCCTAGGCTTATTATGGGGATTAAATGAGAAAATATATGTGAAAGCTCTTTGAAAATTATAAAGTACCACGTAAATGATTATTATTGTTTCTAGTAAGTGCTACATTCTCCATGAGGCACTCTGCAGCTGCTCCAATCCATAGAAATTTCTTCCTCCTCTAAATCCTAATAGGATTTATTTTTTTATTTATTTTTCCCCACTTTTTTTAAACATTCAATTAAATACTGCCTTTTATTGTTATTTAACATTTCATGT
>CM053593.1:294641068-294658290 GCA_028646575.1 Pseudocheirus occidentalis
AGGTGGCGCAGTGCATAGAGCACCGGCCCTGGAGTCAGGAGTAACAGAGTTCAAATCCGGCCTCAGACACTTAACACAAAAAACTAGCCGTGTGACCTTGGGCAAGTCACTTAACCCCAACTGCCCTCCAAAAAAAATAAACAAAAACAAACAAACAAAAAAAAAAAAGAAAGATCATAGAGGACAAAAACCATAGCTTAAACCTTTTTATATCCATTGTAATGTTTAGTGTAATGCCTTGAAAACATATTAGGTGGGGTGGCTAGGTGATGGGGCAGCTAGGTGGCGCAATGAATAGAGCACTGGCCCTGGAGTCAGGAGGACCTGAGTTCAAATCTGACCTCAGACACTTAACACAAAAACTAGCCGTGTGACTTTGGGCAAGTCACTTAACCCCAACTGCCCTCCAAAAAGAAAAAAGAGAAAAAATAAAAAAAAATAAAACGTATTAGGTAAAATAAGTATTTTAATAGCTTGCTCCCATTTTTGTTAAACCACAAACAAGTAATTTAACTTCTCAATTCCTCTGGCTGTTCTTTAAGATTGTCACCATTAGGTTATATACTAGTTTGGAAATAGTTTGAGAGAACTTAAAAAATATGGTACTTGGCTAAAATACCATGGGGATGGTCTTTACTGTCATTTCCTATACTAGCTAAGTCAGAGAAATTCAATTGCCTGGTGAAAACAACAACTAACCAGTTCTAGACCTCAAGGGGGAAGAACCCCACTTCTACCCTTCATGCTGAATGACTTTTCAAGAGTACAGGGGAAAGTTCTTTTTTGGAAAAGTTCTCAATTTGTTTTTACTTAGTGAGAATGCCTACATAATGTCTCCATGATCTGTCTGCTGCAAGTCTACTCATATATTATGGTCTACACCAATATTTCTATCCTTTTAGAAATTTCACAGACATTCACATTTCACATTATGGTAGCTGCACTATTACTTATCCATTGATTTAGAAAATAGGTAATGAGAGAAAGCTATAATTATTTCAGAAATGTTTTAAATGAACTTGGATTTTCATTTGTAATCTTTGCAATAATGTCTCTGCTTTAAAAAAAAGGTATTACTTTCCTCAGGGTCTGGAGTTATGATTATTCAAAGACAGGAACATGACCAAACTGGTTTCTGATGATTCTGGCACACATAAGAATATTACAGTCCTATACCTCTCCACCAACCTTGGAGAGGACATACTTGTAAAGGGCAAGAAGTTGACAAATAGGATAGAAAGGTATGAAATCTGTATGCTAGTGGCCTCAGTTGGATGCCTATTTTCCCCTTCTGCTGCCCTTGAGAGCTGGACTGCCTGATCACCATGCAGGTGAAACATGCAGCTCCTACCCTGGTCCATGGGTTTCTGAGAGGCCTAAGGCTAAATTGTTCACCTCCATTAAATTGTAAGCTCCTTGAGAACAGGGATTGTCTTTTGCCCAGTGTTTAGCACAGTATGGGCATATACTAGGTGCTTAATAAATATCTACTGATTAATTAATTGATTGGCATGGCTGGAAGTGTGATTGCTGGAGATCAGTACTACAGTTCTGCAAATCCTGGAGCAGAAAATGGAGACTGACACAGTAGTCCATCATTAGGTATGATGTTCTTGAGATTGGAGCCTAGCAACTAGAGTGATCCCCACCAGACTGGTGATTTGGAGGAGGGAGACTTTTCTCTAATCACTTTTTTCCCTGCTTTCCCCTTTTATAATCCACGATCATTAAAGGAGATTCTAAACACAGTTCTTCCTCATTTCTTTCTCATGAGCTATTGGTATGTGTGGTTCAGTGTTTCATCTTTTCACCATCAACCAAGCCTGAAGATCAGGGAGGGCAAGTAGAAGTTGTAAAACATGGCAAGAGAAACATGGATATCTACAGGGGCATGTAAACTCTTTTCTTCAATTTTTGTTCAGTCCAATAAACTGTGTAATCACACAGATGCTGTGTATGTGTGTTTTTAGGGTTAGGGCCATGACAAAAGAGAGGAAACCTTTGGCACAGTTTATGGATTCTAGAGTTATGTACAGATTGTAGATTTTATATTGGAATGTTTTGAGCAATGTTTCATTCCCAAGATTAATTCTAGGCATGGCCAGCTCTCCCAAAGATACTAAGGCCTTGGCAGTAAGAAGAAGCTGTCAACATCTGCAGTCTGAGGGACCTCAGGTGGCCAGTTGGCTTATTCATCAGAGTGATTCTAACAAGAACAATAGTTGGTTCAAGTAGAGCACCACCTTGTGGGCAACTCAGATTTGCACGGCCTTACTGGATAATTAATGCTGGATAATGAATGGATTGTCTTTCTGCAGTAGTAAGGAAAACAGAACTCGAGTGAGGTAGTAGGACACCAGGAAAGGGTTCACAAGAGTTATAGGGATCCACATATTAATCACATCAGCAACTATATACATGTAGGGGGTTGACTGGGGAAAATTCTCTGATCATCTTGACTAGCTTAGTGAGTAGAGAGCCTATGTGACTTTCGTTCTCTCTCATCTATTGGGGATGAATTAATTAGCTTGAACTTCTGTTTTGATTGAGATAAACTTTTTGGCCCAGGCTGCTATAGATTGGAGTCACGTTTTTGTGATGACCTATAGCAAAGGAAACAATTTGCTGAGTTTTATCTTTTTGCCTTTTCCCCTTTCTTTGCATGTGGGTCATCTAACCCACAAAGTCCCAGAGTAGAGCTTAAAGACTACAAGTTCTAAAAATCTAACCTTTTAGAAAAAGAAAGGGGAACTCTTTAGAAGTGCCAGTCTCTTGGGGAGAAGAGATTGTTCATATGGCTTCCAGAGCTGAAAAAGGGAAGAATCAGAGGGAAGCATGATGTGAAAGAACAAAACACCTGAAATTTAACCATCTGTTTTTGTGAGTTATTTGTGTAACACAGGTTTTATGGGAAAGGTTTTGCCCCTCTGGCAACCCTAAAATTGTTTTCTATTTAGAGCAGTGGTTCTCAACCTTCCTAATGACGTGACCCTTTAATACTCATGTATGGGCGTATCTGCATGTGGGCAGATCTGCCTGGCAATGGATCGAGGAGCAGTGTCTTGGTTCCTAAGACCATTGGAAATATGTGTTTTCTGATGGTCTTAGATGACCCCTGTGAAAGGGTTGTTCGACAACCCACAGGTTGAGAACCACTAATCTAGAGGCATTCAAAGCACTCAATACCATAAGGCTGAGTAAATCTCTATGAATAAGAGTGAGATTCACCAGAACATCAGAAAATGGCCTGTCTAGCAACCTCAAATACATTTTCTTTTGGGGGAAATCCCAATCTCAAGGTAGTATCAAAAAGCTAAATACCTGTGCGCATCCTGGATGTCAAAGTGTGATTTGCCAAAATGTGAATGTGGGAAGGGATAATGGGAAGGTTGGTTTACAATCCTCACACAGGGTGGTCTTTGAGTTTGAAGGATTTATGGGACTTGCAGAGGAAAGGGGATATTCAAGAAAGGGAGGAAGAAAGTATTTTTAAATTATTTATGGGATACTTCTAGTCCTCTACATATTCTCTTCAATTTCTGTGGAGAGAAGTAAAGACTGTCTTGTATCCAATTTATGCAACTCTTTCTTTGAGTTCCTATGTGGGCTGTGAATATTCTTTTGCCCACATGTATATAGATCTAGATATACTCTCTATTCTAAGATTTTCCAGAGGTATCTCTAAATAGAGGCATAGAGTTATGACTGGAGATTAAGGGAGCTACTCCCAAAAATGAGCTCAGAGCTTGGACCTCTGGGCTAATGAGTGGCATATAGTTTTAAAATTATGATACATCTACGTGTGAGAAATTATTTATTCAATCTTAGAAGTTGTATTTGTTTGTTTATTATATTGAGGGTTTTTTAACAGGATAGCTACTACATGGTTTTCAGAGAATAACAGTCTTTGTAAAGTGATGGAAACTTTATCCTTAGATGTAGTTTCATATCCAACTTTAATTTTCATTTAGATGCAGCAAATATAAAAAAAGCTTTCACAAAAGTATGTTATGGCATCCACTGTTTCTTTTATAATTTTCACATAACAGTTCCAGGAACCTAGAAAAATCATGCATCCAGAAATTAACAAGGTATTTTGTCATTTTGGGGTTTGTTTGGTTTTTTGGTGAAGATTGGTTTTAAAGAATGCTTTCCTACCAATCATCAATGAAGCATTAATAATATACAGCCCTCAAGACAAACCCCATTATTCATGCTGTGTATTTCATTGGAGCTAAATAAATGTCAGAACTTGGTACAGATATGGATTTGAAGAGCCCTTGAAACAGCTCCACAGTGCTCTCCCCCTTAAGATCCAAAGATTAGGAATCATTGGGATACATTCCTTCTTATGAGCATTCATTAATTTCATAATTAATTATGTTCCTTTCAGGTGGGAAAAAAAAGGAAATGCTTTGTTTTTTTCTCTTCCTTTCCAGTCATCCAATAGAATTTGACTACCTGTTTAACTCCTCCTCAATAAAGGATAGAAATAGATACTACATTTGTGTCCAAGATCAATTTCAACTCTGAATAGGAAGGGAACATGTATGTTCTCTCATAACTTAAAGGCTGGATCCATTCCTTGTCAGTCGCAGAGAAGTTCCTTTAGCCTGGTTCTACCTCCTGCCCAATTTGGACAGCCTCCTGGGAGAGACTGATTGGCCTGAGGGTGCTATTAAGAGTCATCAGATTCCTTTTAGGAAAGAACAGAAGGTCTGGATTAAGAATAGTGTTCCTTGGCTTATATTAGAATGCTTCTAAACCTTCAGGGGGCAGGGCTGAAATAGAACCATCTTCTGGGGATTTCCCCCGGCCCAGGAGCAACTTGAGGCTATGCCAGACTTACTAGTATTACTCTAACCAAGGGTAGATCTCTACTCACTGCTTGTTGCCACATCAGCCCTAGAGTAAGAGTAAAATTAGAGTGGTATTTAGGGATGCTATTTGCCTTGTTTTTCACCACCTTTCTCCCTCCATCTGGATGGATTTGGCTATTTTTTGGACTTTCACATTTGATACAACTCACAATATCTTATTTCTTTTTTAGGGGTGAGCACTAGAAAGTTGTTTCTGAAAATGAAATATTATGATTAGAGATTGCTGAGAAAAACAATATAAAAAGATTATGGAAAATTCTTCTGCTCTCTTTGGAAAGCCATCCTTTAGCTTTTAATGTTATTAATGCTCTGGAGCTTTATTAGACTCTAGACAATCCCTATTGTGTATTTGAGCTGTGGATTCCTTTAAATCCTGGAACAGTTCAAAGTAGCAGATCAGAGAGTGCTGCCATTGATTTGTTTTACTCTGTTGAACGTAAATGATTTATGATTGGTAGTACGTGTCCTGAGAGAGATAAAACAGAAGGAATAAAATGTACAGAGCTTCAAAGGTACAGCTTGACTCTGCTGGCAGTTCACTGTGTCAATCAGTGGAACTGATTTTAAAATATGCATAAACTTTCCATGGAAGCAGTACCACCGTCACTGAGCTTCTTACAGAACTCAGAAAAATAAGTGAAAAGAAAGGCCTTTGGAGAAATGCCAGGAGAAGTATCTACAGTTTCACTTTTGTCTTGGGGAGGAAAGTGACTTGACAACTGTAGGGTAATAAAAATAAGTTCTTGGATATCTGCAGAAAGAATAACAGAAATTATCAACTAGAGGAGAGTCTTGACCAACCTGGCAGATGTGTATCAATGCTGCTGTTGTAGACAGAATTCTATCCTTCTATCTAAATATATGGACAATAATCAACTCATTCTCTTAGAAGCTTCAAAAATCTAGAAGTACCACTTAACCTGTCTCAGTTTATGAATTAAGGCCAAAAGGTTATTTCCGTGAGTTATAATCAAAGGAATAGGACCAAGAACTTTTAGCCTTTCAAATGATAGTGCTAGAAAACCATGCTTTATGATAATCATATGTCACAGTTCTCCTGAGGATGGGCTTTGCTTAATGCTTTGAAAAATCTACTTTTTCCCATCTCCAATCTACAGAAGTACTCTGGATAGAAATCCCTTCCATCTATCTATTAAAGCTTTGTGTAGACTAGTATTCACTGTTTGCATCCCTTGGAAATTGTGAACATGTAGCAGTCAATGAGAGGAGGGTGAAATAATGGTCATGTAGCTTTAAGGAGAAAGAGAAAGAAAGAGAGAGAGAGAGACAGAGAGAGAGACAGAGACACACACAGAACAAGAGAAGCACAGGGACAGAAATGAATACAGAGAGAAAGGGAGACAGATGCAGAGAGAGCTGGTGAAGATCAGTGGACTCAAAAGAAGACATTTCCTTACAGAGGTTAAAGGAAGAAGTGTGAAGTAGAGTTCAAGGTAGACTTGTATTTTATGGAAAGAGACTTATCTAAAATATTAAGAACTAGTTCTGAACAAACTGATGAAATACTAGAGCCATTTCGCTTGGAAATTGTGCAATCTCCCATTAGTAATTCTTGAAGAGAAGTTGGCTTTCATTTTTGACCTGTGTCTGTGATTTAACCTGTATAGAGAGCTATCTTTGTGTGGAAGCTCCTTTCAACAATGCCAATTAACAACCTATCTGCAATTTATAACCTCTAACATGTGTCAGAGGCAGAACTTGAACCTGGATCATCCTAACTCCAAGGATGAATCAAGAAAAAGAAGTGAGATGCCAAAGAATAATAGAATCCAGTGCATCCTGTAACTGTCTTGAACCAGTTCATAACAACTATTTGTTAAATTTTTATTTACACCTAACAAATTGCAAACGTTGCAAATCAGAATTTCATTTGTTTTGTCAATTCTCTAGCATTAAGAAAGGGGTGGAGAAAAAGTTAATAATGCATATTAAACTTAAAAGTGTCCCATGCACCCCCTTTTTTTCACTGAGACAGTTGTTAAATATTTATAAACATACCATTGCATGGACTACACAGAAGCTTCATTTGTGTATTTAGCTATCTTCTTTGAGAAAAGGATTAGTGGGTGCTCAATTTGGTGGGAAATTAATATCACAATAAAGTGAAATGACTTATATTTTAGCAGAAGATGGGAGTCATTTATCTAAATTAGCCAGGTGTCTATGTGGAATTGAACCACTGATTTGTTAGAGCAAAGATCAAAATTACTACAAAGCTAGAAGAAAGAATAAAAATGAGAAAAAGATATGGTGTACAATAGAAATAATATCATTCTGATACCTATTCAAATAAATGACTGGTCATGGAAAATCAGTGATGCACAGAAGAAAGGACCTACACACTGAGGATAATTTCATGTAAAAGTTTATTGATGTAACTCAGTTGCCAAATAAAGTGACTTTAAAAATCCCAAAAAAGTACTTTAATCATCAAGCACTTGACTTATATATATGCCAACCACTGAGAAATGACGGTTAAAGGTAACACTACTTTAAATATCACCTTGTTTGTAAAAATATATAGAAAAAGGTGGCAGAAAGTTATGAGCAGCATCACCTCATAAAACAGATTGAAGCAGTGAAGGGTAAAATCACCATAAGGAAAGCTTTGGTGAGAAATTCAACTAAATGAAATCATCCTAATGGCATTTAAGGATAAAGGAAACAGAAGGAAAATGGGGAAATGGGGAGATTTTTGTAACAATCACTTTTTACCATTAAGGACAGGAGAGCCACCATATTTGGAATCAAATATTATAGTCATGGAAGTGCTTACAGAAGAGGTAGAAATTGTTCTTTAAAAAAAAGATGGACAAATAGCCAGATTAAAACAGGTCCACAAAGAAGGGATTTATACTAGAGTTACTACTATTGTGAAAACACAGAGAAATGAATTCATAAGGTATCTGAAAGAGATATCAAAGATGTGGGGGAAAGTTGGATCCTATTAACAGAACAAGACAACCCACATGACATCAACACCAATCAACCTATATCCCTATATTACCAACTATATAAAAATGTCATGGAATAATAACGATAGGTTTGCAAAGCATTTTACAAATATTATCTTATTCAATCCTCACAACAACCCTGGGAGGTAGGTGCTATTACTCTCATTTGACAGATGAGGAAACAGGGTGAGAGAATTTAAGTGATTTGGCCGTGGCCACACAGCCAAAAAGTTTCTGAGGTTTGATTTGAACATAAGATTCCTGGCTCCAAGACTGTCTCTTATTCTCCCCTTTCACGGATAACAAAACTGAAAATCAGGTTAAGTAACTTGATCTTTATTATACCTAATAAAAAGCAGACATAGGGCTTGAACCTGAATGTTTTTAATATTGTCTTCACTACCTCATACAAGTCAACTCACTTCTTACCTTTAAAATGCAGTTGTAATTGTGATAGTAATTCTTTCCCACATCTTCTATTCTGGCTTTGCACCAGCTTGCCTGCAAACACCGGAAGTTTTCTTTCCTTAGGTCTCAGTAAATTGAAGGGACTGAATTTGGCACTCCCTTAGGTCCCATCCTATCAGGAAAGCTAAGTACCACAGAATTGTGTTTTTGAATTGTGATTCTGGAGAAGATTTTTGAGAATTCTTTGGATAGTGAGGAGATCAAATCAGTGAATAATTAAAAGAAATTAATTCAAACTACTCATTGGAAGAACAGATACTGAAGCTGAAGCTTAAATACTTTGGCCAAATAATAAGAAGATGGGACTCATTGGAAAAGACTCTGATGTTGGGAAAGATTGAAGGCAAAAGGAAAAGGGGATGGCAGAGGATGAGATGGATAAGTGGTGTCGTAAAAATAACAAATATTGGGGGTGGCTAATTGGTACAGTAAACAGAGCACAGGCCCTGAAGTCAGGAGGACCTGAGTTCAAATCCATCCTCAAACACTTAACACTTACTAGCATGTGACCTTGGGCAAATCACTTAACTCCAATTGGCCTGCCTTCCCCCCTCCAAAAAGGCAAAAAATTTAAAAACTGACACATATGGATGTGGACAGGCTTTAAAGGATAGTGAAGAAAAGAAGGATCTGGTGTGCGAGGGGTCATGAAGAGTCAGACAAGCCTGAACAACTGCACAACAACAAATTTCCATCCCTAAATCCTCTGTTCTTATCTAGAATCTATAAATGAAGACTGGGCTCCTTTCTGGTTCCTTCCCCAGAAGCTTCATTCCACTCCCCCTGGGCTTCACATATACCTAGGCAACTAAGCTACACAGTCAATAAAGCATTGGGCCTGGTGTCAAGAAAACCTGAGGTCAAATCCAGCCTCAGACACTCAGTAGCTTTATGACCCTGGGAAAATCATTTAAATTCTATCTGCCTCAGTTTCCTCAATTGTGAAATGGGGATAATAATAGTCCCTAACTCACAGAGTTGTTGTGAGGCTCAAATGGGCAATGTTTGTAATATCCTTTAGCACAGTTCCTGGCACATAGTAGGCTCTTAATAAATACTTATTTCTTTCTCTCTTCTCTCCCCCACATTCCCTGCTCCCGAGCCCTCCCATATATTGTCTCCCCCTGTAGATTGTGAATTATTTGAGATTGTGAACTGTCTTCTTTTTCACCTACTTATATCCCTAGGCCTTTTCACAGAATTTGGTGTGTAATAAGTGCTTAACAAATTATAAATATTTTCCATTTATTTGGTCCTAATTTTCTGTGTGCCTGTGATACAAAGAGATTGTTTCTTCGAAGGTTGGCTTTTTAGTCATGCCTTACATCATCTCACTTCTTTACTTATACATTTTGCATCAGTGCCCTTTCTACAGCTTTATTTACAAAATTTTATCAATATCATTTGATTTTTATACCAATCACTTCCCAAAAATTCCTACTCCCCAAAGAATCATGACTTGTAACAAAGCCAAATGACACAGTAGCCATGTCCATTGGTGTATACAACAATCTATACCCATAACCTCCTCTCTGACTCCCCCATTACCAATAATGTACTTTATGAGTATAACTCTCACCTGTTGCTCCAAGACATTGTGATGTCATTGGTCCTTTTTTAAAACTAAGGATGAACAACAACAATAGCTCCTGTACTTAATTTTACAATGATGGGGAACAAACGATTTGTTGATATCAACATAGAACATGGACACATTTTTATCATGTCTTCAATGTTTTTTAAGAAATTGCTGTTTCCTAATGATAGCATAAGTTGGAAATGTTTTTCCAGTTTTTCTAGCATGGTACATTATTATATAAATAATTTCATTCTAAGGAGTAGCTGTTGGTGCTTTTCTATATGGAAGGAAAGCAATAAAATGATGACACTCTATCAAATCACCTACATAGACCATTCTTAAATCCCATTTCGTCCTAATGCTTAGATTGCCATTTATTGCTGCCTGCCCAGAAATCTTTGAAAATGCTGAAACATGTCAAAGTAAATCTGAGTTACCACTTTTCCCAGACAAGAATCACTCTAATACCTCAAAGATAAAAATGTAAGTGTGCAGTTAGTCATCTTCATGTCAATTATAATCAGCCAAATATTGCTATAGTTTAATATTTCTGTTACTTTATAGTTATTTAAATAAATGATTTGAGTCTAGTAAATCGATGATTGAAGATAATAGAAAACCTATTACTCTATCATTGCTTTGAATATCCATGTTAGACTAGTAATATCTGCAATCCAAAAATTAACAGTGACAATAACTTTGTGTTCCCAAACATACTTGGACTGATTGTTATTTTTTTCTATCTAAAACCATTTGTCAAGAAGGTTGGATTTGTCATTAGGCTAGATTCAGAAAGGACCTTGCTACCCGATAAAGCACTCTTTGTCACCGTTTAACATTATTTAATGCTTATAAATTAAAACATTAGTGATACCTTTTTTCAATTTCTCCACTTCAGAGATGTTTTGGAGAAGTCAGTTTATTCAATGTTTTTTACATAACCTTAGTTTTTCATGGCCTCATTAGAAATATGTCTTTTTGTGGCTCCTATTTAAATTCTTTCCACATAATTTACACCTAATATTTTCAGTGAACACGGACAAGAGTCAACGAGGATGAGAAGGCATAAATGGGTTGCTATTTGTGCTGTTGGAAGGAATATCCTCATCAATGAGACCTAGACTTGTTTGATGGCATAAATGCTTTATATACTGTCAATTCACAGTGAAATTTAGCAGAAGAAGTTAAAGGATGGGGGTGGGAGGGATCACATTCAGTTAGAGGGAGTAGAAATACCAAGATTTCTAGCTTCAAATGAGTAAATATATAATGATGACTATTTTTAGGAAAGCAGCTAAGGATTCATAGAACATGTATGATACCTGGGCTTGAAACTCAATTCTTACACTAGTTTTGTAACCTTTGTAGTTCTAGCTTTGTAACCTTAGGCAAATTACCTTTACCTCTCTGATTCTCAATTTCCTCATCTAGAAAATGGGGGCAGTAATACTTCTACCACCTACCTCACAGAGTGGAGGTGAGGAGAACACTTGGAAAAGCACTATGGAAATGTAAGTTATTATTAAATCCTCTATGATAGATCTTATAACTTGTCTCCATCTTCTTGAAAAGGTAATTCAGAGTGAAGATTCCTAAGTAAACATAAGAGTTCTGTTCTAAAAGTGAGTGATGGAAAGAAAAAAGGTGACCTTGGAGACAAAAGCCTCCCACATTTCCTTCACCTAAGTGCACTTCCCAAATTGCATGATACCAATTAGCTTCACAATTAACATGTTGTACTGAGTCATGTGGCAAATGCTCCAAGTAGCCCACACAGTTCTTGAAAGGTACGTCTCAAACATCTCATTTAAGTTGAATGTGAATTACTTTGACACATCAAGTGGATATGGATCCTATTAAGGAGAGAAGATAAAGCCAGGTGGAGATAATTATGCAATTATTCCCAATATGCAAAGTACAATTTTGATTTAATTTACTAGATGAAAAAACTCTGGCCTTTTTCTATAGGAGAATAAAAAATAAGTAATTCAATTAGAGGAAATGCAATTTGTTTCAGACATGAGACAAACCTTTTTGATACCTGCATTCCCACTGGCTAAATGTTAGGGAAGATGAGGATGAGTAGTCAGCCACCTTGCAATAAACCTCTACAATAAACAGAACTATGTCTCATCTCCAAGTGATTTTTTAGAAGTGTAAAAATTCAGTGGTTCTTAGAGTGAACCATTGGAGTGAAAGGATTCATTTTCAAAATTAATGCTACTTATTGAAATTCTGGAAAACAGATTCATATTTAGTTGGATTTGTGTCTCCTTGTGTTTCCTTAAAATCAGTAGCACCAAGTGACGCATTGGCATCCATGAGGCTCTTCTCTAATACTGACTCCATGAACCTTGGACCATTTGTAATTCAGTAAACATAGGTTCATGTGATCATGGCTTAAGAGTCATAAAGGATCTCAGAAGTCATCTAATCAAACATTCTTCCCCTTCCTCACCCCCAGGATTTTTAAATGAGAATCCAAGGCCCAGATGACAGATCATAAGCATGGACAAAATAGTTTTATCCACCAAGTTTTAGATTATGTCTTGTACTTCATGAACATGTGTGTCACTGGTGACTTTGCAGAGCCCTGCCTCACTTAAATCCAATTCACTTTCAAGTCAAGACATCAGCTTCCTGATGCCATTGGTGCACTTTGAGAGAAAAAGAAAAACAACAGCAGTTAGGCAGCTAGGTGAGGCAGTGGACATCACACTGGGCTTGAAGTCAGGAAGAGCTGAATTTAAGCACTTCATCAGACATTTACCAGCAGTGTGACCTTGTGCAAGTCATTAACTTCTCTAAGCCTCTGTTTCTTCACTTGTTTGTTTGGGTTTTTTTTAATTAGTAGTATTTTTTCCAATTATATATAAAAATGGGTTTTTTTACATATTCATTTTTGTAAGACTTTAAGTCCCAAATTTTCTCCCTCCCTTTCTTCCCTCCCCCTTCCCCAAGACAGCAAGCAATTTGATATGGACTATACATATACAGTCATGGCAAACATGTTTCCACATTGGTCATATTGTGAAAGAAAAATCAGAGCTAAAAGGGTAAACCATGAGAAAGAAAACAAAAAACAAAAAAAAAGTGAAAATAGTATTCAGACTCCATAATTCTTTTTCTGGATGTGGATACCATTTTCCATCCTGAGTCTTTTGGAATTGTCTTGGATCATTGTATTGCTTAGAAGAGCTAAGTCTATCATAGTTGATCATCACACAATGTTGTTACTGTGAATAATGTTCTCCCAGTTCTGCTCTCTTCACTCAGTATCAGTTTGTGTAAGTCCAGGTTTTTCTGAAATCTGCCTGCTCATCATTTCTTACAGAATAATAGTATTCTTTTACCTTCATATACCACAACTTGTTTAGCTATTCCCCAATTAATAGGTATCCCCTCAATTTCCAATATTTTGCCACCACAGAAGAGCTGCTATAAATATTTTTGTACATGTGAGTCCTTTTCCCCTTTTTATGATTTCTTTGGGATACAGACCCAATAGTGGTATTGCTAGATCAAAGAGTATGCAGTTTCATAGCTCTTTGGGCATAGTTCCAAATTGTTCTCTAGAATGGTTGAATCAGTTAACAACTCCACCAACAATGTATTAGTGCTTCCCACATCTTCTTCAACACTCATCATTTTCATTTTCTGTCATATTAGCCAATCTCATAGGTGTGAGGTGGGACCTCAGAGTTGCTTTAATTTGCATTTCTCTAATCAACAGTCATCTCAAGCATTTTTTCATACAACTATAGATGGTTTTAATTTCTTCATCTGAAAACTGCCTGTTCATATCCTTTGACAATTTATCAGTTTGAGAATGATGTATATTCTCGTAAATTTGATACAGTTCTCCATATATTTGAGAAATTAGGTCTTTATGTGAAACACTGGCTATAAAAATTGTTTACCAGTTTTCTGCTTTCCTTCTAATCTTGGTTGTATCACTTTTGTCTGTTCAAACCCTTTTAAATTTAATGTGACCAAAATTATCCATTGTGCATTTCATAAGGTTCTATATCTCTTGTTTGGCCAAATTCTTCCCTTCTCTATAGATCTGACAGGTAAACTATTCCTTACTTTCTTAATTTGCTTATTATATCACTCTTTTTGTCTAAATCATATGCCCGTTTTGCCCTTATCTTCTTATAAGGTGTGAAATTTTGGTCTCTGCCTAGTTTGAGCCATCTATTTTGCTGTTTTTCCAGGAGTTTTTGTCAAATAGTGAGTTCTTATCCCAGAAGCTTGAGTCTTCTGGTTTATCAAACAGTAGATTACTACAGATGGTGACTACTGTGTCTTGTATACTAACCTATTTCACTGACCCACAACTCTATTTCTTAGCCAGTACCAAATAGATTCAATGATTGTTGCTTTATAATATAGTTTTAGAGCTGGTACAGCTAGGCCACCTTCCTTTGAATTTTTTTTCCATTTATTCTCTTGACCTTTTGTTCTTCCAGATGAATTTTTTTATTATTTTTTCTAACTCTTACAAAATAATCTTTTGGTAGTTTGATTGGTATGTCACTGAATAAATAAAGGAATTTAGGTAGAATTTTCATTTCTATTATATTAGTTTAACCTACCCATGAACAATTGGTATTTCTCCAATTGTTTAGAGCTTACTTTTTTTGTGTGAAAAGTGTTTTGTAATTGTGTTCCTATAGTTCTTTTGTTTATCTTGGCAAGTAGACTCACAAATATTTTATATTGTCTATGGTTATTTTAAATGAAATTTCTTTTTCTATCTCTTGCTGCTGGGATTTTTTGGTAATATATGAAAATGCTTATGATTTATGTGGGTTTATTTTATATCCTGCAAATTTGCTAAAGTTGTTGTTTCAAGTAGTTTTCTTTAGCTGATTCTCTAGGATTCTCTAAGTATACCATCATAACATCTGCAAAGAGTGATAGTTTTGTTTCCTCATTGTCTATTCTAATTCCTCCAATTTCTTTTTCTTATCCTGTTTCTAAAGCTAACATTTCTAGTATGATATTGAATAAGAATTGTGATGATGGACATCCTTGTTTCACCCCTGATCTTATTGGGAATGCTTCCAGCTTATCTCCGTTACCGATAATGTTTGCTCGTGGTTTTAGATAAGTACTGCTTTTCATTTTAAGGAAAATTCCATTTATTCCTTTGCTCTCTAGTGTAGGAATGTGTGCTGTATTTTGTCAAAAGCTTTTTCTGCGTCTATTGAGATAGTCATATGAATTCTGTTAGTTTTCTTTTTTATATGGCTATTGATATTAGATTTCCTAATAATGAACCAAGCCCTACATTCCTGATATAAATCCCACCTGGTCATTGTGTAATATCCTCATGATAAATTGCTGTTATCTCTTTGTTAATATTTTATTTCAAATTTTTGTATCTATGTTTAGTGTAAATTGGTCTATAATTTTCTCTCTGCATTTTGGCTCTTCCTGGTTTACATATCAGCACCATATTTGTATCATAAAAGGAATTTGATAGAACTTCTTCCCCTATTTTCCAAAATAGTTTATATAATATTGGAATTAATTGTTCATTAACTGTTTGATAGAATTCATTTGTAAATCCATCTGACTCTGGAGATTTTTTCTTAGGGAGTTCATTGATGTCTTGTTCAATTTATTTTTTTAATAGGGTTATGTAATATTTTATTCTCTCTTCTGTTAACCTGGGCAATTTATGTTTTTGTAAATATTTATCCATTTTGCTAAGATTGTCAAATTTATTGGCAAACAGTTGGGCAAAATCACACCTAATTGTTACATTTATTTCCTTTTCACTGGTGGTGAATTTACCCTTTCCATTTTTGATACTAGTAATTTAGTTTTCTTCTTTCTTTTTTAAATCAAATTAACCAAAACTTTATCTATTTGACTGGGGTTTTTTTTTCATAAAATCAGCTCTTCGTTTTACTTATTAGTTCAATAATTTTCTTACATTCAGTTTTATTGATCTCTCCTTTGGTTTTCAGAATTTCTAATTTGGCATTTAATTGAGGATTTTTAATTTGTTCTTTTTTTTTTAGCTTTGTTGATTGCATGCCCTTTGGTCTCCTTTTTCTCCATTTTATTCATGGGAACATTAAGAGACATAAAATTTCCCCTAAGAAATGCCATGACTGTAGCCCATTAGTTTTAGTTTGTTGTCTCATTATTGCCATTATATCTGATGAAATTATTGATTGTTTCTATGATTTGTTCTTTGACCCACTCATTCTTTAGGATTATATCATTTAGTTTACAATTAAATTTTCATTTATCTTTCCATGGCCCTTTATTACATGCAATTTTGATTGTACCATAATCTGTATTTGATTGTCAGGTCTTCATGTCCTAATACATGGTCAGTTTTTGTGTAGGTGCTATGTACCACAGAGAAAAAGGTATATTCCTTTCTATTCCCATTCAGTTTTCTCTGGAGATCTGCCATATCTAACATTTCTAAAATTCTATTCACCTCTTTAACTTATTTCTTGTTTATTTTGTGACTAGTTTTATCTAGTTGTGAGGGGAGGGGGATTGAGGTCTTCTACTAGTATAGTTTTGCTACCTATTTCTTTCTGTAATTCACTTAATTTCTTCTCTAAGAATCTGGATATTATACCACTTGGTGTACGTATGTTTAGTATTGATATTATTTCTTTGTCTATGGTACATTTTAGCAAGAAATAGTTTCCTTCCTTGTCTCATTTAATTAGATCTATTTTTGCTTTTGCTTTGTTTGAGATCAGGATTACTACTCCTGCTATTTTTTTCTATTTCAGCTGAAGCATAATATTTTTCTGCTCTAGCCTTTCACCTTCACTCTATGTGTACCTCTCTGCTTCAAATGTATTTTTATAAACAACATATTTTAGGATTCTAGTTTTTAATCCACTGTGCTATCTGCTTCTGGTTTATAGGAGAGTCCATCACATTCACATTAATAGTTATGATTACTGTGCATTTTCCTCCATCCTATCCCCCCCCATTTGAGTGTTTTGATTTTGACCACTTGTAATGTTAATGGGGATTTGAATGTCTTCCCTGCCCCTTGAATTTGAAATCAAACATGTACTTGGCACCTTGTTTCAAGTTCATGATTGTATCAAGTATTAAGATCCAGAACTTATAAATCCCATAGTGGTAGGATGTTGCTGATGTAACAGGAGGGGACAGAACAGAAGGAGCTAATACCATATATAAGGAAAAGGCAGACCTAGAGAGCCAGAATTGGAGGGAGAGACAGAGAGACAGAGAGAGAGAGAGAGAGAGAGAGAGAGAGAGAGAGAGAGAGAGAGAGAGAGAGAGAGAGAGAGAGAGAGAGAGAGA
>CM053593.1:294658790-294692263 GCA_028646575.1 Pseudocheirus occidentalis
TCTGGGAACTGCTATGAATTGAGAACAGAAAGGAAAACAGAACTTGTGGTGGAAAAACTGAGAACTGAGAACTGAACTGAGAAGAATTGAGAAGAACTGAGAAATTAGAAAAGAGGAAAACTGGGAGGAAGCATGACTGTGGTGCCAGTATTTTGTCTGTCTGTTTTGATGTTACTTTGTCAGATTAATCTGACAAAGAGAATGATGCTGTTGTTACAGAAGCCCTGGGAACTTACTGTTGGTTCAGAAGTCCTGAAAGAGGATTTTCTTGTTGTATGCTTTCAGAAATCCTGGAAGAGTGTCTTACTGATGTTTTCAGAGGTCCTGGGACTATACTGATGATTTGTGTTGATTTCTAAGACCTTGTTGTTGGGTCTATGTTGATTTCACAGGCAGAGAGTGAATAGATGAGGATGCCGGCAATGTGCATGATTGTTATTGTCATTTTGTTAAGCTTTGTCTTCCCAGGAACAGAAACTATGAGGGACTTGAGGTGGACTAAACACTGTGAGGGACTGCACAAGGAGCTTAACAGAACTGAGAGCTGTCTGCCTTTGATCTCAGATGATAGTTGGGTAGATTTGGGCAGGAGCTGGGACCATGGTAAAGGAACCATGGAAGCTGAGAGTCTGCCTCAAGTCATGATGAAAAGACCTCTCCTTGGGTATTTAATGAAAACTGAGAAGATCATGATTTACTGTGGCCTAGGGGTGGATAACTTTGTACTCTGTATCCTGTACCTTTTCAGGATAGTTGAATTGAGAATGATTGGAAACTAATCTCCAATTAAGAAGAAAGAAGACTTTTTGACTAAGAGATTAAGACAACGTGACCTAGGGGTGGAGAACTTCGACCTTTGTACTTTGTGTCCATTAAGGAGACTTGCCTCCTTAAGGATGACTGAATTAAGGACTTACTAAATTATTGAGTTACTAAATGATTGTACTTTGTTTAAAATTAGGTGACCATTTTGGTGAAAACTATGTGGCCATTTTAATGATAAGCTGTTATATATCATAACACTGTGAATGCTGAACTTTGATTTCTGTGAATGTTTTGCTTTAATTTACTGCTGAATAAAAAGAGAGTTCACTATATTATGTAATCAGAACCTTGAAGCTATTCACAGCAGTAGTCCTCTGGAAAGCTGCTTGTGCTTGGCTTTACAACACTGCCTCTCTCAATCTGCCCTCTTTTCTCTTAGCCCCCCTTTTCTTTCCTCTTTCCCTTTCTACTTCCCTACAGGGTAATATAAATGTCTATACCCAACTAAGCATACATGTTATTCACTCTTTGAGCCAAATCTGATGAGAGGAAGGTTCAAACAATGCTCACCCCCTCGTTTCTTTCCCTCTATTATAATAGGTCTTTTTCACCTGTTCATATGATATAATTTAACCTATTCTGCCTCCCACTTTCCCATTCTCCTAGTACAATCCTTTTTTTCACCCCTCAATTTTTTTATATCATCACATCAAAATCAACTTATATTACACCCTCTGTCCATGTATACTCTCTCCAACTGCCTTAATAGAGGTACAGTTCTCAAGAATTAAAAGTATCATCTTCTTGTGTAGGAATACAAATAGTTTAACCTTATTGAATAATATGTTTCTTTTTTCTTTTTTATTTATCTTTTTATACCTCTCTTTAATCCTGTATTTGAAGATCAAATTTTCTCTTCAACTCTGGTCTTTTCATCAACAAAGATTGAAAGACCTCTATATCATTGAATTTCCATCTTTTCCCCTAAGAGATTATGCTTAATTTGCTGGGTAGTTGATTCTTGGTTATAATATAAACTCCCCTGCCTTCTGGAATATCATATTCCAAATCCTCTGATCTTTTAATGCAAAAGATGCTAAGTCCTATACAGTCCTCAATATGGCTTCCTGATATTTGAACTGTTTCTCCCTGGCCACTCATAGTATCTTCTCTTCAGCCTGATAATTCTGTAATTTGACTACAATATTCCCTGGATTTTTCACCTTAGGATCTCTTTCAGAAGGTGATTGATTGGTGCATTCTTTCAATTGCCATTTTACCGTCAGGCTCCAAGATCTGAGAACAGCTTTCCTTGATAATCCTTTGAAAAATGCTGTCCATACTCTTCTTTTTATCATGGCCTTCAGATCATCCAATAATTCTTAAATTATCTCTCCTGTATCTATTTTCCAGGCTAATTGCTTTTCCAATGAGGTATTTTATGTTTCCTTATGTTCCCTCATTCTCTTGATTTTTGACTGATTCTTGATGTCTCATAGAGTCATTAGCTTCCACTTGCCCACATTCAATTCTCAAGGAATTGCTTTCTTCAGTTAGCTTTTGTACCTCCTTTTCCACTTGGCCAATTCTACTTTTAAAGGTGTTATTTTCTTCAGTGGATTTTCTTTCCAATTGGGCCAATTTCACTTCTCAAAAGTTGCTCTCCTCAGTTAATTCTTGTGCTTCCAAGCTGTTGACTCTTCCCTCATAACTCTTCTGTATAACTCTCATTTCCCTTCCCAATTGCTCCTCCAGATCTCCAATCTACTTTTTAAAATCCTTTTTGAGTTCTTCCAAGAAAACTGTTTGAGCTTGAGACCAATTAATATTCCCCTTTGATACTTCCAATGTAGGCATTTTTTTATTGTTTTCTCTTCTGAGTCTGTGCCTTAATCTTCCCTGTCATCACAACAGCTTTCTGTCGTCAAGGTTCCTCTTTGGTTTTTGCTCATTTTTTAAAGTTGATATCTGCTCCTGAAACACAGGAGGTACTATCCCAAGTTTCCTGTGCTGGGGCCCAGATGCCTGGTCACTGGCTTTCCATGATGGGATTTCAAGTGTTAAAGGCTTGCCCACTGTGCTGTGGTGGCCTTGCCTGGTCCTGTTTATTGTGTTGGGACTTAAAGGCTAGTAGTTCATCTTCTGCATTGGGGATGGAGGACTCACAGCTGACTTGCTGTACCACTAGCCTGTTAAGCCAGGAGCCTCAGTTGCTGATCTGTGCCATGGCTAAGAGCCTCCTGTTGGCTTGCATGGACACTGTCTGCAGTGGACTGCATCCCCATTCTACCCAAGTGAGATAGACTCTTCCTGAAGTCCTTCTAAGTTATCTTAATTTGGAAAATTGCTTCACTCTGTCTTTCTGTGGATTCTGTCATTCCAGAAGCCATTTAGAGACTTGATTTAATGTTGTTTCCAAGAGAAACTGAGGAGAGCTCAGGAAACTTCCTAGTTTCCCTCTGCCATCTTGGCTCCACCTCCCTCCAGTTTCTTCATTTGTATAAAAAATGTACATAATAATACAAAAACAGCTTTAAATTCTTTAAGAACTCTAATCAATGCAATGACCATTCATAATTACAAAGGACTAAAGATGAAGAATTCTGACTGAGAGCTGGTGAAATGAAGGAACAGAATAACACATATTTTTGGACATTTGAGGAAATTTCTTTTTTTTTGACTATGTATATTCGTTATGAGGTTTTTGTTTTTCTTTTTTCTATTCCAATAATATGGGACACAAAAGAGAGATAATTAGATTTCTGTTAATTAAAAAAATGAATTTAAAATGGTGGTTCACAAATCATGAGTTATTTTTCCATTGGAACTGAAGAAGGCAATAAAAAGGATGAAGGAAAAGAAGGTTTATCAGATACAAAACCTAGTGCCTAATGCTCTCCCATCAACATCTTCCCACTGCCCCTTTTTTCTATTCTCATTGAATAGATCAAAATGAAAAGTGACATTGATGAGCTTTTGTGACATGGAGTTCTTTGGGATACTTGAAAGCAGGGTGCCATTTCTCAAATATGATAAAACTTAGTCTTCTCCTGCTCACTTTTGGCTCCAGATAATTGTTGCAACCTAACATTTATTTAATATTTAGAGGAAAAGAATTGCAAAAGAGCAATGTAAAGTTAAAGGGATGGATGTATTTCCCCAATTTGACTGTAAGCCTTTTGAAAGTAGGAACAGAATCTTCTGAGGTTTTTTTCCTCTTTTCACATCTTGTTCCAGTTCCTCCAAGCAGAATGTAGTTCTATGTGCACAGTGGGTACTCAGTGAATTCTTGTATTTGAATATGTATGTAAATATGAACTGTTGGAAAGAGTAAGGAATGGAGGTAGATGACACCAGTAGGGAGTAGAAGCTTGATACAGAGGGCAATGTATTGGACTTAGAGACAGCAAGTCACACCTAGGTTTGAATCCTGACTCAGACACATAATAGTTGTGACCCAGTGCAAGTCATTTAATCTTTCTTGGCCTGTTTTCTTCTATGTAAAATGGGAAGTACTAGGTTGGGATTCAATGACCTCTAAAGTCCCTTTTGGGATTGACCCGTGTGTGTGTGTGTGTGTGTGTGTGTGTGTGTGTGTGTGTGTTGAAAGATGAAAGAAACAAAGTTTCAAGTTTCTAAGAATATTCATTTATTAAGCAATGCATGCCACTTGTATAACAAATCAGGACCAGTAACCTTCCTCAACTTTGGCACTAGATTCCAAGTATAGAGGGTGACAGATTTTTCTACATTAAAAACAATTAATCAAATAAGACCAATTAATTAAAAGAAAACAATTAACTAGGATACAAAATTAGGTAATCTGATTTCTCATTGGAGGAAAGATTAGGGATTTTCCAAGTTAGGAAAGGGAGAGTGAACAGGTGCAATTCCCTGAATTCAGAATAAGAGGTGTCCTGCTACCCCACAGGTCTGTATTCAATCAAAGGAACATGGAAACAATGACTGATTAATCAGTATAGGACCCGTTTTCAGATAAGACATGTGGGCTACTTTAGATACATAACTGTAAGAAAACTCCTTGCATCAGTTTTCAGACCTGACTGGGTTTCTGATCAGCATAACCTAGGTTCTCCGTTAAAGGTCTCTAAGCAATAGGTAGAGGTAGCCCAGCTTCTTAGCCATATAGAGTTAGGTTCAAACAATGCAACAAAGTCCTATCTTAATTCCCACAACTGAATAATATTTTCTCACAAGACAGAAATTGAACTAGACCCATAATTAAATAGAAAAGGAACTGAGATTGAGCTCCAGAATTGAGTCACAAGATGGAGTCATTGCAATATTGACTCCATTCCCACTACCTCTTACTATTCTAATCCCCTCAGTTCCTCATGTGTGTTTGTGTATATGGACATGTATGTAAGATTTATACCTACTTACAGAAGAATTTGATGGAGCTAGCTACCAAGATTAAACATAATGTAATCTACATTATGCCACTGAAGACCAGAATTAGAGGCTCATCGTGGCATGGATGTGACCTCAGGCTCTTGAAAGTTATCCCAATGCAACACAAGCTCTGTCAGGTCCCAAAAAGCTGGAAAAACTTTAAGTATGAGCCCATCAATGCACTCTGTGTCTGTCATCATATGATTCTTTTGGCCACAGCAATTCATGAAGACAATCTATTAAGTTGTGAAGGGTTTGGGATTTGTGGTGGTGGAAAAAATTTTTTTAAGTATTTATTGAAGAAGTAGTGTAGGACAATCAAGGATATAAACCAAAACAGAGATGGTCTAATTTGGGGAAGGGAATAGTTATTACCAGGCATCTGTGATGAATTTGCTCCTGCTTTGGGTTCTGAGTTTGCCTGTAAGTTTCCTGATGGCTAAGGCACAGTTTTCATTATTTGACAATAGAAAGTAGACAGTGTCTGTGGAAACCAACCATTTCCTGGAAATAAGCTCTAGCAGGAATTTATCATGTAAGTCCTTGTATATAGAACATTGGGTAACATAAGGGACAATGTCTTCAGTTTTATGAAAGACTTCTAAATGCTGCTCAAGTACACCATCCTTGCACAAGAAGGAATAGGTCACATCACAAGACACATTTTTCTGCAATCTTCAGGAAATGCACATTTGAGAAAAAGTATACTAAATCACATTAAAAAGGTTTTTTTAAAGTATTATACAAATGGAAAGCATTATTTTAAAAGCCAAGAGAACTAATACAGTATAGTTCCATAAATGAAATGAAAAATGAAAAATAGATTGCACTTGTTAATCATTTCCACCGATCTTTCTCTAAGCCTTAATCATAGTAACTTTGATTGTTTCAGCTTAGTTGATCACACGTTGCCCCCATAAACTCTACTTAATGTTAGATAGCAGGACTTGCCTTTTGTCCTGACTGGTAGTGTTTCTGTAACAGTTGCTTCATTCTCTCTTAGAAGAAGGCATGTTTAATAATATATGTTTAATTCCCTATCTGCCTCACCAAGATGGAAGAGTTGGTGCTTCGGGGAAAGCACTATAGGAGGAGATCAAAGATTTAGTTTTGATTTCCATCTCTGCTCCTGCAACTTAATAGCTGTGTGTATACAAGACACAAGCTCATTTGTTCAAATATCATCTCTTTGCGGATGATTCCCATGTCTACATAGCCATCCTTTGTCTTTTTCCTACATCTCCAGATGCCTCTTAGATATCTCAAACTAGATTTCCTGTGTAGGCATTTCAAACTTGTCATGTACAAAATAAGACATCTCTCCCTACCCCAACCCCCAAGTCTCTTCCCTTATGAACTTTCTTATTTTAAGGGTACCATCAGTCACCCACCCCTCAACTTTGGTGTCATCTTCACCTCATAGCTAATGCATTAACAAATCTTATCATTTCTACCTTTACAACATCTCTCTTTATGTTATATGCATACCACTCATAAGCTACAACCTGAGTTTGGTCTGATATTATCTGGCTAATATCGTAGAGGGTTTTTTTAAATTGTTCTTCCTGCCTTGAGTCTCTCTACCCCCAACTCATCTTCCTTTAGCTGCCAAGGTGTTTTTTCTAAAGTATGGGTCTCAATATGTCTCTTCCCTTGTCTGCCCCCTCCCATGACTTCTCAATGAATTCTAGTAGTTCCCTAGGCCTCCAGGATAAAAAAATAAAATTCTCTATTTAGAATTTAAAGCTTTTCATAACCTTAGCCCTTCCTACTTTTCCAACCTTCTTACACCTTACTCTCTTACATACACTCTACAATCTCTAGCTATACAAACTTAATTGCAGTTTCTTCAAGATTATACTACATTTCCCTTCTTTGTGATTTTGCACTGTCCCCATGCCTAAATGTTTTACCCCTATACTTCCGTCTCTTTGTTTCCCCTGCTTCTTTGAAGTCTCAACTCAAATCTCATCTCCTGCAAGAGGTTTGTCCCAGTTTCTCCTAGCTATTAATGCCTTTCTCTTTCAAATGTCTTTAGTCTATTCTCTTATTCTCTCTATCTTTCACTCTCTCCATATATACGTGTGTGTATATGTATCTGTGTGTATATATGTGTGTGTATGTATATATGTATATAATCTTGTACGTTTAGAGATATTTACATATTTTCTGTCCCATTAGAAGGTATTCTCTTAAGATACACAGGCACTGTGGTAGGGAGATCCATCCTGCCCTACCGGAAAGTAGGAGGAACAAGGGGGAGGACATAGGAGAGAGCAGACTGGGGGAGGAGTTATACAGTGTGTTGGCTGTTTTGAGGTGTTGGATAGGGGAAAAATGGGGAGAAAATTTATAACTCAAAATCTCATAGAAATGAATGATGTAAACAAGAAAATAAATAAATGTATTTATTTTGGAAAAAAGAAGGTATTCTCCTTCAGTGGATGGATTGTAGGAGCGGGGAGGCTTCCTTTGTATTCCTACTACTCAGCATTTACTTCCATCAGAAGAAAAGTATGAACAAAACTTAGACTGATGCAGGATTCTTGGCTCAGTAAAAAGGCAGATAAAATTGAGTTTTATGCTGGTAGTAGCAATCCAAAGTGCTTCTGTGATGCTCTAAAGACTATTTATGGGCCAAAGACCTATGGTTCATCTCAACTACTCAATGCTGATAGAGCCATACTGATCAGTGAAAAGGACAGGATCCTGAAGAGATGGTCTGAACACTTCCATAGTGTTCTCAACAGACTATCATCAACCAGTGCTGAAACCATTTACCATATGCCTCAGGTTGTTATCAATCTGTCTCTAGCCAAACTTCCAACTGAAGAAGAGGTTTCAAATGCCATCAGGCTCCTCTCAAGTGGCAAAGTGCCTAGTACTGATTCCATCCCAGCAGAAATCTACAAGGCAGAAGATACACTGTTTATACAGAAGCTTACTAAAAATCTTCTGGTTTATGTGGCAAGAAGAAATTATTCCTCAGGTGATAGAGATGCCTCCATTGTGCAACTCTATAAAGTAAAAGGAAACAGGTTGTCCTGTGACAATCACAAAAAGATCTCTCTTAGTCACTGCTGGCAAGATTCTTACTAGAGTTCTCCTTAATTGGCTGATCCTTCACCTAGAAAAAGGTCATCTGTCTGAGAGCCAGGGTAGCTTCATAAAGAGCTGAGTAACAGTCAACATGGTGTTTGCTGCCTGATAGCTCCAAGAGAAATGCCAGGAGCAGAACAGATGTTGTACGCAACATTTGTCAACCTAACCAAGGCCTTTGATGCTGTCAGTTGTGAGGGCTTATGAGAGATCATGGTAAAATTTGGTTTCCCAGAGAAGTTTATCAGTATCATACTCCAATTTCTTAATGGCATGCTTACACAGGTTCTGGATAAAGGATGATGCTCTCATGCTTTCCCAGTCACCAATGGAGTGAATCATGGCTGTGCGCTTCCTCTAGTGCTTCTTAGCATGTTATTTTCTGTGATGTTGTCAGATCCTTCAACAAGGACAAAAATGACATCAGGGTCAGCTACTGCACTTATGCTAGACTATTAACTTGAAAAGCTGATACAAGTGAAGACCAAAGCAGAGGGAGAGTTGATGCATTACTTTTTTGTTTACAGATGATTGTGCATTTAATGCAGCCTTTGAGACCAAGATGCAACAGGATATGGATAGATTCTCTGCCACTTGTGCTAATTCTGACCTGACTATGAATACCAAGAAAATAAAGGTTCTATACCAGCTAGCACCACACCATCCACATGTAGAACCGTCAGTTACGCAGTGGTTCTCAACTTCCCTAATGCCGTGACCCTTTAATGCAGTTCCTCATGTTGTGGTGACCCCCAACCATAAAATTATTTTTGTTGCTACTTCATAACTGTAATTTTGCTATTGTTATAAAGCATAATGTAAATAACTGATATGCAGTTGATCATAACCCACAGGTTGAGAACCACTGAGTTACAGCAAATGGAGAAATTCTGAATGCTGTGGATAAGTTCACTTACCTTGGCAGTATACTTTCCAGGGGTCTCCACATGCATTGCCAGAGCTCACTTAGTGTATGTGAGACTCTGAAAGAAAGTGTGGTAGAGAAGAGGTTTTAAGTTACATAGTAAACTAAAGGTTTACAAAGCCATTGTGCTGACTTTACTGTTGTAGTCCTATAAAATCTGGACAGTCTATCAGCACCATTCCCCCAAACTGAACTACTTCCACTTGATCTATCTTAGAAAGATTCTGAAGATCAATCAGCAAGGAAAGGTACTGAACACTAAGTTCCTCTGTCAAGCTGAACTGCCAAGCGTTCCTACTCTATCTAGTACAGGCAACACAATTTCAATGAGTTGTCCACATAACCCAAATGCCAAAGACTATTTTATGTAGAACTCACACAAGGCAAGTGTTCACATGATGGTCAGAAGAAGCAGTACAAGGACATTCTCAAGGTCTCTCTGAAGAACTTTAGGATGAATTGTGAGACATGGAAGAGGTTAGCACAGGACTGCCCAGCATGGCATGCCCACATCAAAGAAGGCTCTGTGCTCTATGAATAAAATAGAATTGAAAAACACAAAGGAATCATGAGTAGCACAAATTCAAAGACGTCTCCATCCCCAATGGACTGCTTGTACCTGACCTGTTTTAGAGCCTTCTAAACTTATATTGGGTTGATCGGCCACAGTCAAACATACTGTACCCTGACACAGCATCATGATATCATTAGTCCTATTCAAAAAATGAAGAATGAATGATAACTATTAGTACAGTGCCCAGGATATAACAAACACTTAATGTTTGTGGACTGATTCTTGAAGACTTAATTTTCTTATCTGAAAAAGGGGTATGAATATTTATATATGCTTTCCACCATGATTGTGGTGAAACAATTAAATGAGTTTTTAAAAAGTTTCGAGGACTATACAAATAAAAATCCTCCTCTTCCATGAAACTTTTCCTGATTCCCCCAAGTTGAAAATATGCTGGTTCTTCTAGGAATTTAGCTACTTTGTTCCTGCCTCTCTTAATTGTTCATATTCTATTAGTAGTGTGAACGTTGGGTGATTTTTTTAGGGGAAGTGTTGCATATCTTATTTCTCCTAGTAAACTGCAAACTCCTTTTGAACAGAACCTTATCTTTTATCTCCTTTATCACTTAGCATAATGTGAAATCTAAGGTTACTTTATTTCTTTCCATGAAAAGGCTCCACTGAAATACAAAATATTGTTGTTGCTGGTTAAAATCATTATTTTATGTAAATACAAAAGTACACTTATAGGAAGGAGAGCCAATTTAATATACAAAATAAATATAATTGCCCTCTTACCCCTTATTAGTCATGCATTTGGTGATATCTGCCAAGAAGCATCATCTAGTAAATTTCCAAAATGAATCAGGGACTCAAAACCATACACATTTTGGAAGAAAAAAACCTTTATTTAAATGTTTAGCCTTCCTGATCCCATCAAGACCCTACAGTCAGGCTGCTGCTCTGTTTTCTCTTTAAGGAAAAAAATATCTTCTGAGATGAAAATGGAAAAGCAAGGATCACTTTTCAATTATGAAAAAAAAGTGATGACAAAATCATTCAAGCTTTATTACCAGGAATTTCTTAAGAAATGCTACTATATCCAAATTAGCCTTCATTACTGCTCATCTCATTAGCATCAGGGGGAAGCATGAGTTTAAGCATCTGCAGACCCAGGTTCAAATCACAGTTTTGATGCTTAATAAATTCTATAGATGGTCATGTAACTTCTCTGAGGTTCACTCTCCTCTTTAGTCAGATATGGATAATAATACGCATACTTCTCAGAGCTGTTGTGAGGAAAGCACTTTATTGGCCTTTCAGCATTTTATAAATAAGAAATACCACTATTAGATTGTTCTTCTCTGTAACATTTTACTTTGGTGACACTAAAAGTGATAAGCTTATAAGACTGATTCAGCAAGGAGGTTTTTGAATACCACCTTTCCTGTACAGAATGAGTTGCCCATGCTGTTCCCCACAAAACTGTAGCTCCCACAGTCCATGCTGTACTTGTGGTTAGAGGGAAAAAACAAAAACTTGGGTGTCCAGTTACAACACTTCTGTAACTTGGACCACCACAAACATTTACTGAAGAAATGAAAGAGACCAGCCACCACACAGTGTCCTCAAGGGGGAAAAAAAGATGGGGGAGAACACATTCTACTAGTGGGTAGTAATTCTTTTTAGGAAGAGGCAAAACAAGACAAGGAAAATGTAGGAAGAACAAAACCTTATAAAGGGTAGAGAAAAACTCTCTGGTGGGCAGATATTTTCCAAGGCTGGTAGGAAAGAAGATCATTTCCATTCAGCTGAGAATCTTAAAAGTCTATTCTATTTTGTAGGCAAACTTGATGGCTGATGAAATAAGTAGCAGTCTATCATATAGAGCAGGGATTCTTAACCTAGGATCTGTGACCTTTAAAAAAATATATTTTGTTAACTGTATTTCAATATATCAGATTTCTGTTATAATTCTATGTATTTTATTTTATGCATTAAAAATTATTTTGAGATAATATCCACAGGCTTTACCAGGCTGCCAAAGGACTCCATGACACAAAACAGGTTAAAAAAACAAAAACCAAAAAACCTCTGGTATCTAAGATATGTAAGGCATATAGGGTCTTTAACCTTTTACCTGCCTATATAGGAAACCAGTGTGGTGTAATGGAGTACTTCAACTTCATTGGTACCAGAGGACCTTGACTCTTGATCTAGCTTTGTTATTATCTGTATGACCTGAGGAAAGTCTCCTATCCTCTCTGGGTTTCAGTTTCTTCATCTGATTGGACCACCTGCCTTCTAAAGTCACTTTAATTCTAAGTTCATAATTAGTTTTACACATATCTATCATACATTTGGATATAGATATATACCTATGTCACATATATATAATACATATATGTGCATATACAATGCCTGTAATATAGATATATACCTATATAGATAGATGGATATATATAGGTATATCTATAATATGCCTATAATACAGATATAGTTATATACCTATATCAGTGTGATATATATCATGTGCACATATTATCTATTTAATAAATATATGATGTGTACATTATGTATATACATATATGTATGCATATATGTATATTTGTGTGTGGTTTCACTGCAGCTCCATATGCAACTTCTAGATAAGAAAACGCTTTCCTGAAACTTTGTATTTTAAAGAATTTCTTAGAATACTAATAGATAGGTGATCTGCCCAAGGTCATATTAGTCAGCATTTGTCAAAGATTGGATTTCACATGTCTTATTGACTCAAAAAAAAACTCTGTCCATACTGCCTCTCTGTTTCTCCATACACACATGTATGCATAAATACATGCATATACATATACCTACATATGTATATGTGTAAGTATGCATACGTAAATACAGATATATACTTTTAAACATAAATTATTACTCAATAAGTTACTGATCTCTGTCTAGTTAGTTTCTCATTGTGAACTGAATTTGGAATTATTTGTAAAGAATGAATGGTCATAAAATACAGACCAACACATGCTTGCCAAAATGAACCTGGGGAAGAAAGGGTGGCGCTTTCTTACTCTTAGAGATTGCCCATATGGGTTATGTTTGAAGTATATTTGGAACTGTTAAGTTCTCACAGTTGAGAAAGGCTCTCAAGACATTCTTTAATTTGTCTGGCATTCTAATTCCTTGGGATGAATGTGTTTCTAGTGGTTTTCAACTGCTTTCCACCCCCACCCTCTGGCCCAAATTATTTCTATTTCAGTGAGTCATTGTCAGTCCCTTATATCTGTAGCCCTTAGACAATTCTGGGGAAGGGACTCCCTCAGGCAATCACTGTAAGATTGAGAATCTATGTGGAGACAGAATGAAGTTGTTTCTCCTTTTGTTCACAGAGCCCTGATTAGGAATACAGACATCAGTGTCAGCTCTCCCACTAATTCACTGTGTGATCCTGGCCAAGTCACCCGATATATCGGAGACTCAGTTTCTTCATCTGTAAAATAAGAGGATTGGACTACATGAACTATTTAAGGTCTCTTGTATTCAAATCTGCTTTTAAAACTAGTCTCCCAATGGAGAGGATTCCTATAAGAATATTCCTCTCAGAGATCTAAACAAGTTTATTTCCAAGTAAATAAGAAAAGTTACATATGATAGCTGCTTTCTACCTACTGTAGCTTGAGATTAAAGGATTTAAAAATGTTCAGTTTTCAAAAGATTATGCTTGAGTAAGTGGGCCAATTTCTGCCCACACATACTTCCAAGTGACGTCAATGGGAGTTGTGCACACAGATCTCCAGGCAGGTTTTGGCTCATTATATGTGTTTTTATTTAAGAACAACTGCAGAAAAGATTCCTCTCAACTCAAATTACACAATTTGTTCTTCCTTGTGTCCTGAGTCAGCAATAGCCGTAATATGAAAAATAAAGCAAGATATTCTTCACAAACAGGATCATAATGGAAATAAGAATATTAAGCACCGATGTTTTTAATTCCCAGGCAATTTCTGCACAGGAGTTGTTGGGGTGGTGTTTTCTTTTGTTTTGTTTTTTTAAATAGATTCAGTGTAACATTTCACAGTACTCTAAAAGCCTGATAATTCACAGGTTGAGAGACTACTGGGAAAAACATTACTAATTCATTCTATTTTATCCTGGGTTTGGTTCGTAACATATTTGCTGACCTTGCTGTGTACCTTGAGCAAGTTAATTAACCTCTCTGAAGATTAATGGAACAAATTGCCTGAGAAGAAGAAAAAAAAGAAATTTCATTCTTGTCCTCGGCTCCTCATAATTATTTCTACACTATGAAGAATAGTCTTCTACTTCAATATTTAAGTGGATTTGCAATTGCATCATAAATTCTCCACCATTCTAGATTGCAAACTCTCCATCCAACTCCCTTCCCCCAATACCCAAACAATTTCATCTTGCTCATATCCTTCCATAAATCCTCTATATACTCAACATTCTAGAAATCTTTCTCTGCTTTTTTAAATATTTCATGTGTAGTGTGGTCCTTAGACTATATATATTTTCTATTCCTTTTGCTATTCTTTCTATGGGCAGTCCTGAGGAAGTCGGTTTTTTGTCACTTACTGAGTACAAGTCCTTGTTGGTGATATAAATTTGGGCATATGATGATAGAAGAAAGAATATAAGGGTTTCCCATATTAACTTTTAGGTTTTTGTTTGTACGATGACATGAAGTTATGTACGTACACAAGGAGATTATTGGATTTTTTTAAGTCAAAGTACATTTATGGATGCTGAGACTCTCCCAGCTAAGTGTCTGTTACAGGGTCGGGAGAGCCAACTCTCCAATGCTGCTGGGTACTGTGCTGTTATCTTCGGGCTTCTATCTAACATACTGATGATCCAACAAGGCAGTCAGCTGAAAGAGGCTGGTGCTGTAGGAAGGAATGGGTCTGAGATGGCAGATAGGTCAGGCTTCCTCACTCACTCCCCCGTATGAAAGATTTCCAGGGTGTTTTCAATAAAACCTTGATAACTGAGGATGCAATGCAAGCCACCAACTAATGGTAGGACAGGCCTGGTCTTCAAGACTGGAAGGACATCCTTGGTCTTGAATTCTGAACTCACCAGCAGCATGTTATGCTCAAGGAAGAGAGGCAACAGGCTTTGGAACTAGGATTCTGCCAGGAATGGCCTCAGGATTGAATTGGCAAAGACTTTCACAGAGATGTTATTGTTGCAAAACTGGTGCCTGACAAGGAGTTTCTCCTCAGCACTAAAGGCCGTATTCTAACAAACAGCAGTTATTCAGGGTTTTGGGGTTTTGAGTTTTTGGGTTTTTCTTTTTCAAAAACTTCTGTCACATTCTTCTGGAGCAGTTGAATCAAACCCAGGTCCTCCAAGGTTGGCTTGGGAATGGAGGACAGACAACATGGAAGAATGGCAGGTTTGGGGGGAGGGTAGATATATTAGATCTGTGCCATCAGCTTCTGTTGCTTAAAGTGCATAACTTGAATGTGTCAGGTGACACAGTCTTGGAGCCATGGTGAGCAGACTGGATGGTGGGCAGTTGGCCAACTCAGGGCCAGAGCCAGCAGCTCAGATTGCCAACCATGAACACTGCCAACCATGAACACCTCACTAGAGGTCCATACAGGGTCTCATTGGAGATGGAAGGAACAAAGGATGATGGGGCTCTAAGGTCAGAAACTACTTACTCCCATTCTGAATCTTTTCCTTTGGGTCACCTTGAGTTTCCATTCTGCTGAGATCACCTTTTGCATCATGTACAGTCAGATAGCATTGCTAGAAAAATATCGATATCAAAAAGATGGTAAACAACTTAGGATCAACGAAGTGCTACACAACTTCCTAAATTCAATCCAGTCTGTCATCTCCTACCATTCAATTTTTGATAAAGCTCACTATCAATCCAGAGCTCCTTTCAAGTATAAATCCATAGCCTATGTTGTTATTTGATTAATGTTTTATTTTTCATCCAGTTTCTTTTTTTTCCTGTGAATGATGAAGCCACTCTCTTTCAAGAATTACATTGATCTAATTACATTGATCCTTGAAATACTACAAAGTCTCTTTAAATAATTTTATTAAAGAGACTTTGTAGTATTTCAAGGATCAATGTAATTAGAATAACATCATCTGTGAATATAAATATTTCTAGAACAGTATCAAAAAGGAATCTCTCTGCTATTTGTATTATGTGCAAGACATCCTCTATAAAAATGGTCAGCACCCAGATACATTCAGTAAACATAAATCTCCATTTTTATTCTTCTGCTGTTATTTGAGCAAAATTGCATCAGTCATGGAACCTTGTATAATCATAATATATGTGTGTGGGATGTAGCCAAAGCAGTACTTAGGGGAAATTTTGTATCTCTAATTGCTTATATCAATAAATTAGGAGGGGAAACCAGATCAATGAATTGGGCATAAATTTTTATTTAAAAAAGTAGAGAAAGAATAAATTTAAAATTTCTAATTAAGTAGCAAATTGGAAATCCTGAAAATCAAAGAAGGGATTAATAAAATTGAAAGTAAGAAAACCAATTCATTAATAAATTAAACTATAAACTTTTTTAAAGATTTATTTTGTATTTTATTTTCCCCAATTACATGTAAAAATAATTAACAATAGTTTCTAAAACTTTGAGTTCCAAATTCCCTCCCTTCCTCTCTTCCCGCCCACCTCATTCAGAAGGCAAGCAATTGAATATAGGTTATACACATGTAGTCATGCAAAACATATTTCCATATTAGTCGTGTTATGAAAGAAAACATAGACCCCACCAAAAAAAACTCAAGAAAAATAAAGTTTAAAAAAAGTATACTTCTATCTTTATTCAGACACTATCAGTTCTTTATCTAGGGATGAACAGCACTTTTCATCATAACTTGTTGGATCATTGTATTGCTGAGAATAGCTAAGTCACTGATAACTAATCACCTTACAATATTGTTGTTACTTTGTACAAGGTACATTTCCTTTGCTTCGGCTCATATAAGTCTTTCCAGGTTTTTCTGAGAGCTCCCTGCTCATCATTTTTTGTAGCACAGTAGTATTCTATCACAATTATATAGTATAATTTGTTTAGCCCTTCCCTGATTAATAGGCATACTCCCAATTTCCAGCTCTATGTCACAAAAAAAAGAACTACTATAAATGTTCCCATGCATATAGATCCTTTTCCCATTTGTTTTTTATCTCTTTTTAGATATAGACCCAGTAGAGGCACTGCTAGGTCAAAGGGTATGTATGGTTTTGTGATCCTTTGGGCATAGTTCCAAATTGCTCTAAGTCTAAAGAATGGTTGAATCAGTTTACAACTCCACTAACAGTGCATTAAAGTTTCATTTTGTCCATGTCCCCTCCAACATATGTCATTCTCCTTTTCCGTCCTATTAGCCAATCTAAAAAGTATGAGGTAATATGTCAGAATTGTTTCAATTTGCACTTCTCTAATCAATAGTGACTTAGAGCACAATCTCAGAATATGACTATATATATTTTTGATTACTTCATCTGAAAACTGTTCATATCTCTTGATCATTAATCAGTTGGGGAATAGTGCCATTTTTATACATTTGATTCAGTTCTCTATATATTTTAGAAATGAGGTCTTTAGGTCAGAGAAGTTTGCTTCAAAATTTTTTCATAGTTATGATTGCTAAATGTATTTCCCTCCATCCTATTCCCCCACCCATTCTCTCTCTTCTATTCTCTCTTTTCTTTCACCCTATCCATCCTCAAAAGTGTTTTGTTTCTGCCTACCCCCTCCCCTAATCTGCTCTCCCTTTCTCTCCTCCCTTCCCTTCCTACTTTCCTGTAGGGCAAGATAGGTTTCTATACCCAACTGGATGTATTTATTATTTCCTCTTCAAGTCAACTCTGATGAGAGGAAGGTTTCCTCACTCCCCCCCCCCATCCCCTATCTTTCCCTCCACTGTAAAAGCTTTTTCTTGTCTCTTTCCTGTAAGATAATTTCCCCCATTCTACTCCTCTCTTTCCCTTTCTCTCAATGCATTCCTTTCTCACCCTTTAATTTTATTTTTTAGATATCATCCTTTCATATTCAATTCTCACCTGCGCCCTCTGCCTATATATGCTCCTAACTGCCCTAACAATGAGAAAGTGTTACATTCCAATAGGAATGTAAAGACCTTAAGTCCCTTATGATTTTTCTTTCCTGTTGACCTTTTTTTTTTGCTTCTCTTGAGTCTTATATTTGATGTGAAGGAGTTCAAAGGTGGTATTCCCACCATTTTAGAATAGATCACTATGGAAAGTCTGGCAGATCTATTCCATTCCATATTTATTTTGCTCTCCTTCTACTTTCATCTGCACACTGCTTTGGGGAATATCCAAATTTGCTAAGGGATATATTTGCCCCTTAACTGAGTCTTGCTATTTTTGTGAGGAGATAATGCTAATGATTTTCTATTCTTTTCTTCCATAGTGACTTGCAGATAAGTTTGTACTCTAAACTGGTATTGACTGGTTGCTATATCTTTCTGTTTGATAAGGAGATTAAATTTCTGCTGGCTGATGATGTGACCACAGTAGTTGTCTGCTTCTGATAGGGCCACTACACTGATAACCGGTAGTCTGTTAAGATATGGTCATTTTCAATTTTTGTAATATCATCTGTTCTTTACCAAGTCCTTCTAGGTTTCTTATTGAAGAAAATATTGGTAATGTATATGCATGAAGAGGAAAATATCCTCCACCTCTGCTCTCCTTCCCTCTAATTAGATGGCCCGTATTTGTGCCAGGAGGAGCAATATCAGCAGGCAACAATATGAATTTCATTATTCCCCTGTACTGGGTACCTTCCTCTCTAGACGTCTCTCCAGGCTTTCCAGTTTCCCTTTTTGGTATTGTCTTCTTCTATTAGAATGTAAGCTACTTGAGGTCAGGGACTGTCCTCTTTTTGCTTGTATGTATATCCTAGTGTTTAACAGGATGCCAGAAATATAGTAGGTGCTTAATAAATGCTTGTTGCCTCACATACATCTCAATAGCCTGTAAACTTTTTGTCTCTTTCAGTCCTTGATCTCAATGCAAGTATGATCTTGAAAGGTTCATTATAATCTACATAATTCCATTTCTATCATTCCCCATATACATAACCTTGCTTGTACTTCAATACCCACCTACCACTTAAACTGTTTGTTATCCCAACTACTTCATTGTGAAACTGTCAACTCAGTTTCTTGAGAGATATTTCCCCATTAGAGTATAGCTTTAATTTTATAATATCAGTTCATAGAAAATTAAGATTCATTTTACTAATATTAACTTTATGGCCAACTTTGACAAGAAATAATTTATGCCATGAAGTGAAAAGGTACCCATAAAAAAGCATGGAAAACAGTCATGCTAAAGTTTTAATAATCTATTTGTAATTTTATGTTAGAACAAATATATAAACTCTAAGGAAAAGAGCATGTGAACCATGTAGTTGTTTCGAAAGTAAGAAGTTACTACCATATAAATTGCTTAAATTAGAAGGAGAGTTCTCACTAGGGTGGGACAATCAGGATTTTGGCCTAGGGCACTGAGATTTAAAGTGTACTGATTGTTCTTACACTCCATCAGCAACATAATAACAACTGAGTTCAACACCTAGTTTTCAAAAATAATTAGCTAAAACAGGGAATTCAAGGTACTCTTCAGAGGCTATACCTAAGGTGAGCCCTTTCCCATTGGCAGTCTAACTGGCTATTAACTCAACGTCTTGGAGTGTCTGCCCATGGAGATCAGTATTTAGAATCTGTGTCACCCCAACATAGTGTTATGTCTTGTAGTCTTTTCCTCCAAATAACATCTGTCCTTCTCTGGTCTTCACTGCTACCCTACCCCAAAAATCTCAACCAAAAAAGCTGACCTTACAGTGCTTTTGTTTGCTACTTGTCCCATTCACATTGTGGGAAGCTTGTAGAGTGACAAAATTATTACTTAGTAACAATGGTTAACGTAATTATTATTTAGGTAGAAACTACAGAACTGTCTTCATCTTCATAGTAAAATTTAAGCCCCTCTGACTTGGGGCTCCCATCTGAGATCCTTGCATTAGATGTCAAAGTAATAAGAGTCTACCTCATATCACTGGGGTGGGGGATTGGGGTGGGAGTGTAGTGGATAAAACTGATACAGCATGACCTCTCAATATTGTCCATTTTAGAGTGGAATCCAGAAGAAAACAGAGATAGAAGCAGAAGACAGCATGCTGATGATGGTACATAGCAACTTAATGGAACTAGTCAACAATTATGATGCCGTGGGTCATTATTTTAGCATCCAATGGCTCAAAACAGATGATCTGTGCTAGTCTTTTCCCTATTAGTTCCAACAATGGATTATCTATAAGCCAAGGTTCTGATATTCATAAATAAGTCAGCTTTATCTGAATTTATAACTAATCAAAGCTAGCATTTATATAGCACTTTCAAGATTAAAAAGTGTTTTACAAATACTCTCAGTGTAGTCTCATAGCAATCCCAGGAGAAGGTGCTATTATTATTGCCACTTTACAAATGAGGAAACTGAGGCAGGTAGAGGTTAAATGACTTGGCCAAGGTCACAAAGTTAGCCTATAAGGCAAAATTTGAACTTATCTTCCATATTCTGCATCCTAAATTCTATCTGTATCAACCAGCTGCTTATACATAGGAGCCTATTACTATGTTTTACTTTACTCTATGGTCTCACTTATGTGAAGAAACTCAGGGTTTGGCCAAATTTATGGAGTGTTGCATGCAATATGTGGGCATAGCGCCCCAAAGAACTTTTTGGCCATCTATTCTTTGCACAAGATTTTCTTACCCCCAATTAAATTAATCTTAGCTAGCCAATTTGAAATGCTAATACTCTAGCTCTAGAAAAATACATGTATAAGTATAGCATAGACATGCATGTATACAATGTATGATGTGTAAAACAGACAGCATGGTTTAGTGGAAATATTCCATACAGACAGGAGACTAGAGTTTAAATTCAGTTCTATCAAAATCTAACCCAGCTCTGAGACTATGGACAAATAAACCTCTCTTAGACTATTTCCTCATCTGTAAAATGGGTCTAACAACACTAGTTGTCAGCTAGGTGGCACAGTAGATAGTCAGGAAGACCCGAATTCAAATGCAACCTCAAATATTTATTAGATTTATGAACCTGGACAAGTAATTTAATCTGTTTGCCTCATTATCCTCATAATAATATCCTTCAAAAATTTTTTCATAGCTACAACTGTTAAATGTATTTCCTTCCATCCTATTTCTACATGCCCATTTATTCTTTTCTCTCTCTTCTTTCATCCTATGCATCCTCAAAAGTGTTTTGTTTCTGACTACCTCCCCCAATCTGTTCTCCCTTCTATCACAAGCACGCCTTCTCTTCTCCTTTCCCTTCCTAGGGCAAGATTGATTTCTTGAGTATATTGAGTATATATGTTATTTCCACTTTGAGCCAACTCTGATGAGAGTAATAAGGAGAATAATACCACCTACCTCTTAGGGTTGTGGTAAGGATCAAAGAGATAATAATCATAAAGCACTTAGCACAGTGCCTAGCACACATTAAGCCGTTAGTTGTTATATTAGTGTTACCTAAATTCAAGTCTGACTTTAAGCACTTTCAAGGTATGTGACCCTGGGCAAAATGCTTAATTCCTATCTGTTTCAGTTTTCTCATCTGTAAAACAGGGCTAATACAGGTTGTCCCTTAAGTCTGGACACATAGGAAATCTCATTAACTACACATATTTTCAAGAAATGAAATGAATGACATTTTCAACAACATTTTATTTATTAAGCATAAATGAGATTTCATAGGAAGACATAGGAGACACATAGAAAATCTAATTAATTAAATTAAATTAATCTCATTAATATGGAAAACAGTCCCCAAGAGCTAACAAAAGCTTTTTTTCCATATGAAATTGTCATGGCTGAAATATACACTAATTAAATAAAATGTTGTTGAAAATTTCATTCATTTCATTTCTTGCGCATAGTTAATGAGATTTCCTATGTGTCTAGACTTCAGAGACACCTTGTAGTAGCACCTACATCCAAGGGTTATTATAAGGATGAGATAATTTTTTAAAGCACTTTGCAAGCCTTAAAGTATCTATATGTGTATATGTTTATGTGTATATGTATGTATTTGTGTGTGTATATGTAGGTGTGTATGTGTATTTCACAGGGTTGCTAAAAAAATGCCTTATATGCCAGCTATAAAGCACTACAAAAAATGTGAGGCATTGTTATTTAGACATGGTTAAACAATTTATATCTAGACTTTGAAGGAATGTAACAGTTTTCTTCACGACTTTAATTTGTAAGGAGGTTTAGACATGTGGGACCTCAAAGACCAGAATTAGGCACATAGGAGCAGATTTTGACTTAATATAATGAAAACTCTCTGAACAATTATTGCTGTACAAAAGTAGAACATCGGATGGTAGTGGGCTCTTATAATTGTAGGTCTTCCATTGTAAACTGGATGATCATTGGTGAGGGAGGTTCCAGAGAGAATTCCTGTTCAGGTAGAACAGTAGTCAGATGGACTCTCAGGACCCATCCAACTCTGACATTTTGTGGTTCTGTAGTAAGAACAAGAACAAGAAAAACAAGAACAAAAAGAACAAAAAGAAAGAGAGGGAGGAGAAAAGAAGGAAATAAGCATTATATACTATTTAATATGTGCCAGGCACTGTGCTAAGTGCTTTAAATAAAAATTACCTCATTTGATCGTCATAATAACCCTTTGAAATAAGCACAATTATTCTCATTTTACAGTTAAGTAAACTGAGGTGAAAGTTATGTGACTTGCCCAGGGTCTCACAGTTAATATGTATCTGAGGTCAGATTTAAATTCAAGTCTTTTTCTGACTCCAGGCCCTCCACTCTACTGTACCACTAGCTTCCTCAAAAATAGCAATAAGAATAAGGCACCAAGAGTTTAACTCACTTGCCCATAGCTAGTAAGTGGCAAAGTCAGGATTTGAATCTAGGCTTCAAGTCCAATGCACTTTCTTCTACACAACACTTTGCCCCTTGTAGGTGCTCAATAATTTAATAAATGAATGCAATAGCTTCCTATTTAATCCATCAATATTTCTTATTTGTATTCCATTCAACATTGAACTGAAAGGGTATCAATATATTCAATTCCTTCTTAGATGATTTTTTAAGAATTATCTCTTTTGTAGCTTTATAGCTGTTTATAGTCATGACTTTGTAGATTCTTTGAAATTAAAAAAAAAATCTGTGGCTATAAGTACAAAGGGCATCTAGGAGGTACAGTGAATACAGTGCTGGATCCTGAGTCAGGAGGACTCATTTTCCTGAATTCAAATCTGGCCTCAAACACTGACCAGCTATGTGACCCTATGCAAGTCATTTAACTCTGTCTCCATTTCTTAATCTATAAAGAGTTAGAGAAGAAAATGGGGAATCGTTCCAGTATCCTTGCCAAAAAAACCTCCAAATGGAATCACTGAACAACTGAACAACAATGAAATCAGCACAAAAGATACTGCCCTCATACCCTCTTATGACAAGAGAACCTTAGACTATATGATCTTTCACACCACTGGAAAAATACATTTAATTCAGTCCGCTTGATATTAAAGCAGCACCAACAACCTTAGAGGGAAGCACACCGTAAAGGTTAAAACTTCCCTTAGCTCATGGGTTAGGGAGGCGAGGCTGTTAAAATCATACAATCCTGTTTATGCTGCTTTTGCCCCATCTCGCCTTTTTACATCATGGAAAACTACAGTTAATTATCTTTAGGAAGAATGATTTCCTCAACTGAGGAAATTCCTCTGTGACTTGAAACTTTAGATGACAAGTAGGATAATTTAAACTGAAAAAAAAAATACTGCGTTGATGACTTAATAATGGTCTTTGGGTAGAGCAAGTATTCACATAGGGTAATACAGAATAAGGTAAATCAATCTTTTCCATTTTGACTGATGGCAGCACAGAAAAGGTGGGCTCAAACTGGCTAAATATGAGAAAGAAGGGTTCTGAAGATTCAGAAGGGAAGACATGGGAACTGCTCTGTATTTCTTTATAAAAAGGGTAATTCCTAGATAATTTAGAAGTGATAATATTTAAAATAGAGTGTATTAGCCTGTTTTATAGCATGGACCCTTTTGGCAGGCTAGTGAGGCCTATGGACCTCTTCTCAGGACAATATAAATTTGTAAAGTAAAATATTGGATTATAAAGGAAATTAATATTGAAACCCAGTTATCAAAATATTAAATATTAAAAGAAAAGCCAATTCAGAGATCCCAGGTGAAAACCCCCTGGTCTAAAGAAGGATGGTGGCCTAGATTGAATTCAATTCAAATCAAATCAATTACATTAAATTCATTAAGCTTTTATTAAATACCTAAAATCCTATGATTATATCACCATGCTTAGGGACTAGAAATTTGAAGGTAGGCAGAACACAAGCTCTTTTTTCCAGAAAGTTACAGTTAAATAAGGGAGAATGAGTGCAGAGGAGATATATGCAAAATAACTATGAGATAAACGTAAAACAAAAGACTCAGCAATAGTACCATGGGAAATTTAAGGGGAGGGATCACTTTCAACTGGCAATAGGAGGAAAGGGGATATAGGAACCTTGAAGTAAAAGAGGTACTTTAGCTGATGGAAATTTGTGGTGGTAATGTTTGAGGCGAGAGAGGTAGCATGAGCATTCCAAATGAGAGAAACAGAATCATCAAAAATAACATAGAAGCAGGAAAGGGTAGGCTGACAGACACAAAGTCTATTCCAGTTTGGATGGAACACAGCAGAAGGAAATTAGATGATCTTTCCCAGTTCCTGTTAGTCCCAGGATTCTAAGGTTTGCCATCAGCAAAAATTCAGCATTGACTTTTTTGTGCTAAAGGTAAATAAACCAGTTACCTTTCCAGTTACCACGCAGAGTATTTCAGGATAAGACCTTAAAAATCAATATTTGGTGCACTGAGTTTGCAAAGGGGCCTCTCCCAGGCTCGTCTCTTAAGAGGCACCTGTTATTCACTGTGTGTGAAGTTATTAGTCATTTCTTCCCTCCAAGTGTCTGGCAGAGCTGCCAAGTAGAGATGCCATTATTTGCACAGAGCAGATAAAACCAATCATCTCTTTAAAAGTTGTCACTCAATATTCCAGGGTTGCTTTTAGGAAAGTCACTTTGCAGGCTTGCATTTCCTGTTCTCTCTTCTGGTATTTGGCCATCCTGTCTTCTTTCTATAAAAGACTGAATTTTAGTTTCATGCATGTGCATGGACATCTAAAAAGAAAATATTCTGCAGGAAGTATTATCATAAGAGGGGTGCTGAGTTTCCTGTCAGTAGGATAACTATTAATAGCATTAACTGACAACTGCTGTTGGCAATAGAAAAAGATAAGGACACGATATTATTTTTCTACTTTTCCTCTAATTTTTCCCTTTCTTCTTATAATCTTTTACTTCTATTCTCTCCCTCTACATGTGATCCTGCCTTTGACTTACTTAATACAAATTAAGTTACTAGATGCTCCTTCACTGAGAGTCACTTATCAGGTGTATGAACCTGGGCAATTCATCTAACTTCTTTTAGCCTTCATTCATTCATTCATTCATTAATAGATAATATAGGAAAATCTGTACTTGGATTTATGCACTTGAAGTGCATAATACACACACACAAATGCACACACATATATATGTATTCATATCTACATATGGTGGGGAGGGTTCTGCTTGATTTAAAATGGTGACATAGTCAGAGATATATGACATCCAGTGATGAAATACATACAGCATGACATAGTCAATAGTACAGAAGGCTTGGAGTCAGTAAGATATAGGTTCAAATCCTGCCTCCAACATGGACTTTTGTTTTGGCAAGTTGAGAGAGATGGCTTCAAATCCTTTTGATCTGAGAATATGACTCTATGACTTTGTCATTTAACCAGTCTAGGCTTCGGTATCTTCACCTGTAAGATGAAGATGGTTTAACTTGATGACTTCTAAGTGTCCTTCCAAATAAAAACTCATAATTTTGTGATTATAAGAACACTCAAAATAAGTAAAATGAAGTTTATAAATAACTTAATATGCTATCCTTTATGTAAAAATGTGATGTTATTAATGAACAATCACATACATATCTTATATCCTCTATTAGATTGTAACTCCTATAATGTTAATGGAATTTAAGATCCTTAAGGCCTTATTGTTTAGTCAATTAGTAGTGTCAATGCTTTGTAACCCCATTTGGGGTTTTCTTGGCAAAGATCCTGAAATGTTTTTTTTTATTTCCTTCTCCAGATGATTTTACAGATAAGAAAATTGTGGCAAACAGGGGTAAGTGACTCACCCTGGGTCACATAACTAGTAAGTGTCTGAGGGTAGATTTGAACTCAGGTTCTCCTGACTCCAGAGCCTAAGATCTATCCACTGCACCACCTAGCTACCCCCACCAGAAAGAAAGAAATTTTTTCAGTTTTGTGCATGCAATGTACTAAATGGCCATCAAGGTCCCTTCAAAGTATCAAATTCTGTAACTATCACTAATTAGGTCTGTAATATTGGGCAAGTCATTGGCCTTCATTCGCTCTTCTCAAAAAGAGCTTGGATTAGATGATCTCTAAAGTCCTTTCTAATGCCAACATTATATGAGTCCATTGATTCTGTAATTCAATTCAGTAGTAACATTGGATGTTTATACATTGGGGGCTCAGGGATCAGAGGACAAATTTAAAATTTATCTCTAGTAATTCTTTGTTGTCACAGCTCTTGGATGTATGTCTATGAAGAGACCCCTAGGCCATAGATGAAATAGAAGGATCTCATGATGTGTTGATACTGGTGAGTTGATTGCTTTTATAAACAACAGGGATGACCAGAGGTCACCTAGCCTTGATAAAAAAGAGACCATTGGATAATTTCAACAAAAATAAGTATGAATAGGGGGAAGCTAGGTAGCACAATTAATAGAGCACTGGCCCTGGAGTCAGGAGGACCTGAGTTAAAATCCGGCCTCAGACACTTGACACATTTACTAGCTGTGTGACCTTGGGCAAGTGACTTAGCCACAATTACCCTGCCTTCTCCCCTCAAAAAAATAAAAATAAAAATAACTATGAAAAAATATATATGTATATATATGTATATATGTACAAATATAAATTTCCTTATGCTAAAGTGTTATTTCATGACAAAAATAATACAAGTAGTAAAACATACATGTACATGATGAATATATAAGAAATTCATTGATAACACAATTAGCAGGAAATCTACTCATTTATTTATTTTGAATAACTGCTAGAGCTTATAGATAAGCTTTTCTCAAAATTTGAACTAGGTTAATTTAACAGAAGAGGCAAGAAAATATTTCCTTGACCAGAGACCAAACAAGCCCAAAGATTCTTAGGTTGTTTGGAGGTTAAAATTAGGGGGACTGAAGTAGAGGAGCTGATGTTTTCCCACAAGGTATATTATCTGTTCTTTCGTTGCTCAACAGTGTAGGAAAAGATAGAACACATATTTCATATATATGTGTTTGTGTGTGTATGTTTAAACACATATTATACATCCACCTACTATGTGCTGGCAACTGTGCTGAGGATATGAGTACAAATAATGAAATAATCCCTACTAGCAAGGGGTTTATGTTGTAATGGGAGAGAGTAAATATATACACAAGCATTTCTATACATCTATATGCATACATTCATACAAACATACTTAGCATAAACATAAAGATAAAATACAAATATAGTCATTATATACACAAGGGGCATATATGTGTAGATATATAGACAGACTGATTGATTGACAATAGATAGACAGATAGATGCATGCAATCCACTTACAAATATTGCTGTATTACACTTTCATCCCTCCTCTGTCTCTTAGACTGCCTAGCTCTCTTCAAAGCCCAACTCAGGGGGCACATCCTATTTTAGACCTTTCCTGATACCTTTCGCTAGCAGTTAGCATCCTCCTGACATTAGCATGTTATGTATTTACTTATATATGTAATGTCACACATTCCCCCTTCCCTCTTTCCTTAGACATGAGCTGAAACTGAAGCTTTTAATAATGCATCCCTGAGATGCTGGGTTGGAGGTTTGATTCATTGAAAAATGTGAAAAAAGAAGTACAGCTCTCTGCTTACTAGAAGCCAGACTTCTCCAAGGTCTTGACCTGTCCTGGACCACTGTAGATTTCTCCAAAGCAGAAGGGTTTCTTGGGGAGAAGGAGTGAGTACAGTATCCCAGCTCTCTGGGCCCAACAGTGTCTTAAAGCATTAGAATAATAAGCTTTAAAATCATTCCAAATCTCTTTCTTACAGTTGTTTCTTGATACAATTCAATATCTCCTCCATTAATCTTCTCACCTATTTTGACTACAGATTCTCTCTCCCTTCTCTGAATGCCCGTTGCTTTAGTAAATCCTCAAAAGCACCCAATCTCAGATCCATAAGATGCCTCCCAACTTAAGTTCCAGTTACCTCATCAAGTCCTTCTTTGGTGCCTCACACTACTACAAAGTAACCTTCATCAGCCACTCTTGAAATCCTTTCCCTTGACTTCTCTCAGAGTTACTGAACGTGGGGAACCACAGACTCAAATGTCACATTCCAGTGGTCTGTGGTGTTCTGATCCTCTATCCACAGCAAACCTTCTACACTGGCTTGTAGGATTGGGGTGGGGGTGGGGGTGTTTTGTTTGATTGTTTTAAGTGAAGATGAATACAACCATTTACCACCAGCCTTTGTGGGGATATGAGAGCAGGGAGAGAAGGGGAAGTAAAGAAATATGGTCAATAATTGTATCTTTTTATTCTCCATGAATGCTCCCGGAATACTTCTCTCAGAATCTTCCACAAACCACAATTATGTGCAGGATGGAAAAGAGAGAAATATGCTACAGAAAAGCATGTCAATTTAATAAAGTGACTTGGTGCCCAGTACAGTATAGTCTTTTTTTTTTCATTTTCCATGTTTCAGAAGCAGAAAATCTTAACAGGGAGTAGAGGTGGGATAATCATTTTAATCAAGTGCCATTAGATTAAGCCCACAAGTTATGTTAGACATAATCTCTCAGATCAGCTACCTTCTTTTGGGGGCTAGTATGTTTTTATATTCAGCTGAGTTCCCTATTATGGTAGTCGGCTCATTGGCTAGCATGAAAACCAAGGAGCCCTTGTCTATTTCCATTTAATTTTAAGACCCAGATATAAAAAAAGAATGATGAAAAGGGAAAGTCAGTAAAGAAAAACAGGAAAATTCCTTTAACTAATAAAAAAACTAAGTAAACTTACAGAAACTTGGTCCATAATAAACTTTTCTTAAATTTCAACATCAAGCCAATGTGAAGGAGCTGCTTTCAGCAATCCTTAGGTTTAGTAATTGTCTATCTTTCTCCAATTCTACCTGTGGATTTCTGATGCAATCATAAGATTCCTTTTCCATATGCCATGCCCATGTGACAATCGATCAAAAACTGAGTGTTTTAGAAATAAAAGAATAGGAGAAATAGCTCTTACAAAAATAGTTACCTTAGTGTTAGAAGTAATCCTTGAGGTCACTAGTCTCCTGCCCAATCTTCTGCCCAATTCAGGAATAATTTCTACTACACTTATTTGAACATTTCCTGTAAAAGCGAACTCACTATCCAGCCAATTTCATGGTTCAACCACTAATGTTAAAAAGTTTACCCTTTTATTGAACCATATTCTGCCCCTATTTCTCCAAGCTCTAGAGCAACAGAAGATTAAATAAAATTAAACACTGATGTAATATTTGAAATGCTACACATACTGGAGCCAGTCATACTGACTAATCAGAGACAATTGTTAAATGTTTCAGTGTGATCATTTATACCTCAGAAATTGAAAAATATTATAACTTATGCCTTGAATTATTGGGTTTTTTCATTGTCTAGAATTAAGAAAGTGCTTGAGAAAATTCAAAGCAAACTGAAAAGTATGTCTTGGGTTCTTTGTTGTTGGTGGTGATGTTTATTTTGTTTTAAAGGCAGTTGGTTGTTAAACATTTGCCTGCGTATAGAGGAAAGAATGCTAGCCTTAGAGTCAGGAGAGAATTGGATTTGAATCTTGCCTCTGACACTTACTAGGTATGTGAACAAAGAGAATTCATTTAATTTATTTGAGTCTGAATTTCCTCATCAGGATAATTCACATAAATTCTCTGAGCTTCATTTTCTTTGTTTATAAAATAAAAGGGTTAGATTACATGATATGTAAGTCCCTTCCGCTTTATAATCTGTTTCCTAGTTGAAAGATCTTGGCTCTTAAGGAAGAAGATTAAAGCAAAATAGTAACTGAAGACTTGTTTTCTTTCTATTATCTGTTAATATTACCTTAACCCCAAACAGTGGGCTTAATCCTGATTCATCTCACTCAAAACATACCTGAGAAAACCTCTCTTGTTGTCCTTAGCATTTTTTACTCACCTTTGGTCTTTAGCCTTCCTGAAATTGTTTGTACTGGTTTTTCTCATTTGTTTTTATTTGTCATTAGTGACATGCTTCTCCAGAGTGACACCAAAGAAAAGGTTTTAGAGGCTGGGAAGCTGACTTCAGATACTTACTCTGCTATTTACTAGCAATGTGACTTTGGGAAAGTCTTTTTTATCCCTATATTAGTTTTTTTTTACTTGTAAAATTAAGGTCTTTTAAAAAATGACCTCTAAAGTTTCTTCTAAATCTATTCTCTGATACTGTTGCAGCCTTCCCCTCCAGGGTAGCTTTCCCTATATTCTCACTAGCATTGATAGACCAGATTCCCACAGGATGGCTTTCTATTTTTTTTCCTTTGGGTTCAAGGGGTAACTCTGAGGAACTGTGGCTCAATACTCATGAACTTCCATCCAGCATGCTCTCCAATATTGATTAATCCACTAACATCACTCTGATATCAATTTACTAGTAGACATCAATTAACTCTTATAAAGTGATATTTAATGAAAAGGTACAACAAGGATCAAAGTACAAAAAAAAGGATGGCACACTCTCACCTTTTCCCCACATCATTGGTCACCGGGAAGAATGGTCTCAAACTTAAATTGTTTTTGTATAAAAATTCTAGCCTCCATCACCAAGCTGACAGCAGGTGCATTTCCTGACTTTGGTAGCTTATTTCTCTTTTCTTGATATCCCAGCCAAGTTTACTTCTGGGTGTGGTGCGGCCAGTAGATAAGTTGATTCCTTGCTTGCAGGGCATGGTGTCTCTGCTGCAGGGTCAAGTCAGGGCTGGCCTGGGTCAAGGAGGTTGCTCCTCAGCTCTGGCTCCTTACCAGATTCAGCTACTGTGGCTTTCAACAGACTCTTTCTATCTCCATAGCTACACTCCTAATAACTCTTCCAATTTTTCAGAACCCACAAAGTCATAAGTTGGTTTGTTTCATCTCCTGATACTCATTATGCTAAGATTGGGAAAGAATAAATACAAGAAGCAAAAGAAACAAAGGCACCATGCGTTCAAAGGTGGTAGAAGTGAGGAAACAGAGCTGCAGACTCCTTTTTCATCCAGAGGATTGAGAGCTAGAGATTGTGCAGTCAAACCTTCTGCATGCATCTTCAGTTCTGGCTCAGCAGTCAATTGGCTTTTTGCTGTCACCATCCAGTAAACTGAAAGCAAACAGTCAGAGGACACATGAGCATGGTCTAAAGCAAGGTAAGGGGACTTTCATTATTCATGCCTAGAAAGAGACTCGCTAAGTGTCCACTGAGGTCTGAAGCAGGCAAAATAATTGCACAGACTGCACAGACTGGGGCATCAGCCATTACCCTAAGATCTATGCCTTTAAAATCAAACTTGCAGAGAAACTGCCTGTACAGTTTCATGTGCTTCTTTCTTTGTATCCCTTTTTTTCCTCCTCATTGGGATTATTCATGATCAGATAGTCATAGTTCTCACTTTTAAGACCTCAATTTCATTTCAAACCTAATTCCCTTTTAGAGTCTCAGGCCATGAGTTGTATCTATCTCTTTTGTACATTTTTCTTAAAGGTAAAAAAGTATGAACAAAGGCATTAACCATCACTGAGAAAAACTCAGGGGAGGAGATAGCTTCTCCTGCTTTTGATTTTTCTTAATAAATATTTTAAATCTCTTCCTATCAAGCAAAGAGCTGATAAATCTCATGTGGATGCCCAAAGAGAAAGATTAAAATTAATTGTTTATGGAAAAAATATCCATGGGGAATTTACTGAAGATCATTTGTAAAATGAAAATTTAAATGGTCCAGTAATTTTGGGAGGGACTAAAATGAAACTATAGAGAAGCCAAATGGAGAAAAGACTGAGGTTGTGACTGGAATGAGTTTAATTTGATGTGATTACAACTTTTAACCTTGCAGAGTTAGTGTTGTAGTCTCTACTTGCAGGACATTACTTTCATCTTATTAGTCAAACTTCAAGAACTTTGCTCCACATTTTAGAAAGAAATAAAGAATTAAATAAAATTTTTGCAAAGGAGAGGTGACAAAATATCATTCTGATGGAAGATAGAATTTGATTTAATCAAGTTTATCGCCATCATTTTAAGTTTATGTTTTGCATTATAGTCATTTCTGAATACGCTCCCTCCCTCCTTACTGGAATTAAATCATGCCCTGTTATGAAGAAATAAAATAGCTAAAAAAAAACCAAGCAAGATCATTCCAGCATCGCATATTTATAACTCAAAGGGACTTTAGAAGTCATCTAGACCAATCTCTTCATTTTACACACGGGGAAACAAGCCCAGAGGGGTTTTGTCACACATATAAGTAGCAGAGATAGGATATGTCTCCAGGTCCAAATCCAATTCAACTTCAACTTTTAGTGATCTTTTCATTTATGGTTATTTTCAGTTGTATATATTGTTCTTCTCACTCTCCTTTTTTTAAACTTTGTATCAGTTAATGACACATTTCCTTATGTTGTTTTGAATTACTCATGTTCATCATTTCCAACTGTCTGGCAGTATTTCATCACATAAATGTGCCACAGTAAGTTCATCCATTTTGCATTCTATGGGTACCCACATTGTTTCCAGGTGCCTTACAGCATTTTTACTCTTCTACCAGTGATTATGATTAGGTGCCATCCTCAAAGAATATGAAATGTTAGATCACCCAGTGCAACATGGGATTTCATCTTTCCACATTTTTTACCTCTTAAAGTTCTTTTCCACTGAAAAATTTGAATGCAAATTAAAAGCAAGGAAGATTGTTCTTTTTGCCTTTTTTGTTTCCTCCACTGACTGTTGTGTGAGGGCCAGTCACTGAACTTCTTTCTGTTCTTCAGTTTCTCCTTCTATAAGATGGGGCCAGATGCATGTATCTTTTTCTACTTTGTCATAAAATTATAAACAATGAAACTGTAGGGATGTTAGAAGTCATCTATTATAATACCTCTCCCCAATACTAGTCAAATTTATGTTACAGATGTGAAAATTTTTCCAAGAAATTAATAGAAAGAAATTAAATAAAATGGCAATATTACATGCATTGTTTCAGAAATGCAAAACTGAAGTCACAGGCATTATGGATTTGAATGTATATCACTCCAGAAAATATTTTGTGAATTTTTATAAGGTGGGAAAAAGGCATTAATATGCTATTCATTTCCATAGAAAGACACTATATAAACCCAAAGGTTTTATATTTTAATTTTCTTTGAGTGGAAATATTTTCCCTCAAAAAATTGTCAATTAAGTAAGATTAACTGGGGCTTTATATAGTCTTCCTTTTGGAAT
>CM053593.1:294692763-294784622 GCA_028646575.1 Pseudocheirus occidentalis
AGATAGATAGATAGATAGATGATAGACAGATAGATAGATGATAAATATATAGATAGACAGTCAGACAGACAGACAGATAGATAGATAGATATGTGTCTGTGTATAGTGATATCTTTTGTTTTTACATCACCTTTTTTCTAAGTATATTCTGTCTCCCTCTCCTATCCAGCAAGTTATTCTTTGTACCTAACAAAAAGAGAGAAAAAATCAACTCTATGAAACCAATAAATACATCAATTGATCCTTACCTATCTGCAATATTTCATACCCATAGAGACCCACCTTACAGATATTAAAGAGAGAGATGCCCTGCACAATTTTTCACTGGTAATATATTGCAGCCAATTTATGCTCATTACATATCTATCTAGGCATCTTAGCCCTCTTCCTTATCAGCTTTAGGTGACAACCAACTTTAAGTCTTCAAAGATATAGCTAGGTGGAATAGTCGATAGAATGCTGGGCCTGGATTCAGGAGGACTTGAGTTCAAATCCTGCCTCAGAATCTTACTGAGTAGATTACCCAGGCAAGTCTCTGTTTGCCTTGGTTTCTTCATCTATAAAATGAAGATAATAATATTCCAGGCTTATTGTGGGAATAAAATGCGATCATATTTATAAAAGCACTTTGTAAGCCTTAAAGTGTTATATAAATACTAGCTATTATCATTATTATAATGGAGCTAGTCCCTAGCTTGGTGTACAGAAAGATATTAGTACTATTTGATAGACTTTTACTTGGTACAGTGAATATATTGTTGGGCCTGAAGTCAGAAAGACTTGCATTCAAATCTGGCCTCAGGGGGTGGCTAGGTGGCACAGTGAATAGAGCACTAGCCCTGGAGTCAGGAGGACCTGAGTTCAAATCCAGCCTCACACACTTAACACTTCTATCTGTGTGACCTTGGGCAAGTCACTTAACCCCAATAGCCCTACCTTCCCCCCTCCAAAAAGCCAAAAAAATCTAGCATCAAGCATTTATTAAATGTATGACTCTGGGCAAGTCACTTTACTTCTGTTTGCCTCAGCTTTCTTATCTGCAAAATAGGTAAAACAATAGCATGTGTTTCCCAGGGATTGTTGCAATAATTGTAAAGTACTTAGCACAATGCCTAGAACGTTATTATTGTTAAACATAATTTATTGTTGTGATTTCTTGAAATTATTATTTACATTATTGTTATTAGTATTATTAAAAGTATTGTGCATCATTATTGTAATGATTAAAAGTACTATCCAATGTCCCAAAGGCACTTAATTCTCCTAATCACTTCTGGTCCCAGTTCATTGTCTCTCTAGAGTATCTGTTCATGATGTGTGTATAACACTAGATGTTATTACTGAAGGTTTAAGCCTAGAGACTAATGGGGCAGATGAGAAAATTCAAGTTTGCAGGAATTCCATCCTTGGGGGTATAATTATGAAACCTATTAGTCACTGGTAATTATGCCCCCAGTTAGAGAGAACTGACAATGGGCTGGGGAGGGAAGGGGATTGGGAATCCAGCCCAGGGCTAGCAAAGGTCACTTTTTCTCATGTGGCTCCTGGAGCTCTCCCATGCTCTCATGCCATGAACAAAGAGGCACAAGGAAATGCAAGAAAGAGGGTCAACCACAGCTGTTTATGAGAAATAAGATTAGATCAGTCATATGTGGCCTCTAACAAAAGAAGTCTTAGTTACCAAGTGCCAATTGAAACCAACTAAGGTAATACGGCAGGAAGAGACGAGTACTTGGGGACTTCCAGTTACCACATATTCTGCTCTAAGTATCTATGTCTATATCTATTTCTATATCTATTTCTGTGTGTGTGTGTGTATATATATTTATATACATATGTGTGTGCGTATGTATATGTATATACACATACATATATATATACACATATACATACACATATATATTTCTCAACAATCCAGTCACCAGAGCAATCACTCATAATTTTTTTAAAGTCAAACCTTAGCACGTGGCCCTTTTAGCATTCACCTCTATCTCCTTGGAACTATAAGTCTGAGAAAGGAAGCCACTGTTGTCATCATCCTTGTCCATCTCATATACCAAGGGAAGGAAAGGGAACTTCTCTCCATCACCACCTTCTCTTTGCATGTGTTCCTTCTCCTCAGGAGAGAGTTCTTTTTTAAATGCCCATTTTGCAGAAAACTCTGATATACCATTCTGATTTTGTATTAGCTTTTCTATTTTCCCAAACTGGTAAGCCTCCAATGATGGAGAAGCCCTTGCAAGACAATCTAAATCTTCCCAGAAGACTGTTATATGTGTACTGATCAATATATGATGGTTTGTCTGTATAATTGTTTATCATATTTAGACAAGTATTCTTCCCTGGCTGAATTTTTTCATCTGTGAATAATTAGGCTGAATCTCTTTGAGTTTGAACCCTTTGGAGAATCATCCTGAGGGGGTTATGTAATATGCTGTGGTCATACAAAATGGATACCATATCACCTACAAAAGAGCACCTGGAGGACTTCACTTTGTATAGAAGGGATCTTTAACATTCTTTGTGTCATAGACCCTTTTATCATTCCGATGAAGCCCCTAGATCCTTTCTCAAAATAATGCTTTTAGATGAATAAAATAAAATCTATTTAATTATAAAGGAACCAATTAGATTGAAATACGGTTTTCAAAATATTTTTTAAAAGAACAAGTTTTTGATCCCAGGAAAAGAACTGTTGCTGTATATGGAAAACCTCTTCCATTTGAACTCTTTTGAATACCTTCCATGACAATATTAAATATCATTGTTGAACTTATATTTATTTCTGAGCATCATGCATCACTTTATATTAATAATCAGAAGATTCTCTAAAATAGTTGCTTCTCTTGTTACAACATTTGAGGAATCTACTATGCTTTTGACATATGCACAAGGAAGGAAAGGGAACCTTTAAAGAGCTGCCTTGCTCTTCTGCAGCGATTCTAAACCTGTGGGTTGCGACCCCTTTGGGGGCAAACAACCCTTTCACAGGGGTCACAACGGTTACCTAAGACCATCAGAAATCACATATTTCCGATGATCTTAGGATCCAAGTAACTGCTCCTCTATCTGTCCGCAGGTGTGTCTGCCCACATGCAGATATACTCATATATGAATATTAAAGGGTTATGGCATTAGGAAGGTTGAGGACCAATGCTCTCCTGAATCAAAAATAATAATAATAATATTCAAGAAACAATAAGCACAATGGATGTCATGGTACATGTACCTTCTGGTCAATTAAGTGTCTTTACAATTTTGATCTGCTGTAGAATTGCATTTGTAAAAGCCTACTTGTTCCATTCTCATACTTTTATAAAAGATGTTCTTGATTTGTATGTAGATAATTCTCATAAAAATTTTGTAGAGACATAAAAGTAAACTAATTGGCATTTTCTCTCATCTTTTTTGTTATTGTTACAATAAAGGCCATGAATTTTTCTAGGCATTTATTATCCTTCCTTCTTTCAGAGATCATGGCATAATTGATCTTCAAGCCTTCAAAATTGTGTAGACTGCCCCCTTCCCAAAATAGACTTCCTCCATATGTACTTGGTCTAGTCCAACTGCTCTTCACATTCTTTTTTTTTTCTTTAGGAACATTTCTGCCCTGTCAAGTAGCACATTGGGCATTCAGATATTAGAATCAGGAAGATGTGAGTTCAAATCCAGCATCATATTCTTATTAAATATGTAACTCTAGACAAGTCACAAAACTTCCAGCTTGTTTCAATTTCCTTAATTGTGAAACAGGGGTAATAATAGCATCTGTCTTACAAGGGTGATGTGAGGATAAAATCAGGTAACAAATGTCATGCACTTTGCAAACTTTAGAGTGCTGTGTAAACGTTACTGACCATTACCATAAAACTATTTAAACATACCATTAAAACAACAACAATACTATCAGGATATAGCCTCAACAACAAATTGTGAGATCAAAAGGTATGAATAATTGTTTGCAATTTTTACTATGTGCTGCCAGAGAGTTTCCAGAAATATTATCCTAGATTGCAGTTCTGCCAGCAATGAGTAAGTGTACTTGGTTGTCTGCAACCCTGTCAGCATTGAGTTTGGGAACTTTTCATTATTATTGTCATTTTACAGGTGTGAAGGGCTGCCTCAAAATTGCTTTAACTTTCATCTCTTTGATTATTAGCAGAGTTGTTCTTTCATAGGAACTAACATTAGAAGAATCAATAGTATAATGATAATATAGTATAATGTTGCATCTCAAAATGTCCTGCTTCGAGAGCCAGATAAGAAAATCAGAAGAGTCATGTGCAACGCTTGGTCTACAAGCTGTTGTTTCAGACTGTCTAGACTCTAGATGAATACCAATTAGTAGACTTTAGGAGATTTAATTCACCTTTTATTGCTGCTTTTTACTACCTCTTTCTCGTCATAGAATGGGAGCATAGTGCACAAAGAAATGCTTTCCTTTTCTCTTGTAGATTTGTGGCAATACAAACATACTCCCTAAATGTTATGAATACGGCAATCAATTTCATTGTTCTAAGGCATGAGAACCAAATACTAAAACTGACCAGTCTGATTTCACTGATTAATTAAGGCGTCCTGTTGAGCAAGAACAGCATTAAACTGCTTCCTGTTGTTTAAATACTGAAATTTATTATGTATTTTTATTTTTGGTGCCAGAGTCCAGAGAGCTCTGGTAAAAAACATAGATAGAATAAAGCAAATCAGAAAAGTGGAGAATTAGGACACCAGGGAAAACAAAGCATACATTCTAATTCTTCCAACTTACTCAATTAAACTCTAGCTCTTCAATAAGGTCTTTTTTCAGAGTCCTGCTTATATTGACTCTTTTGCTTTCAAATGTTTGAGTCATCTTTTTCATTTATCGGTGGGATGTTATATTTTTCATAAACACTGCCGATCTGCAAAATGTCAGCAAACTTGAAAACAGCATAGACAAATTAACCACATAAGAGCCTGCGGACTGGATCTCTTTGTAGTGATCATTGCGCATGAACCAATGGTCTTGCCATGTTTCTCTTTCTTTCTGTGTGTGGGTGCAAAGGGTGGGAAGTGGGCCACTATGAAGCTTGAAGTCACTATGTAAATGCCGACATGAATCTCAGGCTTTTTTTGTTTATAGAATAGACTGATTGTGTGATAAGCAACTGGAATGTGTTTCAGTCACTTTCCATCATAGTGTTAGCAGTCTTCATTTGGCTGTCTTTCAAGAAGAGCAACAAAACAATGACAGAGAGAGAAGAACTAGACTGACCTGTACTCTACTTGCCCCCTGGTTTTTCCCTTATACTTTGTTTAAGAAGTAAATGGGAGAAACATACAGTGTGTTCAGAATTTTTCAACATTGTTTTTTCAATTAGATGTTGTTATTTCAGGAATGAATACAACTGCTCCTTCCATTTTAGAAGCAGTTTCATTGTGTTTCTATGACCAGAATTTTGTTGGTAAGATAAAATTTCCAAATATTATTACCCTAGATCCTCTCTTGGACCCTATCCATAGGTCCTTGTTCTATTGATGTCTTACAGGTGAGACCACCATCTAATGGGGTCTTTTAGGCACTTCATGAATTAAACTTTTCTTAATAGGGCCTATGAAATGATTCATCTTAATAGCAAATAATGTTATAGACAGTTTTAGTATAGGAAGATGCAGGACAATGAATCAACATGGGGTATTGAAAAAGTGGATCTGGCTCCATTTACTAGCTGCATGGCATGGAGACTCTGTGGTACAGTGAAAAGAGGATTTGGTGTCAAAAGACCTGAATTTAAATCATTGTCCCTTCAAGTTGCTACCAGTGTGACCTTAGGTAAGTAATCAAATAACAAGCATTTATTAAGCACTTACTATTTGCTAAGCACTGGAAGTAGTCGCTTCATTTTTCTTCCTCATTTATGTATAAATATATATATTTAGCTTAGTGTGGAGGAAAGAATGATTGAATTTGAGTCACAGTCCCTGGATAAAAATCCTTCTAGGACTTAGTACCTTTTGACATATAAATATATATGTGTGTGTGTGTATGTATGTGTGTGTGTATATGAAGTAATTGAACAATACCATTTCTAGAGTCCTTTCCAACTCTATGGTCCTATAATCTTAGGAATGATTTATTTTCACATTTCAAAGTTCACCAAAAATTCAAACTGTTTACCCAAAAAAATTTATTTTTTAAGTACACATTGCATTGAACTATTGCCTGTCATTTTATAGTTATGATACAGTGGAAGGACCATTTCCATTCTGTGGTCAAGGGAACTGATTTAAATTTCATCCACTGGCACTTACTACCTATATGACCTTCTATAAGTCACTTCCCACTGGACCTCAGTTTCTTCATCAATAAAATGAGTGTGGAGGCAGAGGAAGGGAAGAAGATTAGATGACCTACAAGACCCCTTCCAGCTCCAGATCCATAATCAGATGTCAGGGAACAAAGCTCCTTTCCTGTCTGACTTCAGGCAAATCATTTGATTTTTGACTTAGTCTTCATTGCTTTATGGGGCCATGGGAACCTCTATTCTCCATGGTTCCTGACATTCATTCAATTCATTTCGATTTTCCAGATGTTTGTTAAGTACCTATTGTGGACAGAACTCATGCTACTAGGCTCTAGAGGACATAGAAAATGTAGATAAACCAAGGTTTTTGTCCTCATGGTATTTATCATCCATGGGGGATTATGATCAATCATCTACAGAGAGAACTCTAACACATAATATTAAATGATAAATTTACGAGGGGAAGTAAAAAACAAAATTCTCCGATGAAATCCAAAAGCAAAGATTTATAACCAGTAAGGGAAAATAAGGAAAAGCTTCCTGGAGGAGAATTTGAGCCAGGCTTTAGAGGAGAAGTGGGAATTCAACTGACAAAGAGGAAAATCGAGAACATTGAGCAAAATGAGACAAAAAACCAGAAGGTATATCTGGGGTGAGAGGCAGGGAGAAGGCTGGTTTGACTGAAACATAGAATGCATAGAAGGACATAATATAAGATAACAGTGTAATGATAGAGTGCTATGATTAAATTAATCCAAAAGGAGATATTACAAATAATATGATGTATACAATAGTTTTGGGGAAAATCAGTAAATTTAGAATTGGAAGAGACCTGTAAGACAACAAGTTTGACTGCTTTCTTTTACGAATGAGAGGACTGAAGCCCCAAAGGGTGTACAAAGTCAAAAGGTACTAAGTGCTAGAGGGATTTTAATCCAGGGACTGTGACTCAAAAACCAACCATTCTTTCCTCTACTCTAAGCTATTTCAAGGAAGATCTCCACATTTTGCCATTTTTGTTGGATTTTTTTTCTTTCTGTGTAATTCCATTCTTGATACCAGGATGAGAACAAGTTGGAGAGCTAAAGAAAGAGGGAGGACAAGTTTGGTCCTCCAGTTCAGGCGAAGTAAATTGCCAATGAACTGATTGATTAATTTTTATGAAAGACTAAAGATCACATTGATCAATGTCTGTGCTCTGATCTTCCCAAGAGAACCACCATATACTTTTCATCAGCTAAGTTTTTCTTGGCATTGGCATCAAAGAATCTATTTAACTGGTTCAATTAGTTCTATTGCCCTAATTCAACTATAAAATGTATATTTCAACAGTGACATACAGAAGATGAGCCTAAAAGGGATAATTAAAACTTTCATACAAATAAATAATGTCAGTGGTTATGATAGTAATAGCTAGGTAGCACAGTGAATAGGTCATTGCTCTTGGAGTCAGGAAGACTGATTTCAAATCCAACCTCAGAGAGTAGTTTGCATGTGACAACTCACTTGACCTTTGTTTGTCTCAATTTCCTCATCTAAAAAATAAAGACAAAATAATCACCTACTTCCCAAGACTGCTGTGAGTACCAAATGAGATAATTTAAAATTATTTAGCAAGTACTTAGCACAAGCTAATTACTATATAAATGTTAGCTTTTACTGTTATTCTCTAAAATTCATTATATATTAAGAGAATATATGTATATGAATATCTAGATACTTTTATATCCATATCTGTTTTAAAAGAGTTATATATACTTAACTCATGTAAAGAAGAGTATAATTATTGCTTATTTTGATATTTAAAATAATATTTTGAGCAAAAAATTGAGGAATAAGCCCATTCTCTCTGCACGTGAATTTCTCCTGAAAGGCTCATTTCCATTCAAAGGCTACTAGGTGATACAGTGGATAGAGTGATGGTCCTGAAGTCAGAAAGACTCAAGTTCAAATTTGGCTTCAGATACTAGATACCCATTTCAGATACTAGACAAAGTGCCTCAGTTTCCTCAATCATAAATTAAGGATGATAAAAGTATCTACCTCAGAAGACTGTTGTGAGCATCAAATGAGATAATATTTTTAGTACATAGTAGGCACAATATTAATGTTTATTTTCCACATTCAATTATTTCCACATTCAGTATTCCTTCCAACTTCTGTCTCTTTTATCCCAAGCTCACCCTACTCTCTGCTGAGGCTGCAATGAAAGGCTAATAGGCAAACGCCAACTGGTCTCCCTTATGCTTTAGGATTACAGTACCTACTTTGGGGACAGTAGGTATATTTGTGGATTCAATTTGTTTCAACAAGTAATAAATGTCTATGATGTGCAAGACACTATGTTCTGTTATTAAATAAGTGACTAGGTGCTAGGGCTAATTACAAAATTTAGGAAGACATGATCTCGGTGTTGTTGTTGTTGACTGCGATGTGAGTATACTATATCCCCTGTCCTGGGGAGTGTAGTACGGCAGATCACAGGAATCAAGCAACAGCATCACAGGGAAGATTTAGGAGGCAAATGGGACACATTGGTGTAAATGGATAGGATTAACTGCGTAAGTGAAAAGAGCTGGATTTGGCCAAAGAGGCGTCACTTCAAATCCCAATTTCCAACTTGCTACCAGTATAACTTTGGGTGATTCACTTAAACTTCCTTGGATTTCTCAGTTTCCTTGCCTGGAAAATTAGGGGACTGTACTAAAGCTCTCTAAGTTTCCAGCTTTAAATCTATGATCCCATAATCTTATGAATTAGAATTGAATTAAATGAATTTTAAATTTGTCTAACCAAGATTTAAAAAACAGGTAAAAGATAATTTTAAAGGGAACAGAAGGAGCAAGTTACTATCTTAGACTATGAGTTCCTTGGCACCTGGAATTTTTTTTTGTCTTTTCTCATATCTTCTGCATTTAGGATAGTGACTGGCATACATTAAATGATTAATAAAAATGTTTCTGGCTGCATGACTTCAAAGCTTCAGTATATACACCATACCCCCTCAAGAGAAGGGGGGAAAATACTGTTGGAATGAAGGAGGGAAAAAAGAAAGAACTTGACTGAAAGAAAGGATGAAGAAATTGCAGTGAAGCATCTCATTACCCTTTTTCTTTTCCCAAAAGGGCTCTGGGAAGTCTGGTTTAATTCATAAATTGTCTCCATGAATCATTCACTATGGCTGGAAAATTCCAGGTGATCCATGAGGGCACTACTACAAGTCTAGCAACACAGGGCAAATTTAAGTAAGCCTCCTGAGTTGGTTCAGACGCCTACAGGGAAATGTTCTGTTGTTAGTCAATGAGTTGCATTGTTTTGTCATTGTTTGTGTGTTATACAACAGAGTTGCTTTTTTCTCAGAATTTAACAATATTCATTTATCCTAGAGACAAGAGTAATGGCTCAAACCTAGCATACACACATACACACACACACACACACATACACCTCACATGTACAATTCAGAATATCAATTATTATAGTAATAATGACGATCGTTGTTTCCAACCCAATGGAAATATCCAGTTCAACTTCAAATACTATAATTACATCAGGAGTTCATTATTGGCGCTAATTAAGGCCCAGCTGTGAATTTCTATAGATTGATTATAGTTCTGCCAATACTATTGGGTATCTTAGTCCCCTACTAAATTGTGAATTCCTTTAGAGACCATGATTTATCCAAACTTTGTATCACCCCAACACCTAGCATAATGTTTAATGAGGTTTTTTTATTTCATTATGTTGAATAAAGATTCTTTCCATTATTAACATTTTAAGTAGTATAAAATAATTTCTGAGGATTTGGAATTCATTTAACAAATGAATTCCTATAACGAGACCCAGAATCTTATTTTCATCAGATGCTCTTATTTTGGAATTCGGATATGACCTCATCATGACCACATTTGTCCCCTTTCTAGCTGTATAACCCTGCACAAGTCACTTAACCTCTGTTTGCCTCAGTTTCCTCAACTATAAAAATGAAGATAACTCCCTATCAGAGTTCTTGTGAGGATCAAATGAGATGCTTTTTATCAAATACTTGGCACAGCACCTGGCCCAAAGTAGGTGCCATATACATGCTTATTCCCTCCTCCATTCCCCCCTGAATTAAGGCCATGTTGTAGTATTACTGTGGGCCATCCAATGCATCCCTATTTTGAAAATCAAACAGTCTTAAGTGGTACAAGATTAGTTGAAGAAACAAGTTCATAAATCCTTGTAAGTATGTATTTATGTACTTACAGGTGAAACTGTGCTAAGAGCATGCCTATGAATATCTTGAGAAGGAAAGTAAATGGGGTGTAACTACTTATGTGTTCAGGGCACACCAAAATGACGGTGAATCTAAAACTGTGTCCGGCTTAATTGCAGACCTGTTCTAACAGGGTGGAGAGTCACTCTGTTATTCCCGAAGTACTCCCTTACTCTCTGCCAGGTGTTTGAATATGGGACTTAAGGAAGGGAGAATGACCAAGAAGATGAAGGTAAATGGAGAAAAAAGGAAGGATTGGTAGGATTTGAGTTGGCAGAGAGAAGTGAGATGGCCATTCCCGTCAGAGAGAGTAGTATGAAATGCTTTAAAGGCTAGAATGAAGCTGACAAATGTTGGGAACAGTAGGGAAACCAGCCTGGATGGAATTAAGGGGACCTGGTTAAACCTTTAGATATTCTCGAGACTTATGTCCAGCCCAGGTGAGAGGTTGACAAAATTAATAACCACAATTATGAGACTCTAAGACAGCCGGATACTCTGAAGGGATGAGGAGGAATCAGAACAGTAGGGTCTAAATGAATTAACAGAAAGGGCAATGATTCAGTCTGCACAGAAAAATATAGGTGGTCAGGCTTTTTCTATTGTTGCTGTCATTTCATGGTTGTGCCAGAGGAGGAGATCGAACAGTGTATTTAAATTGCTTTGGATGCCCCAAGTCGAACATGCTGATGGTACCTGAATGTGTCATCAAGAGAATAATAGGATATGGAGCCAGATTTTGGATCTCTTTCTTAACTCTCTCATTTTAAAACTGATAAAACTGGACTTGAAAAAAACAGAGTGGCTTCCCAAGGTCTTGCAGTTACTTAATAGCAGAGACCTTTTTTACTCCAAAGAGGCCTTTTTACTCTAGGGTTCTTTGTATCTTTCCTGAAGCTAGTGCTTCCCCCTCAGTAATTTTTTTATCTGCTTCCTGAATAACTATGTGGATACATGTTTACCTCAGTCCCTTGAGGATAGATATTCTTTGGGTTTCTGTAACATATATCGCCAGTGTCTAACACAGTACCAAGTAGTTAAGGATCAGCGTGATTTTGTCAATGTGTATTTTCTCTCTATTGGTGAATCACAATCCCTCTGGGTCTTAGTAGAAGACATGTAAACAGTGCTATGGCTTAAAAATGCATTATTTTTTGTCTAGGTATTATAATTATGAGTCATGCCGAAGTTACTTAGCCTAGGCCTCAGAGAATGACATAATGAAAAAATATTTTTTTAAGTTGCGGGGGTACAAATAGAAAAATTAAGAGAGTCTCTGATCTCAAGGAGCATATGCTATAATTGAAGGAGACAATATATTCTAACACCAGGCTTACTAGGAACTTAATAGGAACCTTCACAGATCCAGGGGTTCAATGAAACATAAGAGTAGGACCTTTATGGAAGACCTCCTCTTAGGTACTTAATAATTTTTTAAAGGAAAAATAAGAACCATTCTTTTCAAAAACTGTCTCCTGTCACCTAAACATGGTTCCTTGGAGTGGTTTGTCCAGGAAGAGGAAGAAAAGACAATGAATAAAAAAAAAACAGAAATACCAAGGAAATAGCATAGAATAAGGGAGATTTTGGTGAATCCAGACAATTCAAGGTCTCCTAAGGAGTATTTCCAAATATAATGCTGAAGCATAAAAGGAAAAAAAGGTACCCAAGAATTAAGGAGCAGGAAGGAGTGGATAGTCTAGAAGTGGTTCTTTGAGAAATATTACTTGCTCCTCCATAATTTAGACTTATATAACTGTCCTTTAAGTCTGTAACAATGGCTCACCTCTAGAAATAGGGGAGAATGAGGCCTGCCATGTTTTTCCAAAGAAAATTGTTTTCACATAATAATGTTTAACATTGAAAGAGTATTTACATTTCCAACATACTTTGTAAATGTTAACCAAATAACTCAGACAACATTCCTTTCAAGTAGATGTGTTGTTTTATGGGTAGGGAAACAAATTCAGAGAAGTTAAATAACTTGCCCAAGGTTAAGAACTCATTTAGTAAGATAGTAAGGATTAAGACCTCAATTCTTGGTCCCTTAGAATGTTGGCAAGCTTGTGTCCTACTTGTTTGTTGTGGGAGTTGAATTCTTTCAGATAAGCATTTATTTAGCACCTACTATATACAAAATACTATTTTTTGTTTGATTTTGTATTGTTTGCATCCATCGTTTTATTAGTGTGAGAAGACTCCTAAGTGTGGAAATTGCCTTCAACAGTTCTATTCATTACCTCATCTAGAATAAATAGTTTTAAATATTGACTTGCCCATGATCATACTCAGCTAATAGGTTTGAGGAGTGCAGGCTTGAACCTTAGTCTACAATATCATGACTAAAGTCAGACTTCTAACCATTATGTCATGCTGTCCTTCAGACCTTGAAGATACAATGACAGAAATGAAACCATCTCTGCCCTCAAGGAACTTACAATAGAACAGGGGAGATATAACATGTACACACATAAATATGATACAGAGTAGATGGATTCAAAGGTATAAAACAAAGGCATAAAATCACAAAAGAGATTCAGGCAGAGTTTTCCAATGCCAGGCATTTTGCTAAGCACTTTACAATTATTACCTCATTAGATACTTACAACTACTCTGAGAGGTAGTTCCTATTTATAACCTCCATTTTATAGTTAAAGAAACTGAGGCAAGCAGAGGTTAAGTGACTTGCCAACAGCTAGGAAATGTCTGAGTTAGGATCTGAATTCAGGTCTTCCTGACTCAAGACCCAGAACTAGAGATAAATGGAATAATGCCTATGCCCCTCCATTACCACCCATTTTTAAAAAGGAAGAATAAGAACTATTCTTCTCAAATACTATTTCCTGGCATCTAAAAATGGATTCTTGGTATGGTATATAGTGGGGGAAGAAGAAAAGATAATAAGCCAAGGAAATTCAATATAAAGTAATAATGATTTTGGTAAATCCAGACAATTCAAGGTCTCCTAAGGAATATTTCCAATCATTATACTAAAGCATAAAAGAGGAAGGTACACAAACCCTCTTAACTTTTGCTGAAATTCAAAATCATTCAGACCCATGTAATAAAACAAAAAATTCTCATTGGCATAATATGGAGGCTTCTAAATAGCCTAAGGTACTTAAATATTTAAGTACCCAGTTCTTCATATATTAGTTCTACAGTGATGTCACTAGCAGAACTTTCTAAACTCTTCTTTTGCTTCATTATGTGTCAGATTTTGTGAGAAAAAGACTTTCCCCACCACCTCATCTCAGCCTTAATATGCAGCCACATACAATGCTGCTGATATATAAAGGATTTCCAAAAAATAATTTTTCAGGTCCTGCAACCATGGTTTATTATACTTTCTTATTACTAGTTTTCTTGTCTTTATTTTTTAATTTAATTGATTTTGATTTTCAGTTCTAAATTGTGCTGATCAGAGTTCTTAAGCCGTTGGAAGTTGTTTGTCTTTACAATATTGTTGTTAATTTACAACTTGTTCTCCTGGTTCTTCTCATTTTACTTTGTATCAGTTCATACAAATCCTCCAGGTTTTTCTGAAACCATCCCCTTCATCATTTTATTAAATTCATGTACTCTAACTTGTTCATGTGTACATATATCCATATATACACATATTATATACATTTCTTTATGTGTACATGTAATAGCATATATACATAAATGCATATATTGATATCATCACATAAAAATGGCTAATATAATGTCATTCTGTGATAAATCCTTAGTGCTCCATTAGTCCATGTTACATGTGTAACAACTTATTATAATAATTAGCTCTTTTTAAACTGAAGGGGCAGTTTGCTTATTAAAAGGCAATAAATGTTTATTAAAAATCATTATGTGCTGAACACTGTGCCAAGTGCTGGGGATGCAAATAAGGAAAAAAAGAGACAGTCCTTGTCCTCAAGGAGCTCATAGTCTTATAGGGGAAGACAATACACAAAAGGAAACTCAAAATGAGGACAGACAGAGAAGGGGAAGAACAATGGATACCCAGTGAAAGAGCACTGTTCTGTGAAGTTGAAGTTGAGCACAGAAGCTGCTGGAAAATGGAGTTACCATTCTAATGATCTTAAGGTCAGCTTCATTCCCTCCTTTTTGATTTGAGATTTTTTAGATGAAAAGTTCAGAGTTCAGTCACAATTGTTCCAACCCTCTAATTAAGAAAATTCTTAACAGCTATGAAGAGGTCATGATTTCTACCTAATCTTACAGTTTTATCTACCTCTGGTTAACCTTTGGTCTCTTTGTGGTTGAGGCAAATTTTAATATACCAGAAATATTTGGGTAATGAAATGGCAAGTTATATTATAGTGTCTTTGGAAAGATAGGAAGAGAGGCTGAAGAAAGACCTAAGCTTTTCTGGGGTCTTCCTTCAGTCTGACTCCTCCACTCTAAGATGTTCATAGAGTCAATGATGGCCCAATGATGGGCAATAATATCTCCTTTCTCTATCATAGCTCAATGCTCCCTTTGCTCCTCAGAAACATGCCATAAAAGCCAGTTGCTTAGAATCTCTTGCCCTAATTCTGAGATATTTCTTTCTTTTAGCCTAATTGTTTAGAACGTGACCATCTCTCACACAATGGCTTTTACCATTCAAGGAAATATATAGGATCTGTTCACACTCAGTTCTGATTGTTTGATTCAATCAAAAAGTGTTTTCACCAAGTTAAGGCATCAGATACAAAACCTAGTATCTACAACTCCACAATCCCTTGATTCCATTAAATAAAAACCTAGATTATAATGTGTAGTTCTGAACATCACATTTTAGGAAGGACATTGACAAGTATGTCCAGAGGGGAGTGGCCAGGATGTTGAGGGGACTTGAAACTAAGCAATATGAAGATTAGTTAAAGGAGCTGAAAATGTTCAGCCTAGGGAAAAGAAGACTTAGGGCTAGCATGATTACTGTCTTCAGATATGTGAATCGTTATTGTATTAGCCTTTTTGCTTGGTTCCAGAATCATAGCCAATGAATAAAAGCTTCAGGAAGACAGCTTTTGAAACAATGTAAAGAAAAAGATATTTATAGTTGGAGCCAAGTCAAAGTACATTTGTTAATCGCCTACTCTGAGACAGGCATTATTCTAAGTGTTAACAATACAAATGCAACCCTCCAGGAACTTACATTCTACTAGAAGAAAACATATAAAAGAGAGCTGAAAATAGGGAGGAGATTATACTCACATCAGGGAGGTGGTAAAATCCAGAGAATGAAAGACAGTGGCCTCTGGGAAGAACTCACTAATAGGAGAAGGGAGCTACAGAAGTGGAGGAATTAGGCAACTAAGGCATGGTGGTGAAGTTGGGAAAATGAAAGATAATTGACCGAGGCCATTCCCAAAAATGAAGAGGAATGCCTCAAGAAGTCGTGAGTTTTGTGCCATTGGAGATCTTCAATCAGAGGCTATAAGACTACAAGTTAGTTAAGCTATAGAAAGGAATTGATGCTTCAGGTAGTTACCATACTAGCTGATCTCTAAGGTCCTTACCATTTGAAAGAATCTATGATTCTGGGCAGCTAGGTGGCGCAGTGAATAGAGCACTGGCCCTGGAGTCAGGAGCACCTGAGTTCAAATCCGGCCTCAGACACTTAACACAGAAAACTAGCCGTGTGACCTTGGGCAAGTCACTTAACCCCAACTGCCCTGCAAAAACAAAAAAAAAAGAATCTATGATTCTAGAAAAGTGTTTTGACAAATAGTTGCTCAAAATTATGTCAGGGTCTTCTCATGAATTGCTATTACAAATTCATAATACATTGGTTCAATTTTTTCTGATATTCTTTCTAACTAAAATATCATTGTCCTTAGCATTAACAATCCTTCCCAAATAAATGCCCTAAATTCAAGATGTAAAAGATTCTCCAACCAAAATGGACTTTGGGACACTCTCTAAAGACACCTTACAATTTCTTGCCTTCTCCTACATTGTTCCCTCTTCCTAGAATGTCCTGCTCCTTCAGCCCTCCTCACTAGACAAGCTCAGTATACAAATTCCATGGAGTCTTCTATGATTGAATAGGTATGTGTTCTCTTTTCTCCTTTTGAACTAGCAAAGCCTATACTTTATACTTCTAATTCCACTTTCATATTCTAGCTTGGATTTCCCATCCTGCACCTTTCCTTCTCTACAGAATGAAGTTGTTGAACTAGATAATCTCTCAATTTTCTTATAGCTCTAAATCCCATGACATATGAGGGTAGATATCATGCCACATTCAACTTTTACTCTCCACAGTACCTAATACAGTAGCATGTATATAGCAGCTACTCAATTAGTATTTTTTTTTTTTTTTTGCTTTTTGGAGGGCAGTTGGGGTTAAGTGACTTGCCCAAGATCACATGGCTAGTTTTTTGTGTTAAGTGTCTGAGGCCGGATTTGAATTCAGGTACTCCTGACTCCAGGGCTGGTGCTCTATTCACTGCGCCACCTAGCCGCCCCCTCAATTAGTATTTGATGAAAGAATAGGGGTATCAATGAATTGATAAATCAATGTGGTGGGTAATCATTCCTTTATCTTTTTCCTTTAAGTCGTTAGCTTTCAGTAGTGCATAGCTCCTTTGACCTAACTTGGACATTATATAGTTTGAGCTAAGCTCCTTCTATTTCTTTCAGTTTCTTGACCTTTTGTCAGTACCCAGCCTAGCCTCAGAAGCATTTTTGAGATTATCCCCTGGCATTAAGTCTGCCATAATGTCTTAAAGTCATTTTCTGCACCTGGAATAAGACTCAACCATTCAACAGTGTTTCTAATGGTATTTTCCTACTGTAACTATCGGAAAAGATAACAAGCTGCCAAAAAAACCATTCACATCTCTCCACATTTCTGAGAGTTCCCTTGAGAATCCTGCTAAGTACCACTTCATCCTATGTCTGTTACTTTCTACTTTTTTTGAAGAGGCAACCAACTAAGGAAACATCATTGAAGTGAAAAGCAATTGACTGTTTCCTGGTAAGGATATCCAATACACATTGCAACCATCTTGGAAATGTCTCAGAGCTAGACAGGACAACTTAGCTTTAGGATTTCTCCTGTACTTTTTGTTCCAATAAACAATACAGTAGTGGTTACTGCCATGGTTAAGCCTTTTCCTCTCAGGGATTGTCAATGAAATCCCTTATTCATCACAATGCTTTGCTTAAGTCTGGGATAACAGAGGAAGAATAGGAATGGCCAGAAAAATGTAAGCAAAGGCCAGGAGGGCTCGCCTACTAAGACCTGGGCAAAACATGTTGGTTCAGTTCAACTACTATTTTGTGTAGGGGAAGATGAGAGAGAGAGAAAAAATGAAACTTCTTGAAAAATAAGCTATTTCTAACTAACCACTGCTTGTCTCCTATTTCAGTCTCCATCCTACCCAGAGAACTCAGGAGGAAAAAATAAGAATTAAATAAGGCCCTGCAGCATGATCCAGATGACTAAGGTTATCTTGTATTTCACTTTCTTAGATGAATAGATGCATTCAGGGACTAGTAGGGGAACATGGTGGTGGTTAAGATCCCTCTAGCATTAATAACAACAATGATGGATGAATCCTCTAGGCAGTTTGGGCAAAGTTTATCCTACCAATAAAGCCAAGAGACATACTACTGTATCTAAACTAGGAGTCAAAATAATGCTGTCTTTTTGGTTAAGTGAATAGATGCAAACTCCTGCTTCTTAAGCTGTTGTCATTATACTATATCCCTATATTTTAAACTTTCAAAGCAGAATAAGCTATACCATCTGGAAATTCTAAAGGGAAAGATATTTTTCCTTCTGAAAACTCTACTGAAATAAATTTTAGGAAAGTCATTTTCTTATTCTTTGATAAAACAAATTATTTGCTATTAAGAAAAAAAGTGAAATGTACTTGATATAATCTCATTGTTTTCTTACTGCTTTTCGAAAGGCAGGACATATTTCATCTTCTCATCAAAAAAGTATTAGGTAGCCTTCCTTCTCTCACCCAACCTCTTTCCTCAATATTTATCTTAAAACTTACTAAGTTGTTTTAAGGTGCTAGATCTTACTATGACATACTGACCAAATTAGATGTATTTGCTTCTCCAACTTAATAAATCTGAAATTAGCAAATGGAGCAAGACACTTCTTTCAGAGTCATGGAATTTTAGTTTTAAGACTCTTAAAGGCCACAAAGTTCAACATGAATTGGAAAAAAAATCTTTCCTACAAAATGAATTGGTCATTCAGCTTCTATTTGAAAACCTCCAATGAGGGGAGACTTTTAACTTACTAAGGTTTTCCTTATACGGAGCCAAAATCTAATGCTCTGAAACTTCTGATTGTTGTTCTCTGTTCTGTTCTGTGAGACCAAACAGTACAAATATAGTCTTTCTTCCCTATAACTGCCTTTAAATTAAAAAAAAATAATTATCCTGTCTCCACCCCCATGCTCACCTGCTCTTACAAAATCTCCCTTTATCCAGGCTACCCAAGTCTCAGTTCCTTTGATCAGTCTTCATATGCCATGATCTCTAGAACCCTTATCATTCTGCTTATAATCCCTAGGATTTAGGCTCCTTATTAAATATGACCCCAAGAACTAAACACAGTACTAAATATGTTATCTAACCAGGATACCCTTTTTAAAAAAATTCTTAATCCCAAATCCATGGAGCTTTTTTTAAAATTTCATTAACTACATTTCAACATAATCGGTTTCCTCTGTAATGCTATGCATTTTATTTTATGCATTTAAAATTATTATTCTAAAAAGGGCTCCAAAGCCTTTACTAGTCCACCAAGGGGGCCTATGACACACACACACAAAAAGATGTTAAGAAGCCCTGCTTTAAAAGATAAGTAGGAATAAAGCATTCTAAAAGGAAGACTAGACCATTTCTCACATGGGGAATAGCATGAGCAAAGACATGGAGATACAAGACACATAAGGTGCTCAGGACAAAGATTAAATTGATTCTAGCAAAATGCATGGAAGGGAAAAATATAAGAAGACTGGAAAGATAAAGTGATTTAAACAGCAAGCAAAATTAATTTGAATTCAACCCTCTCACCTCTGAAATTTCTTGTATCAATTTGCTTGGATCTCTGCTTTGCCATTATGACCTTGAATCACGATTATTTTGCATATGTCTGTCCACTTTGTTAGAGAGTAAGCCTCGTGGGGGCAAGGATTATGTTTGATTGGTTTTATCGTTATTTTTGAACTTTATATTCCCAGATCTCAGACAGAGGCATATGCAGTTTGGTGATTTGATATGAAATATCTACCTAGCAGTTTATGCAAAGACAATCTTACTTCCAAGTTCTCCTATATATAATTTGGTATCTAGGGCACCACTCCCCTAACTCAGGTTTCCTTTTACTCCAAGGCTCATAGTATAGCCTACTAGCAGGCCTCTGAAACTCAGATACTTAATCACCTTTCTCTTGTCCCCTGCAAATTTCATGGAAAGTAAACCAAGCATATCTCTAGCCAGACTCAGCTTTCATCTGAAAGATGAACCTTTTTGCACAGGGTAAAGGGCATCAGAACACAATTCAGAGAAAAGAGGGTAGTTGGGAATGCCGAACGACTTCTGAATTCTTCTGAAATCAGGCCTTCACCACTACATGGCTTTTTAAAATTTAGTTTGAAGGATTCTAAATTCCCAGAAGACTCATCACAGCCACATTAAATTTAAGTAAAATACACACACACACACACACACACACACATTTCAAAACTAAAGTGACTTTGGGATTACCCATTGTCTACCACTGCTCCCACTCATTAGTACATGTAATCAAGAGTTGGCTGAAAGTAATTATTGAGTGTAGTTTAAAATAAGTATGTGGCATTCATTTTGACCTTCTGAGGTATGTATGACTAGGAATCCATTAGACTGAAAATTCAGCACAATAACATTCCCTTTCCCTCAAATGACTTTAGTAAGAGGGGTTGGGGTATTTTTTTTTTCTTTAGAAACATGTGATTCCTAATAGAATTAATTTGACTGCAGATGGATATCTGGAGTCCTGGACAATAGAAAGCTGACATATGCAGAGAAAGAGATGAATCACTTTGATTGTGAAAATTTTAGGAATGAAATGCTATATAAAGGCTATATTATAGCATTTATAAATATCTCTCATTACAGCTTTTATCAGCAGTGAAGGCACCCAAGACATACTAGGACCTCATAAATCCCCTGGCTTTATAGTATCTGATGAGACAGAAAGGCCTCCCCTGTTTGTCCTGAAATTAAGATGCAGTGTTATTTTACACTTTGTTCCATCACAAAACTTGGCTGTAAACTTTAGGTCTGTGCCCAACTTGCTCCAACCACTCTGGGGTATTGGGCTCCTGCCACAGAACAGAGTAGGGCACAGATACTTTAAATAATGGAATCCAGCTATGTCTTGGAGAGGAGCCTTATTCTACCTCCTACTTTTAAGAGCCATCAATCCTGTTTAATTAGCTTTCTATAGAAGAAACTACTGACATAGGCAAGATGGCATGAACTATTTAGTAACAGGGCTTACTTTATGCCCTGTCTTTTCTTGGACAAATATGTGACAAAATCCTTTGCAAACTTTAAGTCATATTTCTGTGTCACTTTATTATACTTTATTCTGATGAGAAGAGGAATGGGTTATATAGTTAAAAGAGCTATGGATTTGGAACAGATTTTCAATCCCAATTCTACAATTTATTACCTTTGTAACTTTTGACAAGTCATCTCCTCCCTTGAGGACATCAGTTCTGCTTCTATAAAATGAGATTTTATTTCTGGGGTTCTTAACCTTTTTTTAATGTCACAGATGAATGGAGTCTATGGATCCCTTCTCAGAATAATGTTTTAAAATGCATAAAATAAAATACATGGGATTAGGAAAGAAACTGATTTTATTGAAATAAAGTTATCAAAAATATTAAGAAAAAAAAGAAAAGAAACACACAGATCTGAGGTTTAAGAATCTCAGACCAGGTTACTTCTAAGCTTCCTTAAATCACTAAACCATATGATCCCAGACATGTGACATCAAGGGCTGTGAGGACTAAAAAAGGAGTCATATGAATTGGAATATATGAGATTCATTAAGTGTGCTAATCAGGACTTGTAGTAGAAGCTGTAGTGCTAAGTTGTATTAGAAGTACAAAATAACCTTTAAAATTGCTGCTTCTTAAACATCTTTCCTGAGCTAGACCACAGGATGTAAGATGTAGAGCTGGATCATGTGATGCAATTCATCATTTTACATGGGGAAAAAACTGAGATTGAAGGCAGTGAAGTGATCTGTACTTAGTTACACAGCTAGTAGGGAAGCTAGATGGTGCAGTGGATAGAGTGTCCATGCTGAAACCAGGAAGATCTGTGACTTCAGACACTTACTAGTTGTGTGACTTTGAGTAAGTTACTTAACTTCTATTTGCTTTAATCCACTGAAGAAAGAAATGGTAAACCACTCCAGTATCTTTGCTAAGAAAACCCCAAAAGGAGTCACGAAGAGTCAGATATGACTGAACAACTAAACAATATACAGCATTGAGGCAGCAAGGTGGCAGAGTGGATAGAGTGCCAAGGCTAGAGTCAGGAAAACCTGAGTCCAAATGTGGCCTCAGACACTTACAAACTGTGTGACCCTGGGTAAGTCATTTTACCCTGTTTGTCTCAGTTTCCTTATCTGTAAAATGAGATGGAGAAGGAAATTGCAAATCACTCCAGTATCTCTGCCAAGAATAGGACACGATTGAAAAACAACACAGCTAATAATTAGGAAAATTGGAATTACAACCCAAGTCCTTTAGTTACAAATTGTTTGTCAGACTCAAAGGATTCCAGATTTGGAACTAACAGATATGTGAGAAATTTTCCATTCCATTACCCTTATTATAGAGATTAAGAAACTGAGGAGTTAAGTGATTTGACCAAAGTCACCCTGGGAGGAAGTAAAAGGTGGGATTTGAACAGGTACTTCCATTTCTCCCAACTAGATTCAATGCTCTCTTTTCCTTATATCAAGCTCTTATTGGATAATTCTTAAAGGTCTGACAGTCCCATAAGCTATTTAGGGTTTAGGTCTTTTAAAAAATCACTCAACTTATAAGATAATGGTGCTTTTCACTCTCTGTTTATAATTTACTTCTTTTTTTAGTTCTGAAGCCCTGGCACAGAGCTGCCACATTTGGTATTCCGGCTCTATCAAGGAATGTTTAAATCCAAACAGAACTATTTAAAGAAACTGTGGAGGCATTTTACTAACCTCACATTGAGTACACTATTTAGAATCATCTCAAACCAGGGCCAAAAGGGCCCATTTTTTCCCCTAAGATTCCACCTTTATAGAGAAGGCTCCTAGTGGATTAACAAGTTCTGTTGGTGCCAGGATGAGCAGAAAGCAGTTCCAAAGTCCTCAAGATGTGTCTTACTCATCTGGAAGATGAGCATCTTAGCAACTATACTTTTGATTTTTGAAGTAAATATAATAAGAAAAAATTTTAAAGTGTAGAAAGTTACTAAGCAAATTAAAGTATCTTATAGGAGTCACTGGATTGGAAAAACAACCAAATTCCCACAACCAATATACTTATGTTAAAATTTTCAACAAGCAAAAACCACCTATGTTACATTTAAATGTCCCTTTCTGATTTTTACTCAAAAGCAGTTCTCAATGAAAACCTAGGTGATAGCTAATATTATTAATAATATTATTATTCATATATAAATATATAATATATAAATACTTCTATTTTATTTATATATAAAGGACATGTATAAATTGCTTTGTAAATCATTATTATTATATATAATATAATGCACTTGTTTGACCCTTCCTTCTAAAACATGTTCCTAAAAACAGCACAAAATTCCCAATGAGGTTTTATTAGTAGTGAAATTTCATCTATTGATAATATAGCTTAAGATAATGTTATTTCCCAACAGTCATATTATTATTATTTATATATAGTATAATAATGATAATATTATTTTCAAAGCAGGTTATATATCTTCTTTCATTTGAAATGACTGATGAATTTGGCAGATGATGTAATTCTTGGAGGCACAGCTAGTATACTAATTGATAGATTTAGAATTCAGAATGAACTAGTTTTGTTTTTTCTGAACCAATATCATAATTCCAACAATTTCAACAAAGATGTATTGAGTACCTTTTTTATGCAGAGTATTTTGTTGGGTGCTAGTAGAAATGCCTTTAGATAAGACAGAGCTCCTCCTATGAGAAGACTCTTAACAATATTTAAATCAAGTCAAGTTAACAAGCATTCATTAAGTCACCTGCCACGTGCCAAGTATTATGCTAAACTCTAGGGATACAAAGAGAGGGGGGAAAATTTAAAAAAACAAACAAACAAAATCCACGCACCTGCTCTCCAGGAGCTTATAGTCTAATAAGGGAAACAACATGAAATCAAATATAAACAATACATATGCAGGATAATTTGGAAATATCTCAAAGGGTGGTGCTAAGATTAAGGAAGACTGGGAAAGAATTGTGTAAGGTGAAACTTTTGCTGAGAGCTGAAGGAAGCCAGGGAAGTTAAAAGGCAGACATGGGGAGGAAGAGAGTTCCAGGCATAGTAATAGCCCGTGAAATGCCTAAAACTGAAAGATAAAGAGTATCGTGGACAGCAAGGCAGCTAGTGTCATTGGATCACACAGTATATCAGAGCTGGGGAGGAAGCATGCAAGGTGCAAAATGACTGGAAATATAAGATGGGGCCAAATTATGAAGGACTGTAAGAGCCAAACAGAATTTTTTAACTGTCTTGGAGGCAATAGGGATTGGAGTTGATAAATAACAATATCATTGACAAGTAGCTATAGTACAAAATAATACAAAGTAAGAGCTTAATAGAAAGGCAGAGTGTGTTGAGATGTTGGAGTAAAGAAAGGCCATTATCAACTAGGGAAGAATTCAGGAGGCACTGGCACTGAAGGTAGGAATTCAACAATCAAGAAGAGGACAGCATTCTAAGCACTTGCACAGCTAGGAAGTGTCTAAGCCAGATTCAAACTCATGAAGATGAGTCTTCCTGATTCCACATCAGTGCTCCATTCACCGTGCCACTTAGCTCTTGAGCAAAATGTAGAGAGTTGTGTCTCCTGGGAGTAAACCTTAAACGAGATCCTCAGTCTTCAGAAGAGCTAGTGGTAACAAAGGATGAGCAAGGGAATAGAGATATGAGTTTGGGGGTGGGGTGGGAGAAGAGACTTAGCCAGTTTGATTGAAACATGAAGCATATGAAAGGATGCAGGATAATAAGACTGAAGGTAGAGTTGATTCTGATTGTGGAATGCTTTGAACAGTAGTCTGAGGAGATTGAATTTCCTGTTGTAAGTGATAAGGGGCTATTAAAGAGTCTCAAGCAAAGGAGAGGAATATGGCTGTTAGAAAATAGCATCTTCAGCTATATTATCAATAGATCCAATGTCATTACTAATAAAACTTCATTGGCAATTTTGTGCTCAGTTTTTAGTAATGTATTTTAGAAGGAAGGGTGGCAAACAAGCACATCAAAAGGAGGAAAATCAACATAGTGAGGGATTTGGAAGCAATGTCTAATGGTTTAAGAAATGTGGACTAGTTAATAAACTAAGGAAAGAAAGTATTATATATGTATATGTATACATATATGATAATTTGTATTAAATTATGTATATGTTTAAAGATGCATAGATACACAAAAAGAGGAAGACTAAAGAAGTGAATGGATTTGTTTTATGTTGCTAAGGACAGGGAGTCAGTTAACAAGTATTTGTTAAATACCAAGCACTGTACAGTGTACAGGTTACAAAGAAAGGCATATTTTTATTCAATAAAACAAGAATTTTTTCCAGCAATTAGAACTGTCCAACAATGAAGGAGTTTGCTCATGAGATAGTAACTGAGGGTATTAAAAAAGAATTTAGAATGATATCTGTCAGGGATGCTATAGAAGGGTTTAATCCATTACACAGGAAGTCAGAACTCTCAGGAACCCTTCAAATCTAATGTGCTATGAATCTGCTCTTCAGCTCATTAGTACAAAATTAGCAAGGTCTGCTGTATGTCTGAACTGTACTCATCGTGCCTGATGTCAGGAGTTAATCTGTTAGCCTCATTTCAAATGTTATTCTTTTGAAGAATCAGCAACTAGACATTATGTTTTATTTAATCTTACATTTTGTAGTCATGTTAAACTGATGATGATGGGGATGAGGATGAGAATGAAGAAGAAGAAGAAGAAGAAGAAGAAGAAGAAGAAGAAGAAGAAGAAGAAGATGATGATGATGATGATGATGATATGATGATGATGATGATGATGATGATGATAATCTATATATAAACAGTCAAACTATTTGTATTTGTGTTACTGAGTGGTCTGGCACCTTGGCGTAGAAAATGACCCAGTGAAGTATTGGACTTGGAGCCAGAAAGAACTGGTTTCAAAACCTTAACAATGGGCAAGTCACTTAACTGCTGTGAGCCTGTTTCCTCATCAGTAAAATTCCGATAATATTGCCTGTAGTAGTTACCACTTAAAGTTGGTTTGGTTTTTTGAAAAGGTTTAGTGAAATAATGTATACAAAGCACTTTGCCAAACTTAAAACAGTGTACAAACATGAAACATTATTATCCATCCAGTGATAGTTTGGAACAAAATCTACCCAAAGTCTAATCTTGACACTTCTCTCATTACTGGATCTTAAGACCTGGCAAAGGGATTTTGTTGACAAAGATATTGAAGCGGTTTGCTATTTCATTCTCCAGCTCATTTTATAGATAAGGAAACCGAGGCAAATATGTTTAAGTGGCTTGCCCAGGGTCACACAGTGAGTAGGTGTCTAAGCTGGATTTGAACTCATGAAAATGAGTCTTCCTGATTCCTTTTACATCAGTGTTCCATTCACTGTGCCCCCTAATTCTTGTGCAAAACATAGAGGGACTATGTCCCCCAAGAGTAAACTTTCAATGAGATCCCTCAACTACAAAGAGCTAACTGTAACAAACAAAAGAGATTCTCTATGATAGGGTAGCCTAGCACTTTTCTACCAGGTGTATATAGAAGCTAGCCAAGATGTAATACATTAATTCCAGGCTATGACTATTTACATACAAATGGCCCAAATAGTCACCTTTTTGGAACACTCTCAGTTTTGTTCTTGCCACTCACCTCTGTAAAGGATTTGGGGTCCAAACTGCAAAAAAAGTAAGTCTCTAGTTTTCAAGAAGCAAATTACTAGTGGGATGTTTTTTAACATAGGGCGTTGGACGTCAACACTGGATGCTTCTTAACAGTCAAACAGAAGAGGCCCCAAAGGGCAGTAAAATACCACATAAAACACACAAAAATTATAAACCCAGACTGAAACTTTGTTATCTTTCAACTGAAGTCTATTACATCCAGATGGAAAGGATAACCTCACTTAGAAACTTCTTGACTTCAGTGGTTTGCATTTGTCCATCAGTTTTAAATATAGAATGGGTTTGAAAAAGACTTGTCTTCCTAAGGTGGAAGAAGATTTGAAATACCAGGCATTCCCACTAGCTTACAAGTATCACCAGGCACATTTTAGAACAACTTTCTCAATAGATTTGTACAACTTAATACACACATGAACATATCAAAACAAGGATAGGTACAGTAACTTTTGTGCTCCTTCAGATTAGTAATTTTTGTTTACGAAAGACGTTGAAGGAAGAGCCAGTTGAGAATATATTTTTTTCTGTTCTCCTGAAATAGTGAGGACTAGTAAGATGAATAATGTTAAAAAAAATAACTATTGTCACATTACATTTGTGCTAAGATACACAGACTCCACAGATTGTGAAATGTACTGCTGCAATTTAATATTCAAATGAATTTCACAAGGTTGCCAAATTCAAGATTTTTATCTCTAATAAATAATAGTGCTTTTGAAAAATGCCAGGACATGTGGTGACTAGAGAGAGTAGTCTGAGCTTAATTTTTTATAAACTTAACTTGTTTGTGGTTAAGATTATAAAATAATAATGAATTCATTTAAATTTGGTAAGCATTTCATATTTTTTAGAGCCGGGAGGAAACGGAGAGCTTTAATTTAAACCTCTTTGATTGAAAAAAAATAAAAGGCAAATAAAAACTCAGGCCCAGGGAAGTTAAATGATTTACTCAAGTTCACGTGGCTTTCCAGAAGGCAGGTCTAGGATTAAAATGGTAAAAATGGAAGTCTTTTACTTTTGTTAGAATGTAAACTCCTTAAGGTCAGGCAGGACCTTAAGCAGTACAGTCTCTAGCACACAGAAGATACTTAAATTCTTATTGACTTTACTAGCACCCTATCAGTTCCTGCAAAATGGCCAAAACAGTAGTCAGCATTGTAAAAAAAAAAAAAAAAGGAGAATTATAAGTTAAAGACCATAGAATATTAGAGTCCATTCAGCACAAACTATTCATTTTATAGATGAAGAAACTGAGTCCCAAAGAAGTGACTTATCCCAGTTCACACAATTCACACAATTAGTTAGTAATAGGGCCAAGACTTAGAACTCAGGACTCCTAACTGCTAGCCCTGAGTTCTTTCTACTACATCAGAAGCCCATTTTGTAATACATTTGAGTAAGCAAGAACAACAACAATAAAACGAAAACAAACCAAAATAAATGAGACATGAAATGACTTAGGAAAAATACAATAAGTAAAACCAAGAAAACAATATACAAGTGACTGTAATGGTTTATACATAGAAATAATAACCACAGAATGAAAATGAATGCTATGAAATTATAATGACCAAGTTTGAGTTCAAAGAAAACAGGAGAAAACATCCTTCCATTCCTTCTTTGCAGAAGTAGGGAACTGTGTTTAGGGGACATTGTATACGCTGTCAGACTATGTGAGTGTATGATTTAGTTTTGCTGAATTTTCTTTCCCCTTTTTTCCCCTTCTTTCTTACCAAGGATGACTCTCGAGAGGAGGATGGGAAGGAGACAGAATCCATATTTGTATCTGTATCTATCTATAGCTATAGTTGTATCTATACATGTCTACAACTACTGCTCTATCTTTATCTCATCTATATCTATAAATATATATATATAATCCCTCATATATATATAATCTTTATTCTACATATATGTGTGTATGTAATCTTTTTAAAATTTATCTATTTTTAGTTTTCAACATTCATTTCCACAAGATTTTGAATTACAGTTTTTTCTCCCAGTATTTTCCCTACCCTCCACCCCATAATAGCAAGTCTCCTGAATACCCCTTCCCCCAATCTGTTCTCTCTTATAGCCTTCCTCATCTCCTCCCCTAACTTTCAAGTAGGGTAAGATGGATTTCTATATCCCAGTGCCTGTATATCTTGTTTCCCAGTTGCATGTAAAAAAAAAAACATTTTTTTAAAACATTTGGTTTTAAAACATTGAGTTCCAGATTTTTTTCCCTTCTTCCCTCTTCACCCACCCCCACTGGGAAGATAAGCAATTCAATATAGATTGTACATGTGTAGTTACCCAAATCATTTCCATAGTAGTTATATTGTGAAAGTCTAACTATATTTCCCTCCATCCTATCCCACCCCCCACTTATTCTATTTTCTCCTTTGACCCTGAATGTTTGCTTCTAACTACCCTGTCCCCTAATCTGCCCTCCCTTCTATCATCAGCCATCTTATCCCCAACCCCCCTATTTTCCTACAGGGTAAGATATCCAATAGAGTGTGCATGTTATTCCCTCCTTAAGCCAAATTCAATGAGAATAAGGTTGTCACATTCCCTTTCACCTTCCTGCTCTTCCCCTCCATTGTAACAGTTTCTCTTGCCTCTTTTATATGAGACAATTTACTCTAATCTATCTCTCCCTTTCTCCTTTCCCAATAAATTTATCTCTCACCTCTTAATTTTATTTTTTAGATATCATCCCTTCATATTCAACTCATTTTGTGCTCTCTGTCTATGTATACATGAACATACATATGCCCACACTCACATATATATTTATATACACATATACCCTCATACTTACATACATATATATGTATACATATAAATATAAATATATATTGCCTTCAATTATCCTCATACTGAGAAGTCTTCTAAGTCATAATTATCATTTTTCAATGTAGGAATGTAAATAGTTCAACTTTAATATGTTCCTTATGATTTCTTTTTCCTGTTTACCTTCTCATGCTTCTCTTGCTTCTCGTATTTGAAAGTCATATTTTCTGTTCAGCTCTGTTTTTTCCATCAAGAATGCTTGAAAATCCTCTCTTTTATTGAATGACCATATTTTCCCTTGTAGCATTATGCTCAGTTTTGCTGGGTAAGTGATTCTTGGTTTTAGTGCTAGCTCCTTTGACCTCTGAAATATTATATTCCAAGCCCTTTGATCCCTTAATGTAGAAGCTACTAGGTCTTGTGTTATCCTGATTATATTTCCACAATACTCAAATTGTTTCTTCCTGACTGCTTGCAGTATTTTCTCCTTGACCTGAGAACTCTGGAATTTGTCTATAACATTCCTAAGAGTTTTCTTTTGGGGATCTTTTTCAAGAGACTTTTGGTGAATTCTTTCCATTTCTATTTTGTCCTCTGCTTTTAGAATATCAAGGCAATTTTGCTTGATAATTTCTTGCAAGATGGTGTCTAGACTCTTTTTTTGATCATGGCTTTCAGGCAGTCCAATAATTTTTAAATTATCTCTCCTGGATCTATTTTCCAGGTCAGTGGTTTTTCCAATGAGATATTTCACATTGCCTTCTATTTTTTCATTTGTTTGGATATTTTTATAGTATCTAGATTTATTATAAAGTCATTAGCTTCCAATTGTCCCAGTATAATTTTGAAGGAGTTATTCTCTTCAGTGAGTTTTTGAACTTCATTTTTCATCTGGCAAATTCAGCTTTTTAAGGCATTCTTCTCCTCATTAGCTTTTTGGTCCTTTTTTGCCATTTGAGTTCAACTATTTTTAAGGTGTTATTTTCTTCAGTGTATTTTTGAGTCTCCTTAAGCAGGCTTTTGACTTGCTTTTCATGATTTTCTTGCATCATTCTCATTTCTCTTCCCAATTTTCCTCCACTTCTCTTACTTGATTTTCAAAATCCTTCTTGAGCTCCTCCACGGCCTGTAACCAATTCATATTTTTCTTGGAGGCTTTTGATACAGGAGTTCTGACTTTGCTGTCTTCCTCCCACTGCATGCCTTGATCCTCTTTGTCCCCAAAAAAGGTTTCTATCATCTGTTTGTGTTTCCTGTGCTTGCTCATATTGCCAACCAATTACTTGACTTTTGATCTTTTCATCCTGGTGGAACTCTGCTTCCAGAATGGAGAAGGCTTTGCCCCAAATCCCTGGGGTTTTCACACCTACTGAAGCTATTAGGAGGGTGCCCTCTCTACAGCCCCCACAAGCTCTGGCACACTAGCCATACACCTGAGGATCACTACCCAAGACTAAGATCCAGATCCAAGCAGGTCAAAGCAAGAGCAATTACCCTCTGAATTGTCACTTGGTCCCCCTACAATCTGTAAGCCAGAACTCCTGAGGCAGTCACAGGATGGTGTCTGCATAGCCACTGTGCCTCCACCACTTCTCACCTGGGGTAAGAAGCCAAATTGTGCTCTTCCATCCCTCCCTGTTCCAACAGAGTTCCACACTGACCTTTGACTTTGTCTTTGGCATTTATGGGTTAAGAAGTCTGGAAACCATCACAGCTGCCAGTGATTCACTCTCCTGAAGTCTGCTCTGACCATTGCTGGTCAGGACCACCCTGGAGAAAGAACTTCAGCTCAGGCAGAACTGTACTAGGCTCTCAGCCCAGTGTGATAGTCCCTTCCTGTCTGTCTGCCAGGCTGCTATCAGTGGGAGATTTGTTTGTCTCTGTCACTTTGTGGTTTATGTAGCTCTAAAGTTTGTTTAGAGCCATTTTTACATGTATTGGAAGTGACTGGAGCAGGAGCCCATACTGAGTTTGTGCTTCTATACCACCATCTTGGCTCCACCCTGTGTATGTAATTTTTAGGGCAGCCAGGCCTCATAATGGATAGAGTCACAGGTCTAAAGTCAGAAAGATTCATTTTCATGAGTTCAAATACTGCCTCAGATACTTACTCATTATGCAATTCTGAGCAAGTCACTTAACCTGTTTGCCTCAATTTCACCTGTAAAATAAGCCAAGAAAGGGAATGGCAAACCACTTCAGTATCTCTGTCAAGAAAACCCCAAAAGGCTTCATGAAAAATCATATATGACTAAAAAATAACTGAACAGCAGTATATCTATGTCTATCTCTATATACATATATCTATCTATTAAACCATCTGTGTCTATTCTGATATATATACCTATATATCTATCATTTACATCTGTGTGTGTGTGTGTGTGTGTGTATATATATATATACATATATACACATACACCCATATATATATATGCCTGTCTATGTCTATATCTTTATAGCAATAAATGAACATGGTACAAAGACAAAAGATACCAATAAAAAGAAAAATACATTTCATATGCAAAATAATAGGAAATAAAACATGTGCAGAGACATGAAGACTGAAGAAGTAACCTATGTCAAGTGAATTGAACCATGAAAGGCCTCTTGGAGGAACCCAGTTGAACCACTGTAGCTAGTGATGGCCCTTGACTGAAATTAAATTTGACAAACGTTTATTTAGAACTTACTATGTGCAAAACACTGTCCTATTTAACAAGGGTTATTCAAAGTTAATATTATTGATGGCTATTGCTTCCAATTTGGTAGGGAAGTATAATCCACATATCAAAAATGCTAATATCCTTTCAAAAATAAATACATAAAAACATGGGTGAATGTAGAAATATAAAACAAAGCGGTGTTTGAGGTCTAATAGGGAGGGGAAAGGAGAGAGAAAAAGACTATAACTAACTAGGGAAATTAAGATTTTCTCCTTTTTTTGCTTGTTTTTCATTTTTTGGGGTTCTTTGGAAGGCAGTTGGGGTTAAGTGACTCAACCAAGGTCACATGGCTAGTTTTGGTGTTAAGTGTCTGAATCCAGATTTAAACTCAGGTTATCCTGACTCCAAGGCTGGTACTCTATTCACTGCGCCACCTAGCCGCCCCCAAATTAGGATTTTCTTGATGAAAAAAGGTAATATTTTATTTGGAAAGGTCACTAACAACCTCAAAGAAGTTGTTCAAGGTGGAGTGGACTTTGGGCAACAATGAGAAGTAAGGATAGATTGATAGAGTTTCTCTTGGGACAAAAATTGTCAAGCAATCACAGAATTGTAGCATTAGCCAGAAGTAGTACAACCGTCACTGATAATATAATATTTAGAGGTGAATGAAAAAATGGAATATCTGAAGTTTCTTGTATCATCAAGGCAGCTGTGGTTCACGCTACTGAGTACAGGCCATTTGGGGCTTTCTATTAAACTTATTCTTATGTGGTGTGCTCCAGAGTATGAAATATGTTTCCTCCTTCATCGAAATAGAAAAACAATAAGGAAAAATCAGTTCTCCTTCTACTTCCACCATGGTGGTAGTGCTTTAAGGACCAGTGCCTGTTCTGAGTGACTTTTCTGAGAACAATATAGCATACACTTTGATGTAAAATGCCATGGGGAATATTGTGCAATGCTTTGAAATGTATTGCACAACATTCTCCATGCAATGGTTCAAGTCACATCACCTCTGGCCTCTGAATCTAGTGAGCTTAACTAGATATTCTTATTTAATACAAAGCTTGTTTGTTTTCAAAAATTTTAAACACACATTACTTTAGGATTACTATGAAGAACTGATTTAATAATGTTGGCAATGGAAAAGGTGAAAAGATAGGAAGAATAGAAGACTAAGAAAGTTAAAGAGGATTATTTCTTTGATCCTAAAAGCTGAACATTTTCATTTGTGATAAATGAGGATTCCCTACTCCAAAGGTTATCCTGGATTCTCTGAAATATGTTACTAGAACATAATCTTTGATAAGTTCCAGAAGTATATGGTCTGGTTCTGATAACAAACAATTTATCTATTATCCAAAATCCCAACAACTAAGTTCAGAAAAGCCCATTCCCAGAGAGGGGCTAACCAGTAGGTAAAGAGAAAGAGAGAGAGACAGAGAGAGACAGAGACAGAGAGACAGAGAGACAAAGACAGAGACAGAGAGACAGAGAGAGACAGAGACAGAGACAGAGAGACAGAGAGAGGGAGGGATAGAGGGAGAGGGAGGGAGGGAGAGGGAGAGGGATGGAAAGGGAGAGGGAGAAGAAGAGGGAGAGGGAGAGGGAGAGGGAGAGGGAGAGGGAGAGGGAGAGAGACTGCAACTCATGAAGCAATCTGCTAAACCACAGAGGAGTCAAAATCTATGCTAGTAGAGTAACTGCACACATGAAGCCACAGATCTTTTAGATTCCTGAAGTATAGAAAGAAATATTAATGACTAATGGTTTTAATAGGCTTTGCTTGAAAAATCACAATTCAATTAAATTCAATAAACATTTAGTAAATACCACCCGTGTGAAAAAGAGGCAAGATTGGATAAGGCATAGAGAGTTGGTCTCAAGTGTAGAGGAACCCTGGGTTTTTGCCTTGTCTCTGACTATATGACCCTGTGCAAATTATATAACTTCTCAGTGCCCTCTAGAAACTCTCTAAGACTACTTGGTACAAGATGCTTGCTGGTCCTACATTATATTCCCTACAATACAATTCTACAATACAATACAATTCCCTACAATAATGAAATCATACATCCCAACTAATAAATCACTAAGTTGTTCTTATCTTTGCTATTTAGTCTTCAGGGCTAATTGCTGTTTTCAATATAGCCCTAACATATTAAAACCCCTAGTGAAAAAAAATATTTTAAAGCATTTGTTTGAGAAACTGAAGTACAATTCTAATTTACTTCCTCCATTGTGCCTTATCTAAATGTCTCAGTCTCCTTTGCTGGTTAAGCTTACATCTATATCAAACCCCATGTCTGTAGATGTACCCCACTGTTCTGTCCCAGGCAAACTTGTTACTCTTTACTCTCTCTTGGTAACTTCCTCAGCTCCCATGGATTTAATTATCATCTGTATATAGATCTTCCTTCTTCCCTCCCTCCTTATCTTCCTTCCTTCCTTCTTTCCTTCCTTCCTTCCTTTTTCCTTCCTTCCTTCCTTCTTTCTTTCTTTCTTCCTTTCTTCTTCTTCTCTCTCTCTCATACACACATGCATACATGCAGACACCTTTCCCTATCTACTTTTTTTCCTACAGCCTTCAAAACTGTCCAATTTTTCTTCATCCTTTAAAGAAACAGAAATAAAAATTCACTAGAGCCTTGAATCCCAGATTCTAATGTCCTATAACTCATCCTATATCTTTCCTTCCTTTTTCAACCAAACTTCTTTTTAAAAATCTATCTACATTTGCTACCTCCACTTCCTTAGTCCCTCTTAAGCCCTTTTTCATATAGCTTCCAACCCTACCACTCAACTGAAACTGCCCTCTCCAAAGTTCCTAATGATCTAATTGCCAAATTTGATAGTCTTCTTTCAGTTCTAATTTTTCTCAATCTATCAACTGCATTTGAAACTCTAAACACCCTTTCCTCTTGGGTGTTCTTTTGATTTTGGGACACCATCTTCTGTTTCTTTCACATGTGCTCTCATCACCTCTCATCTAGATTATTACCCCAACCTCACAGCTGATTTCTTCACCTCAAGTCTCTCACCATTCTATTCCATTCTACACAGTGGTACTAAAGTAACTTTCATTAAGTGCAGATCTGTTCATCTGACACTTCTGCTCAGTCAACTACAGTTACCTTTAGAATAAAATATAAACTTTTCTGTTTATTTTTAAGACCTTTACAGCCTGGCCCCAGACTATCTTTACAGCCCCATTGACTATTATGTGGGCATAAAAACTAAGTGGCCATGCCCTGTCTTTTGCCAACATCTCTCATGTCACAGAATTGATCCCAAAGTGCTTGAGAAATCTTAAGAGTGTTGACCTTTCTTGAGTGAGTTCTCCTTAAAATAGTCTTTTAGGCAAAGATAGGTTCAACATTCAAACAATATGGAGAGCCTGTTAGCATTGTGCCCTCTGCAGTAGGGTTTGAATGCTTGGCAGTTTGGTTCAAGAAAGGACCTTAGTATCCAGTACCTTATCTTGCCAGGTGATCTTCAAAATATTCCTAAGAGTAATAGAAATATAATGGAAAGAGAACTATATGGAATGTCAGAAGACCTGCCAATTGCTAATTATGGACAAGTAACTGAGTCTCAGTTTCCTCATCTGTACAATGAGAAAAATAATCATTGTACTACTTTAGGTATTACCTCACAGTGTTATTTATTGTTAGGAAAACACTGTATAAATCTTAACAAGTTGTTATGTATATTGTCATGTATGGTAATATGAGATGTTGTTGAATTCTTGAAAATACTTTTTTTCAAAGAATATTTAAGGGAGTAGCTAGCCAAAGAGACCTAAAACAGATATAACAAAGCCAGGTGAACTAATGATGAGGAATAACTATTTTATCTCGGTACAATTGAATTTCTAAAGAAAAATGAGACAGGAGGCAGTTTTCATTTACAGTCTCATATTTTGTCAATCATTCTTCCATGACAGAAGGAAAAATAACAGTTTTCCAGTTCTGGGCTGAAATTTCCATGATTATTGGGCTATAAAGGGGTTTTATTTCTCTTTACTTAGTCTCATAGAAATTACAGAAATCTCTTTTCTTGGTGCTATGTTGGGCTCATGGTTGAAGGTTCCAGCCTAGGCCAAAGTAGGAGAGCTTCACATATGGAGATGGTCAGTATTATTTAGCCAGTAATCCTTTTTTGATTGCCTGATGAGAACACCCAGATCTTTGACCTCATGAATGGTTAAAATGTAAGCCCTAATCCCTATGGGAAAGCATTTGCTCTTTTGTGGCTCCAGAGGCCCTGTTCAGAGAAACCCAGTATTTGTGTGTTGTGCTGAAAGTTCTGGAAATCATTTTCTCTTGAACTGGGGTTATTTAGTTCCAAGGCCTGGTTTAAATTTCTTTTAAAACTCTAAGTGTGTAGGATTACATTTAATTGTTGGTTATACATACAGGAGCATTGCAGTACCGAGATATAAAGCGTACATTACAAGGACTCTTTTGTACTGGGTAAAAATATTCATTCAGTTACAGCCAAATCAGGCCCCATGAAGCTCCATATCATGGCGTCTGTACAAAAGATCTGTAGATAATGCTGATGGTATCTATGAAGGTTCAGTTGCCTATGGAGGATTACAAAGCAGGCTACAAATTATAGTGCAATTCAAATTACCCCAAAGGGTAGAGATGGAAAAGTTATAGTCATGTGGCCACAGTCTAGCAGTTGTGATGTGTATTAGCTAACAGCAGTCATCCCATCAAATAGCTGGCCATCTGGTCAGATGGGTCATTGGCTAAGCCTCCCATGGGTGGCAGCTATCTGGAGACATCCTTATACAATCTCTAGTATAATGAAGGAGTTACAGAATGAGAACACTTCTGTTTCTTCTTTCACAACATGAATAATGTGGAACTATATTATACGATTGTACATGTATAATCTCTATCAAATTTCTTGCCATCTTTTGGAGGTGGAAGGAAAGGGAGGGAGGGAGAAAAATGTGAAACTCATCTTATAAAAAGTGAATGTCAAAAAGTATCTTTACACGTAATTGGAAAAAATAAAATACCAAGAGGGAAAGAGAAAGAGAGAGAGAGAGAGAGAGAGAGAGAGAGAGAGAGAGAGAGAGAGAGAGAGAGAGAGAGAGAATGAAAATACTAAAAACTATTCTGTCTTCAAAATCACTTTCTGAAGGTGATGATAAGCGCTAGAAGAATGGCTTACTGGAAATAAGGCACCATCCTAGTAGGCTCTCTGAGAAAAGATGGACTTAAAATGAGCTTTTTGGGAAAATGGTTGATTTTTTTTTCCCCTGGCCCTTGAGTGCTTTGCTCCCATGCTGAGGTCTAAAGAACAGTAGTGAAATATGGTTTGGGCTCAGATTCAACTATTCTATGCTGATTTCATTTGTGATTTTTATTCCTGTTTTTCTAAGACTGAAAATGTGAAAAGTTTAGTGTTTCCCTTTTCATAGTATGCTCCTGGCAATGTCACTCAGATTCAAGGAGATCGACGCAGATTTATTTGGTCATGACCATTTCTTTAAAGATATTACAGAACGACTCTCTCTGGTAATCTCTCTACTCTCTTGTTATCTACTCTCAGACTAACCATAACCCAGTCATTGACAACTTTACAGTTCTGATGAACATGCAAAAGAAATGTGTCATCATGTATGGAAAGTTTTAATGGCAAATCTCCATCTTCACCTAATCTTTCCCTCTTTTCTCTGGTCTCAGAAGAAAATTGATCTGTATTCCTTTACAAGGCTAATAATTCTCATCTTTCATCTTGATAGCATCCCTTGTTTCCTCCTTTGGTACCTTTCTTCCCTGCACTGCATCCATTCCCAATCTTTCTTTCCTCACTCATTTCCTTTTTTGTTGTGTGTAAATTGTGCCTAACTCTTTGTGAGCCTGTAGACCACAGCAGGTCATTGATGTCTAGAAGTTTTCATGGCAAACATACTAGAGTGGTTTGCCATTTCCTTCTCCAGTGGCTTAAGGTAAACAGAAGTTAAGTGACTTGCCCAGGGTCACACAGCTAGTAAGTGTCCCTTCTACCTATCTAGAAATATACTCAATTAGTCAGGCAAGTAGCATTTCTTTAGCACTGACCATGCACCAGGTACTTATATAGCAAGTGCTGGGGATACAAAAAACAATAAAGACAGCCCCTACTCTCAGGAAGCTCATAGTACAATGGCGGAGACAAGAAGCAAACAGCTTTAAAAAATAAAAAAAGTTTCTCCTGAGACTACCTAGCACACCTGTCTCCTCTACACTACTGAACCTCTTGGAAAAAGTTGTACTTCATCTAATATCTCTCTTCCATCCCGTCTCTCCTCAGTCCTTTTGTAATTTCCCTTGCACATCCCCCTCCACTGATACTACTTTCTGAAAAGTCCCTGACAATCAACTAATTAATTGCCAAAAACTATAACTTATTTTTTTAGTTCTTATCTTCTTCACCCAAAAATAGCATTAGCCATTGTTGACCACTTCTGCCTTCCACATACTCTCTTGGCTTGATAAATAATACACTTCCCTGGTTCTCAGCCAACTATTCTAAATAATTCCTTCTCTTACTTCACTGTATAAGCCTCTCATGGGTGGTAGCTATCCAGAGATCTCCTTATAGAATCTGTACTGTTAGGAAGGAGTTAAAAAATAAAAATACTAAATAAAAATACTGTTTTGGCCTTAAAAGCATTTTTTGAAAGTGATGATAAGCACTATAGGAATCCTTGTCTATTTCCTGAGCCTGGAAGTTGAGTGTTATCAAGATCTGTTTCAGTCCCTCTTCCTTACTTTCTCTTAGTAATATCATTTATACCCATCACTTCAACTACCATTTTGATGTAAATTATTTCAAATCTTAATCTCTGGTCCTTTTTCCCACTTTTCGGAACTGTAACAATGGGATCCTAAACATGAAGCAGTTTTTCTGGGAAATATTTAACAATGGGCTTCACTACCCACCTACCCCCAAAAATGTGCACATAAAGCACTTTTAAGTTTAATATGCGGTATTAACATTTTCTCTACAATTTTCTTAAGTCTAGAAAAATCAAGGAAACAAGAAATCAAGCACTGATTGTAATATTTGCCAATTTTTCAGCTGTAAATGCTCACACTGAAAATTTAACAATCAGCTCACCAGTTCAACCTGACTCTAGGCAGGTCTCACTGTGGCCTTTCTACTCTTCAAGCTTTCCTTCACACTGCTCACAGACTAATCATCTATGTGGATAGATCTGCTCATGTTATTGCACTGCTCAAAAATATTCAGTGGCTCCCTCTAGCTACTGTGTAAAAGTTGAAATTCCATGGCCTAACATTTTAGATTTTCAAAATCTGGTACCACTTCATGTTTCCTGCTTTATTTATAATACAATGTGATGTTGTAAAAAAAAAAAAAAGATTCCTGGATTTGAATTTTGGATCTGTTTACTTAGTACCCAGGTAAACTTGAGTACAAATAGCCAACATCTGTCCAGCGTTTTAACATAATACACTTACATACATTATTTCATTTGAGCCTGCCAACTAGCCTATGAGATAAGCACTAGAGTAATTATTGTTCCCATTTTTCAGATGAGAAAACTAAGGATCAGAGAAGTTAAGGAACTTCCAAGAAGTCACAAAGCTAATAAGTTGCAGAGATTAGATTTGAATCTAGACTGAATAATTACTCAGTTTACTATGTATAGGAAGGAAACAAACATTTATTATTTATTAAGTTCCTATTATGTGCTGGATACTGTGCTGAGCACTTTACAAATATCTCATTTGATCCCTACAACAATTCTGGCAGGTAGGTGCTATTATTAACCCCATTTTATGGATGAAGAAACTGAGGCAGGCAAGCAGATGTTAAGTGGTATGCCCAAGGCCATGCAAATTTTATAGGATGGATGGGAACTCAGGTCTTCCTGACCATAGTCCTCCTCTTTACTCACTGTCCCATCTAGCTGGCACAATTCCTCTGAACTAAAGAAGTTTAATTGCATGATTTCTAAGGTTCTTTCCTACTCTAAAACCTATAAGGAATTATCCCCCATCATATATTCTATGCTACAGTCAAACTATGCAACTTTTGTCCCAAGAACAAATGCCCATTTGGGTTTTTTGGTTTAGTTTTTCACATCTTTGTCTGGTTTTACACGCAGTCTTCTCTATACCTACAAGATCTTTTCTTTTCTTCGTCTACTTCCACAACATATCTCATACGTCTCTCTGTCTTTCTCTCTGTCTCCGTCTCTCCTTCTCTGCCTCACTCTGTCTCACTCTGTCTGTCAGTCTGTCTGTGTCTACGTCTGTATGTCTGTCTCCATCTCTTTCTCTCTCATTCTCTGTCACTTTTTCTCTCTATGTGTTTCTGTCTCTGTCTGTCTCTCTTTCTCATCTTGTACATTGCCATAATAACTAATGAATTAATTTATCTTTGACCGGTGCTCTTTTATCTCCCTCCTCCCCACCATGGTCCTCACTATAATTCAAGCCCTCATTTCCTCCTACCTGGATGAGAACTTTTCTAAGTGTAGTCCCAACTCTCAGTCTCTCCCCTTCCCCAGTCCATACTCCACAGAGGTGCCAAAATGATACTCCTATAGCTCACATTTGATGTTGCCACTTGTTTGCTCAAGAACTTCTAGTTGCCTATAAGATAAACTCTAAACTTTTCATCATGGATGGCTTTAAAGTCCTGTACAGAAGCAACATGGCATGGAAAGAGACCCTACCCCAAAGACCCGTCCCATCTCTGACAAATACTAGCTATATGATTCTGGATGAGGCAAGTCTCCAAGACATTACATTTTCAGAAAATATGCTTAACTCCATTGGGAGAGAGGGCATTTCTTTGACCAGATATTCCCTACCAGTGATGTCAAATTGAAATAGAAACAGAGGCCAACAAACTACATAAGGATCCCTGCAAGCTGTGTACTGACTTAGAAAAGCACATATTAGCATTATCTATGTTCTATTGGATTTTTATTTTATTTTGTTATCCATTTCCCAATCACATTTTAATCTGGTTCTACTGGACTCAGAAGTTTTGTGGGCCATATGTCCCAGGCAGGGGGTACCTCTGCCTTACACCAATGAAATCACAGTTCCAGTACCCTTCCAGTCCCACAATATGGGATATTTCCAGCCTTCATTTCCAGTCATATTTCAAATTATACCCTTCTATTCACTCCATGTTCTAGCAGAACTAATATATTGACTATTGTCCAAACTGGGTATTCAATCTCCTATCTCCATACCTTTGCATAGACTGCCTTCCATGCCTGAAGTATACTCCCTTTTCACCTTTGCCACTTAAAATCCCTAGCTTCCTTTGAGATTCAGATCATTTGTTACCTCCTACAGGAAGCTTTTCCTGATCCTCCCTTGCTGTTACTGCTCTCTTCCTCTTCGTATTTTCATGGACACACAAATATATTTACATACTGTATCGTTCAGTGGAATGCAAACTCCTTGAAGGTTGGAACCGTTCTTGTTTTGTTGTTGTTGTTCCTTCATAGTGTCTTTTGTATCTCCAGTATCTAGCATGGTACCTTTCATGAAATAGATCATTAGTAACTACTCTTGGGTTGAATTGGATTGGATCCATTCTCCCATGAAGTCTTCCTTGATTCCCAACTAAAATCTTATCTTCTAGAAGAAGTTATAGTGGTTACCCTCTCTTACTTATCCTATACCTTGCTTGTACATATTTGTTTGCTTGTTATATTCCTTATCCCTGATTAGTGAGTTTCTTAAGGGCAGGAACTATCTTTTGCCTCTTTCTGTATCCCTAGCACTTATCAGTTAGCATAGCTCCTGGCACATAGTAGGTGCTTATAATAAATGTTCACTGGTTGATGATTCTCCAATTGATTCCCCAATAAGTAACCCTTCACATTTAAACATCATGTAATTCTTTCTTTCCACATTTCTTGTTCATTTTGTTGTTGTTGCTGCTGCTGTTGTTCAGTCTTTTTCAAGTCATGTCCTACTCTGTGATTTTTACCTACCCCGTTTTCTTGGCAAAGATACTAGAGTGGTTTGCCATTTCTTTCTCCAGCTCATCCATAGATGAGAAAACTGAGGTAAACAGGGTCAAGTGACTTGCCCAGGGTCACTCAACTAGTTAAATATCTAAGACCAGATTTGAACTCAGGAAGAAGAGTCTTCCTGACTCCAGGACCAGCTCTCTATCTGCTGTGCCACCTAGTGGCCCCTACCGTCATGCTTCATTTTATCTAGAAGTTATTTGTGTATATCTCATATCTTTCCATATTCTTTTATATAAAGAGACTATAAACTCCATAAGGGAAGGAAACCTAGCTAATCTACATCCCGTAAAAATATTGTATTATAAATTTATGATCTCCTCTAGAATCTAGCAGACTACTTTCTACCCTCTCTACCTACCTATCTGTCACTATCTAGAAATGTATACAGATACATAATTTTGTATGTAATTGAATTGAATAAGGATGCCTCTTTGTTGATGGCTGTCAACATTCAGCATACTCAAGGCAGAGTATGGAATGGATTACTCTGTGCCACTTCATGAGATCTGGGAGAGCTAAATGGCTTCCAGTGAGGTCATCGTCAATGTACCTCTTGGTGTATATCTTGACCAATCTCCTGATGGCTTAAGGACACTGCCAGGTTTAGCAGTTAAAAACTGTTCTGGTTCAGCACACATCCCTGTGATAAGCTCTTGTAACAAACTGTGTTCCCAGAGTATTCTGGGTCCAGTCCTGTTCTGGGCAGGCTGCCTCCAACTCTGTGACTTCATTAAGAGCAGCGGATGTGGGGTTGTGGGCAGAACCCAGCCCCATGGGCAATTACAATATGGAGTCTTGGGAGCAAAAAGAAAGAGAGAGAGAGAGAGATTTCTTCTGACTAAATCCATTTCATTGTAACAGTTGTAATTTACTTCAAAAATGTAATTTCATAATTTAGTTGAAGAAAATTCTGTCTTTGCAGAGTTAGTTATAGGCAAGTCTGGATCAATTACCTGGAGTGGTAAGGGCAGGGTAGGGGTAGAAGTCTCTTTTTATTTCTCTATTTTCTAGCAGTGGTTTCCCTAGTCTTGATGCAAATTATACTTTTATCTTGCAAAGAAACTTTATCAGCATAATTTTGGATCAGAGTTCACTGTATGAATACTGAAAAGGGGGCAAGAGTTGGAATATGATCTAAATGAAATGTCTTTGCGAATACTTTAAAAAAAACACCTTTTATTAAATTATTCAGACATTCTCCTGCAGTGTCAAGAGACTTAAATGGAACAATATGTCCACCATGCATAAGGAGTGCAAAGTGAAACTGAAATAAGATCACAAGGAAAACTGACAAGCAGTTTTTAATATCTAACCTTGAAAGAAACAAAAATAGTGGTAAGATGTGAAGTATCCTTCCCTGCAATTCCTTCTGCTGCTACCAATAGAATAAATGCTAGACGTTGAAGAAAAATTGGAAATTTTTAAACTGAAAAAATTCTCAGTCTCATTCTATTACCTAACATTGGGAAAGTTTCTACACTTCTTCTAGGTCAAAGTTAGGGTGTTCTACACTGCCCCATTGTCATTGTGTTTCTGTATACTTATCAATCATTTAGCTTCTCTACCCTTCATATCCCTCAACAAACCTGGAAATTGTGTGTGTGTGTGTGTATGTCTGTGTGTATGTGTGTATGTGTATATGTCTCTATACATACATATATAGTTACACCAACAAACATACCCATGTATATGTGTATATACATATATATATATATACACACACACATATGTGGGTAGGTGGATCTGTGTATGTGCATGTGTGTGCATGTGTGTATAAGTATATGTATATGTGCATGTGTGTGTGTATACATATTTAGACATGCATGTATATGGGGAATGAGAGAGAGAAAGAGAAAGAGTGTACTGAAATGGACTTATCTTCCTATTTCCTTTGTTGTCCAATAGGGTACTCACTGAGTTTGAGGCTTAAAGGATGAAGAAGTAGAGGTGCTATTCAATTAAAAAAAAAACATGTGAACTATGTGACTTTGAAGGAGTCACTTTACTGCTCTATGTCTTAGCTTTCTCATCTATAGTACCCTGAGTGATTCCTTAGGTTTCTTTCAATGGCTTCTTTTTATAAGCCATCTAATCCAACCCCTGTATTTTACAGATTTATGTATAGAGAATCAAATGGGTAAAGTGCCTTCCTGGCACTGCGTTCTTCTCTCTTTGCACTATGCCATATTGCAACTTATGACTTCTAAGTTCCCTCCAGCTCAAAATCCATGGTCTTATGAGATAACATTTCCGTGATTTTATACACACCAGTGGGACTCCCATGTAAGACAAAGGGGCTTCATTTTACTTCCAAGATCAAATATAAACTCCTCAGCTTACCATTAAAAGCTGTTTATAATATGGGTCCAATCTACCTTTCCTTTCTTATTACCCATTATTCCCCTTTCTGCACTGAAATGTCCAGTCAAAGTGGCCTTATTGCTGCTACTTATCTATAAGACTCTATCTCTTCCCTCTATACTTTTAAACTAGCTGTACCCCTATTCCTGGAACTTGCTCCTAATACCTGCTTCCCAAAATCCCTTCCTTTTTTCATGATTCAGCTTAAGGACCACTTTCTATAGGAGGCCTTTCTCAGTTCTCCCAGTTGATAATGCCTCCCCCTTTTATCTATTTAGCTTATATCGTCTATATGGTGCCTAACTATGTTTAGGGCAAGTTTTCCTTGGCTAGACTGGAAGCTCCTTGAGGTCAAGGACTATTTTCATTTTTGTCTTTTTATACTTGGCACCTAACAAGGCTCCCAGGACATCAAATGGGTGCTTAATAAATTATTTATCTTCCCTTAATGTAAAAACAAATTCCTCCTCAGTTCACATAAAACCTAACATTTACATAGCACGTGAAACACCAGCCCTGTTAAGTAGATGCTCTTATTTTCCCTATTTTAAAGATGAGGAAACTGAGGCTATGTAATTTGCCCAGGACTAAACGGCTGGGAAATGTCTGGAGAAGGGTTTGAACTCAGGTCTTTGTGGCTCCCAGTCCCATGCTCTATCTGCTGCATGACCTAGCTTGAACTTTAGGAAAATTGACCTTTCCTCAGAACATGTTGACTTAATAGAGCAAAGAATCAATCATCATCTTTATCATCAATTAATATTTATTAGATCCCTATGGGGAGCATGACGTCTACCATCACTAGCAATAGCACCACTGTGTTTTAACAAGAAGAAAGAAAGGACTCATTCCAAAAGAAAGTAGTATCATGCACCATCAAATCCTGCAAAGCAAACTGCCTATAGTTGCTAATACTCAGTAAATCCCTGCCTTCAATCAATCAATAAACATTTTTTCAGCACCTAGGCACTGTGCCAAGTGCTTGGGATATAAAAAGAGGCAAAAGAGTCCCTACCTTCAAAGAGCTTACAATCTAATGACTCCTAAATATCTCCAAGGACAGCTAGTTGGTGCAGTGGATAGAATGCCAGGCCTGGAGTCAGAAAGATTAGTTTTCATGAGTTTAAATGCTTCCTCAAATACTTACTAGTTATGTGACCCTGGGCAAGTCACTTAACCCTATTTGCCTCAGTTCCTCATCTGTCAAAAAAAAGCCAGAGAAGGAAATAGCAAACCATTCCAGAATCATTGCCAAGAAAACCTCAAATGGGATCACAAAGAGTTGTGTGGTACTGCAAAATAATTGAGCCACAAGAAAGAGCTTCAATGTCTGATCTAAACTGACTTTTGGACTCAGTACTCTGAATATCTCCCTTTGACAGTGCAGGGTGTCATATTGGCCCTGAACTGACACAAACACAGACTCTAGTGTAGGCTAAGCTGACCTTGACATTGTTTGTTGTTTCAATGAACTTCCTTCTACACCTTCCCTTCAGAGCCTCTTTATCAATGTGTATATCCCTAGAAAGTATACTGCCAAGGTAAGTGAACTTATCCACAGGAATCAAAACTTCTCCATTTGCTGTAACCAGTGGTTCCACATATTGACGATGTGGTCCTGGCTGATGGAGCGCTTGTGCTTTCTTGGTTTTAATTGTTAGACCGAAATTAGCAAAAGCAGTAGAGAATTGATTCATATTTTGTTGCATCTCATCTTCAGAGGTAGGATAGAATGCACAATCATCTGCAAACAAAAAAAGCACCCACCAACGCTCCTTCCACTTTGGTCTTGGTGTGGGAGAGAAGAGGTATTAGACTGACTAGCAAACTGAAGAGTCATTGTGCTGACCTCATTGTTGTATGCCTGTGAAACCTGGACGGTATACCAGCATAATGCCAGGAAGCAAAATCACTTCCATTTGAATCGTCTCAGGAATATTCTGAAGATCACCTGACAGGATAAGGTACCTGACACTGAGGTACTTTCTCCAACCAATCTGTCAAGTATTCAAACTTTGCTGCAAAGAGCTCAACTGTGATGGACTGTCCTTGTTGTTCAAATGACAAACGTACACTTGCCAAAAAGATTATTTTATATAGAATTCACACAGGGATAGCACTCACATAGTGGTCCAAAGAAGTGATACAAGGACTCTGCCAGACTTATGGTAGAGCCTTCCAAGCTTTTATTGGTCTGATCAGCCACAGAAAAGAAGACAATAATCAATCGACTTCTATATCTCACGGTTCCTCTCTGGACTTTGTTCCTTAGATGTTTGATGGTGCTAGTATCTTTTTCCTTGCCCCATCAGCACTATCATCAGACTCCCATCTCTTGACACCTCTTATTTCCCTGGGGCTCCCTTCCATGTTGTAAGACAGCTGGGCTCTCCTACTGGAGGGAATGATAACTCTGAGAGGACTGTGTAAAGAATAGAAGTGTAATATAGAATTACTAGGACAGCTAGGTGGTGCAGCAGATAGAGTATGGACCTGGAGTCAGGAAGACTTGTTTGTGTGAGTTCAAATCCAGTCTCGTTCTAAATCCATCCCATTCTAAATGCCTTCTTTCTTTCCTGAGGGTGTCTCCTTACACTCTGAATACATACTACTGCCAATGCACTCTACTCTCTGGCTATATGACCCTGAACAAGTCGCTTAACCCCATTTGCCTCATTTTCCTCATCTGCAAAATGAGCTGGAGAGGAAAACGGGAAAACACTCTTTGGGAATCTTGGTAAGTATCTTAGTATTTATCTTATCTTTGCATCAGTATCTTTGGGAAGAAACCTCAAATGGGGTCACAAGGAGTTTGGCATGACAGAAAAAATTACTAAACAACAACAAAAATAGAATTAATTAGTGCTATGCTCTCTCAGTTCTGATACTTTTTTCTCCCGCTTAGGAAGATTGCACAAATGTTTTCATCTGATGCATTGGAATCCTTAGAGTCTACAACACTGTCTGGTGTTATAGGTAAAACAATATTATTACAAGGCTCTTCTGTCTTTTAAAGCAATAAATCTTCTCAGACCAAGATAGATAGACCTGCTGTACAGTAGAAATCTGAAATATGCTTAAGAAATGCCCCAGGGATGATTTAGTTACAGTCCATAAACCTTAGGACAGGCCAGCATACACTATGCCTCTGAATGAACAAATTCCACACCCCCTCCTAAAATTTTGGCTACAGTACTCCACTAGTCTGCAGTACCGCTTCTGTGCCAATGAAACGTTGATCTCTTTAACTCTGATGTTTGTTCTTGCCGTGTGTCATTTCTGTGGGTAGTAGAAACCAAGAATGAAATTGGTACATGAAATGTGGCTGGATAAACCAGAGACATCTGCAGTCACTGCTGTGGCCTCCTGGCACCCATCCCATTCTAAACGCCTTCTTTCCTTCCTGAGGGTGTCTCCTTACACTCTTGAGTACATGCTACTGCCAATGCCCTCTACTGACCAGCGGCAAAAAGGACAGAATCTACACTCATGGATTGGGAGATATTCTGAATAATTTTGTGAAGAAAAAAAAGAAGAAAAATAACTTAAGTAAAAACTTGATTTTCCAAATTTTACTTCACAATAACTGAGTTATAAACATTTAAAAATAGGGATTTGTAATGAAATGCTGAGAGGCTTTCTGGCCCCTGGCATTTTGCTAATAGAAAGCAAACATCGTTAAGCTAACATTTTGTTCCTTGACCAACGAGGAAAACAAAGCTGTTTAAAATAATAATTTTAAAAAAACTGGAAGACCCATCTTCCAAAAGTCCTAATATCTCTCAAGTACCTCCTAACCAAAGCTAATTAGAGGTTTATGAGCGCCTGGCCTTCCTGAAGGTTCAGCTCAGGCTACTTAGCCAATAGATTAGTTGTTGACTAGTGGCAACAATAGGTTCATTAGGAATTTTTCCCTCAGTTTAAAGCAATTATCTTTTTTTTTTTTGCTGATGTGTCTCCTATTTTGACTGGCTGAGGTTAGATTAGACAGGAAGAATCGGACAGACATGAAGTGCCAGGTTGCTGCTGGAGATCAGCATTGACAGATTGTTGAAAAGTTATTAGCCTGACGTTTTAACAACCTGGAATGGGATAGAAATCTGCTCTTTCATTGGAAAAGCTTAGAAAGAAAACATGAGCTCAAACTGAGATCAGTCCCAGTTCCAAATCGGCTGTCCTATAGTAACAAGAGTTCCAGGGGCTACCGCATCATTTAGAGATTAAGCCCCTCTGTGCCACCCACACAGGAGAGAAAATGAAGAGCCTGTACTTAGGCTACTGTTCAACAGACAACCCAGGAAAAGTATTCAGCAGGAGCTGGGGGAAATGGTGATGCATTCAACACTATGCTGCTAACGGTTTGAGCAGGAGCAGAAACTAGCTTCCCATATGGTCCCAGCAGGATGTTTTAGTGGGAATTCTATTTTCCTTGGCCGTCCAGTAGCTAAAACTGGGAGAAGGGAGGAGGAAAAAATTGCTGCAATCTCAGACTTGTTTGTGGGTGGGAGTGGACAAAGAGCCAAGGATCTACAGCCTTGGCATATCTGTAACCTGTTCATTTTTATCCTATTTTCACTTTTTTCTGTCTCAACACTAGAAAATTCACCAGGATAAATACTTGAGTAATTGCTGCTGTCGTTGCTCAGTCATTTCAGTCATGCCCAACTCTTCCTGACCTTATTTGGGGTTTTCTTGGCAAAGATCCTGGAGTGGTTTTCCATTTCCTTCTCCAGCTTATTTTACAGATGAGGAAACTGAGGTAAATGGGGTTAAGTGACTTGCCCAGGATCACACAGATAGTAAGTATCTGAGGTCAGATTTGACCTCAGGAAGAGGAATCTTCCTGACTCTAGGTCTGACACTCTATCTAACATGCCATGTAAATATTCACTAGCTTATTCTCTCTCTGCATCTCTTTTGCCATCTTTTCTCCTTATTCCCTAACTGGTTATGCCATTTTCTGTGTGGGGGGTGGGTTTTTTTTTCTTTTTCTTTGTGTGGGGTAATCAAGATTAAGTGACTTGCCCAAGGTCACACGGCTAGTAAGTGTTAAGTGTCTGAGGCCAGATTTGAACTCGGGTCCTCCTGACTCCAGGGCTGGTGCTCTATTCACTGTGCCACCTAGCCACCCCAGTTGTGCCATTTTCTAAGAATCCTCCATTCAAGCTAGACATTTTCCTTGGACTGCATCAGACTAAATCAATACTTTCTCCATCCTGAGGGTTATGATCTTTAGAATCCTCATACGGGTTTAAATTTAGTCAGAACCACACAGGGAACGGGAAGAAGAAGTAGCATTGACCCAGGTATTTTTTACAGTTTTCATTTTCAGTGCCAAGATACCACCCTGAGTAATTGTCACCATTTCAAGGGCCAGGCCCAAACTTGTGGGAAGTTATTTTTTATGTGGGAAAGTGGTCTCATAGAAGAGAATATTTCCTAGATTCATAATGTAACCACAGATTTTATCTATACATTAGATCATTTCAATTATGCGTCATTGGTGTGACCAGAGAAGCTCTCTGATCTGCTAACCAGGGGAACCTCCCGTGGAAATGGGCATGAGGCCTGTGGCTACATGGAGAAGGACATATGCTGAGGCCTCTGGTTTCAGTATGGTAAAGAATACTGACTTGTCAAAAGTCCTGGCTTCTAGCATTCCAGTTTTTATTCTATTGATTACTAGTTTATTTTCATAGTCTATAAATAAAGATATCATATTTTCCCTGACCACTTCAAATGGTTATTGTGAGGCTCATAACAGATGCATACAGGTACCTATAAAAAAGTGCTTTGTCAGTTGTAAAAGTCTGGACCTAGGTAAAGTGTTATTGTAGTATTAGGGATTGAGTTTGTGATTGTATTCATATTTCTTGCTGTTTAATGGTTTTAGTTGTGTCTGACTTCTTTTCATGATTCCATTTATGGGTTTTCTTAGAAGAGATACTGGAGTGATTAGCTATTTCCTTCTCCAACTCATTTTACAGATGAGAAAACTGAGGCAAACAGGTTTAAGTGACTTGTCAGAGTTACACAGCCTACTGTCTGAGGCCAGATTTGAAGTCAGGAAAAGGAGACCTCAGGCCCCACTCTATCTACTGTTCCACTTTTAGTGTAGGGAATTCTCAAATGAGCAAATGCCCTCTATTTTTGCAGGTTGACAACTTTTGTGTAATTTATAGTCTTACAGAGCTGTCTAGGATACTGAGAGCTATGTGACTTGCCTAACATCACAGAGCCAATTTGTATCGGAGGAAGGATGTGAATCCAGGTTTTCCTGGCTGTGAGGCCGACTCTCTATTCATGACACCAAGCTGCCTGACTCAAAGTATTATTATAAGACAATTTTTAAAAATGGAAGTATTAGAGAACAGGTAATCTTACTCTTAACAGAGATACATCTAGCAGTAAACCTATTTTCAGAAATTTATGAAGTGTGTCTCTGATACACTTGAAGGAACAGAGCCACCATTTTTTTCCTACTGCTCTAGCCAGCCAGAATAGACTTTCTGTACTAGACGTTTTATGGCCAAATACTCACAAGTAGTTAAAAGTCTGACAATGACCCCTTGGTCATTGGACTCCTGCTGGACTCCTCTGGACTTCATGACACCCCTTGGAACCTCATCACCATGTAAGATCATATCAGCCCTAGAATTCATACCTTGTTAGTGTTCCTTGGCCCTGAGGGCCCTTCCTCTCTTGGTTGGAAGACTAGAGGATAGAGAGCCAGAAACTCCTCCCAGGTCTTCCATTTAAAGAGGGCTCTCAGGACATCCATCTCTTTATTTCCATAGACTTTCCCCTCCAAGCCTTGGGACTTAATCATGTCCCAAGCATGACACCCTTCCCTCCCTTTCCCCCCTCTGCTTTTCAGCTTTATGTTTGGGGTTTTCTCCCTCATTAGACTGGGAATTTTTTGAGGGTAGGGACTATTTTTTTGCCTTTCTTTGTAGCTCCAGCTCTTAGCACTGAACCTGGCACGTAGTGGGCACTTATTAAATATCTATTGACTGACTGACTGACAATGGTGAGCCAATATCTCCAGGCTCAATAGATAGTGTTTTGTTATGTTTATCCCTGATGGGGACAACCACAAATTTAAATAAATAAATAAGGTATTAGACTGGGGACAAACCATTAAACCCACGCATGATCTATTAATTTTCATGTCTTTGTCAGTCATTAGTTAACAGCTGGGCATAGCTGCCTCAGCAGGCAAGAGAGAGAACCCCCATTAATTAAGCAAGGATTTCAATCCTAAGCTCTATTAGCTACCGTCTCTTGAAAGCCGTTTTATGGACATAGCAACAAACCGTAGATATTGCCAGATTGAAAACTGTTATAGCATAAAAAGATCTGGCCTTGGAGTCAGAAGCCCTGAGTTCAAAGATTCAGCTCTGTCATTTCTTAGCCATGGGATGCTGAGCAATTCCATTCAACTTTATGAGCTTCAGTAAAGTAATAGAATTGGACTAGGTGACAATCTTTCAGGTCTGACATTCTGTGACTCTAGAATCCTATGATATTCTGTAGAAAAATGTGTGAAATTTTAGTGGAAAAACACAAGATTTGGAATCAGAAAACAGGAGTTTGAATTTTAGTCCTAACACTTAACAGCTGTGTGACCTTAGATAATCTATATAGATTCTAATTTTCCTTTTCTGTAAATTGATAATAATGTTAGTAATGCTGACCTACCAATCTCACAAGGCTTTTATGACAATCAGATGAGAGAAGACATGAAAGTGGTTTGTAATCACAGAATGCCATGTAAATACAAATTACTGTTCTATAAAACCCAATAAACATTTATTCAGAATTTAATGTGGAAGACACTGTGCTAAATGTTTGTAATACAAATAGCCTACCAATCCCTGCCCTTCAGTCAATAAATCAGGAAACATTCATTAAGCATTTACTAGATGCCAAACTATCTGCCAGGTGCTGGGTATACATAGATGAAAATAAAACAACCCTTGCCCTCAAGGTACTTATATTCTAATGAAGAAAATTACATTTTGTCTGAAAAGAAGCAAAGTCTAAGTGAGGAGAAAAGTATAGAAAAATACAGTTGGAAATGGTAAAACTCTTTAAAGCTGCTTTTAAACATATATATATATATATATATATATATATATATATATATATAAAGAAAGCTTTGGGGAATGCTATGTCTACAGGGAAATGTAAAGCAGGGACACAGATGATGAGATTACCAGACTTTCCAGGACCCTAGAATATTTTCCCATTCAGTTTTGTTGTGTTTTGAAATCTGTGTTAGAGTACAGAATAAGACAGTTTAAATACTAGAGCATTACTGGTAGCAATAGTAGTAGATACTTTTTCTTTAACTATATCATTTATTACCTATTGTGACTTCTAATGTGATGAAAATGAATGGAAAAATAGAATTCATGTAAGTGAAATTGTTTGATTGAAAACTCTACTATAACAATTGTATCTAGATAAATGAAGGAAATAAGTATCATGTCAAAGGATAGGAGAACCAGCTTTAAAGCTAAGAAAACCTTGGTTCAAGTCTTGCCTCTGACACATACGAGCTGTGTGACCCTGGCAAGTCTTTTAACCTCTAAGAGCTCAGGGTGAGACTCTGGTATGCAGACCAAATACTGTTCTGCATTGGTTTTCTAAGTCAATGAAATTGGAGCTCCAACCCAAACAAGGGGTACTTGTGCTCTTATATTTGCATTATTTCTTTATGACAGTAAATAGAAATAATAGAGTAGGATGTTAATATCTCAGTGACCCAAGTTCAAAACACTAGAATCAGTCTTGACTCACTTTTCTCTCTCCCACCCACATCCAATCCTTCGTCAATCTCTGCCCATTCTTCCTCCATGATAGCACTTTCAATCATCCCCTAGTCTCCCTTCAAAATGCCCTTGCCATAATCCGTACCTTCATCATCTATTACCGGAATTACTATGATAGACTTGGGGCTGGTTGTCCTATCTCCCTTCTCTCTACTCTCCAGCCCACATTTCACACAACTGCCAAAATTATTTTCTTAATGCACAGATCCAACCATGTAATTAACATTCCCCATCATACTTTGTCATCTACTATATTTATTTGTATATATGTTTTATTGCCTCCAAGTCGGTAGCACAGTGGAAAGGGTGCCATGCCTGGCCTGCAGATGACTCCTCTTCCTGAGTTCAAGCCTGGCCTCAGACACTTAGTAACCGTGTTACCCTAGGTAAGTCATTTAACCCTGTTTGCCTCAGTTTCCTCGTCTGTAAAATAAGAAGGAAATCTCAAATCATTCCATTTATCTTTGCCGAGAAAACTCCAAAGGGGTCACAGACATGACTGAATAAAAGTAAATTACAAACTCCTGTAGGTCAGGCATTATGTTCTTCATCTTAACAAGATGATCTTAACATCCTAACAAGAATCAGGATGTCATGATGGCTAGAGGGCTGCCCTTAAGGCCAGCAAGATCAGGGTTCTGCTCATCTCTTACATACTTGTGTGATGTTGGGCTTAATCTCTTTATATTCTAGACAACTTTCCAAGATTTTAGGGTGCAGGGGAAGGACTGACCCACAGTGATAAAAACGGTTTCCTATGCCAATGAGATCACAGCCTCAATCCTTATCCTTAGAACTTAGGCTAGAACCATTATACCTGTTAGATGCCTGTTGGATAAATGTGAATTGAAGATGGCATGTAAAGGATGATATTCTTATGAGAAAGCAGCATTTGTAAACTAATTAGTGAAATTCCCTTAGCTATGAAGAATTAGCATCAACTTTTATAAAATTTTTCAGCTCTGTTTTCCCAGTACCAAGATGTCTTCATTGTTTATTCTACTTTGGGATCCCTAGATTAGCATGAGCAATGAAGTAGCTAAGGGACATGGGGCAGTTCTGTTGCTGTTGTTAGACTGACTTTCATATGCAAGTATTTAAGGCAATGATCTCTTCTTACTCAGAATGAACAATTCAATAGATTTGAAACTCAACCTGTAGAATGTTGGGTTGTTTTTTTTCTTAAGTGTGTGGCACAAATTTATGTTTTATTTGTACTTTTCCTCTTCTGAAAATTTCCATGGGACTTTAAAATGAATAGCAACCAATGTTTAAAAAAAGAAAGAGAAGAGAAGAGAATTAAGGAATGACTTATTCCTTCCCAGATTCTCCACTACCTGTCAGTTTTCCAGAAAAGCAACAAATATTTCTGTTAGCTTTCACACTAAATACTCTAACAAAGCTGTTTTTAAAAGCAGGAATTGTTCTAGCTTTGGTTGAACCCCAAACAGCACATATTGCAAAATGAAGAAAGGGACAAGGCTTTTAAACATCTAGCTTTATTCTGCATAAGACATTTACCTTTTACCCATTAAGAGGAACAAAATTTATTACCACAGAAAAAGTGTCAAGAAACCACAAATGTGCTGTTGGAAAATACATTGTAAGTACCATGGAAGTGAGACCCCACCCTCCCAAGGTACTCTGAGGCCTTCCTCCCTGGCATATTCATTTCGAGAGTGTTATTTGAAAGCCTTTAGAAAACAGAGAGAATTTCAGAAAATCATTTGTAGCCAGGCATTGCCCAAAAGAAAAGGCAATTGCAAACTTGTTAGGAAACTGAGCTTTTAAATTATTTATTTCAGGAATGTTTCTTACATGTTTCCCCAAAGACAAAACGCAAAGCAAGTAACTTTAGGTATTTTTTTATTTAGAATTTTTTTTTGTCTTTTAGAATTCCTAGAGCAACTATTTCAATGTCTAGAGTTTAATTTATTGATATTCTTTTGTTTCTTCTTTTTTAAATTGTTGCAGAAAGTAGCTGCTGAGAAATTTACTATCAGAAAAGAGTATGATAGATCTGTTGGCTAACTTCTTACTTAGAAAGGTCTTAGGCAGGACCTGAGGCATCACCATTTTCTCCACATCCTCACTTTTTCTTTCCTTCTCCATCTTTCTGCCTTCCTTCCTCCTCTCCTCTCATTGCTCCCTTCGTTGAGAAAAGTAGTACTTTGTCCTATTAGGATACACTGCATCATGGTGGTTTGGGATAAAGGGAAAGAGTATAGGATTTGGCCTCAAACAACTTGTGTTTGAATCCTATTCCTGTCATTTTGCAATGTATTCTCTCCTTGAATACTGCCAACACTCTGATGCACACTCTCATCATCTCACTCTTGGGCTACTGTAACAGCCTGATGATGAGTCTACCTGCCTCAAGTCACTTCCCACTCCAATCCATGCTCCATTCAGTCGCCAAAGTGATTTTCCTACAGTGCAGGTGTGATAGTGTTAGCCCTCCCTCTCCTACCACTCCATAAGCTCCACTGGCTTTCTATTGCTTCCAGGATCAAATTTTAAATCTTCTAACATTCAAAGTCCTTCATAACCCACTTCTCTCACCTTTCCAATCTTCTTACATATTATTCCCCACCACTTACTCTTCAACCCAGTAACACTGGCCACTTTGCTGTTGTGCAATCAAAACATTCCAGCTCCTGGCTCCAGGCATTTTCTATGATTGCTCCCCATGCCTGAAATGCTCTCTCTCCTGTAATGCAATCAGTTTATCAGATACTTAGCACTTAGTAACATAGGGCCAAGTATGGAAGGTGTGAGCTCTGTATTGAAGGTGTGGGCCCTGTCCACTGTCAAGAAGGTATGAACTCCCCTGTTGAAGTGGAAGAAGGGGATTGGCTGAGACAGGAGGCCAGTGTATATATAAGCAAGAATTCCAGAGACAGAGAAAAAGAATTGAAATTTTCCTCTTGGAGGAAGCAGGATTGTCTCAGCATCTGGGAGCTGGGCTGCTGGACTGAGGAAGTCAGTTGGTGTTTTCTTGAGACCAGAATCTGGTTAAGGCTACCCAGAAGGCTGATACTCCTTCTGGGTGCTAGGTCCAGCTGAACTGCTGGAGGACTGAAGAAGCATGACCAGGATAAGACTGGCTGATCCTTGAGTTCCAGGCAAGAGAACTGGTAAAGGGTTTGATATGTGATGGACCTTATGAATGTCAGTGTGTGCCAGGGACCACCCTGAGGACTGGACAAGGACCTGGGAGCTGTCTGCTTCTGAATCCAGGTGACTATTTAGTGGATTCAGGATGGAGCTGAAATGGAAGAGATCCAGGGAATCAAAGAGACCACCCAGAGTCAAGATGAAGTAAAGGCCTCCCCTTGGATGAAACTGAGGTTTTCTGGACACCAAGGGGTGGAGGAGGGTTTGTGTGTTTTTCTAATGACTGCACTTAGTGATTAATGATATTTAGTAATCAGGAGTCTAGATTAGTGACTGATTAAGTTAATGGTTGTCCCGTGAGTGGAAGTTTGATTATTGTATTGTGAATTGACTGAATGATTAAGTAAGAAGGGTTCTCCCTTAGGGAAACCAGATGATAATTCTTCTGTTCTTTGTTCTAAATATTGTGGCCACTGTAGTGAAAACTGTGTGGCCATTCTAATGTTAAGCTGTTATAAACACTATATTGTGATTTCCTGTGATAAGATGTAATGTTGTGAATATTATAAGATTGATATATTGTGAATGTTTGCCTTGATTTGTAATGGAATAAACAGTTCATTATACTATGTAATCTGAACCTTAAAAGCTGTTCATAGCAGCATTCTTTTGGGAATCTGCTAGTGTATGGCGTTACACCTCCTCATCTCTGTCTATTGGCTTCCAAACCCAACTAAAATCCCATCTCTAAAAAAATTCATTTCCAAATCCTCTTAATTTTAGCATGATTCCTCTTTTAATTATTTCCTACTTCTCTTAGATGTATTTTGTATATATTTGTTTGCCTGTTGTCTCCTTCTTTAGATTGTAAGCTCCTTGAGGGCAGCAACTAACTTTCCTTTCTTTTGTATCCCCAGAATTTAGCACAGTAGCTGGCAATCAATCAACCAATAATCATTCATTAAGCACTTACTATGTGCCTAACACATATTAACTGTTTATTGACTGATTGATTTATTGTAGAACTTTAGGCAAATCAAGTGATGTCTATGGACTTTAATTGCCTTATCTGTTAAATGAGGAAGTTGAACTAAAAAAGACTTCTGAGGTTCCTTTCCTACCCATCCGCTTGGGCAAAAAGGGGCAAAAATGAAGCAAAGCCATTTTTTTCCGAAATCTGATTTAGTGCAATCAATACCTGGGGAATCAGTAAATATACTAAATCCAACACTACCTCTCACTTGCTCCATGATCATAGATAAATCATTTAGTTTCCTCTTCTGTTGAATGGAGATAATACCTTCCCTACCTACAGAGTCCTAGTGATGAAATAAAATATCAAAAGCAAACAAGTGTTTCAAAAGTGGGAAAGTCCCTTGCCCCTATAAAGTATTATTATCAATTTAGGCAAGTTAGAGAAGTATAAATAAGGATGCTTCTGTATTTAAACTAACAAGGTTCAGATAGTTGCCTAAGCTTTCCCCTCACCCCCATTTTGTTTGTGTTGACTCCGCTCAACAAAGTTTCCAAAAACAAGGCAATGAAAGATGGAAGGGAGAGTTGAAATGAAACTCAGAAGTCATATATTCCATCCAAGAGGAATGCAAAAAGTAAGCTTTTCACAAATGACTTATTTTCCTCACTCCAGTACTATGTCTTACTGATCATCTATTAAAAGTTCAGATCTGCTTCCTTCCTCTGCTCCCTCACTGGAACTACTGCTCAACACTAGGGTCTAAAATTTGGCTGACAGAATTTGGTAACCTATCATCTCATCTGACTTTCCATTGTGGCACGTCCTAGAGTCTTCTATTGCTCTGAGCCAAGGTTGCAGCCCCAGCTAATCTCCTAACTTGGGTCATGCCCCTAAATTGCACAGCAAGGGTGAGGCCATTCTAGGTCTGGCAGCTGAAGGGCTATCACTGCTTTGGCTTGAGCAAATGCCAGGATTGATGAGAAAAGAGGCTGGAAAGAATCTGGTTACTTTGATGTCTGCAAAGCAATCAGATTCCCTTCTGGGCATTGCGTGAAAGTCTGTTACCGTCATCAGGTAACTTTATAACAGAATGCACTCACAGGACAGGAACTCGTTAGGAGATGGGCAGTCACTTTTGCAGATCCAGTGGCAATGGAAGAGAAGAGTATCTTTATTTGGAGCGGTGATTCACCCCAACTCCCCCTTAGCTTGACTGTTCAGTGAACCTGAGAAGGAAAGGAATGCTAAGGAATGTGTGCTCCGCAAATGTTGGAGAAGCTGCCCTCAGATTTCTTCATTTGTCTGAATTAGAGCATGAGCTATCTGTACTGCTCTCAACACCCACAGTACTCTGAAAGATCAGTTACGTAATGAGGCACTTAGCATTTCAGAATCCCATAGGGCTACTTAGGAGCCCCTACTGACCTTGCTGTAAAGAGGGGCTCCAAAAAAGGAGGGCAGGACACCAGAAGAGATCACCTTATTTGGCACTTCAAAGTAGGTAAAGGGCTCCTTCTGAAATTTTCCCTTGTGGGGTCAAAATATGACTATCCACTGCTCCCTATTATCATTTTACCAAGGAACTAAAAATGTTAGAAAGTCTTGATTTGTTCCTGCACTTTTTTTTAAACAGCATAAATCACTTTTTTTTAAAAAATTAATTCTTTTAAGTCAGAAAGGCATAAATTAGTGGGAGAAGTAATTCAGTAAACAGATCTTAGTGATCCCAAAAGAGTTTTAAGCACTTAACACACCACCCATAAAGGAGCCCTTTGCTCTGTCCCTGGAAATAAGATCAGACTCAGTTGGTCATTAATCTTCATATACTCCCCATGTCTTGCTTATGTGGCACATAGTAGTATCTCCATTTTACAAATGAGAAAAAAGAAGCATAAAGAGATCAAATAACCTGACAAGCAAAAAAAAAATCATACTAGGTCAGTGGAGGAGCTAGAAATAAAACCCAGGGTGTCTGGCTCCAGGTTGTGTTTGCCAGTACGCTCCCAAATAAATTGCAGCTTTTCTCTCTCCCCTGTTCCCTTTGTTGGACTGAGCCATCCTGACCCCTGGCTCCTGGTCACTTTCTTTGACTCCAGTTGTGGAAAAAAGGATTCAGGAAAAATGGAAGTTCAATTTCCCATCTGTCTTTGGGCATAGCAGACAACAAATATTTGTTGGATTTAATTTAAGCTGTAAAATCCCTTTTGCCCTAAATTTCTTAACAGTAGCAAAGTTTCACAGAGTGTATGCATACAACGATAATTTTCGCTTTCCACAAATTTTGCTCCAGATGTTGTTTTCTCTTACACCATAGTTGGTAACTTCCTTTTAAAACTAATTATCATAAATCCCTTTATACTTGCTAACGAGGTGCTAAGTGCTATTGTTTCTACACTGTGGAAAGACTATGAGTACCCACTAAATTTGGCTTGCTCTAAATTCAGCTTTACCTTTCAGGGCCCCTCCCTAGTTACAGCTCTGGCTACATTCCAAAACTGGACCCATAGTTTGGAACTCACACCGTACTTTCCCCATACAAATTATGTCATTAGTAATATTGAGGTTTCTAAACTAAGTCACAAGAAGTTTGGTCTATAATATAACTGAACCACTTCATGAATAATAGTACAAAAATCACTGCACTAGAAGTTTTATAATACTAATAATATAATGATGAGAAGCATGTGGTATAATGGCCCAAAACCAGAAATTCCTCAATTCTGCCTTGGACACATAATTCGTTATGTTAGAGCAACTCAACCTCTCAGTGCAAGTCTATACAAGTGTGTAAGGCCATAAATTTCAGAAAATAACAGTAATAGATAACATAAAACCCAGTGCTTTACAATTATTTTCTCATTTGATTTTTACAATAACTCTGGGAGGTAAGTGCTTTATTATTATCCCCATTTTACAGATGAGGAAACAGAAACAGACAAACAGATGAAGTAGATTTCCCAGGGTCACAGAGCTAGAAAATATCTGAGGTCAGATTTATATTCAGGTCTTCTTGACTCCAGGCCCAGTACAATTTCTACAACACTACCAAGCTGCCTTCATGGGTACATGGAATTTCTTCTCCAGGGAGTTCCCTATATCAAGTCCAGGGAGTAACTAGGGGTGAATTAAAACACAGCACACTTTACTAAATGCAAACTATCTTACTGTCACCCTTCTCTTCAGTTCTGAGTTAAGTACATTATCCTTTCATGAGCTGTCTTTTCTATTGAATTTTGTAATTTGGACAATAGGAATTATTCATCCCTCAAGACTATATTTTCTTTCTGCAGTACAGTGGGAGCTACGATGGTAAAAGTTCAAATATGTGTAATGTTAATGGGATATAAGATCTTCTCCCTCATTAATAGGCCTCACTTGGAGCCCATTAAGGGAAGTTTGCTTAAGGGAGGCTTGATTGTAGGAAAGCTTTGACACCTTTTGTTAATTTCTAATTAGGCAGTGAGTCAAGAGGGTTGTAAAGCCCTCTGGCTGTAAAAAGGATATTTAAACTCTGAGGTTAGCATTTTGCTTTGGGGCTTACTCTTTAGAAGAATGTTCTTGTGATTTGATCAGATGAGACTGAGTAACTGTTCAGGAACCTCCCTAGTTTTGAAAAACCCAGATATTCCTGCTTCTCTCTCTGGTAACCATGTACGTATTGCTTTGGTCAGACAGTTGGAGCTGTCTATTGATCTGGGCTAATTTCTCAGACAGTTAGAAGCCCTGTCTGTTGGTCTTTATTTCTGTTTGTGTTTTTTTTCTGTATTTTCTGTTTGTATTTTCTCTGAAGTTCAGGGTGTTCATTTTTCCCCTGAACTAGTGAATGTAATTTTAAAAGATTGTTGACCGCTTAAAAAGCTATCTTTCCTAGGAAAGCAGATCTAAGAATGTGTGTTAGCAGCCATCTTGGGTATGCCAGTGTAGCTGTGGCTACAATGTGTTAGCTCCATTTTCATTAATGGAGAAAGTTGTTTGTGGTAGCAACCCTGATAGTTCTTTTTCATTTTGAATCTGTTTTGGTTTCTTCCTTATATGTACTCTGGATGATCTGGCTTGAGTATGTTAACAAACTTTCTGTAAACTTCTTGCTTCTTCTACTACTTCTCATTCTTTTATGAAACCAAACCACTCTTCCAATATCCAGCACCATAATTTTACAAGTTAGTATATATTATTTGTATTCAGTGTTGCACTTATCTTGGCAAGGACATGAAGCACTTGCTGCCTCCAAGGCCATTTCTAGGCTTTGTCAGTCAATCTATCAATGTTTGTATTAAGCAGCTCCTATGTGCTGGGCAACTTTCTAGGTGCTGGGGATATTCCATAGGTTATATTCTATCAGTATCAATGTGATAATGATCAATTCATGGGAGTTAAGCTTCCTTAGGGAATAATGACTGTCTCTGCTTATCTTTCCTTTTATCTATTTACTATTTGGGGGGATTAATAGTTTCTTCAAAAGGGGTGAGTTGGATATGTATTTTTAGTTTCATGTCATATCCTCTCATTTTTATTCTTTTAACTTATTCTACCTTAGTATTGATTTTACTCTATGACAATAGCATGATGTTCACAGACGATGAAGGACAAACAATAACAACAACAATGTATAAGATCACAGATTGGGAATTGGAAGGAACTCTATAGGTCATCTCATCAAATCACCTAATTTAACAGAAGAGGAAACTGAGGTCTGAAGTAGTTACATAGAGGTATAGCTAATAAGTTCCAAGGGCAGAATTTCCTGACTCCCAAGTCCAGCTCTTTATCCACTAGGGCAAACTTTAAGGTTTACAAAGCACTTTTATTCTCATAACAACCTTATAAGATAGATAGCACAAGGATTATTGTCTCTGGTTCTTTCCTTTCTTGTCTCTGCTTCCTGGCTTTTCTGGACTTTAAAATTCCACCTTCTGGAGCAGCTACTAGGTTGTGGGGTGAATAGAGCACCCACCCTGGAGTCAGAAAGACCTGAGTTCAAATCTAGCCTAAGACACCTAACACTTACTAGTTCTGTGACCTTGGGTAAGTCTCTTAAACTCAATTGCCCTGCCTTCCCCCCTCCAAAAACACCAAAAAAATTTCCACCTTTTGCAAGAATCCTTTCATTGTCTCATTTAATGCTAGAACCTTCCTTCTGAGATGATCTCTGAAATATCCTGAATATATTGTATGTATTATCTCCCCTATTAAATTGTAAACATCTTGAGGACAGACACTGACTCTCTTTGTGTCTCCAGTGCTTAGTACTATCCCTGGTATAAAGTATCTGCTTAATAAATGCTTGTTGATTTGCTGACTTGACTTTCCTTTTCTTTTTCTTACTAGCAATCATAATAGTTGAGAGAGAAAGTGGGTAGAGGGAATGGTTTAGGATTTTCTTACCTTTAGTCTTGGTAGCTTTCTCAAGAGCTCTGGAAGGGCTTCTGACCCCAGATGGATGAGGTAACTAGGCTGGGTTGGGAGTCATGTGAGGGTAACTGGAGAAAAGATGCTCCAGCAATAGCCCCACTTGGGGTAGCGTGTGTAGTGACTAATACTTCTCAATCTGCAACCCCTGAGACAAACAAATGCATAGTGGAACACAGTGGTGAATCTAACTCACTTAGCACAATCCTGGGGTGATATGAAAGTGGATCAAAGAGCATTGTGTTTTGGGGTTGGGTTTTGTTTTGTTTTGCTTTGCTTTGCTTTTTGCAGGGGTAAGGGCAGGGCAATTAGGGTTAAGTGACTTGCCCAAGGTCACAGAGCTAGTAAGTGTTAAGTGTCTGAGGCCAGATTTGAACTCAAGTCCTCTTGACTTTAGGACCGGTGCTCTATTCACTGTGCCACCTAGCCTTCCCAAGAAGATGTTATTTAAAGAGGGTTAATAAGTGTTTGGATTTTCAAGGAAATTTCTAGGTCAATGCAAAAAATGTACATCTATTTTTACAGTGACATATAAATTAAGGATATGTATCTTTCACAATAATCTGTATCAGCAAGCACCCTCGCATACCCAGGGTGGCTGCTAGCACAGATTCTTAGATCTGATTTCTAAAGGAAAGCAACTCAAAATGGGGTGACAATCTTACTTTAATCAAACATATATCATTTACTCATTTCAGAAGGAAAAGTCAACATCCTGAACTTCAGAGAATACAAAGAGAAGTTACAAGGAGACAAAGAAACAGATCAGCAGAGGGGCTTCCAGCCGTCTGACCATTACACCCATACCTAGTTAGTTACTAGAGAGGGAAGCACCAACATCTGGTTTTTCAAAGCCTGGGAGCTCAACTGCTGCCCTAAGTCTTGTCTAGCCAAATCACACAACTCTTTCCAAAGTGAGCCCAAAGCAAAAACTCACATCAGGGTATATATAGCCTTCTCCTGGATCAGAGAATGTCACAACCCTCTTGACCCACTACCCAGTCACAGAGTAGTAAGGTGTGGGCATTCCTGAAGAACAAGCCTCCCACCACAGGTTCCATGTGACCACATTCAGCCTATTAGGGAGGAAGAGCATATTTTCAAATCAGGGAAGGTTCTCAGAGCCATTTAAGCCTATCAAAGGGCCTAGGGGAAGGGAAGATCTTCAGATTCCCATAACATAATCCTAAGTACATAGATGTGCAAGCATTCCTACAAAACTGGAATCAGATTACAAATTAATACTTTCTTACAGTTCCATTAGGCTTACTTGATATGAAGTCTTGCACCCTATTGGTGGGGGGGGAGGGGAGGAAGAAAGAGAAGAGGAAAAAAAGAGGGAAGAAGGGAAAGAAAGGACAAAAAAGTCAGAGCAAAAATTTAGTATATATCTACCATATAGTCTTCTAGCTACTTCTTGTCTAGCCCAGTCATTGGTAATTACCTTCCTTCTTGCTAGAGTTTCTAAAAGCACTTTGAAAATCTTAGTCATACATATCAGCTAGTATTATTTTTAACATTTTTATGGGCTGCCCTGCTACTCCCCCTGAAGGTTGGAGACAAAATTATGCCTTGTACATTTAGTACAATCTGATTGGAAAAGCCATCTCATTTTGAGGGACAATCCAGTTTTGACTTGGGAAGATTCTGACCTGTTACCAACTTCTTAATCCAGGAACACTGTGGACCTTTTTGAAAATCCAGCCTCTTCGCTAGAACTGAGTTGGAAAAGGAAGGGCTAGGAAGTGAACTTTATTATTACTTCTCCTTCCAAATATCTAGATGGTAACTAGATATGGTAGCTAAGTAGTGCAATGGATAGAGCTGGACTCAGATTCAGGAATACCCAAATTTAAATTTGACCTCAGAAACTTACTAGTTGTGTAGCCCTGGACAGGTCATTTAACCTCTGCTTACCTCAGTTCCCTCATCCATAAAATGGAGATGATAATAATAATAATAGTAATAATAAACCTAATTCCCAGAGCTATCATAAGGATCGTATGAAATATTTGTAAAGCATCATATACATGCTAGCTATAGACAGGAAAAAAAATCTAATAGGAACTTCTTAAGAGAATGGCTCATTTGTAATCCAGATATTCACAAATCTGGGGTTGCATCTATGAAACTGAAATATTAAAATATTCCAAATTTTATAGCACTTCTGCTCTGGGGTAAATTAAATTGATTCCCTTGTTGCTGACAGGAAGGTCAAATTGCTTTCTTAGAACATCTGTGCATGGTGCGATGCAGTAAAATAGAGAAATCTGCTTCTGTGGATTTAGACTCAGCATAAAAATACTATGTGGACATGAGGTACATAGATTTCAGCAAACCATTTGGCAAAATCTTCCCTTCTGTATATTCTTGAGGATAAAACTGATACATTAAATGTAGGCTTCATTGTAGTGTGATTGGATTCATAATGGCTTAAATAGCTATACCTAAGGAAGGTTGAGATGACATCATTGCCAGTTCTAATGACCATTCCTCAATTCTCATCCTTCCTGACTTTTCTGCAACGTTTGGCACTGTTGATTCTCTCTTCTCTTTTGGTTTTCATGACTCTGTATTTTCTTGGCTCTCTTCTTGTCTGACCTCTCCCTCTCCGAGTGCTGCATTATCATCATCATCATCTACGTCATGTAACCCAAAGTTTTGTCCTTGGACCCACATCACCAAGGACCTATTGGATAGTGCGAACTTTGTGCATCTTCTAGTCATCTCAAACTCAACATGTACAAAACAGAACTTTAATTTAAAAAAAAAAATAAAGACCTCTTCTGAATTTCACTATTTTTGCCAAAGATGCCACCATCCTTCTAGTTACTCAGTTTTACTACCCTGGTGCCATCCTTCATTCTATGTCTACCCTCACCTGGCGTAGCCACTCAGTTCCCAAGTATCATAAATATGGTGTCCTCAGTATCTCTCACTTCTTTCCGCTTCTGCCTACTCATACAGAAAATGGATTCGTGCCTTCATTATCTCTTACCCGGACTATTGAAAAAGTTCTCTAGTTACTGCCCTGCCTCAAATTCTCTCTCCAATCCATATTCCATTTAACTATTGGCTGACTAATTGACATAGTCATGAGTGATTTTCCTAAGTTGAAGGCCATGTAAACTTCCTTTTCAGTAAATTCCTGTTGTTGTTCAGTCATTTTTCAGTCATTTCCTACTCCTTGTGATCCCTTTTGGGGTTATCTTAGCAAAGATACTGGAGTGTTATGTCATTTCCTTCTCCAGCTCATTTGACAGATGGGGAAACTGAAGCCAACAGGGTTAAGTGACTTGCCCAGGGTCACACAGCTAGGAAGTGTCAGAGGTCAGATTTGAATTCAGGAAGATGAGTCTTCCTGACTCCACTTCCAGTGCTCTGGGCTAGTGCCACTGAACCACCTACCTGCCCCAATAAAACTCAAAAGGTTCCCTATTTCCTCCAAGATCAAATGTAACTCCTTTGTTTAAAGCCCTTTTGACCTGGTGCCATCATATCTTCCCAACTTTATGATACATTACTCTCCTCCTTATACTCTCCCATCTACATTCCTGCCAGTTATCCATCTGACTATTCCTCATACATGTCCAGCACTCCAACACCTATCTCTAACTCCATGCCTTTCCTTTGACTGGTTCCCATGGACCACATCTGCCTCTTGCAATCCCTTGTTTCCTTCAAGCTTCTGCTCAAGTGCTACTTTCTCCATGAGGTTTTTCTTAATTCCCCTTCCCCCACACAAACCACTAGTTTCTTTTCCCAGATTATCTTAAATGCATTTTGCATACCAATGTATTCATATGTTGTCTCCCCCATTAAAGTCTAAGTACTTGGAAGGAAGGGACTATTTCACTTTTGTGATTCTGTCCCTAATAGCTAGTACAATCTCAGGTTCATAGTAAAATCAGAAGAGAAGGTTTCTAGTGGCACACAAAAAGTTGCTGTCCTTAGGCTTCTTGTCTTCATATTTTCATTAATAATTTAGTTTTAAAATATAGATGCCATACATATCACATTTGAAGATGACATAAAGTTCAGAGGACAAGTGAAATATTAATTTGTTGGGTAAATGAAATGGGATTCAAAAAGATATCAACAAACTAGAATGATAGATCAAAATAACAAATATTGGAGGGTATATGGAAAAATGGGACATGAATTCACTGTTGGTGGAATTGTGAACTGATCTAACCATTTTGGAAAGAAATCTGGAATTGTGCCCAAAGATTTATAAACCTATATGTCCTTTGATTCAGCAGTACAACTACTAAGTCTGTTTCCAAAGATGATTAAGAGAAAAGGAAAAGAATCTATATGTTCTAAAATATTTATAGCAGCTCTTTTTGTGGTGGCAAAAAACTGGAAATTGTAGGGATGCCCATCATTGGGGAATGGCTGAACAAGTTGTTGTATGTGATCATAATAGAATACTACTATGCTATAAGAAATGATGAGCTCATTGATTTTAGAATAGATTTGCACAAAATAATGAAGAGTGAAATGAGCAGAACCAAGAAAACACTGTATACATTAACAGCAACATTGTTTTAGGAATAAATTTGAGCAACTAAATCATTTTGATTATTATAAATACCCAAATTAACTACTAAGGACATTTGAAAGAAAGCCACTATCTGTATCCAGCGAAAGAACTGATAAATAGAAGTGTGTATAGAAAGATTTTACATATATGTATATATTTCTCTCTAATGGTAGCCATCTCTAGGATGGGGGGAGAAGAAAAAGAAATTTACATGATAAATTGATTGTATATTTAAAAGTAATGGCAAGTTGTGCATAGTGGATCTGCAGTTTCATGTGCAATCATCTTTTTGATGTTCTGCTATGCTATGGAAACAGTTGTTTTATTTCATAAATTAAAAATAAAAGAAAAAATTTTTAAGAAATATAAAAGAGATAAAATTATCCTTAACATTTTTAAAATCTACAACAAGATGGTAAAAAAATTGGTTGCAGTTAAGATGAACTCATAGTACTTGATGGTCATAAAGCACTCTTCACAACAAACCTGTGGTACAGTTTGTACAAATCAGTTCAACAAACATTTATTTACAGCATGGCCACTTCCTAATTTTCCAGTCTTTTTTCATCTTATTCCCTTCCACACACTCTAAGATCCATCACCACTGGCCTACTTTCTATTCCCTGACTTGCCATCTCTCCACTTCATGCCTTTTCACTGAAGTTAGAAATGCTCATTACAAATCAGCCCATTTGTAAATCGTCACTTAGATGAAGCCAGTTCTTGTGAAGGGGCTCTGATTCAGGAAGATTATAAGATGCTGTGTTTTAAGAACTGAGGTCCAGAAAAGATGTGATGAACTCAGATTCATGCCGATTATAAGTATTAGAGCTGGGAACAAGTCCTCTGGTTATAAGTCCAATGTTCTTTCTGCTAAGCTGTCAGAAAAAGGAATGTGCTTCTTCATGTAGAAGCTGGATAATCATTTGTGAAAATATTAGGAAAGGAATAAAACATCAGGTAGAGGACTGTAGACGACCCCTAAGTGTCCTCCAAAAGCTAAGATTCTGTGATCAGAAGGGTTGGGATTCATAGAGTTGAGAGCCAAAGATCATCTAGGTAGCACAGTGGATATAGTGTTAGATTTGGAATCAGGAGGTCCTAAGTTCAAATACGGCCAACTGTGTGGTTCTGGGCAGGTCATTTAACTTCCCTATCCCCTTAGTTTCCCCATTTTAAAAATTCGGATAATAATAACACCCATGCCCCAGTGTTGTTGGGAGGACAGAAAGAGAGAACATTTGTAAAGTGCTTCAAATACTTAAAAGTGCTGTATGAGGGTTAGTTATTCTTAACTAACAGAGAGCTCTCAGTATTACCCTGGAAACTGTACAGCTTTGGGACCAGACTAGACTGATGACCAGACCTCATTGATCCCATGTCTCTATTGCAGTGGCCTGAAGTAATATATCAAGAGTTAAGTGAGAAAGGAGAAGAATGAGGGTGTTTAGAGAGAATGTTTATGCAGATGGAAGACAGAAACCATCTCAGATAAAATTAACTGGACCATGAGCCATGAAAGACAGAGGAAAGGAAAGGGACCATCATAGTATAAAACTCCCCTGAAGGGAAAGAGAAAATGTAATGGGGAAGTAATACTGAGTCAGACAGTTATTTTTCTCATTACCAAGCATCCCAAGACAGCATGATCATGCAGTTGGTAAGGGGAGGCAATATGCATGAGATGTGTGTATGAGGCTGGCATAAATTAGACATTTGCCATTCGGTTAGTGCTTCTATTCAAAACATTTAATAAGTACCATGTAATTAGTGAGTTACAATTCATGATTAATGATGATGAATAAAAGTACTACTATTGACATGACTTAATTGTCTTAACAGATGTATTATGACTCCTCAGGAGTCTTTTCTTTCCTTAGAATCTCCTTGTTCATATTGTCAGTGAGACCAGCACTACTGATGGGTTTTTTTGGTAATTGTGGAGAGTGGGTTGTAGCCCTGTGAGGTTTTCTTTTTTTAATATGCCAGGTATTACGGGGTATGCAAAACTGATTGAAATTAGTACCAAATCATTGAGTCTTCCAAGTAGGCTGCACACCTTCCCTTAAAATGAAAAGCATTTGATTCAGCTGGCTGCTTGTCTGGCCATGACCCCTCAGGGTAACATACAAAATTAGCTCTATACAGGTAGCAAGAGGAGCTCCTGGAATAATTTGTTCTTGTTGAATAAAAAACATTTCTAGTTTACCCATCCCAGAGGTTTTATTCCCAGGATGGGCTTTGACAATGACCTAAGGGGCTAGACTCAAATAGTCAATGAAAATTAGAGGAAAAGAAGTCACCATAGAAATCATTATCATTTTGCATGGAGATTTTTAAGAAGCAAAATCTATAAAGGTACCCTTACAATTCTCACCAGAGTACCAAAATTATACTCAGAAAACGTGGTTCAAAATCCTTCCTTGGAAACTTGCCACCAATATGCCCTCGGCTATATCAATTCACATTGGTGGACCTTGTTTTGTCCATCTGTAAAATAAGGAGAATAACAGCACCTACCTCGCAGGATTCTTATGAGAACCAAATCAGTTCATGAAGGTAAAAGTACTTGGCAGATCTTAAATTGCTATAGAAATGTGCTGTCATTTTTGTTATTATTAGATGCATAGCCATAGGTCATTCGGTCAACAAGCAGGTCATGAATCACTCACGGGTTCAATTTCCTCATCTATAAAGTGGAAATAGAAATATTTTCCCTACCTGCCTCACAGAGCTGTTGGAAGAAAAGCACTTTGCAAACCTTACTGCACTATGTAAGTATGCGGCATTATTGTTTTGGAAACACTGCTGTTGAATCCTGAATTAAATATGATCATCATCTTTCTCTTTCAGAGGTGTGGCGAAATCTCGTTTGATAACCCTGATCAGAATGCCAAATGTGTTTGCATGCTAGGTAAGATTTCTCTTTTCCTTGAGAAGTTAATGAAGTATGTGTACACTATACTACTTTGTTTCATTATGCCCATAGGCAGTTGGAAAAGGAACACTCATGTGTCCAGCCAAGTAAGAGCAGTTGGTCGCCTGTAATAAACAGAAAGGTGAATCATTTGATGATAAACATGGAGGTCTGTTATGCAACAGATTTTCCATACTTGGATACTTTGATGGATCTGGGTTTTCTGTAGTGTTGGTCATACCAGTATTTTCCAAGTTGTGGAACATCACAGATTCAGAAGGATAAACACTGTATAATCATTCAGGAACCACCGATTTTAGTGCTTAAAGGAGACAGACTACAACTTATTCTTTGATTATAGGGAGAGGAACCGACCTATGATTTCATTGATATAGGGGAATGTCAGATGAGGAAACCCTCCACCAATGAAGGTCTGAACCTCGTTTGTAATTTAATTGCTTTTTACAAAGAGTTATATTAACAGTTTAATTCTTCACTCAGTTAAATAGCATTGGTCAAGCATTCACTTTAACCCCACACTGAATGTTGTTGCTGTTATTGTTGGGGGGGGGGGGTGAGAGGAGGAGTGTTGGCAAGTATCCTGAGCAAAAAGCAACTATCATCTTTACAGTTAACAAGTCACAGCTTAAAGGAGAGATTAGTGATATATTATTGTTTTTCATTCCAGTACATATCCCTGAATTATAAAATCATCCCCTGGGAGAAATGCATAACTAAGTAAATCTGTTATAAATTTCTGAAGACAGTCAGCAATTACTACATATAACATTTGCAACTGCACATTAGGAGTGTTATAATGAATAATTCTTGGCTTTTCTGTAATGTCTTCTTCAAAGCACTTTACAAACATTAATTCATTAATATTCATAAAGTGCTTTTAGGAAAGGAAATATTTCTTATTCCCCTCCCATATTATAGATTAGAAAACTAGGGCAGTGAGGTTAAGTGTTTTATTACTTCCAAAGAGTGAATAATTGTCAAAGCTGTGATTAAAATTATATATGTCTTATGTCTAGGCTTGTATGTAAACCACTAGACCACATCCAGTCAACTCTCAGGTATCTGTGCTAAGAAGATAGCACAGAGAAATAAAAAACACCAAAAATCCTGAATTGCATTCTAACTCAAGGCTTCGCCTACTATTGTTTGACCATCTCATCCATTGCTATAGCTTCAACAAAGTGACCTTTGTGCAGATCACTCTTCAACCTAAATCTATAGTCCTGATCATTTTCCTCACCTCTAGTCTCAGAAGTCCAGCGTTCATTGTTTATATCTACCTGGACACTAGCCATTACCCCAAGCTTAAGATAGAGACTGGACCTAAGATTTCATCAGGATAGGGAACTTTCTACCTTTTCAGGTTAGTGCCATCTCTGCCACTTACCTAGAGCACTGAAAAGTTAAGGGATTTGCTTAGGGTCACACAGGGAAAGTTGAGCCCATGTTTTCTTGGCTTTGGGGCTGGCTATCTACTATACTATCCTGCTTCATTCTTCAAATTTAACATCGTCCAAAATTGAACTTACTCTCTTTTCTCCAAAATCTGCTTCTTCTTTTTACGTATCTGTTGCTTTCATCCTTGGTTTTATCTTTGCTTCTTTTTTATCCCTTAACTCCCACAGTCAGTTTCCAAATCTTATTGATTCTTCTCCAGTAATAACCCTAGACTATAGTTTCTCCTACCAGCCTGAATTATTAAAGGAGCAACCCAACCAGACTTTCTCTGAGGGTCCCTGTCCCCTCCAGTCTATATTTCCCTCTGCTGCCAGATTACTTTTTGACTCACAGGAAGCTGAACTGACAGGGATTAGGCCCAAAACCAAAGGCATTTTACATCTTCCAGATTTGTTTCATATTATTTCCCTTTCACATATTCACTTTTTGCTGCCAAAATCAGCTATTTACCATCATCTCCTGTTACAAATCCTCTCCTCTTCTAACTCTGTGCCTTTGTTCATTCTATCTCCTATGCCTAGAGTGTCTTCTCCCCAACTTCTTTGGTTGTTCAATCATTTTTGACTCTCTGATCCCATTTGGTACTTTCTTGACAAAAATACTGGAGTGGTTTTCCATTTCCTTTTCCAGTTCATTTGACAGATGTGGAAACTGAGGCAAATAGGGTTAAAAGACTTGCCCAGAGTCACACAACTAGTTGAGGACAGATTTGAACTTAGTTTCTCTTGGCTCCAGGGCCAGTGCTCTACCTACTGCACCACGTAGCTGTCCTCCCTGCCTTTTGGCTATTCTAGTTGAATTCCTATCATTTTCTAAGGTCTTCAAATGTTATCTTCTCTATGAAACCATCTTTGATCATCCCAAAATAAAATAATAATTTCTTTTTCATACTCAAACAGCACTTTGCTTGCTCTATTCTGCTTGCTAAATTTTGAATTCTATGCAGAACAACTTATCCAGCTCTTACCTGTCCACAATTTCTTCAGCAAAGCATCCTGCTTATATAGAGTGCTGAGTTTTGGAGCCAGAAAGACCTGTATTTGAATCCTGCCTCAGACACTTATTAGCTATGTGAGGCTAAACATGTCGATCTCTCCAAAGTTCAGTTTTCTCTTTTATAAAATAAAAATAATTAAAGTACCTTCCTCACTTTTTTTGGTGAGGATAAAATGAGATAATATAATGTTCTTTGTAAATCTTGAAATTATATATAAATATCAGTTTATAATAATATTAACTACCTTACATAATATATGCATTTTTCAATTTCCCCACTGAAACAAGATTGAAACCCATGTTATCACCTAGTAGATGGAGCTACAAAGATAGTCTAAAGTTAAGATATTTGCCCAGTGTGTGTGTATGTGTGTGTGTGTTTTGGATTTTAAAATGTGTTCCATCTATGATCACTACAGATCAAATGCATATTCACCCTACTAAAGTCAACTCAGTTAATTACTATAGAATTTAGACAATGCTTAGGTGCCAACACTGTATAATATGGTGGGTAGTCATGGCAGTTATGGTAGTTATGAACAATTCAAATTATAAAATTTAAATCAAAGGAAAGAGAAAAGCGCATTCGAACATGGGTAGGAAGGAGCTGATAAGTAGCCCAAGAGTGAAATCTAAGTCCTTCTGACTTGAAGTAAAGCATTCTATACAATAAGGTGCATTGATTCTATAATAAGAACAAGAATAATGAAAGCTGACTTTCATTTCATGTTCTATTGTTTACAAAATGTTTTTCTCGTAACAAGTCTATAAGGTAGTTAGCACAAGTTATCATTTTCTCTATTTTGTAATTGAGGAAATAGAGAAGAATCTCAAAGAAAAAAACAGTATCTGGCATTTCCACAAAGCTTCAGGATTTCCAAAGCGTTTTATAAATCTTCTGACTAACTGACTTGCCCAAGGTCACACAGATACTAAATGATGAAGCCAGGACATGAACACAGATTTTCTAATTTAACTGTTAGTACAATGTGCTGTTCCTCACACCATGGAAACAAAATTATGTTTGTTGAAATAAATTGAATTGAATTGAATTCTTCATTAAACCTTTAACTGGAGTTTGACAAAGGAACTAAATGATTAATTTTAAATTATTTCTTTTCCTTTTACTATAACAGATTTATAATATAACAGACGTAGTAGCCATTGAAAGGACTCCCAAACCATGAAAAAAGATAAAAATGGGGGAGGGAAGTGGAGATCAATGGATTTCCATGAATAACACAATTTAGAACAATTACCTATTGAACAGACAAGAGATGGTTCTAGTAGATATATAGGTCATGGGTTCAAACCCTCCTTCTGATGCTTATTTCTTATTATTGCTCATTAAGTCATTAATCTCCTTAGAGCCCCATTTCCTTAACTGTGAAATGGTGAGGTTGAATTAATAAATTCTGAGATCCCTCACATTTCTAAATCAATGATCCTCTAGGTAGGCCACTAACCTGCCATATTGCCTAAAATTCCTTCCTTAGTATAATTAAAGAATTTCTTCTTTCTTAAAATACAAAGCATCCCAAGAGAATTAAGGACTTAAGTTGAATATCTGTCGTTAACACTTTTGTATACACATAAAGAAGCAGCTCAGGTAATAGATAAGGAGCTGCCCTTCGAGATCAGGAAGATTTGACTCCAAGGGCAAGTCTCATCTCTGACACTCAATGACCTTGGATCAGTCATTCACCCTTTTTGATGCCCCCAGGTGCCTTTCTGCCTTGGTAGAAATATGTTCCTCACTAGGAGTTCCCTGGCCCCAGTGAAAGTGATGATAGATAGAAAAAAATACAATGGATTTGTCTACCTTTTCCTTGTCCTCAGCTAGCTGGGATCTAAACACAGAAAAGGGGAGTTAGATATCGCTAGTGGAGGATCTGGCACAGGTGGGATGGAGGAAAGCTTAATTTCTATCTTTGAACTTTCAGGTAAAGAAGCAAGTATTTACTGAGAACATCGCACAGCATATACTGAGAGATTGGGTTGCTTCTTAGGTCCTCAAAGTAGCCTGTGCTCTCTAAGAGTTTATGGTCTAAAAACACAGAGTTGCATTCTAGTTGTGCTTCAGAGAGGAGTTCTGTGTATGGAACTTAAGGTAAATGTGTGCAAAGTCCTTGTATGAAGAGAAGGGCAGGAACAAATTATGTTGGGTATAAAAGTACACAAATGTACAAAATACTCCATTAACATAGTAGCTCACATTTATATAGTATTTACAGTTAACAAAATGCTTTCTTATCAATACTGAATTAAGAAAATCACAAGTAGAATGTAAATTCACTTACGGTAACTTTCTTCAGGATAGAAAATGTTGAGATGTTGTCTTTGTATCTGCAGCACCCAGCACATTTTCTGGCAATAGCAGGCACTTTGTGAGTGCTTGTCAAATTGAATAACCTTGTGACATAAGTTGTATAAGTGAAGGTTTGTTAGTTGTTTTTTCTGGATATTTCCAGAAAAAAAATGATTTTATTAGTATAGAGAGGTCCCAGTGTGGGAATGCTTTCTGCCCATTCAAATCTGCCGCTTAATCTTAGAGAAAAGGGAGGAGAGGGGGAAGGGTGCTTGAGAGGTACAGAAAGCGGTGTGAGGTTAAGTAACTCCCTGGGTCCCCCAGCCAGGATGTGTCTGCAGTAGGGTTTGAATCTAGGACTTGACTCAAACATCAGCTCTCTATCCCTCACACCATGGTGTATTATTTTTCTCAGTTTTCAAAGGTTGAAACTGAAGCCTAGAAAAGTTAAGCAATTGGCTCAGGTTTCCATAGTTCATAAGTGTTGGAGCTAGAATTCAAACACAAATCTTCAAGGATTTTTTGACACTATGAACATTCTCCACTACCCCTTGCCCCCTAGCACAAAGACACCCCCAATTAATAGGCTTAAAGAATTTGTGACTTCCCCACAGTCACAGAGATAGCAATTTGAAATGGGATGCAAACTTGAGTCTTATAACTCTGAGGCCCACATAGTTCTACCATAACAAAACCACTCCAATAAATCCCTGCCAAGGGGATAAATTTACTTGGTACTAAACAGAGAATTCCAAGTTGGCAAAAACAGATTAACCAAGGACAACAAGGGTTAATAAACCTCTCAACACCTTTAAAGAATACTAATGATTTGGTACCCATTTAATTTGGTGTTTATTTATCTTAATTATGCTATATTTTTCTATTGCTATCTATTTTTCTACAATCTTGAAGAATAAGTCATCTCTCAAACAGAACACAAATAGGAATCAAAAAATCATAATATCTCTAAGTTGGAAGGGTCTCAGAAATTATTTTGTCAAAATTGTAGCTGGACGGGAATCTTAGCTACCACGTTCCCTTCAAAGTGCTCCACTTGCCTCTGCTTTAAGATTGTCAGTGTGGGAAACTGAGTCTCTCTCAAGGCAGTCCATCCTGCTTTTGGACAATACTAATTGTTAGGAAGTTTTTCATTATGTCAATACTAAATTTGTCTCTCCTCAATTTCCACTTATTGCTCTTATTTCTACAAGGAGGTAGAGAGGGGAGGTAGGTAGGAGAGAGAAGGCTTCACTAAAACAAAATAGGTCCAATGCTATGACTACATAGCAACTGGGGTGTGCTAGAGCCAGAAGGAACCAGCTTGTGAGAGCCAACTGTTAAATTTTCAGAGTCAGCATTTACACCTCAGAAATCAACAAACTTACAAATTGGAGATTAATTTATTATTTTGTTGATGATTGATTTGTAGACTTAATAAAGCTATGGGGAAAAATGTTTAAAATGCAGATTAAACTTGAAAGTATGTCCTAGATGCATTTTTTGGAGAGTTGCTAATGATAACCCTTCAGTACCTGTTGCTATAGCCATTGTATCCCATCCCCCCCCCAGTCTTCTTTTCTCCAGACTAAAACATCTCCAGTTATTTAAATCCTTTTATTCCATGGTTTGGAGTTGCCTAATCATCCCTAAACCCTTCTTTGGATCAGCTCATTTATAGGTATTAATATCTAGCATTTTTGAAGGTTTGCAAATCACTTTATACGTCTTATTCTATCTGCTGCATTACTAGCTGCCTTAGCAGCTCTCAAGATTCTTTAGAAAATGTGACAACCATATTTCTAAAAGGAGGAGCACAGTCCTCCAGATGTGTTCTCAACAGGGCACAGCCTCTTCCCTTGTCCTACTTCCACTCACACAGACCTTGATTACATTAGTTTTGCTGACTTCGAAGTTGACTTATATGGGGCTTGTGGTACAGTAAACCTTTTTCTCCCCTGATTTAATTCATGTGAAATCTACTCAGAGAAATCAAATGTACAGAAAAAGCAACTTCACAGAATTTTGTAATCTAATCCTTTTTAGACCAACCAGACAATTATAATGTGAAAGGCAGTGATGAGAGCCAGTCTGAGACATCCTATTGCTTCAACATGTCCAGCTTTTAGCTAAATGTACTTCATTATTTCTGCCCAAATACACTTCTAATCTAGGATATTCTTCTTCTTCCTCTTCCTCTCTCCCTTTCCCCCTCCCTCACCGTCTCCTTTCCCCCTTTTTTGCCTTCTTCTTTTCCTTCTTCTTCTCCTTCCTCCTCTTCTTCCTCCTCCTTTCCCTTCTCTTCCTTCTTCCCCTCATCCTTCTCCTTCCTCTCCTCCTCCACTTCCTTCTTTTTCTTCTCCTTCTTTTTCTTCTTCTTCTCCTTCTCCTCCTCCTCTTTTTTCTTTTGTTCTCATGTTTAAAGATATAGAGAAAACCAGCTGTCAGGGACATCTTTCGTAATGTTCTTTCCCAAAGGTCTTTCCCCAGTCATTCATAAAAGATTTTCATACATTAGTCTGTCAACCTTGCAAACATCATATTTCCAACCATCTTGGTTCAGAATTTTGCTTTGATTGAAAGAGGTGCATATTCTAAACTCCCCACAAGTTCCTCTGAATCATTCAACTCAACATGCTTTTAAGTGGGGACAAAGTACTGTGGTGAAAGAGTCTTATGGGAAATACATCATTTCAGGAGGGTAAATAGTGTGAGGTAAGAAAGTGAACAAGAGTGTATTGGGTATTAACTATTTGCTTCTTAAAACTGTTCAAATTTGCAGCACTGTTTGGAATTCTCTTGGTTCAGTCATGAGTTTGATCTCAAGCACATTTAAAGGGGGCTCACAATTTCAGATTCACATCTAAGTATATACAAAACCATAGAAAGAATGTGTGTTGTGATGAGAGATGGTCCATAGAGTCTCGGAGAGGGGAAAAGGGGGAAAGGGTCTCTCAAATGACAGTTACCATATGAGGTCCAAGGCTTGATTCGAGACATATTATTCTCTAAAATTACCAAAAAAAAAATTGGTTGGATCTAAATACTAAGAACCAGTTGGGTTTAGAAGAAAAAGTTGGCTGTTGTAATCCATTTCTCAGCATATTTGATGAACTTATTTCAAGCCATGTGAAACAATCAATCTTGAGAAAAGAAATTTAATCTGAACTATCTCTAGTACTTAATTAGAGGTTTCAGAAGAAACCTTTGGCTTAGACTTGTTGATTCTTGTTGCTGTTTCCCCTCTATTCATTATTGTTATAGTGGAGCACTTTGAGCAGTAAGCCTAAATTTGTGGTTCATAGGCATCTGTATACTCATTTCCTCATTTCAAACCTTTTCCCCTTTCTGTTATTTTGATGGCATGGATTTCTTTCTTTCAGATTTTCCCATAATCCCACAGGATAACTGTATGAAGACCATAACTTTACATATAAATTCACTGAAGCTGAGACACATAGAGATTAGGTCACCAGCTCAGGATCACAGATCTATTAAGTGTCAGAGGCAGAATTTGATCTCAGAGCTTCTTAACACTAGCTCCAGTATACTATCTATAATGTCACCTAGCTGCTGCTACCATTAGCATTCTGTTCTTGTGATATCATCATGATATATGCACTGAACTCTATTTGCTGTCATGAATTATAATGGGATATTCTCTTTACTCAGTGTCTCTTGTAGAGTTACTACATGTACCAATTCAGAAAACCTCCTTAGCCTAGAGTGTGGAAACTCTAAATCAGAAGTCCTCAAACTCATTTGACCCTTTAAAAAATGTATTCAGTGAGCCCCTTGAAATCTACTTTCCTTAGCTCTCTAATGTTCATTTTTTAATTTGCATGACTTTTTAAAAATATGTAAAATATACTTGTTTTTTAAATCACACATCTTAAATTTAATAATTTATTGTAAATTTTTTAGTTTTTTCCTGCATTGAAATTTTGATGACACAATATTGTGTCATGTAACTGTATAGTATCAGTATAAACAAGTCATTACACACACATATTCCTGCCAATACATGCTTGACTTTTCGACAATGTGCAACACACTTGCCTGCCAATACTTGCTTGTTAAGACCTGTCAGTGAACTTAACCTCTGGTTTGTTATAACTTGCATTTTATGTGATTATTTGGAAAATAATGCAATCAATACAACTTTAACTCTGTTACACAACAGATGAAACATATACAAAAGGTTTTTCACAATTTCTTATTTTTTCTTTCCTTATGCTTCCACATTATTTTTATTCAACACCACCCAATTGCACCCAAGGCTACTACACCTGCCTGGATCTTTCCAGCACCCCCCCCCACCATAGAGCAGTACTGTCCACTTTGGGAACCTGTACAAATGGTCAGGAAGCATAATGCAAGAGCAGCTAGGTGGCACAGTGAATAGAGTGCTAAACCTGAAGTCAGGAAGATTCATCTTCCTAAGTTTAAATCTAACCTTAGACACTTACTAGCTGTGTGACCCTGGGAAAGCACTTAACCCTGCTGGTCTCAGCATCTGTCAAATGAGCTGCAGAAGGAAATGGCAAACCACTCCAGTATCTCTTCCAAGAGAACCCCAAATGGCATCACAACAAGTCAAATATGACCAATACAACTGAACAACAACAACAACGAGTAGTGCAGAGGAAAAAACATTATATCTAGTGTCAGAGGGCCTGGGTTCAAATCTAGGCTCTTTCATTTAATATTTAGGTGATTTTGAAATAGTCACAGCCTCTCTGGGTATCAGTTCCCTCTTCTGTTTATAAAATGAGGGGGCTGGTCTAGAACTCTAAATGACATCTAAGGTATTTTCTAGTTCTGAATCTATGATCTAAGATCCTATGAACTGTCTACAGAAGACTGCTGCTATTTCACAAGCTTTGAACTGCTTGTATGTACCTACTTACTTATACAACTAATAATAATAATAATAATTTCTAAATCACTCTAAGGTTTACAAAGTGCTTTATATGTTGTCATTAAATTGTTGGTCAGGTATGCCTGACTCTTTGTGACCCCATTTTGGATTGTCTTGGCAAAGATACTGGAATGGTTTGCATTTCCTTCTGTGTGTCATTTGAAAATGGGGAAACTGAGGCAGACAGGGTTAAGTGACTTTCCCAGAGTCACACAGCTAGTAAGTGTCTGAAGCCAGATTTGAACTCAGGAAAATGAGTCTTCCTGACTCCAGTTCCAGCATTTTATTCACTATCCAATACATTTCATATCTATTAACTCATTAGATCCTCACAATAACCCTCAGAGGTAGAGAACTATTATTATTCCCATTTTGTAGATGAAAAAACTGAGGTAGATAGAGGTTAAAAGACTTTCCCAGGGTCTCAGAGCTATTAAATTTCTGAGAGTGGATTTTAACTTAAGTTTTAGGCTGACCTTCGGCCTGGGGTTCTATCCATTATACCTCCTAATAAATATACTTCACTCTCCTGCAGCGATTGGTCAAGCCCTTATGTTTATCTACACGGCAATGCTTGATTCTTAGCGGGTCATTATTTGATACTATTGGTTGATTGATGTTTATATACTGAGTCATGCTGCTCCTGAATTGATTTCTAGGCTGCCCTGACTATAGCAGTCAGCCCCAAACCTTGCCCACATTTTTTCTGATTATGTAATGTCATTGCTTTTGTGTCATCTACACTGCTCCATATCCCAGAGTTCAGGGGTCTAGGTACTCAGAGATCATGATATTGTAAAAGAAATGCACATTTTCCCACATACTCTCCGTCCAGTAAGCAGACAATTTGATCTGTCAGTAAGTATAGCAGAGGGTTCCTTGGTTCAGAATAGAACCAAGAGAGGGTTGATATCTAGAAGAGAGCCTATTGACTCAACCAAGGTATAGTTGATTATTAATTTTCAAAACATCAGAACAAATTGAAAGAAGAGTCAATATTTTACCTATTCTGAAATAGGGAGAGTAGATTCCAGTATCAGCTCTCCCAATCCTGTGATGCTGGTGAAGTGTCTGAACATGTTTGGGCCTCAATTTCCATTTCCACTATAAAATTAGAATAATAACCAAGGTTGTATGAGAGCCAGCTTACATCAGCTACTGAGAACTGATTGTTCAATTTTTAGTGTGAGCATTTATGCTTCAAGAATCAGCAAATGGACAAATAAGGACTTAATTTATTGTTTTGTTGAGTGTCTAAACCTATGCAGTGATGGAGAAAATGTTAATAATTCAAATTAAACTTGATTTTTTTTTTAGTCTTAGAAAGCCAGCTGTTAAACTTTTGCCAGCATACCACTGAATTAGACTTCTTACCTACCTGGCAGTGTTGTTACGAAGATAAAATAAAAACATCACCTGGAATGGCACCCAACAAGTAGCAGAGGTTTGACAATTTGAGAGTGGCCATAATGATTATAGGTGGTACAGTGGTTAGAGTGCCAGAACTAGAGTCAAGAAGACTTATTTCCTTGAGTTCAAATCCAGCCTCAGACACTTACTAGCTGGGTGATCCTGGGCAAGTCACTCAGCCCTATTTTCCTCACCCCTCTCATCTGTCAAATGAGCCAGAGAAGGAAGTGGCAAACCACTCGAGTATCTTCATCAGGAAAACTCCAAATGGAGTCATGAAAAGTTGGACATGACTGAACAGCAATTCACCAGATGCTCCTGGTGGTAGATTGTGCCCATGCCAACCATCACATAAATACACAATCACAAAGGAGATCATCAATACCACCTCAGCACTGCTACTTAAGAAAAGAAAGTAAGGGGTGGCTAGGTGGTGCAGTGAATGGAGCACTGGTCCTGGAGTCAGGAGGACCTGGGTTCAAATCCAGCCTGAGACACATAACACAAAACGAGCTGTGTGACCTTGGGCAAGTCACTTAACGCCAACTGCCCTGCCTTCCCCACTCCAAAAAAAAAGGCAAAAAAGAAAAGAAAGTAAAAATGCACAAGGCAGCATTTTTGTTGATTGTCCTAGATCTTGTGCGATGCTGGGGTTTTCCTTCTCTATGCCTCAGTTTTCTCATTTGTAAAATGAGAAGATTATATTAGATCAGTGGTTGTTAACCTAGGGTCCATAAACTTCTTTATAAAAATGTTTTGATAACTCTATTTCCATATAATGCTTCCTTTGTAATCCTGTGTATTTAATTTTATGCATTTAAAACATTATTCTGAGAAAGGATGCATAGGTTTCACCAGGTGCTAAAATGGGTCCATAACACATAAAAAGGCTAAGAATGACAGGACTAGATAATCTCTAAATTTCCTTCAAGCTTCAAATCTCTGATCCCATAATTCTCTCTGTACAATATTAGCTAGGTTGGGTGATTTTTCTAGCTTAGTCAGTAGTAGAAAAATAATGCATCTTTTCCCGCAAGAGATCACATCTCCCCAGTATTTCATTTCTGAAATAGGACAGCAGTATCATTAATTACAGTAAAGTAAATGTAACTGTTTCTTAGTTTATATCATTTTGTCATCTTGGGAGCTTGGAGAAACGTTTATTATTTTTCCAATATTGCCATCATCATCCCGTGATTTTGAATGTGGACTTTTTAGAGTTTAATAAATTATTTTTTCTGGTGAGTTTTACAACAAAATGAGAATGATACATGCCAACATAAGCAAAACTTATAGTTATCTGCTTAAAATCTTTATAATTTTTCCAAGTCATATTGATATTCAGTTCACTTTTGGCTTCAGTTATTTTATTAAGTACCATACATACACTGTTATTTTCAACATATTTCTAACAGGAAGCTCTCTATTCAATCAATGCAGGTCAATGAATATTTTCAACATACATATCAACAAATCAGAAAATTCATAAATATTTCTCAGGCAAATTACTAAAGAAAGATTCTTGCAAATTTTAAGAATAAAATCCCCATTCTATAGCCTTTATACATGTGTTACATTATACACATAAGTTTTATAGTTAATGTAGTTAATATCACTGATGCCTTGAAAAAAAAAACTGTATCCAACTCTTTTCCTCAAGAGTTAAAACATCTCAGGAGTCCAAATTAATCCTTCCAAGGTCATTAAGCACTTCATTCATGAGGTATGAAAAGAATAATTAACATTTCCTGTCTTCTAGATGAAAAACTTTCTGAATCTGCCAAAGTGAAATGGGGTTAAACTGTGTTCAGATCAGTGCTGTTTAGACTTCACATGGGGCTTAATTTCAGATAGGATCATAACCATAGCAGAACAACTGTGGCTTTACCTCAAATTGGGAAACTTGCTCCAGGGAAACGAAATTTTCAGGATCCCCAAAAAGCATTTATTATCTTCTAAGGAAGAAGGCAAGGGGGAGGATCCATGACAGATCAGAACTGTAGTGGGGCAGAGCTTCTCATACCCACCCTGAAGTCTTCCACTTCCTTTTGGATGATTTTCAGGTTCAGATCTTCAGAGGTTATAGTATCCTGTGACTGTCATATAACAACACTAGGAAAATAATGGTATTTTAAATTTTTTTAATTATTTCAGGGAGAAATAAGGTCATTTGAAAAACCTAGAAACTTGCAAAAGACAATTCCACCTTTTCTTCAAATCTAGAGCTATTTCCTTCTTCCTTTGCAGTGTTTGTCCAAAATGTATACATAAACAGAATGTCCTAAAAATCTTGGTGTAGTTTTAAGCTTTAACCTCTCTTTCTGGATACCCTGCATATGCATCTCTATAAATATATAAGTGTATGTGTGTTTACATGTAGCATATGCAGTGTTGGTGGGCTTGATACAGCCAGGAACACTGTGCCTATCACAAACAGAAGTGAATCTATGACCTCACCTTGACTTGGACCCTGTGTTATACTCTCTCCATGAAAATGCTAAACTTCTTTAATTCCTGTTTATGCCTTACTTCATATTAATGACAAGGTTATTTCTATTGCTGTATTTTTCAAAGAATTTTTAGAATTTTAACACATGCATGGTATGTAATATTCCAAAAGAACATCGGAGGCAGCATTTTGATCCATAGATTCACGTGCTTTCTTTTTAAATTCAATGAAATTAATATAAGCAGAGTAGGAGTTTGCTCTCTATATCTTTCAATCATTTGAGTAATGATCAAGATGGGGTTGGGGCTATTTCTGATACTTGTCCCAGGTACAAAAACTCCTATTTATAGTCGGACTTTACTAAAAACCTAGTCCAAATTCACTTTAGAGATAACAATGCATATTTACATAGAGCTTTTAGATTTGAAAACTGCTTGTCTCTCAACAGCTTCTTGGGTTTGGGAAGACGTTATCATTTTCATTTTACAGACGTGAATAAACTGAGAAACAGCAATATTAGGTATCTTATGTAACCTCAGAAAGTAAGGATTCAAATCTAGGTCTTCACATTAAAAGACTAGTGTCCTTTTTTTTGTTCATTTTTTGCAAGGCAATTGGGTTAAGTGACTTACCCAGAGTCACACAACTAGTTAAATGTCAAGTGTCTGAGGCCAGTTTTGAACTCAGGTGTCCTGACTTCAGGGCCAGTGCTCTATATACTATAGCACCTAGTGTCCTTTCAATTGCACCATATTGCTTCTAGAAATAATGAACCTGAGGCTTAAAAACAGGAAGGAAGGAAGGAAAGAAGGGAGGAAGGAAGGAAGGAAGGAAGGAAGGAAGGAAGGAAGGAAGGAAGGAAGGAAGGAAGGAAGGAAGGAAGGAAGGAAGGAAGGAAGGGAGGGAAGGAGGGAGGCAGGGAGGGAGGAAGGAATATGGAATGAATGCATGTCCTAAATAAAGAAATTTATATCATAAACAAATAGAAGGCAAAAGAAATAAATCTCTTGCACAAATGTGGATCAAGGAAGAATTCATGATCAAACAAGGAATAGAGAGAGAAAATAGACATAGAATGGATAGGGAGATAGAAAATAAGCCGGTTTATTTTGGTTACCTAAAATTGAAAGGTTTCTATGCAAACAAAAATCAATGCAATTAACCTTAGAAAGGAAACAGTGAACTAGTAAAATTTTCTCTGATAAAGGTCTCATTTCCAAGATACAGAAGAACCTGATTCAAAGATATAGGGGCCCCTCCTAAATAAATAAATGGTAAAAGGTTACAGACAAATAGTTCTCAAAGGAAAAATAAAAATATCCCAAATCACTAATAATGAAAAAAAAGTAATTAAAACAATTCTGTGGCTCTACTTCATACTTGCCAGATTGGCAATATTGTCCCCCAAAAATGAAAAATGAAGGAGGGGCTGCAGGATGACCGGTGATACTAATGCACTATTGATAGAATTGTGAATTGTTCTATCCATTCTGGAAAGTAATTTGGGACTATTCCCCAAAAGTCACTCAACTGTACATTACCTTAGAACATCAATAATACCATTACTAGACTTACACCCTAAAGAGATCATAAAAAGAGAAAAAGGACTCATAACACCAAAATATTTAGAGCAACTCTAAATTTTGTTGTAGGTAAGAATTGGAAACTGAGGGGGGGTGCCTATCAAATTCCTGTCAATTATAATTCTGAATGTAATAGAATAGTGTTGAGCCATAAGAAATGGCAAAAAGAGATGATTTCAGAGAAACCTAGATTCGTATGAGCTGATAAAGAATGAAGTGAGTAGGACTCAGAAAACAATTTGTACATTTTTTTTAATTACAAAGAAAAACAACCCTGAAAGACATAAGAATTCTTATTATTGCACGAGCCAACCACAATTTCAGAGAACTGGGCATGCTGCCCACTTCCTAAGGGAAAGTTGATGACCTCAAGGTGCAGGATGAGACCCATTTTCAAACATGGCTAAGATCGGGATTTGTTTTGCTTGTTTGTGCTGATGTACAGCAAGAGTTTTGTTTTTATCATTTGGAGTTAGGGGGTGGGGATGTAGGAATTTTAGGAGAGAATAAAGAGCAATAGTGTTACCAAAAAAGGAGAAAGAGAAAGGTCACTGATGAATTTCAAAGAAAATGAACAAAAGAAAAGAGAAGGAAATTCAGAAGAGGGCAGAGTGAAGAATAGTTTTGAAAAGAAGCATGTTGAATATATGACATGCTTTTTAAAGAGGAAGTAGCAAAGATTTACAGTTTCATATGTAATCATTCTTTTTTTTGTCATTTTACTTTGTATAAGGACATAGACTTTCTTTGATGGAAATGCTCCTAGTGAAAGGAAACCAATTAGAAGCCTGAGTTAAAATTCAGGCTCTGAGCAATCATCAAAATGATTTGTACTGGCTAATAAATAGAGGGGTAAATCACTGGAAGAAGTTAGGTACACAAGACACAGTAGTCAATGAAACAGCAGTTTACTGTTGGATAAACCCGAAGACCCCAGCTTCTGGGATAAGAACTCACTGTTTGACAAAAATTGCAAAATTGCTGGGAAAACTGGAAAATAGTTTGGCAGAAACTGGGCATAGACCAATATCTGACATTGTATAACAGAGTAAAGTCCAAATGGGTACATGATCTAGGTGTAAAGGCTAATGATACTTTAAACAAATTAGGGGAGAAAGGAATAGTTTATCTGTCTGATTTAGGGAGAATGGAAGAATTTCTGACCAAACAAGAGTTAGAGAACATTATGAAATGCAAAATGGATGATTCTGAATACATTAAATTCAAAAGGTTTTCCACAAATAAAGCCAATCCAACCAAGAATAGGAGGGAAGCAGAAAACTGGGAAAGAAACTTTTATAATCAGTATCTCTGATAATGACCTCATTTCTCAAATATATAGAGAACTGAGTCAAATTTACAAGAATACAAGTCAGTCCCCATTTGATAAATCATCAAAGGACTTGAACAGGCAGTTTTCAGAGGAAGAAATTAAAGCTTTCTATAGTCATATGAAAAAAAATGCTGTAAATCACTTTCGACTGGAGAGATGAAAATCAAAACAACTCTGAGGTACAACATCACACCTATCAGATTGGTTAACATGACAAAACAGAAAAAGGATAAATGTTGGAGAAGATGTGGGGACGTTGGAACACTAATTCATTGTTTGTGGAGCTGTGAACTGATCCAACCATTCTGGAGAGCAATTTGGAACTATGCCCAAAGGGCTATAAAAATGTCCCTACCCTTTGACCCAGCAATACCACATCCAAAAGAGATCATAAATATGGGGACAGGACCCACATGTACAAAATTATTTCTAACAGCTCTTTTGTGATGGCCAAGAACTAGAAATCAAGGGAATGCCCATGAACTGGGGAATGGCTAAACAAGTTGTGGCATATGAATATAATGGACTACTATTGTGCTATAAGAAATGATGAACAGGCGAAATTCAGAGAAACCTGGAAAGACTTATATGAATTGATGCTGAGTGAGGGGAGCAGAACCAGAAGAACAGTGTGCACAGTAAAAGCCACAGTGTGCAAGGACTGATTTTGATAGACTTAGACCTTCTTAGCAATCCAAGGACCTAAAACAATTCCAAAAGACTCATGATGGAAAATGCCAGACACATCCAAAGAAAGAACTATGGAGTCAGAATGCAAAATGAACAGACTATTTTCTTTTTTTCTCTGTTTTATTTGTTTTTTATTCTTTCTCATGGTTTTTCCCATTTGTTATAATTCTATGCAACACAGCTACTATGAAAATGTGTTTAATAGGAATGTATGTGTAAAGCCCATGTCAGATTGCAAGCCATCTTGTGGAGAGAGGAAAGTGGGATAAGAACTATAAGAAAATATAAAACGTATGGATGTGAATGTTGAAAACTAAAAATAAATAATTTAATTTAAAAAACAAACAAAAAATAAAATTCTGGCTCTGATATTTGCTGACTATATGACCTTAGGCTCCTAGAGTCTTAGCTCTCTCAAATGTAAAAAGGAAATTATAATGCTTGCTCAACCTACCTTAAATGGTTGTTGTGAGAAAAGTTTTTGTGAATATTAAAACACTATAGAATGTGAAAGTGTTTGCAGATCCCATACATGACTGTACGCCACCATGCCGGGGGTAGGGGGAAAAGGGAAGGGAGAAAATCTGAAACTGAAAGTGATTCTGTAAATGAATCTTGTAAACCAAAAGTCAATGAACAAGTCAATAAATTTTTTTTAAAACCACTATAGAAATGTGAATTATCATTATCACTATTATTATTATTGTTATTATTATTAATTATTATCATTATTTGAGCACAGGCAGAATGGTATTTTGGAAAGAACACTGAATTTGGCATCAGGAGCCATGGGTTCAAATCTGTATCTGACACTAGGTTTGTGACTATTGATCATGCATTTCCTTAACTATAAACTGGGGATAATATGCATCTATTATCTACCTTCTAGGGTTTCATGAAACTTAAATGACATTATAGAATCATAGAGATATAGCTGGAAGGGACTTGAGAGAGCATCAAATATAAGCTTCATTTTACATACAAGGAATGTGAAACCAAGAGAGGTTAAATGATTTGACCAAGGTCACACAATTTGTAAATAGTAGAACCAGGGTTCAGACCCAGATTTCCTTACTATGAACCTGGTGGAGTGGTTTTTTTTGGCTACAATAACAACTATTTGTAATCTTAAAGTCACATATAAATGTCAGCTATTATTTCTTATATTATTGTTATAGTTTGAAAAATGGAGTAATAATACATGTCTCATAGGCCTTTGGTGAAGAAAGTGCCTTGTAAAGTTTAAATTGGTACATAAGCGTGAGCTGTTATTACTGTTATTATGGATAAATATAATGGGAACTTTGTCTCATGGTACACGACCCATTTTGGCTACTTGTTGCTAGCTATTTGGTATGTGTGCACATATAATTGACAATTTTCTGTGATGTCATCAGTGTGGGCATTTACAGTGAAATAGATTGAAATCCATCCACACCTGTCCATCTTGTGAAATAATTATCCATTGTCCTCCCACAATTACTCTACAAAGCATCTCTCCAATGTGTTGGGGGACTCTCTCCAGCTCTCTAGTAACGGAGCACATATAAGTATATTGTGTGATTGTGTTCTTATTATATATGTGCATATACATTAATATAATATACAAATGTTAGCAAATGTGTATATACATTCATCTCTTACTACTTTTCTACCTACCATCTTTTTTAAAAGAAATTCCATGACTGATCAATGTGTTTTATTTGGAAGTCACTATTACATGGGTTCCAAATATTAAAGTGGTGAGAATACAATTATTTACGCTTGAGATAACTATAAAGTACCACCGAAAGGTCAATTTTTATTGGGAAAAACTGTTCTCAAACTTTAGTCTAGGCTAAGACCACACATATAAATGCAAAGATTGTCTCCCAGATCTTTTATGTGCAGAGTCCTATAACTAGAGGTATCCTTTATTAGGGGCTCAAGGATGGAGTAGAGGTACCCAATAGAAATTATGACCGTAGATGCTAGATGACCTATCATTCTTTTCTTATAAATAGTACTTCTGAAAGTTTGGAATACATTCCCCCAATACACATATACACTACTACATATACAAACACACACACACACATGCTCACACTCTTCTGGATTTTCCCCAAACATTCTTCATGTCCTCTCACACTTGTAGGGGGTAGAAAGTATGAAAGCCTACAACTCCACCAAGAACTATTTCCTTCATGTTGGGGCTGACAATATTAGTCAGTTAACAACTGTTTATTAAATGCTTAATATGTGCTAGGCACTGCTTTGTGCTGGGAAAGCAAATGTGAGCAGAAAAGAGAGCTCCTGCCCTCTAGGAGACTACGTTCTAATGGAAGAAAACAGAAGATAAAAGGAAAAAAGGGGTGGGGGAAGGGGCGTATAGAGACGAAGAGACTGAGCTTGAGAGCATGATAAAGTCTGATAGAATCAGTAACAGCAGTGTCATTCCATGCGCCTTATTCCCTGTACCCTGACTGTATTGGGCACAACATTTATAACAATCAAATCATACCTCTTCAACCAAGAAGACAGTTCCTTTGGCCATAAGTGAAAATCATAGAATCATAGATTCAAAGCTAAAAGTGATTTTAGAAGTCACCTAACCCAGACTTTCCATTTTCCAGATATGGAAACTGACTCTAAATCTAGTATATGCTGAAGTACGACACACAGCTACCTATGGTTGTTGTTATTCATTCATTTCACTCATGTTTGACTCTTCATGACCTTACTTGGGATTTTCTTGGCAAAGATATTGGAGTGGTTTGTCATTTCCTCCAGCTCATTTTACTGATGAGGAGACTGAGGCAAATGGATTTCCAGTACTGATCACCCTGGGTAAAGTCTGAAAAATAACTACTTCCCACCATAGTCACTTAGTATTCATCATTGGGCATTGTCAATCAGCAAACATTTATTGTTCTTAGAATGAGCTAGGCAGCATAAGGGATACAAAAGAGTATAAAATATAGTCCCTGCCCTCAGAGAGATTATAAGAGTTTTGAGATTGGACCTGTAATTTCATAGGTATAGAGATTTTCCAAGAAGACAGTGTAGATTGGTAATTTCTACAATTTATCATGAGAGAGAGTTTCTTAGGACACTGAGAAGTGAAATGGATTGCCCAGTTACACAGCCTTAAACCTAAGGACTTCTTTAAGGACTGAAACCTAAGACTTCCTAACTTTAAGTTCAGCTTCTAGTTACCTTGCCTAGTTATTGATAAGAAATCATGTTTTGAAACCTGAATGAGGAATGCTATTTTGTTTTCAGTTTTTTTGAATTTTTATTACTCACTTTGATACCTTGATGTGTTTTCTGATGTGGGTGGTCCCTCCATTGGTATAACATACAACCCAGACATGTCTCATCCTGCATAACTCAGTTTTCTTTCCATAAATCATCCATAAAAACTTTACCTAATGGCACTTGGAGCATCTCCAGTGTTCTTTTAATGTCTTCGGTATACCAGTGTAGCACACGGACTATCCAGGTGCTGTCTTTCATTCCCATCTCACCTCCTTTTCTGGTCTTACTTTGTTTTTAATAGTATTTTTGTAAGTACGTTACTAGTAATATGCTACAAACAACTACTATTCATCACAAATCTTTCCATTTTTATTGCATTACTTATTATTTTGATTCTTCTTAGAGAACATCATAGTGTACTTCATGGCCCCAAATCCCTGGGTCTCCATTGATTCAGTTCAGTCTCAGTGGAGAGGGGGATGGGTTTCCCAAAAATCACTATTAGGTCATGCTGGGTTTTCCCTGTGAACCTAAGAATGTGGCTTATGCCTGGGTCTCTCTAGAAAAGGTTAAAGATTTCTCAGCCTTTCACTCTCCTTTATGTCCCCTGCCCCAGCTCTGGCTCCAAACACATACATGTATCAATAATGAGATATTCACAACACCCATGATGGTTATGAATATGCTGGTATAGTTTTGGATCACAAAATGTAACAAACTCTCCACACGGAAGGCAGAACCAAGGTCTTTATTCAGAAACCAGAACATTGAGTCCCAAAACCAGAAGGACAAGTCCCAAAACCAGAAAGCCAAAGTCATTATACTGGTCACAAAGTTGATACACATAGTTAATACAGTGGACACCCACATTCCCAAGCCTTCACAAATAGAACAGGATCCCTCAAGCAGGGATCCCTCTCAGACTCACGACAGTTTCTCAGCCTGGTCCTTGGAAGTTCTCAGTAGAAGCTGCAGAAGGAGGATCTCAGCCAAAGGTGCAATCTCCAGGTGGTGACTGAGAAAAAATCTGAAGGTCCTCCTGGTTCTCTCCTTATATACAGTATATCTCCTCCCTGTTCAGCCCCTTCCTGTTAAGGTGT
>CM053593.1:294785122-294817965 GCA_028646575.1 Pseudocheirus occidentalis
GGGAGGGAGAAAGAGAGAGACAGAGACAGAGAGAGACAGAGAAACAGAGACAGAGAGAGACAGAGAAACAGAGACAGAGAGAGACAGAAACAGATAGAGAGGACAGAGAGATAAAAGAGACAGAAATAGCAGGAGAGACAGAGAGAGACAAAGACATTCAGAGAGACTGACAGCAACAGAGAGAGATGGGGAGGGAGGGAGAGAGAGACAGAGACAGAGAGAGAAGGATAGAGACAGAGACAGAGAGACAGAGAGAGACAGAGAAACAGAGAGAGACAGAGACAGAGAGAGAAAGAGAGACAGAGACAGGGACAGAGAGAGACAGAGAAACAGAGACAGAGACAGAGAAACAGAGACAGAGAGAGACAGAGAAACAGAGACAGAGAGAGACAGAAACAGAGAGAGAGGACAGAGAGATAAAAGAGACAGAAATAGCAGGAGAGACAGAGACAAAGACATTCAGAGAGACAGCAAAAGAGAGAGATGGGGAGGGAAAGGAGACAGAGACAGAGACAGAGAGAGGAGAGAAACAGAGACAGAGAGACAGAGACAGAGAGAGAGAAGGAGGTCTTTTTGTGGAAGAACAGTAAAGCTTTAGGGAGTTTGGTCATCTGGGTGGATCTCCTTATACGCATGCCTTATATGTATGTGTCTCCCCTCCCCCCCACATATTATGTGTATCCCCATAAAAAGTTTTGTGTGTTGAGTTGTATTTTAGTGTTAATATTGCTGTCTGTCCTTCATTCTCAAAGAAGACCATGCTATCAGCATGGTGGGCTATGATATGCGAGTGAGTTGGATTTAAGTGAGGACGGGTTGTTCAAGGTCACCAGCCTCACTTTCTCCTCTGTAGCCATCTGGGTCTAGTGACCAGATATAGATTAGGACAACTGGATATGGCCCACCATGCAGGAGGAGATATTGGCCCTTATCATGCTCAAGGTCTCAGGCAAAGGCTACACGTTGGCAGGAATGACTGTCCAAAACTGTCAGTGGCTGTGTCTTTTACAAGCCCTTCTCTATTTTCTTTGCCATACCTGTGTCGGCAGCTGTGGGACCCTTGCAGTCCGTGACTGTGAAGCTCTGACAACCTGCTTGTCCGTAGCTATTTCCTTCGATGAAATAATCTTATTGTGGGGGCAGTTTAAGGACAGGACTTACATCACAGGGGTGGGTTTCTAGAAGCTGTTGCGTAGGCTGCTATCCAGTGCTTTGTTTATTCAAGATAATTATACTCCTCATCATATTTATTTAGATGGATCTGAAACTTTATAACAGCTGAATGCAGAGTTAACTTGTAAAAGAAAGAAAGGGCCCTTTATACTACCATTAAACTTTTCCTATGAGAGAAAGGAAACTCAAAGCTAAAGCTGAAAATCTGGGGCCTGCTTATTAGTCACTCTGGTAATCTACCTGTGTTTTGAGGTTTGATCTGTTTTCATGTTTGCTATTAGTTTACCCCATCAGTTCACCATAGACCCTATAATAAAATCCCACAGAAATTCCTTACTAGACTCAACTCTATGGTTAGTTTGGAAATTGTACAAGGTCTCTCCATGGAAATGGTTGGAATTATAAACAAACATACTTTTTTTACCCAGTTTGGTGGGAGCAGAAGAGATGCTTCACTTTTGCCAGTTCATACTGTCTCTTCCCTCCTCATTATGTTTTAGAACTCAGCACAAAGAGTTATACTCAGATCTCCCTCATTTGAATGATGATGTAGCCAGAGGTTCTTTCCAGGATGCTGTGGCATTCAAACACTTTTTCCACCTTTCCTGATTTCGTACACATGCATATTGAAGTGCAGGCATGGAGTACTACAGAAGAACTAGGGGACTGGACTGTCTGCCCCACACTGCCCTTCCTCCTCTTCCCTCCCCCTGCCCCAAATTCTCTGCTCACCTTCAATCTAGCATCTCTAACTGCCTTTCAGACATCTTGAAATGGATGTCCAGTAGACATCTTAGACTCAATATATTCAAAATAGAACTAATTGTCTTTCTTCCTAAATCTTTTTCTTGCCCCTACCTTCCTGTCACTCTAGAACAGTGGTTCTCAACCTTCTTAATGCCGTGACCCTTTAATACAATTCCTCATGTCGTGGTGACCCCCAACCATAAAATTATTTTCATTGCTACTTCGTAACTGTAATTTTGCTACTGTTATGAATCATAATGTAAATATCTGATATGCAGGATGTATTTTCATTGTTATACATTGAACATAACCCACAGGTTGAGAACCGCTGCTCTAGAAGGCAACAGTATCCTCCCATTCCATCCACCTATCCTGGATTTTCCACTATCTATTTCCCCACAGTCAAGCTGTTGCCAAGGCCTGTTGATTTTTACCTTTGCAATATCACTCAAATTTGCCCCCTTTTCTCTTCTGACACTACCATGGCTCTAGTGAGGCCCTCATCACCTTATGCTTTGTAATCAGCTGTCATAGGCTGCTGATGGTTCTGCCTGCTTCAAGTTTTTCCCCACTCCAATCCATTCTCTATTCAGTCACTAAAGTGATTTTCTTAAAACACAGGATTGGTCATGTCACTTCAGGGGCTTCTTATTGCCTCTAAGAGTTAATACAAAGTGATCTGCTTGGCATTCAAAGTCCTTTTAATCTTGTCCCCTTCCTCCCTTTCCAGTTTACTTATACCCTCCCCAACGTAAACTCTTTGATCTAGTGAAAACAAGTTTCCTGGCTGTTCCACAGACAAGATGTTCCATCTCTTGGTCCTGTACATTTTCTCTGGCAGTCCCCCAAGCCTGGAATGTTCTCTCTTCCCCATTCTGATAATTGACCAGTCAAACTAAGACCTGTTAAAGATCTTAGCTTGAAAAAGCCAAGGATCCCCATTGCATCCAGGATCATCTCCAGCTGTACTGATCTATATCTAGCCATTAGGCCTAGATGGTTCCGGAGGTGATGGTGAGTCTGGTGACTTTGCACAGCCCTCCCTCACTTCAATCCAATTCACTTGCATGTCATGGCATCACCCTCCTGATGTCATGGTTCTCTTTGAGAATGAAGAAGAAACAGCAGCAAACAACAGCAGCAAGGACCAACTGAAATCCCATCTTCTATAGGAAGCTTTCCTTAATTTTTCCTCTTTTATTTCCTATTTGTCCTATTAAAATAGACCTACACGGGAGATTACAAGGATGGAACATGGCACAAAATGGTAGACTCTTTCCATAGCTTGGTTGTTTTTTTCCAACCAAATATATTACCTGCTATATATGCATACACACACATTTGTTTCCACATGGTCTCCATTAGATTGTAAATTCCTTGCGGGTAGGGATGGTCTTTTGATTCTTTTTGTATCCTCAGGGCTTAGCACAATGCCTGGCATTATATACATATATATAATATAATATATAAAATAATATAATAAATATATAATATTTATAATATATAATAATTATATTTATTTATTGAGTTGAATTGTCATAGTGACCACAATTAGAACTGGTACTATATCCAGGAAGTCTCAGGACCAAGAATGCTGCCAGAATCCACCAAATGAAGCAAGACTTTCCACTCTTTCTTTTCCATGTCACTCTGAAATTTCTAAATGTCCTGGAGTCCACTTGGGATGAAATGAAGGCTTACAGGTTGAGAAAAACTGGTTTTTGTTTTGGTGAGAAGAGAAAAGAGTACCACTAGTTGAAGGGATTACATTAGAAATTGAAGGCAATCCCCACCCAAGATAAAGTATAGCTGTAAAGCCGGGGAGAGACCTCAGAAGAAAGCAAGTCTAACCCCACACATTATAGATAAGGAAAAATCCCCAGAGGAATTAGATAACTAACCCCATGTAATTCAGAGAAGTATCAGACTCTAAACTCTGACTCTAGAATTCTTTCCTTTCTTCTTTCTCCCCAACCAGGGATTAATTTAGGATCTTAGAGTAAGGACAATGACCAATGAAGGTGGATAAATAACAAAAAAGGAAAGGAGTAAGTCTTTATAAAGTAGCTACTATGTGCCAGGCCCCTGTGCTAAGCTTTTTACAAATATTATTTCATTAGATCCTCACAACAATCCTATGAGGTAAGTGCCATTATTATCCCATTTTATGGTTGAGGAAGGTGTGATTAAGTCATTTGCCCATAGTCACTCAGCTATCCAGTGTCTGAGACCACATTGGAGCTCAGTTCTGTCCAACTTCAGCCTAAGTACTCTATTGACAGCAACACATAGCTGCCTCTGAGAGCACAGGAAAAGGAAAATACTTGAAATCAATCAACATGGCAGTCCATAAGTGGAGGAACATAGAGAATAAATTGAGGGGAATTTTTTGCCATGCCAAAACAATGCTAGACCTTCCAAGGTAAATGTGAGGCCAGACACAGTGGTTGGGGAAAAAGTGGGAAAAAACAGCAACACTTCTCCTTAAAAAAAAATTCAAATGAGAAACATTTTTAGTTTGAGGAATTTGGGATATTTAATTATAGCATGAAAGATTTTTTCTTCTATGAAAGAAACTACAAGGGTCAGCAAAACAGGGGAAAAATGCTTTGTTTTGGTAGAGATAATGGGGATTAAAATTTATATTAAAATGACCTACTGGCTTGGTCCTAAAGATGAAATGTCTTTAGTACTTTTATGGTAGATAGGGGGAAGGCTCTTGTGGATGACAGTGCTTGCGTCATAGGGCTATTTCTAATGATAAAACTGCTGGGGATCCAAGTCTCAGTAGCTTCTATAGGCAAAGGAGTCTGTTTGCTTATTCTGATCTAGCTTAGATCTGCTGACAGATTCCTCCATCCAGAACACCTCCACTTCCCTAAATGTTACTGCTTGGTTTTTCTCCCCTTTGAGACTCTAGGATAAGCATGTGTTTTTAGGTCCATTTACCATGTGACTTTTAGTTATTATTTAACCCCGTTCCTTTGATGTCCTGGGAACACATCTCTTTGCCTCCCAAAGTGTTTCTATTTCTGGTTATAGACAAAGAATTCTATTATGGGAATATATCCTCTTTCATAGAATCATAAAATTACAGAGTGGGATGGGCCTTCAGAATTCATCCAATTTAACCTACACCCAAGGCATGAATCCTATCTATAATACTCCTGACAACTTGTCATTTACCTTCTGTTTGGAGTCTCTAGCTTCACTGGCCTGCCTTGCCATCCTTATCTCCCCTACCTCTGATAGCTAGGATGTTTTTCATTATGCTAAACTGAAATATGTGTCCTCTTAATTTCCACCCTTCTCTGATGAAAGATTATCGACTTAAATACATATAATGAGACACATTTTTGTACATGGCCATTTTGGTAATTTATTTTGCTTGACTAGGCATATTGGTTACAAGGTTTTGTTGTTTTGTTTCCCCCCCACTCCACCCTTCCCCCAATTGAGGTGGGTAGGGAAGGGAAATAGGAGAGAGGAAATAAATGTTCGTTAATTGAAAAAAAAGTCATTACAAATTCTTCATGTAACCCTCACCTATACCATCACCAACCATAAAACATTTACCTCTCATGACCTGGCACTTGATTTTTCAAATGTCTAAATATGAAGCAACATTTGTTGGGTTTGCATTTCCAAGACTAGTTTCCCTTTTCTTGGGATGCATTTTCTGTTCCTCACCTGGACAAAACTAGTTCCCATTTAGGAGGAAGCAGAGGGAAAGCAATAACTAAGGCGGGGAAACCACCTCAGGGCTTTGCCCCAGGGTGACAAATTTAAGGTGTCTAATAGCAGTCTTTTATCATGGAGTAGACTTTAGTACCTAGTAAACAAACATGAAAATAAGAGGCTACCAGGTAGCCGGTTGGTTTTATCTCTCATATATTGTTCTGCTCTCTGCTTCTACTTAATACAGTGGCCTTCCCAAAAGCCACTTAATAGTGTCCTGAGATCTCTCTCTCTCACCCTTCCTCAACATAGGAAATACTTTGTACCACTTGGCCAAAGTGCAAAAGTTCTTAGTTGTGGTTCCAAGGTGAGGTGAGCAGGAACTTTCTGGAATGGTGGCCATCTGGGGGATCATAGGGGTAGATTCTGCACATACAAGCTTAAAGGGAAAGATTCTTAACCTTTTTTGAGGGTCACGAACCTCTTTGGCAATCTGGTGAAGCCAGATCCCTTCCCCTTAATGACTTTTAAGTTCATAAAATACATTAGACTACTAAGAAAACCAATAATAGTTAAAATAAAGATGCATTTTCCCCCATCCAAATTCGTAAACCCATTAAAAGGAAATTAGAACCCCAGGTTAGGATTTGTTGTTCATCCTTCATTCTCAAAGAGGACCAATTAGATCAGGAGGGTGATGTTTTGACTTGCAAATGAGTTAGATTTAAGTGAGGCAGAGCTATGCAAAGTCATCAGCCCCACTCTCTCCTTCAGTCATGGGGTCCAGTGTTAAGACATTGGTCAGGACTACTGACAATGGCCTGGTATTCAGTAGAAGACCTTGGCCTTTTAAGCTAAAGTTTTTCCCAGGTTTCAGTTTGTGTCTGAGGCCACACACATTTAGTAGTTAAAGGCTAGATAAGAACTGAGGGAAAGATGGCTTACTTTGCCTTCACAAAAGAATCAATCAGGGAGAGGAAGACCCTCAGAGTTTCTGGCCACAACAGAAATAATTGCCATTTACACTCACTCTTGCTCATAAAACCTCAAACAATGAGCAGGTGAGGCTTGGACTGGGACTTATTTTTGGCTGATCTGTGAGAACCAGAGCGATTTGGTTTTAAAGGCATAATCAAATAGTTCTCTTTGCTTTGAAGATCACCAGGGTACTCAGCTTTTAAAGCATGGCAAAATGTGGGATCTAATTCAGACCCTTCCTTTGACCTGCCAGTTATGCAATTTTGTTGGCCCTTGTTTGGGCTTTGGGTGGTCAATTCTGCCCACACCCTCACATTTTTAACTCTTTAAAAAATTTAACTGCAATGCAAGGTATTGACAGATCCATTTGCTCCTGGTCCTTTATAGACATGGTAAGTGTCATCCTGTCACCATTCCCCCTCTTTCTCACTCTCTTTGTATCATATGATTCATGTCTACTTTTTTTTCATCTCTTCTGGGACTTTACATTTGACAGTCTGGTCTTTCATCTCATCTTCTATGCATATGACTCATCTCTCTTCTCATGTCCTTTATGAACTCAAAACACAAATTACCCCACAACTCTCTTTCTCATCTAGTTCTGTCTTCTTGTCACATTGTGCCCAATGAGATCTCTGTCAATACCATGGAAGAATCCCAGCCACTTCACTACTCTGCTCCCTTTTCTTTCATTCCTGCTATCAAATTTTCAGGTATTTTTAGAAGACAAAGCAATGCATTTTGAAGATGATGTTAACATGCCTAATCTGTGGAATGTTAGAAAGAAGTAAATTTCTATCACTTCCCAACAACAAAGGACAAAATTAAGTGTCACCAATTTTACAAAGTTCACATATATGTTAATTTCCTTTTTGAAATTAGAGGCCATTGACCAGGCTGATCAAACCTATGATTTTAACTTTAGTAATAGTCTTGCAGAAAACCCTACGAAATATTTGCCAAGCCACACCTTCCCTAGGGAAGAATATATGAAGCAAAAGAAATGAAATCAGCAAGTTTGGGGGAATTCACTTAGCATAAATTATTTTCTTTAGGTCATTGTCTTCCAGGGTTCCCAGAATGTGCACTGTTTCTCTCCTTTCTCCCCCTATACGCTCCCCTTCCCCTAGCACCAAAAAGAACTTATTGGGATATTACAGGATATTTTAAGTTTTAGGTAGAATAGCAATCCTAAACATTTGTTGGACACTGCTTGAGCTACTAACTCAAAGTAGTTTACAGTTCAACATTATGTGACACTATATCCCTTTTGATGACCACAATATCCTTGAAGTTTTTTATTTGTTTGTTTATTTGTACTTCCCATGATGCCAACAACTTCTCAAAATTTCTTGTGACATATCTTTTCAAAGGTAGGTTTTCAGTGATCACTGTGATTAAAAAGCAAGTACTTCATGGAAATCAATGTAGAAAAGGAAATGAGGGGGTGGTATCCAATATGATTTCAAAGCTTGAGAAGTTACAGGTCCACACATCCTACTAATTAATAAATGTGGCTATTTAGGAATGAAATAAATAAATAAAATATAAATATAAAATAAAAATATAAAAATATATTCTTTCAATTTATGTATTTAAAAATAGTTATGAAGTTGTTTGGACTTAAATGCTAATTAAATTGTTTGGGTCTGCTTTGCAAATAGTGTTATTAGGAAGTTCTCGGTTTAACAACCTCTGTTCTAAAGTGGAAATAAAAATTTAAGATTTTTCTTGAATACGTTCATATTTTAAAAATTGTCTTGCTATACTACTATTCTAATAATGCCACATGCTTCTAAGTATGTTGGAATATTCTTTTGTATGACAGGCCATACCGATGAAAGGTGGTGAGGTATGGTGGAAAAAGTAGTGAACTAGGAGTCAGAAGACATAAGCGTCAAATCCTGGCTCTGGCTTTTACTTACTAGCTGAGTAAATCTGAGCAAGTGACACCACCTTGTATCAGCCTTGATTTCCTAATCTATAAAATGGGAATAACATTACTGACATTATCAATCTCACAGGGTTATTGGGAGGAAAGCATATCAGTCTTACTGAACATTTGATAATGTCAAGTTTCAACCTTGGGGTGTGGTTGCTGCTCTTTACTTAGATTTGACTTGCCTAGTAACTGATCCGTGGAGGAATTAGTATTCACAAAGAAGAAACTTTTTCCACCCTTGATGGATTTGAAAATTATGCAGAACCTAAGATATTACAAAGATGAATGTAATTACATTGCAAAGGAATGACAGATGTTAAGGACTTGGAGAAACATGAGTAGACTTTGTTCGAAGTAATACAGAATGAAAAAAAAGCACCAAAAGATTAATATAGAAAATGAACAAAGTAAAAGAAGGCAACAATTAAAAGGGGGGGGGAAGAAACCCCTCAGATCAGAGATAATGGACTATGTTGTAACAAATTACTAAAGTGAAAAGATATGTCCATCTAGGGCAGTGGTTCTCAACCTGTGCATTATATTCAATTTAAATACATCCTGCATATGAGATATTTACATTACAATTCATAACAGCAGCAAAATTACAGTTATGAAGTAGCAATGAAAATAATTTTATGGTTGGGGGTCACCACAACATGAAGGTATTAAAGGGTCGTGGCATTAGGAAGGTTGAGAACCACTGTTCTAGGGGATATCCCTGGTATGAAAACTTCTTATCTGGATAGAACTCCTCTGTAACTTATAGTCCTAGAGAGTTCTGGGTTTTAGAGAGTTTAAGTGACTTTCTCATAGCCACACAATATGTGCCACAGGCAGTTCTTCTTGAATCCAAGGTCACTACTTAATTTGCTAAATCACACAGCCTTTCTTGTCTTTGATAGAGTATAAGCTCCATGAGGGCAGGTGGTGTTTCATTTTTGTCTTTGTATCACCAGTACTTGCTTTAAAATGGTTAAAATATTATTAAACATACTCTGAAAGCGTGAAATGATATGAATTATCATTTTTTAGGTTTTTAAAAAATTTTCTTAATCATTTTCACTTTTGTGGAATTACTTGGGTATTTACTGAGAAGAGTCTGCTATGTCAAAGCAAAATGAATCATTAATAAAAAAAAAGACATTATAGGGTTGAAGTCTAAAGAAATCCTCAGAAATAATAACTATGGTTAGCTCCCAGATAAATATTTTGTAAGATGTGGACAATTATTCCCCAATCCAAGAAACTTTTTCAAAATTTGAAAAAAACCAGACTTTAAAAAAAAATGAACAAATTTAAACTAGAAAACACAACCCCCTGGCTTGATTTCAAGGACAATCTTTTAAATTGTTTGTCCAGATAGAATCAGAATTCTCTTTGGGAGAATTCCAATCCAAAAAAAATTCTCAAGGAAAGAAAAAATTGGGGCTTTTCCCCCTTTTTCTCTGTCTCTTATTTTTAATGTATTAATGATGCTTTTTTCCTTTAAAAAAAAGTCACTGCTACTTCCTCCCTGGTCCTGCCCCTTCCTCTTTTAAAAATAAAAAGGAAAACATAGATAACTTTGCAAATCCTTTCATTTTCAAATGATCTGAAGTCAAATGATGTTAAAGATGTTAAAGGTAAAGTTACAGAATCAGTCATCAGCTTTTATTCCCTCTCCCACTCCTCCAACTCAAATGTTACTTGAGAAGTTCTGTTCTTGTACACTGATCACTTTTTGTCATGGTTATTTATTATGTACCTACTGTATCCTTTTGCTAAATTATGACCTCTACAAGGCAGGGATGATGTCTGATTTTCTTCTTATTTCTTGTCTAGTGCGTAAAACAGCGCTCTGTATGTATGTAGGAGTTATTTAACAAATGATTGTTGGAGGGATATTTGAAGTTGAAGAATTACAGCATTTAAACATTGTAATTTAGCCATTATGAATCCTATGAGATCCAATAAACTTCAAGTTCTTAGTAAATTGTTGACCACATGTTTTGCATTTGTAAATCTCACAGGTCTTCAAGTGCAATCTCCTTTATGGTAAAGTAATCTCTTCTCCAATGTCCTTGACAAGTGCTTGTCTGAGAACTCCTTATATTCTGGGATTACTGGGGGAACTTCCAATTATAAGAGATAGCCCTTTCTATTTTGAATAACTTATTATGAATTTAGAAAAATTATAAATCTTTCTTCAACTATTCAAAAAGCTGTCATGTATAGGAAGAATCGGACTTTTTTTTTTACTATAGCACCAGGGAGCAGAACAGAAGCAAATTATTATTCATTATAAAGGAATTTAATCATGTCTTCCCTTAGCCTTCTTTGCTTTAAGCTAAACCATTGATAGTTCCCATAAATAATGTTTATGTCCATTTGTAGGCCTTTCAATATTCTCTCTGCCCACCTAAAGACATGCTCTAGTAAAGTTTATGAAAGGTCTTCTTAACATGTGATATTGATAACCAGTCACTGCACTCTTGATCTCATTTGACCAGGACAGAATGCAGTGGGACTGTGTTACCCTTTCCTCTTGTTCCTATTCTTGTACAAATCACAACTTATGTAAACTTCACTTTCCTTAACTGTAAAACTAGGGAATTTTATTTGATGGCCTCTGAGGTCCCTCAGAGCTTTAAATTTGCTGGTCCAATGATCCAGTTTTCTTACTTATAAAATGAGAATTAGACTAGAGATCCCTTTCTGTTCCAAGTCCTAGCATCTCATGATTCTCTTATATTTGTTTAGTTGATTTTTAAAAAACCAAGTATAGGAATTTATATTTATCCCTATTTAAGTTGCTTCTTGGTACTTTCAGCCCATGGAGATTTTTTGGAATTCCAGTTCTGCTGATTAACACCAATCAATCAACAGGTATTTAATAAGCACCTATGATATGCCAACCACTTGGGATGCCATTTCAAAGAATAAAATAATCTCTATTCACAAAGATCAGATTAACCATTTGTGCTAGATTTTCTGCCATCCACAAATTTGACAAGCATGCAATCTTTCCTTTTATAAGAAAGAAACTCGGGGTGGCTAGTTGTTGCAGTGAACAGAGCACTTGAATCAGGAGGACCTGAGTTTAAATCAGCCCTCAGACACTTAACACTTACTAGTCGTGTGGCCTTGGGCAAATCACTTAACCCCAATTGTCCTGCTTCACCTCCCCCCCAAAAGCAAAAAAACCTCAAAACCAAAAACAAACAAACAAAAACCCAAAAGAAAGAAACTGGTGACATTATAGGAATGTCTGTCTACTAGGTAGCTCCAAAAGGATCAATAATAGATGTTGCCACCTATAAACTTTCTTTTAACTATTCTGGGAAATCCCTTTGATTGACTTAGCAATTCAATAAATATATCTCAAGTATCTGCTATGTGGAATATTGTTATTTTTTCTCTCTCACTTAGTTACAAATACACTGAAAATCTGATTGCATTGTGAGCAATAATTAAATATTTTACAGATTTATAAAGTCTTGAAAACTGAAATTCAGTGAAGAAGTCATTTTAGTGATATACATAGTATTACAATTATATAAAGAAGAGTATATTTGACATTCAGACAATTCATATCAGAGAGGATTTTGTAGTTTTTGCAATCATCTGTATTTGCTATGTATTTGCTTTTATACCTACCCCCTTTTCACATTCATTCTGAATTTAAACAAAAATTAGTAGCCATGGTTTAGAGAAAAGGATCTTTATTTTACTAAATTTTACTAAAAGATCTTAATTCGTTCTTCTAAAGAAAGGAGTCTAAACATTTGTGGAGACAGGAAAATATCCCATATCTATAATAGTATAAGCATATGTTGTCTTTCAACTGGATAAATATGTGTAGCAATAATTGGGATTTGTGTCACATAAGTTAGTTCAACTATCACTAACTGGCAATCAAAGAAAGCTCTTGTTTAGTGACCCACATTTACTGTACAGTTAGAAATGGTGCATTTGTACACACACATATATGCGTGCACACACACACACACACACCCCCCCCACAAATTCTGTTGATGTGGACTTTACAAACTTTTTTATGTTAATCAGTTGATTATCACTCTTAGCTCCTTTTCCTCCATAGAGATGGGTTATGGAGGCATCCTTGATTTCCTGGGGGATAACCTCCTCTTGCCATATAACTTAGAAGATTTCAGTCAGCTTTTATATGAGTAGTGGACCTCCTGCATGGTAAATCTCTTCTGCAATGGAATCAGCACTGGGCTCTTTGTCACACAAGAGGAGTCTAATGGCATTCAAAGCCTCTTCAGTAGGGAAACTCAGCTAAAGAGGGATTGACTTCAACCTGAGGTATATATTGGCAAGGGTTTCAGCACTGGTTGATGATGATTTGTTGAGAACACTATAGAAGTGTTCAGACCATCTCTCTAGGATCATGTCCTTATCACTGATCAGTGGGGCTCCATCAGCTCTGAGTAGTTGAGTTGCCCTATAGGTCTTTGGCCCATAAATAGCCTTCAGGGCATTGCAGAAATGTTCAGGTTGTTACTATCAGTATAAAACTGAATTTCATCTACCTTCTTACTGAACCAAGAATTCTGCATTTCCCCAAGTTTTGTTTGCACTTTTATTTTTTTAAATGATATTTTATTTTCCTCAACTATATGTTAAAATAATTTCAAACATTGAAAAAAGTTTTTAGTTCCAAATCCTATTCCTCCCTACCTCCCCTCCCCCTTCCCTTAGATGATAAGCAATCTGATATAGGCTATACATGTGAAATCATGTAAAACATTTCCACATAAAACATTTTGGACAAGAAGACTTGAATAAAAAGAAAGGAAGGGAGGGAAAAGGGGAGAGAGGAAAGAAAAGAGAGACAGAGGAAGGAAGAAAAAAAGTGAAAAATACTGTGCTTTAGTCTGTATTCAGACAATATCAGTTTTTCCTCTGGAGGCAGATAGCTCCTTTTAGTATTTTGGTAGACTCAGTGGCCTAGAATCAGTTGGTCATATACATAAATAAATAGACCTCCATGCTCAGACATGAACTCAATCATTACCCCAAATCCTTGGGGATTCAATGTCCCTCTTTTTGGTACCCCTCATCTTCTTCATCCCTACCTCAAATTTTCCTTTGTCTTTTAAGATATTTATGGTTATGAAATCAGTAAAAGCAGATTTAGACTTGTTAAGAATCCAGAACAGTTATAGGTCATTACTAACTTTAAACGGCATCAGTGAAGAGCTTGCTTCCTCCCTTGACTATAAAAGCTACACAGACACAGCCCTTGTAGCAAGTATATTCTTGATGTATGTAAAATTGTAAGTGTCTTGTTCAAAGCAACTTCAAATCTTTCTGTAGTGGAGGAAAGAAGAGTGGGAGAGGATAAACAAAGCATGATGGCTAAGTGAAAGTCTACTACCATGTTTTACACATGATAGTTGAAGGGATTTTACTGGCATTTTTTTCTACATCTGGGCAGTTTCCATTCCTGTATTTCCATACTTTACGCAGTGTTTGTATGTGTTTGAGACTTTCTGGAAATTAGAAATGCTTGTTGAATAATATGGCAAATGCAGGGTTATCTTTTAGCTGCCATAACTACTCATATATCCAAAAGTCACCTAACCAATAGTTTGAGCTACATAGAATGAAGAAACAGAAAGGGACCAAAAATGGTTGATACACAACCAAGATAGCAGCAATCACAAAACTATTCAAGTCCTGATTCAGAGTCTATGGACTCTTATTTTATACACAATTGTAAGAAATTTATTTTGCCTGATTTCCTAGCACATAACAGATGAGAAACACTACAATAGAAAAGGAAGGCTATTAGAAATGAACATAGTGATAAGAACGTGAAGTCACATATGATGAACACAGAAAAGTGGTAAGAGAAAGACACCAAAAACTCAAAAGGCAAAGAAGTCTGGAAGTTTGAGGGAAAATATCCCTTTTGTACTTTAATAGGTCCCTAAGGTCTTATTGAATTACAATTCAGTATAATTAATGGAGGTTCTTCATGATCTTGGGTCATTAAAAAGTTTGACTTCCTTTCTTAAAAAATCCAGGAAGATATACAATCCATTTCAGCAACATTTCCTCAAAAATGGCTAACTTTTTTTTTTTTTAAAGACACATCTTCAGCACATTTAGTTGACACTCAAAGGAATACATTTCTGTTATGGGCAAAATCACTGATGGAATAACTTCTTCCTTCATGACAAAACAGGATGTATAACCATGTTTCGTATGAATGCTCTCTTTCCCTAACACCTGGGAATGACTACACTTACATACTAGGCTCTTTCCAATATTACTGAAATTTTCTTCCAATGGGAATGTTATAAGTATACTTTGGATGTGAATGCAGAAAGATCCATGTCTCTACATTACTTTTTGGTTCTTCTATGTTCTCTGTCTTGGACAAGAGTTAGATCAAGAATGTGCATATATTAACTAACAGAGAAAGGGATATTTTAATCTCTTTCCATGAAACTATGTTAAGCCTTGATAAATTCAAGGACTAGTATATAGCTATTGTCTCTGAAAGGCGATAACTAATCATTCTCACAATTACCCTGTTGGCAAACTAGAAAATAATCAAGTTTGTCAAGGTACCTTGATTAACCTACCAAACCAGCTTCCTGGTACCGATTTGTTTTCTTCATAACTGCTTTTTGTGCCTTAAGACTCATTTCTCAAAGTTGCCCTAATATAAGTTAATTGAGGGAAGGAGAAGGTAGATTCAAGAGTCAAGTAGATGAAAAATCAGTGAATAAATGTTACCTTTCTGTTTTCTCCCTCTTCAGTGATTCAGACCGGGCAGACTGAACTGAGTATAGAATATAGTTAAGAAAAATTGGTGAGATATCCTCTGGCAACTTGCTATCAATTGTGAAGCCAAAAAGTTGTTTTTAATAGATGAGTTGAAGAAATATCCCAACAACTGTTCTCTTATATATATCTGTGAACAAGCTAGTTTGGATCTTTTTTATACTCTGTTTATACATAAGTCTGCCCAGCTAAATAGCTAATAATAGTATCTGAAAATCATCAAACTAAGAAAGAATAATAAAACATTTTGTTTTAGGTCAAAACTTACTTAGCATAATCAGGAAGAAGTCCAGGATATTTTTTTAAAATAAAATTATAAGGGACTTCCAGTAGAAGGCTAAGGGGGAGATTTCATCACTTCAGTTTCTTAATTTATTAGTGTTCCAATTGTCTTATCTGCAAAACAAAGCAGATAATACTCACCATGTGCCTACTGTGCTCATCAAAATAAAACTTGCAAAGGATTATGTTCTCAGTGATGTGAAACATGGACTCTAAGAGCAGAAAAAGAATAGAATTTAATCCAGCCCTTCGGATTCTGACATCCCTGGTGAGAAGTATAGATGTTGTGCACAACATGCAGAACTGGCATCTCTGCAGGGGAAGAAGTCAGTGAAATAATTGGATCCCCAGAGATTTTGTTCTGAGTAGGAAAGGGATGGGAGTTGGAGTCCTTCATCTGGGTGCCTGAGCAACAAGTGTAGCAACCACCATTCTGTAGGGATCAACTGATGGTAAAAGGAGAATGTTTCTCCCAGGGACTAAGTGGCCCAGTTACACTGCCACTGGGTCAGGGGCATCAGAGGCAAACCTCCTCCAAGCTGTAAACATTGGAGATCACTATCATTCACTCTCACATATGAAGGTCCCTGAGACAAAGTAAGCTTTGGGTCAACAAAAGGGCAATTTTTTTTGTTCTAATCCTCTTTGAACTTCAATTTTCCTCCAGAAGGGTACTCTTCTAAGAAAAGGGGGCTCCTTGGATATCAAAGCTCAGGAGACTTTTAGGGTGTCAGTTTATGAAAAAAGGAAATTGCTTTTTGTATTCTTTCAGAAGTGTTTGACATTCTTATTTTGTCTATAATTTGGACCTGTAATTGTGTGTGTGTGTGTGTGTGTGTGTGTGTGTGTGTGTGTGATGTCCCTGGAGAGGAAACCCTCCCCAAAACAATGCAGATCCAATTTCTTCTCAATTTATAATCTTGGGGAGCTCCCAGGGATGTTGAAATATTAAATGACTTCCCCTGGGGTTACAGTATAAGTCACAGGTAGCATTTGAATCCTGGTCTTCCTGGCATAGGGACGAGTTCTCTAGTTATTGTATAATACCACTTTTGACTCTATCTACACAATGGCTTTACAACAGAGGATTTTGATGGGCCAGATTTGCAAATCATAGAACTATGTTTAGAGGAGGTTATCCTTTGAGATGAGAAAGATTTTCTCTGAACACATTCCTCCTCCCACTCTTTGATAACTCTCACTTTTTTTTCACATTCTTGACTATACAAAGGTCTTCACTGTGTTCAGATGCCCATAGGATCTATAATCACTTCACTGAGGTCCAGAGACTTCATTTACCCTTTACCCACTTCATTCATCTGATAGAATATAGAGATCTTGAGAACAGAGACTTTCTCACTTTTGTGTTTACATATCCAGTGCTTAATACAGTGCCCAACATAGAGTAGACACTTAAATGTTTGTTTGCTGATTGATCAGTTCCCTTAAACCTTGAAATTTTTCTCACTCTGGAGGCTCTCAGCTCTTCTCACATAGCAGGGATATTCCAGTTCCAACTCAGTAAACATCAATCCCCTATAGTGGTCAGAGGATTGTACCGGATATTAGTGGAGATAGAAGTTTTAGATAAGCCAAGTTCTCTGCCCTCATGGAACTTAAAATCTGGAAATAAGTATAATACATAATATTATGCATTCATCCAAAATATTCATTAAGCACCTATTGTATGTCACTGGATGTCACTGATACAAAGATAAAAATCAGAAAGTCTAGGGCTTCAAGGAGTGTGTATGCTGTTAAGCAGAGATTCCTAACTGGGGGTCTGTTAACTTGTTTAAAAAATATTTTGATGACTGTGTTTTGATATAATAGGTTTCCTTTGTAATCTTACATGTTTTATTTCACATATTTAAAAACATTATTCTGAGAAAAGTTCCATAGGCTTCACCAGACAGCCAAAGGGAACCATGACACACAAAAATGCTAACCTCTGTAGGACAAAGAAACTACACATAAGTATGTGTGTGTGTGTGTGTGTGTGTGTGTGTGTGTGTGTGTGTGTGTGTGTGTGTGTGTAACATGGAGGAAAGTAGAAAAATATACTTACAAGTGGGGGATCAGAAAAGGCCTTGTGTAAAAAGGCACTCAAGTCAGGCCTTGAAGGAAGCTACAGATTTTAAGGGATAAAGGTGAGGAGGGAATTCATTTCAAGTATAAAGGATAATCAAGATAGATACAGAAATGGGAAATGGATTGTTGTACATGAGGACCAATAAGTAAGCAGGTTTGGTTGAAATTAGATTTTGTCAGGGAAAATAATGTGAAATAATGCTAGAAAAATAGGATGGAATCATATTATGAAAGGTTTTAAATGGTAACTAGAGGAATGTGTATATTATCCTGGAGGTACTGGAAATGACTGGAGATTCTCAAACAGGTGAATGACTCCTTTGTAGGGGGATCAGTTGGGAAGGGGGGATGACTTCACTCAGGGAGACCAATCAGAAGGCCACTGCAGTAGTTCAGGTCAGAGGCGATGAGAATATGAATGAGGTTGGTGGCTGAATGAATGAAAGAAGATAGAGTGGAGAGATGTTCTGAAGTCAGAATTGACAAGACTTGGAAACAAGTAGGATGGGGAGCAGGAGTCAAAAAACACAGAATATTGGAAGATAAGCATGTTAGAGAGTTGCAAAGCACTGTGATCCGAGGAGTAAAAAGGTATTGCCAACAATGGGAGGCCTCATGGAGGAAGTGGTGTTTGAATTGGCTCTTAAAGTATGAGTCATGGTTTAGTAGGTAAAGAAGGGGTGGGAGGGCATTCTAGGTAGAGAAAACAACATGAGGAAAAACAGAGGGGAGGAAAGCATCGGACAATTGAAAAATACCTTTGAAGGATGGTGTTGGCAGATACCACTAAACTATATGAAGGTCCCCAAACTCTTTAAAGTAAGGGATAGTTGGACTATTTAGAGGATATCCTTCCTCTTCCAAAGGAATTCCCTTCTGGAATTACGGCCACATTTTGACATGGAAAAAAATGTAATAAAATATATAATAAAATATAACTGTTATACCTTAAGAACAAAGTTTCAGGTTGACTTTACTACTGTGTGACATAAAGCCCAAAGCTGATTAGGAGGATTAGAAATGGAAGCAGAGAGTGACAGAATAGTCCTCTAGATCTCTTTTGAAGGGAATTAATTTCAATTTCCCCCTTCTTAGTGGGAGCTTCTGAATATTCTTTATAATTTTCTTCCCCCTCCCCTCTCTCAAATTCCTTCCCATTTTCCTCCTTATCTCTCCTTCCTCCCCTACCCCTCTACCTTCCTACTTTTTCTCTAGGGATGGGGAGGGTGAGGCCAGGGTTGGTCTGTGCAAGAAGGACAATACAGAAAAGAATCACTCCTGATATAACACTAGCTTATAATTATACAGCACCTTAGTATTTACCCAGCATGTTTCCTACATTGTCTCCTAAGTGACTAATATCTTCAATGCTCAGAGAGAGAAGAGAGAGTATTTGCACCCGTATATACATATATATGTGTATGTATGTATGTACGTACGTATGTATACATATACATACATGTATGTGTTGGGAGATGTGTATGTATGTGTATACACACACTCAGATACATACATGTGTGTACACATGTGTGAATATGCACACACATATTTCACACAATAGGGAAAAGGATAGATAGAACTCATAATTTCACTGATATAGAGACCTCCCATATGAAGGAACTGCTAAGGCAGATCAGTGCCTTCTTTGCAACTTAAGTCTTAGAGAGTTGCCTAGAGTACTGAGAAATGAAATAATTTGTTCAGGGTCATATGTGACCCCCTATGAGCCAGAGGTGAGACTAGCTTTTCCTAACTCTTATGCTGGCTCCAAATTCACTACCTCATGCTGCCTCTCAGGTGTCTAATAGCAGTTTTCATAAATGGGGCATCTTAGGCCATTTCTAAGAAATTTCATGATATAAGCACAAGGCCTAGAGAAACCACCTCAGTCTACATGACCATCCTTATTTTATAGATATTTACATTGAGACTCAAAGGAAGGGTCTTGCCCACAGTCAAAAGGTTGATAAATGTCAGAACAGTGACTGAAACTCATGTCACCTTAATTTAAGCCCAGATTTCATTTTCTTATGTCATACTGTTTCGTTTTTATTCCCCTGAGCCCCATTCTTTTTTTCCCTCTTTTCGGAGGGGGGAAGGCAGGGCAATTGGGGTTAAGTGACTTGCCCAAGGTCACAGCCTAGTAAGTATTAAGTGCTTGAGGTTAGATTTGAACTCGGGTCCTCCTGACTCCAGGGCTGGTACTCTATTCACTGCGCCACCTAGCGGTCCCTTGAGCCCCATTCTTAGCCATATTTTGTGTCTGAACATATAATGTGTGCTAACATCAAAATAGTGCTGGTTTGGTTCTGTGCTATAGAGACCACATGCCATGTGGTATAAAAGAGCCAGTTAATTGGTTTCTGTGACCGTCAAATTAACATAACCACTCACTAGCTCAGCCTTAGAATAAGGAAATTAAATAAACTGGGATAGCTTTCCTCCTTAAACTAGATTAAAACACTTTAAAAGATGAATAGAAACACGGTCTGGGGAGATATAAAGCTAGACACATAAGGGAATTATCATTTTTGACTGTGTGCTATCATCTGCATGGCACAATATCTTTAAAACTGAGACGAATACACTTTTCTTCAGCATAATGAATAACCTTGGTGTCTAAGGCAGGGCCTCCTTCATGCGTCACTCCTGTTTGACTGTTTTATGACTGTTTTATCAACAGCCCTGACTGTTGAAAAACTTTCCCGTTATTGTTATCCTCTCGTTCTGAGTATGTTGCCTTCCAGACCACTGCAGCCATCCTAATGGACAGAAAGACTGACTTACGTCTTCTCTGCCTGAACCGACTGACTTACTAGAATCATAAGAATGATTCCCTCCCCATGCATGCCCCCATGCCTATTTATTCCATTTCTTCAGTCCTTAGGAGTCGTTCCATTTCCACATTTCTTCAGAATTTGAGGCAAGATAGGAAAGTCTGCTCTGTAAGAAAATGCTCCTGATGGAAGCAAGGACACAAATCAGTTTTTATATTACTTTTTGTAAGCAGAAAAGGCAACTATTGATTTACTCCCAGATTTTCAAGCCATTAGGTGCAAAGTGCAACACAAACACCACCTTGCTGAAACAGATTCCAGGCTGTTTACCTAGGAAGTCAATAACTTTTAGTTTGAGGAATCGATTTGATCCTCATTAGCCTACAGAGGATCGATGAGCATGGCTGAAGTAAATGCTTCAAGGATGTTTCATGAGGGTGGCTATAGGAGTGCTCGAGTCTGACACTAGAGAAACCACTCCAAAAAATATTTTATTTTTAGCATTACAGCGCCATGTTCTGCTCCCAGAAATTAGAACAGAATTTACTTGTATTGGATAGATTTCAAGGTGTTGTGGAAAGAACCTAGGATTTGGAATTAGAAGACTGGGATTTGAATCTTAAACTCAGCTATCACTGAGTATTATTTTAATTACAGAAGCCATTGTATAGGATATTCTCCTGGTTTTGCTTCCTTTATTGCTTCCTACGCTTGTGAAGCATGTTGGATTAAATGTCATAGGACCCGAGGTAGAATCCCAGCTCTGATACTTACTGACTGTGTCACTTTGGGTGGGTCACTTAATCGCTGTGGGACCAAGTTTTCTCATTTGTAAAATGGGGGTAGGAATAGAACTAGATTATTTCTGAAGTCCCTTTCACTTCACTTCACTTCTTGTCCTTTCAATAGAAAGCTTATGATTATCAGATGGTAGCTAACCTATGACCTAGGTACAGTTTTAGGTGATACTGGTCACTCATCTTACCCTTCTATTAGGTTATTCTTTCTTTCATCTTTACTTTTGTGTTATTTCAGTTGTGTCTCACTCTCGGTGAACCGTTTGTTGATCATTGTTATTGTGGTTGTTGTTGAGTTGTTTCAGTCTTATTTGACTCTTCATGACCTCATTTGGGGTTTTCTTGGCAAAGATGCTGGAGGGGTTCACCATTCTCTTCTCCAGATTATTTTAAAGATGAGGAGATTGAGGCAAATGGGGTTAAGTGACTTGCCCAGAGTCACACAGCTAGTAAGTGTCTGAGGCCAGATTAGAATGCATGAACGTGAGTCTTCCTGATTCTAAACCCAATGCTCAATTTACTGTGCCATCTAGCTCCCATTTTTTTCCATTTAAATTCATTTAGACAAATATTGATTGTATGTCTGCATGAGTTAAGAATAGTATAGGGCTTTTCCTGATTTCAAAACTAAATAAGAAGTTAGTAGAAAATATCTCCATCCTATCATTCAAAAAGGAGATGGCATATTTTTATTTAAATGATCCAAAGGATTATGAAATATGTAGTCTACCTGGGTCTCTCAATCTTTTCTTAACAGCCTCACTTCTACCTCCTTCTTGTCAATCTTGTCTGATACTGACAGAACTTCACTCAAAATGGCCAACAGATCAGACAGCAAGGATGTGCTTTTTACCCAAGGACATGATTACAGTTATTAAAACTAATTGGAAAAGTACATGGGAATATGCTTTAATCATATTCTGACATTAAGGCTAATCTTAAAACCAAACAAGTTTAATTGAAAGAATGTTAGAAATGCCTTCCCACTTGTCTGCCCTCTTGCCTGAAATTCTACCTTGAAGATTAATTATTGGGAGGAGGGAAATAAAAAAAAAGGGGGGGGAAGAAAGTTACATGATAACTTTATTATATATTTTAAAGGAATAGGAAATTGTACGTAATAGATTTGTGGTTCCATGTACAATCATCTGTGTTTTCTATTTTACTATGTTACGGAAATGCTTGTTTTATTTCTTAAGTTCAGGATAAAATAGATAAAAATAAAAAAAAAACATAATTCTTGTGAATTAAAGCCTCCAAACAGCCTTTTCAGATATATGAAGACCTATTTATCTGTTCAAGAAATAAATGCTGCTAGGGCTTACCTAAAACTACCTTGTGATAATTTTGCGTATATTTTTTGTTCTCATATACGGAGAGATCTCAAGCTCATAGAGCTTAAAACTGAAAGAAGACTTTTGGGACACCCTGTATATATATATGTTGTCTCCCTGTTAGAATGTAAGCTCCTTTAGGGCAAGGATGGTTTCATTTTTACCCTTGTGGTCCTATCATTTAGCATTGTTCTTGACACATAATAAATGCTTGTTGATTGACTAATCAATTAGTTTTAGTATGAATTAATTAAAAAGATTCTAGTTTTTTCCATGACATCAGCTGAGAATATGAACCTGAGAAAACTGGACCTTTAGTAAGGCAACAGTGAAGGACAAAGGATACATAATTTTGTACGGCACCCCCCATAAAAGGAGTGCCCATGTGGGATATCAGACCACATATCAATTTGTGCAACACATTTCAAATGATTTCATGTGCTCCTTCAAAAAGAAAATCCTAGTGAAAAGAATACATTTAGGACTCCTTATATACTAGTATTTCAAAATGGTGGCATATGAACTGTCACCAGCATCGGTGAATATACATTGTATATTAGGCAGGTAGGTGGCAGCAGAGGATAGAGCTCTGGGCCTAGAGTTGAAGACCTGAGTTTGAATTCCACCTCAGACACTTATTAGCTGCATAACCCTGGGAGAGTCAATTAATTCTATCTTGGCCTTAGTCTCTCCATCTGTAAAATGGGGTAATAATAGCACTTGTCCCCCAGGGTTGTTCTAAGAATCAGATGAGATGCTATTTGTAAAGTTCTAAGCACATAGTAGTTACTCAATAAATTCTTACTTTCTCCCTGCCCTACCCCATATTTGACTAGCATCTTTAATGTTTTTCTGGCTGTTTCTCTTTCTCTTTCTTACTAAGTGCTCCTACCAATGACTGCTGCAGAGCACAAAACAGATAGTTCTGACTGTGGCAACCGGAGGGCCCCTCAGAATGTCTGGGATACAAAAGGTAGGTTCTAGCTATACAAGAGGGTATAATTCTAATAGCAGCATAAGTGTGGAGTCTGGATCTGCAATTTTATTGGTATAGGGAACTCTCAGATGAAGGAACTCCTTCTATTAATGTATATTCCCTATAAGGGTGAGTCAGTCAACAAGTCAGACTTTGTGCTAAATGCAGGGGGTACAAGGAAAAGAAAAAGACAGTCTGTGTACTCAATGGCTTACATTCTAACAGGAGAAACAACACGTACATGAAAAAGCATTACCTTGACTGCTGAGTGGATGATGAATTGAAGTAGTGAGATAATTGAGCCAGGAAGACCATTAATGAGTCTATTATAGTGGTACCAGCTCAAAGATGGTGGCCATTATTTTGTTTGTGAGTCTGTGGGAAACCGTGGCTAGCTCTGTCCATGTTAGAAGAATTTTTGCGAATCATAATGAATTTGACTATCAATAAAAATAATTTGCCCATCAGACCAAGACCAAATTCTATTCCAGATGTAAGAATTAAATGGAATCTTTGAAACATCTATTGGCAGTTGTTATTTTTAATTTTTAAATGGTATTTTAAAATTTTGAATACTGCCAAGAGATCTTACCCTTGAGGTGTGATATGAACTGATGAAGAGAGTAGTAAACAGAAGCAGGAAACTAATATTCACAACAATGTAAATGAAAAGATCCAAAAAAGGAAACTAAATATTATATAATTATAATGACTAAGGAGCTTTTGGCTCTTGGGAAAAACTTAGAAAATACACTTACTTCTTTGCAGAGGTAGATTATGAATATATAACACTACATGTTCTGTTAGACTTAATTCAGGTGTTGGTTGAACTTGGTTGAACTGTTCTCCCCTCATCCCCTTTTTGTTATTCATTTTCTTTTGTTATAAGGAATGACTTTCTGGGGAAGGGAGGAGGGAGAAAGATATATATGGAAATGAAGGAGATATAAAAAGAAAAGCTTAAAAAAGGGAAAAAATTAGGTTAACTCTGCTCTATCTACTTAAATCTAACTTTCACAGTATGATATAAGCATTCCCTGAATCAACTGTTCAAATATATTCCATAAACTATGTAGAGAGATTTGCAAGAAAACCTACAGGGCCTTGGAGGCCTGTTGTCTTGTTTTCTTCTAACTTGTTTAATAACTTGCACACCACTGTGACTTTCTGCCAGTTAAAAGGCACATGAACTTCAGAACTCATCAATGAAATGAGACTGGCCAATTAGGGTTACCATAGAAGCTGAGATCTGACTGTAGTGTTCAAGGAATCTTTAAACTCCCTCTGATTCTCCTCCTGCCCTATGTGGTCCAGAAAACCAAAGAGAGTGAGAGGGCCATGTAAATTATGAAAAAAAAGAAACATTTATTAAACACTTACTATTTGAAAAGCTCTGTACTAAGTGCTTCAGAAACAAATAGAAAAGCCAGACAGGATTCTCACATTATCCTAATTGGGAGACAATAACCCACAGGAGATTTCACCTGCAAGTCAATTCAAGAAATATTTATCATGTGCTTTCTATGTATCAGGCATCATGTTAAGTACTGGGGATACAAATAAGCAAAAGAAAGTCAATGCCTGCCCTCAAGGAACTTGAAATCTAATGGAGGAAGACAATACACAAAAGGAAGCTGGGAACGAAGGGGGAAAAACCAAGGGGTATCTGACATGGAGATCTCTTGTTCTGTAAGGGTTCAAACAAAGCAAAAGTATGGATGAAAAGTGGAGATAATCTGGGAAGTTCAGATAGTGCCCTCTATAAAGGAACATTTAGGGAACAGTTTAGTGGTGCATTCCCTGGTCCTCCAATCAGGGGGGAAAGGAGACTGAGGGCAGTGGGAAGGAGATCAGTCTTCAAGGCTGAGTCAAACAGCACAGTGATAGATTTCCAGCTTATCCTACAAGGGGCATCTTGTTCCATGGAGTTCAAAGCAAGCAGAAATACAGATGGAAAGTGGAGAGTAGTGTCATACAGAAAGGTGCCATGGTCCTTGGGGTACCAAAGGCAAAGCAAAGCAGATGGTAATATCTCTTCCTTAATGTCATTTCCACTGATAAACTCATAATAATTCCTGGTACTGAACTATTTTTACAGTTCTAAGGACTTTGGTGGCAAAAATTTACTCTTCTGGATCTTCCATACCTGTGGCCAACAGCACCCTTAGAAGCAATTGCCAGACTGCTTTTCCATAGAGGTTTCTTCTCTCCAGGTGATGGATGAGGGGGATGGACTAGATACAGGGCTATTTCCAAGTCTCTTGGGTCTGGGGGCCTGAGCCATCCCTCTGAGTGTGAAGGGAGGTAGAGAGTAGTGATGATTTGACTTGCCTGGCACATGACACTTCCCATCTTTCCTTTTTCTTTCTCCTTGTTGCTTCAGTTAGCCTGGCTTGTCTGCCCTGGAGATCAAAATTAGTAGGGATATCTTGCCCCTTCTCAACAGGAATTGCCTCCCCGTTGTAACCTTCAGGGCCAGATAATAAAGAATCACCCAAAGAAATAACTTTGGGTAATGAGATGACATTATCCTTACATCAATGGAAAATGAGATCTTTTATGTAAATAAATTTTCCAGATGAATGAAGTTGACTTAACTGACATTTTTAAAAGGTAAAATTATTGATGGGAATTTGCTGAAGAACCATGCTGTTTTTTCTTTTTTGAAATAGGAAACTGAAGAAAATTTAACATTTTCTTGATGGTTCACAGTCATCATTATGAACCTCAGGTGCTGCATGATTGTATGAGAGTGTTGTAGCAGGGGCTGCTGAGGTGAGTTTGAGTGGTTTGCTCAAGACTTCTATGACTTATTGGATTTTCATGTCTGCTTTTTATAGTTTTTGTCCTCCACCTTCCCCCATTTGCTTGCTTTTCATTGTTGTTGATGTGTCTTTGTATGTATGACCCAGCAGCCCACCCATTCAGACTCCTCTTCATTTATTTTCAGTCTGCTGTGGGCTGGGTTTGTTACAGTTGCATCCAAACAAGAGTGAAAAGGCTCCAATGACAGATTGAGCTTTTTCTCCAAGGAAGTACCCTGTACAATGACAAGGGTATTGAATCTGGAGCTTGAAGACTGGGTTTAAAATATTGACTCTGCTCCTCACTCAGGGTATGGCTTCAGTCATATCACTCAATGTCTGGTGCTTCACTTTCTACATCTATCAAATGAGAGGATAGGCTTAGATCACTCTTAGATCCTTGTCAGCTCTAATCCTATGAGCACCTGCCATGGGGATGTCTTTGTGTCTCTGTTTCTGTCTCTCTGTCTCTGTCTCTCTCCCTCTTCCTACCCTCCCACCCCCCTCACTAGTTAGAGACTTTCTTTGCTTAGTTTCCATCTCTTGAGTGTCTTCTGGATAGGTAAAGATGCTAGATAAGGTAAATTCTACAGGGTACCGCAAGGGCAGCTTGATAGCACAGTGGATATAGGGCCTAGAGTTAGAAAGACCTGAGTTCAAATACAACTTCAAACCCCAGCTGTATGACCTTGGGCAAGTCACTTCACCCTGTTTATGCCCCAGTTTCCTCATCTGTCAAATGAGCTGGAGAAGGAAATGGCAAACCATTCCAGCACCTTTGCCAAGAATCTTCAAATGGGGTCACAAAGAGTTGGTCACGATTGGAAAATGACCAAACAATAACACAGAATGTTAATTTTTACAAGAGCATGACTTTTTCCCTCATCCTTTAAATCAATTTCACCCCTTTCCCAATTTCTATTTCTATTCAGTATTCTTTTGTATATAAACAAAGAACTGTAGTAGGCTACAGAAATTGTTCAGTTTATTATCTTATAAGTGCTCTTGCTTGCATTTTAATGAAAGCCTACACATTTTTCAAAAGCTTACTTTGAGCAAGACACTATGATAAGCATTGAGATTCAAAGGTAGAGCTATTCTCAGGGAGGATTACATTTTATACAAAAAGGTTAGAAAAATACAGACACAAGTGAATCATAACACAAAGTCTGGAGAAATAAAGTAGAAACAAGATAAAAGGAGATGTATGGTACAGTAGAAAGAACAGTGGTTTGAGGGGCAAAGGATTTGGGTTCAAATCCTGCCCCTGATACTATTTGTGTGTTATTGGGCAAGTTACACAACCTCATTTCCTTATCTGTAAGACCAAGGAATTGGACTCAAGGTCCTCTGAATTCCCTTCCAGATCTAGATCTATGAAGATGAATGAGGAAAAAAATATGAAGAGAGAAAGGTTATTTTCAGCTGGGGGAGGAGATGAAGAAAGGCTCCGTGTGTATGTGTGAAATGGGGGACAGGTATTCTAGACCTGGAAATAAAAGAAGAATCTCAGTAGGAAATAAAGTAGAATGTGCTCTAGGCACGGGGGATACTTTTAGGAATATTTGGAGAAAGGGTATTGTAGGAACCAGGACCCTTGTTCCAGGATTCAGGACAATTTCATTATGAATCCTGTTTAAGACACTAATTTGCCAAATGAAGATGATACCTGTAGTACTTATCTCAAAGGGTGGTTTGCAAAGGTCAAATGAGATGATGTAGGTTTGTAAAACTTTGCGAAACTTAAAAGGCCTATATAAATGTCAGTTATTGCAATTATAGCTGTTGTTGTTGCAGAGTTGAGGTGGTGAGATTCAGGATCAATAAAGTAAGTATGCAAAACAAGATGCATAAAAAGGAACACTATGAAATAATACAGTGCAAGTAGGTGGTGCAGTAGATAGAGTACTGGGTGTGAAGTCAGGAAGTCTCATCTTACTGAGTTCAAATCTAGCCTCAGACACTTACTAGTTACATGGACTCCAGGCAACTTACTTAACTCTGCCTCAGTTTCCTCATCTGTCAAATGAGCTGGAGAAGGAAATGGGAAACTATTTTATCTCTGCCATGAAAACCCCAAATGGGGTTACCAAGAGTCAAAATGAGAGAGACAAAAAATGAAATAGGACAAGAAAGGCAATCCAGAGACAGACTTCAACTCTATGCTAAGGTATTTCTATTTTATGCTGGACTGAGAGGAAAGGGAGAGCTGCCAAGGAGTTTTAAGCACAAGAGTATCATCGTTAGATTGGTGCATTAGGAAGGAGATTATGGTAGCTGTGAAAAGGATGGATTTGGAGAGGGGAGGTTGTAATATTAATAGGATTTAAGACCATCCCAGATCATTAATAAGCCTCACATGGAGCCCATTAAGGGAAACTTGCTTAGGGGAGGCTTGTTTGTAGGAAAGGCTTTCACACCTTTTGCTAATTTCTAATTAGGCGCTGAGTCAGGAGGGTTGTGATGCCTTCTGGCTCTGAGAAGTGTATACATATCCTTAGTTGATATTTTGCTTTGGGGGCTCGCTTATGAGAAGGGTCTTGTGATTCCCTGGTTGAGATTCTGAGTGGCTGTAAGTTCAGAGCTCCCTAACTGCTTACATGTAAAGGCTCTCTTGATTCAGGGAAGCATACAAAGAGTATAGTTGGTTTAGGCAGTCAGAGCCCTGCCTGTTGGTCTTTATTTCTCTGCTTGTATTTTCTCTGAAGTTCAGGGTGCTGACTTTTCCTCTGAACTAGTGAATGTAGTTTAAAAAAGATTGTTGACCTCTTAAACAGCTCTCTTTCCTAGTAAAGCAGATCTAAGAACCTGTACTAGCAGCCATCCTGGCTATGCCAGTGTGGTGGCTACTACAGAGGGCCAGATTGAATTCATTTTCCTACATTGAAGGGATGATATATGCTGCTGGCTTTACAGCTTGAAGATATATAGAACTCAGGAAGAGAGACATTATTGGTTAGTGAAATAAACATTGGATTTGGAGTCAGATGATGCAAATTTGAGTTCTGTTTACTAGGGGTGTGACCTTTGCTAGACTACTTAACCTTTCTGAGCTTCATCTGTAAAATGGGAGTAGTATCTTCAGCACCTCTATCAAAGGGTTGTTTTGATGAAAGTGTTTTGTAAAACTTTGTTGTTGTTGTTCAGTTGTGCCCAACTCTTTGTGACCCCCAATGGGCTTTTCTTGGCAAAGATACTGGAGTCATTTGCCATTTCTTTCTCCAGTTCATTTGATAGATGAGGAACTGAGACAAACAGGGTTAAATGACTTGCCCAGGGTCACAGAGCTATTATGTGTCTGAGGCCAGATTTGAACTCAGGTCTTCCTGACTCCAGGCCCAGATCTTTACTCACTGTGACACCTAGTTGCCCTACTTTGTAAAGCTTAAAGCACTCTGAAGATGAGTTATTAAAATAATTAAAAATTAACTTAATTGAATAATTAAAATATTATGAGCAAATAATTTCAGTAATATGAGCTTTAGTTTCTTCTTCTGTAAAATGGGTTGCTATTAAGTAAAAGTTATTTTTAAAGCATAAAACCCTATAGAAGATTTTATTTTCTCTTGCCAGTAAATTCTGCTTTTCTTTTTACACAACCTGATTTTTTTAGGTCTATTTCCAGAATCCAGGATGTTGCTAAGTATTGTGTGTTTCCCAAAGGTAGAAGTGAATAGACTGGGTTGATACTGCCCACAAATTAGGGATGAATAGCTCATTTTCATTTTCCTGAAGCCTCAGGAACATTTTATCTGTGTGTGTGATTGGGGTGGGAGAGCAGAGTCAGGGTGGTGGGACAGGGATGCTGTCAACAAGAAGGTGATCAGAGCCAGAGCAGAAGAGGTAGTCAGTAGCCCTTGGAGACCACTTATCCAAGGGATACTGTCCTTACAACCAAATTGGAGGCAAAACTTTAAGATCTCTCAGTAGGTACCAGTGTCTAGACAGTGATTGGTGATTGAATAGGTATAATGTGAGACAGCTATAAATCTTAATTTACCTCAGGTACATTGTGTGATTAACTTTTCTCTCCATCGTTGAGTCATCTTTCTGGAATTCATAGATGGTATAATTTTATTTATCAGCTTCACAGCTAAGAAATGACATACTGTTAATAGTTGGTGCTTATATAATATTTTAAGAGTTTGCAAAGTACTTTATATTCATTATTTGTATTTGATTGCAGAATGCAGTGGAAAGAGTGCTAGAATTGGAGTCAGAGATCTTGGGTTCAAATTTTTCCACTAATATTTAACTATCAGTATGTCCCTGGGTGAGTCACTTACTTTCTCTGAACTTCAATGTACTTGTATCATTTAGACTAAATCAGTGGTGTCAAACTGGAGTAGAAGCAGATCTCTGAGGGAAAGATAATGACTTAGAAAACTACAATTCATATTAACTATATTGTATTTTTATTTATTTTGTTAAATATTTTCAAATTACATTTTAATCTGGTTCCTGCCCACAGATACCTCTGAACTTCTAGGATACCTTTTGGTTCTAAATCTTTGATCCTATGTACACCTACATTGTAGGTCCTATAAGGACTATATAGATATCAGCTTTTAGTGTTACTATAATCCCCACAAAAGTCTGGTGAGCTAGCTGGTATAAGCATCATTATGCCTATGCCTATAGATGAGAAACTGAGGATCACAGAAGTTAAATAACATTACAGAATGCTAGAATTTGACAGAAGGAAGGGACTTCAAAGACTGTTTAATTCAGTCTTTACCCAAAAAAGTAACCCTACCATAACATACTTGATAGTCATCCAGATTCTATTTGAAACTATTCAGTGAAGGAGAATCCTCTATACTCAGAAGGAGGCCAATTTCACCTTTGGACAACTCTAAGTGTTTGGACCCAAATCTGCCTCTTTGTAATGGTGCCCTGGGCCAAAAAAGAACAAGTCTAATGCTTCTTCCTTGTGACAGCCTTTGAAGTACTTGCTTGTGGTCACACAGCTAGAAAGTCTTAGTAGCAGGATTTGAACCCTAGTTTCTCTGGAGACTAAACCCAATGGCCTTTCCATATACTACACTGCCACTCAGAAATGGACATTTATAAGATTCATTATTGAAGTAAGGAATGGTTTTCTTTCTTCTCCCCTTTTAAAAAATTTCCTCTCACCTGACCTTGTTTTATGCACATACACACATACACACATACATACACATGTAGGTATATATGCATACATACATAGCCACATGCACATAAATACACATCTAGGTGTGTATAAGTATACATATATGTATATGGCTATATATATGTGTACATATATGAGCACATGGATGTATACAAATACAAGTATAGAGAGGCATCATGTCTACATAAACTGTATATATGCATATATACATATCTATAGATACATATGAATACATACATAGATGTATATGTACATACCTATACATGTATCCATGGGCACATAGTTACATGTACATATGTATATAAACACATAGACATATACATGTACCCATAGAAGTATATGTCTATACATAGACAATGTAGCTACACATAGACACAATGTATTTATTACATGTATACAAATGTATACATCACACTAAATGTAGAGGTGTACATGTATATACATACATGTGTAGACTACACATTTATACATACAATATGTATACACTTCTCTATAAACATATATAAGTATGCAAATAACACCTACATATGTATGCCTACATGTATATAGTGATACATGCATGCACACACAGGCATATAAACACAAACACACATACACATACATGTACACCTATATGTATAGGCATATATAGAGAAAGAGATGTCCACATAGAGATCTAGGTATACATATAGGTATCTATTGATATATAGAGATGAGTACAATATATATATGTACATAGATGTATAAATGTGTATACATATATCTATATATGATGTACATATACATATACATGTATATCTGTGTGTATGTACACACATACATGTATATTATATGTATAGTTGTATCTATGCATATGTATACATATACATGTATATACATATGTGTATCTATATCACCTATACCTATATGTGTATATATGTATACACGTGAATGTGTGTATTAGAGATAAAGAAAGAGAAAGCAGAGGGAGAAAGAGAGACAGAGAGAGAGAGACAGAGAGAGAGAGAGAGACAGAGACAGAGACAGAGACAGAGAGACAGAGAGACAGAGAGAGACAGAGACAGACCGAGAGAGTATATTCATACATATTGTCAGCTAGATAGAGTCTAGAGTTAGGAAGACCCGAGTTCAAATCTGGTCTCAGACACTTATTATCTGTAAGACCCTAGAACATAAGGAGAAAGATATTAATTTTTAAATTTGTTTTCTTGTTTACATCATTCATTTTCATTACATTTTTGAATTACAAATTTTCTCCCCGTCTTGCCCCTGTCCTAACCCTAAAATAGCAATCCCACTGTAAAGCCCCTCCCCTGCTCTGCTCTCTTACTT
>CM053593.1:294818465-294840766 GCA_028646575.1 Pseudocheirus occidentalis
CGCCCCCAGGAGAAAGATATTAAGAAGAAATATATCCTTAGTTAATTGGAACAAGAGGAATCTTATGGTCTTAAAAAAAGTCAAAACATCATCACCATCAGGTCATATATCCTCAATAAGTTCATAGCAGGTGTAAGACTTCATTCTCAGCACTTGGGAAGAACATTGTGGAAGCATTATTCATTGAGTGATCTGGAATGAGTTGGTAGTTTTACTCCACTTCCTTCAGTGACAAGAAATGCTGTCATACTTAGAATGTCAAGGTCTCAGCAAAGAGGCCAAGGATCACATTTGCATAGAGGCTAAATGGACCCTTTGTCTGAAGGAGCACTAGGGCCCTCCAGGTCAACACTGAAGCTTGCTGGAGTGGGAATGGGGGGTGAAGACAAACTCGTGGAGCTGATGCCTGTTCAGTTCTCCACAACTTAAAATAGACTATGGCTCTATGAATTTGCGTTACCATTACTCTAATATGGTGTATGCTATGAAAATTCTTTTTAGTTTTTATTTTATAAATGAAAAAAGAGGGGAAAGCAGTTGGGTAAAACTGAACAAATCCATTTAAAACAGTGGTTCTCAGCTTTCCTAATGCCGTGACCCTTTAATACAGTTCCTCATGTTGTGGTGACCCCCAACCATAAAATTATTTTTGTTGCTACTTCATAACTGTAATTTTGCTGCTGTTATGAATCGTAATGTAAATATCTGATATGCAGGATGTATTTTCATTGTTACAAATTGAACATAACCCACAGGTTGAGAACTGCTGATTTAAAAATTTGATATTATCTATAAAGTCCATGCTCAGAGTTTCATACCTCTGTAAAGTAGATGGAAGATTCCTTCTCACATATCATTTTTAAGACCAAACTTGGTCATTATAATTTCATATCATTCACTTTCCTTTTTTATTTTTTGTTGAGTTGTGTTAGTAATGTCTGACTCTTTGGGACCTCATCTGGGGTTTTCTTGGCAAAGATATTGGAGTTGTTTGCCATTTACTTCTCTTGCTCATTTTTACAGATGAAGAAATGGAGGCAAGCAAGGTTAAGTGACTTGCCCAGGGTCACACAGTTGAAAATGTCTGAGGCCAGATATTGTTATGCTGGAATACAAATCCCAGGTCACCTGCCCACCACCTGATTTGTGGCCCAACCATGGACCACTGTTAAGCCCCTTTTTATGCCTGTTTTTGTCCCTATTCTATATCATCTTATAGCTTGGAACAGCTGTAAGGCATTACTGGGCATTGCTCAGGGCAAAGTTCCCTATTAGTATTCTATACATACATACATACATACATACATATATATATGTATATATTTCTTTTCTTGAATGATTATGAGTGTACAAAGTGCAACTCAGGGTTATGGCGCAGCATAGAGACCCAGTCCTGTTCCATTAACCAAACAAGGTCCACATACCCTCTGCCCAGAACATGACCCGAGCTTGTCCTGGAACTTTCCAATTCTCCCAATACCCCATGACCTGTTACCCTGTTCTGGAAAGAGCTGACTACCTCTGCTCTTCCAAGGGACACCTGCGTTGCAGGAAAACTGCACCCCTGTACCCTCACACCATATTCTAAAATTAGCCCTGAACTATAGATCTAACCAATGGCTGCTCTTTTGCTTTTGTACGTCATAGCTTCTGCTAGCTCCCCTCCCTCATTGTGGTTTTGTGGTTTTGGCCTATAAAATCAAGTCTGTAACCCCAAAGATCACTACTCATTTGACTGAATACACTCGGGTAGTTGCGTGCTTAATCAATAAATCCACACCTAAATTTATCTTGAACCCAGATCTTGGCTCGCTCTTATTCTCTGCACAACAATATGAACTCAGTAAGTTGATCTTCCTAACTCCAGGCCGGGCACTCTATTCACTATGGCACCACCTAGATGCCCCAATTCATTTTCTATTGTTATACAATTATTCTTTCTTTGTTGTAGTCATTGCGTATATAGTTTTCTTCCTTTTACTTGCTTCACTTTATATCCGTTCACATACGTCATCCTATGCTGCTCGGCATTCATTACATTCATTGTTTCATAGAGAATGGCAGTATCTATTACATTCTTTAATGTGTCTATTACAGTATTTATTACATTAACTTTCTATGATTTATTTGGTCATTTCCCAGTCTAAGGGCATTTACTTTCTGGTTCTTTACTACTACTACTACTACTACTTTTCCTCTTTTTTTATTCTTTATTTTAAAGGATAGTACTTTTGGAAAGAAGACATCAAAACAAAAGATTTCACAATTAAGAAAAAGAATAAAGGACAAGATCATATGTTTTATAAACAAGCCAGGAGGGGAAAAATAGTTTGGGGTGCCTCTGTTTTGAACACAAACTTTGCCCCACCTTTTCCATTTCTTCAGTTTGAACCCTTTCCTTAGATGTGCCGACCCTTACATCTGTCTTTGGCTTTCTACGTATTCAGTTGACAACTATCAGGAGACTTCTTATTTGATTTTCTTGCCCAGCACAATTTGAAGCAACTGTGGTAGCAGAAATGGTTCCTTTTAAAAAAACAAGAGCTAATTTATTACATGGACACTGGCCTTAAAATTTTTTTAAAATACAAATTCCTATAACATTATTTTCTTTCCAAAGAGTTCTAAGAAGCAAAATGTGTTGGGGTTTTTTTTTTTTTCGGCAATAAATAAACACACTGACTTCAAAGGCCTCCAGCTTCTTTTCATACAATCTAAATGAGATTAGATGGCTTGTGATTTATGCTACCACAATCTCCCTCCTCTTCCCAATTTAAATGAAAATGTGGTCATAATTAAAATCACATGAACTTAAATTCTTTTAGCTCCTAAAATAATAGCATGGGTGACTTGAGTGCCTGCCTAAAGCCATCTTCTGACATCTTCATAACATCAAGGATCTGAGATGAATGTGTACTGGTATTTACATCTTTTTTCCCCCTTCTAATTACAGCTCTGATTGACCCAGCGGATCAGAGCCTATGAGAAAACTCTTTGGTGATGTCAGGACTTCTGCACAAACAAGAATCTTCCTTCTTGATTTGTAAATCTTTTCATCATCTCTTGCAATGTAGTTATACCAGGCTACTGCAGATACCAAAGCATGGCATGTTCAAATAATACTGATTATCTTCTTACTTTAAACTTCACTTATTCATTCAGTCTCCTTTTACTGTGTGCCTACAATTCACCACAAAATATGCTAAGTTCTAGGAAACATACAAAGATAATTAAGACTTAAGTTCTGCTCTCAAGAATATTGAAAAGATATTGATAAGATGTAGGCTTATAGATCTAGAACTAGAAGGTAGAAGGCCTTTTTGCCTAATGCCTTCTTTTTATGGGTAATGAAACTGTGATGATTTACTTGACCAAGGTTGGATAGGTAGGTAGCATCAGAAGGTTAGATGTGAACTCAGGCCCTCTGACTTCAGAGTCAGTAAATTCTCTTTCCTTTTCTCCCTGTCTAGTCTGGTGTGTGTGTGTGTGTGTGTGTGTGTGTGTGTTTTAAACCTACAAGACATTGAAAATGGTGGGAAGTGATAGAGTTTCCAGTTTCTGCCAAGTTTTGCAGAGTACTATGAATAATACCTGCTTACTAATGGTTTATTGTATGTCAGGTATTGGTTGAAAACTCTCCGTTTGAACTTCTTGAAATCAAAGAACCATTTAAAAAAATTTAGTATAAAATCTTGGAGGCCAAGCCAAGACAGATTAAGGTAACTTCAGGTTCTGTTTACAAACATCGTGACCTAACTCTTGAAATAATATGCCACCGACAGCTTCAGAAATTGGATGATGCCAGTGAATTCTTTTCAAAGAACAGTCATAGGAGATTAAATATAAATATATGTTGTAAAAGCTCATTTGCATATGAGTTCTTAAGTCATTTGCTTCAATATAAATTTAAATATGAATTCAATCTGGATGTCTTTCATTAAGAGCAATAACATTCTCTCAAAGTCTTTCAAAAAGAATACTTCCCTGTAATTCATTGGATTTCTCCCATTTCAAGTACCTAGGTTTGGGAACTTTTATTCATAATGAATATTTAAGTATGGACTAAGTGACATTATCAGCTATCTTTTACCTACCTTTTGTGCACTCTTCCCCGTGACCTCACTTATTCTCCCTCATTATCTTTCTTTACATTCTTTTTCTTTAATGTCAATATGGATGTTGGAAGAAAGAGTGGAAAGGCCAAGCCATTCATTCTCATAAGTTATTTAAGTGTTACTAATGTTAAAAAAAATGAGTACTACAGCAATGAACCATATTAGATCAGCTAATTTATATGCGATTGCTTGGTGAGTGTGTCTGCTAAGGACGACAGGCCTTAAATTACTTTTTATGACATCACAGTAATGTCATGATGATGGGGGAGAGGAAAGCTCAAGGCTGACTATCTGCAGCAACAGGTCAGTCAATAAGCTTGAGCTTCTATTCTAAAGGAGATGGAACATAAGTATCTAGGGGCATATTATATATATATATATATATATACACACACACACATACGTATGTGTGTGTACACTTTTGGCTCAGTTCCAGTTTTACAGAACAAATCCTTTTATTAAGGGGATTTGTTCTGTGAAGTTTGAATTCAGTCAATTGCACTTGAGGACCTAGAGGACCACATGTGGCCTTGAGTCTGCAGGTTCCCCATCCCTAGAAGGGTAGCTCTTTTTAAGAGTTGTAGAATTAAGCTTAAGAAAAAGTGACAACTTGAATTGTTAGAGGGAATTCCTTCATCTGAAAGTTCTCTATATAATTGAAGTCAGAGATCTAATCCATCCTCCTCAGATTACCACCTTATGATATCACGCTTGAAATTGTTCAGAGGACTTGATTTATCTAACTTTATTTTATCTTCACAGTGGCAATGGATCAGGGGACTGAAATAAATAGAGAGAAAGCTATTTGTCTAAGGTCCCACTGCTGGATGATGGCCGAAATACTCATGCTCCTTCTACTCTGTTTTTCCTTGAGAGCAAGGACAGAATTTTGCCCATTTTTTTTTGTATCCTCAGTGCTTAAGGTACAGTTCCTGATACACAGTGGACACTGAAATATTTATTGATTGCCAGTGTTTTTAGCTTAGCTTCAGATAAAGCACCTGTCAAGGTATTTGGGGGGGCGGGGGCAGGGAGTGCATCCAGTGTGTGTGCCTGAGCCAGGGAATTTTTACATTAAACATCACTGAAGAGAAGGGAAAGGACTATTAGGTTCTGGGGCACCCACTTTGTCCAGCTGTCTGCACTACAGTATTCAGGATCTGAGGTGTCAGATGAAGGGTCTTGGTCCCATACAACTTTTTAGTGAGTTACCTTAAACTAATTCCCATAGATATTTTCACTTTTTGTAAAGAAATTTGCAAAATCTCTTCTGGAAAAAGGGAAGAAGTGATATTTCATTGAATAAATCAGGGAAAGAATATTTGTTTCAGGCAATAATTCAGTGACAGAATAGTTAACAGAATCCAAACACCTTGGTCTCATTTGCAGGCCACTCTATCATGGTACCATATCTTAACAGAATGCTTGGTTCCTATCCTGTTAACATCTGCCTCAAATTCACTTGAAAGAGAATATGAAAATATGAGGTATTTTTTGTATGTAGTTCATTAAAAATGGTCACAGTTTAGTAAAGTAAAGAAAACCTGGGTTCAAGTCCTGCCTGTGACACATACTGGCTGTGTGACCCTGGGCAAGTCATTTGAATCTTCCAGTACTTGAGCCAGGTCTCCAAAGCTATAAATTGTAGAAAAGGTGCCTATCCACATTGGCAGAGGGAACTTCCTCATCTGGGAGCTCCCTATGCCAAAGAAATCATGGACCAATCCCCATGTCTATTTTTTCCTTTGGTTAAATAATAATTTATTTTAAATTTAATTTTGAACATTATAATTTTGGATAATGGCCATTAATGAGGGAACATTTGACTTTCTCACACTTTAGCCCTAAATGGGGGAAAAAACAAAAGCTAAATACAGTCTTCTGCAAGCTTTTCCAATCTCCATCCTGGGACTAAAGAAATACCATTGTACCAAGACAACTCAGACAAAGACAGAAATCCAGAAGAAATCAAAGATGTTTGAATAAACAATTGGCAAACATTTTTCCTTTACAAAGCTACTACTGTAACATGTCTTGTCATCTTGTTGAAATTTCTATGCTCAATAAATATTCATGCCCATAAAATTCATAGCATATGTTGATCATTGATACCATGCATCTAGTTTGGATATGAGACTTTTCCCATTCACTGTTAGGACCCTCAGTGTTCACAGACAGTTCAGAGTCTCAATTGCAGACATTCTTCCAAAAGATAATTAGCTATTGTTATTTTTAATCAATATTTCCTCAATGCTATCACACAGCAATGCTCTATAATTTCATATGTTCTTTGCTCTACAATAACTAAATCCAGGCTCAGATCTTAGGTAACATTAAACTGTACCAGAAATACTTTTGAAAGTGTACCAAAGGATTTCTCCTTCTGTTCAGTGGAGCCAATATTTTTGCTTTTTTTTTTAAAATTCATCCTCAGAATATCCTTTTCGTTACCACCTCACTGTTCTTAATCATGATGGTGCTGTGAAGTTTAGAAGCTATATCCTTTTTGGAAAGTTATTGAAAATCCTTCTAATGTGATAACTTATATTAAACATTGACTCATGAAAGCTCTTGACTTTAGAAACAGATTAACTTCTTAAATGGGTCACCCCACATTTTAATTTTATTCAGAGAAAATAATAAGGGAGAAGACAGCCAGAATAAATGCATGAGGCTTGCTTCTTAGCGCTCAAAAATGTTCTCGATCCAGGGGTCTTGTCCTCGAACAACCTTTTAGAACCTCTTAAATATTCACAGACCCAAAACCAGACTTTCTTTCCCCAAATTTCTTTTAGTTTCATTTTTTGCAGGAGTGAAATTATCAGCAGGAACTTTCTTTTTTTCAAAATGATTAACCAGTGCTCAGACTCTACTATATGTCCAGTATTGTTTTGAGGAGGGTGTTTGAAAAAGAGAAATAGAAAATAAATAAGTGATAAATGTATTCCAGAAGTATTTACCTTTTCTCTCAGGTTCCTGCTTTGAAATCACAAAAGTAAGTAGTCCAAGTGTGAGTGGGAGAAAACTATCTACCTCCACTTTGCCATTCCCAGTTATTTAGCCAAGAACCTTGTGCCATGGGTGCTTTAAGATAGCAGTAAAAAAAAATAGAGGCAGATATTACTCACTCTGTATGGTGTGCCCAAGGTGGTGAGCCTGGAATAATTTCATATTTGTTGGTTCCTGGGCTTCAGGAGGGAGATAATGAGAGGGAAAGCTACAGCCTCTACTGGCATAAGAGAAACATACTATTGTTCATTTTCCATGGGGTCACCAAAAGCAGTCACTGAATGTTTTAGCTGTATGTGACTCTGCTTGTGAATGGAAATTTCACAGTGTTTCATCCTGCATCAAGACAGGTCATTTTTGAAATGAGTTCTCACTGATCCCTGGTACAAAATGATTTGGGTGTTTATGCAGAAAGGTCGTTCACAAATCTCTAATTTCCCATGTAACCACAAACTTCAATTACCTGAATTTCATAGTATTTTCTGTGTTACTTCATGAAATAGGTGGCATTTTTTTCAGAGACACAAACACAGAAAATTGTTGTGATTATCAATGTTCTGCTATGGAGATGGTTGCCTTTAGGAAGTTCATTTGCTTTCCAAAAGGAGGGTTCATCTGAAACAGTTCAATGAATGCAAAACTGGTACTGAGATTTTCAGAACTGGTTTGTGTCTACACTACAGAAGAGATACCATTTGAACCCTTTCTCTATGCTTTCCCTCTTCTCACTGTTGGGTCTCCTAACTGATTTGACACATGTAGTTTTCATCAACAACAAAGCAAACAAACAAACCACTGTGTGTTTTGTTTGCTCCTCCATTGCACCAGAAAACTTCTGGGATATATGACAAGTACAATCCTCTCACTTACCTCAACTCTGGCACTGTCCGAAGGTGAGAAAAATAATAATGTGCGGATGAGGTGATGGCAGGCCAAAATGGAAATGCAATATTTTTGTACCCCCTTAAGGATTATTTTTCTTTTTCTGTCGTACGATTGAATTGGAAATACTTTACCATGTGATTTAATCATTTTAGAATGTGTGTAACTAATAAGATCTCTTATTAGCTATATGATGTTCTGATCTGGGGTTTGAGACAGAACATAAAGACTAGTTATATACACTTATGTGCACTCAGATGAGTATAATTATATGCATATGCATTATGAATGGATTTGTATGCATATATAATGAAACTAGCCCTATTTTTTATATGTGTATGAATGTCACATATCATATATATACACATCTATTTACTTTGTCTATGTGGGTACAATCTTCACCAACCTAGATCTTAACTTTTCCATACCTTTGCAGTATCCCCCATATTCCTTATGTGGTATTCAACTTTGTGATAAGGAATGTCTTCAAAACTTACTGGGCTAGTCCTCACATGATCAATACCCAATTCATTTCATTGCAAGCCTCTACTTGATTGAAATCTTTTTCAATGTGGTAAGACCTGTTGGAGCTTGAATTTCACTTATGTAGCCTTTAAGAAATGGAAGTAGTATCAGATTTTATAATTTTGGGCTCAAAGATCACTGCAGACAGACACTGCAGCCATGAAATTAAAGGACTCTTTCTCCTTGGAAGGAAAGCTATGGTAAATCTGGATAGTATACTATAAAGCAGAGACATTGCCTTGCCAATAAAGGCCCATACATTCAAAGCTATGGTTTTTCCAGTAGCAAAGTATGTCTGTGAAAGCTGGACTATAAGAAAAGCTGAGCACCACAGAATTGATGCTTTCTAATTACAGTGCTAGAGAAGACTTGTGAATCCCTAAGACAACAAGGAGATCAAATCAGTCAATACTTAAAGAAATTAATTCAGACTATTCTTTGGAAGGTCAAATACTGAAGCTGAAGCTTAAATACTTTTGAGTACATAATGAGAAGACAGGATTCATTGGAAAGGAATCTGATGTTGGGAAAAAGTAAAGGCAAAAAGGACAGCAGACAATGAGATGGATAGATGGTATCATGGGAGCAACAAACATGAGCTTGGAGAGAATTCAAAAGCTAGTGAAAGATAGAAGGGCCTGGTGTGCTATGATCCACAGGCTCATGAAGAGTTAGATATAACTCAACAACAACAGCCTTTGAGAATTCTGGGTTATTCTCCACCTCATAGTGAAACATCAGAGTTGAATTTTCATGGAAGATAAACCTATGTATCGATAGTGAAGGATATACTTATATCTATAATGAAGAATATATCTTGATCAACATATAGGGGAGGATATCTGTATATCTACCCATATATTCATATACCAATAGTGGAGCATATATCTATATACCTGTAATACAGGTTCTGTCCATCTATATGTCTATGTCTACATGAATGTATCTTTCTATATATTTCTATATATATTTATTCTATATATATATTTATATATATATTCTATCTATATAATATCTATATATTTATTCTATCTATCTATCTATCTATCTATCTATCTATCTATCTATCTATCTATGTACTTATGTGGCAGCTAGGTGACACAGTAGATAGATAGGGAGCCAGGTCAGGAGTAAGGAAGACTTATCTTCATGAGTTCAAATCTGACCTCAGACACTTACTAGCTATATGACCCTGGGAAAGTCACTTAACTTTGTTTGCTTCAGTTTCTTCATCTGTAAAATGAGCTGGAGAAAGACATGGCAAACTACTCTAGTGTCTTTGCTAAGGAAACCCCAAATAGGGTCATGACGAGTCAGACATGACTGAATGACTGAACAACAGCAACCACAAAGATGCACGTATGTAGAACCAGTCTTCATGTTCTATTTCAAGCTCCAAATCAGAACGATACATAACTAATATGAAATGTCATTAATTCTTTTTAGAACACATATTCTAAGAGTATTAAATCACATGCTAAAGTATTTCTAACTCAATCTTACCACAGAAAATGAAAAGAGTACACATAGCAAAAATAAAAGTTTTTATAAGTGGCTGTGTTCTGAAAATTATGTATTGGCCAATTTTCTATCAGTGAACCTCTCCAAACTTAAACCTAACTAAGCTGTCTCAGATGACAGATACTGAATCTATCATTGGAAACTTATTTGATCAAAGACTTTTCAATTTTCCTACACCGATATCTAGACCATTTATCTATACCAATTTACAGTTCTTCCTATTTATACCTATATCTAGATCAGTGGTTCTCAACCTACAGGTTATGTTCAATTTGTAACAATGAAAATACATCCTGCATATCAGATATTTACATTATAATTCATAGCAACAGCAAAATTATAGTTATGAAGTAGCAATGAAAATAATTTTCTGGTTGGAGGTCACCACAACATGAGGAACTGTATTAAAGGGTCATGGCAGTAGGAAGGTTGATCTAGATAGATATACTTTAGGCTAGCAATATGTAAATACATATTGAGAGAAATAATTTCAGCCAGTGTGGGAAATTTTGCTCAGAGATTTATCCAGCTAGGATGGCTAAGAGTTAATCAAAGACAGTAAAAGAAATTCAAAGTTTAGGTGAGTGGGTGGATTCCGCTCATCATGTTTGGTCTGACAGGTCTGGGTAGAAGTGGATTCCCTCTTTGATCTCTGTATTGATAGGTCTCTCTGACCAAGATTTAGATTCTCAGTGTCACTACCTCAAGACCCTCATTGGAATATAACCCACCTCTCATTATAATGTTCATTCTCTTAATAGTTGTTGACAAATCAGAGTTGATTGCTACCCTCAGGAACACCCACTCTTAAAAGGCATATAAATTGTGAGTTCATTGCCATGAGGTGTCTTTGGCATTTGAGAATGCCATTGACCTCTTTTATTGATAATATGTTAGCATTATTAATAAAATGATAAATTACCCAGAAACTATGTCATAACACACACATAAGACACATGTATGTGGTCTATGACATATACATACATATCCTCTAAACATCCATATGTTTTACTGTATTTATTGATTATTTTCTAGACTTTGTACATATTGACTGTTGTCTAGACTTCAAATTATTATAACAAGTCAGATTATAAAATTTAGACTTCTAAGAGGTAGTTTAGAGATCAACTCATCTAATGCCTACTTTTGTAGATGAAGAATCACAGAATTTCCAAGTTGTAAGATACTTCAGTACTTCAGTATAGGCTAAATCCATACCTGAAATAAAAATAACCACCAAAAATTATCCAACAAGTTATTGAAGACTTCCATTGAAGGGGAATCACTATGTCCAGAAGCAACTCATTCCACTTTTCAGTGACCTAATTGTTGCAAAGTATTGCTGGACATCAAGCCTAAATTTGCCTCTTTTCTATTTCCATTTGTTGCTCTGTCCTCTGAGGTCAAAAACAAAAGTATCTTTTCTCCTCCACATGACAACCTTTCAAATACAGTACTTGAACATTGGTATTATACTCCCTTTAAGTCTTCTCTTTTCCGGGATAAATATCCCCAGTTCCTTCAATTTATCATTCTATGGAATTAACTTAAAGCCCTTTACCTTTCCAGTTGCCTGGAAACAGCAACCATAAATGATTGCAATAATTCCAGTGTGGTATATTGAGGGCAAGAGTGAAGGAGGACTTTGACCTCCTCATTCCTGGAAGATATGCCCCCTTTACCCCTTTGACTATCATGCCATATAGTCTTATGCAGAGTTTATAGTCCCCTAAAACCCCCAGATTTCTTTCAGACAAACTGCTATTTAACCATTCCTTCCCCATCTTGCACTTGTGAAATCCGTTTTTTAATCCAAGTGTTATTCCTATTAAGTTTCATTTTATTTGATTAAATTAGGTTCTAAACTGTCAAGATCTTTTTGGAGCCTAGCCCAATTCAGTCATCGAGTATAACAGCTAGCCTTCCCAGGTTTATGTTCTAAATGCCACTCTTGCCTCCATTTCAGACTGTCCTCTGCAACTAAGTCTCCCTCTCCCCCATGACAAGTGAAAAAATTAAGTTTTGACTGGGTAAAATTCAGAGTTGGGCGGTACAGTGGATACAGCACTGGACCTGGAGTCAGGTAGACCAGAGCTCAGACTTGACCTAAGAAGCTTACTGCCTGTGTGACTCTGGACAAGTCACTTAACCTCATTTGCCTCAGTTTCCTCATCTGTCATATGAGTTGGAGGAGGAAATGGCAAACCACTCCAGTATCTTTGCCACAAAAAACACAAATGGGGTCATGAAAAATTGGACATGACTAAAATAACAGAAACATCAACACTTAGTCAGGAAATAAGTAGAAATATTAGTTTTAATATTTTATTAGCTATGTGACCATGCTAAGCATGACATTTTTTACCGTTTGCCAAGTTATTGATAAAAATTTTAAACACTCTTGGGCCAAGCACAGATTCTTGGGATGCTCCATTATTCCTTTCAAACTGACATGGAACCTTGATTTCAGCTGGTTACCCTTTCCTAATCTAATTAATTGTACTATTTCTTAGTCCAAATCAATTGTGACATTTTTTTTTTAAAAAAAGAGTATTATTAAAGATTCTTATAAAATGCTTTGTTAAAACCCAGTTAATATAACTATAGGTATATCACTTTCCTCAGTTTAGTAACCCTGTCAAAAAAGGAAATAAACTTACTCTGGAATGGCTTGTTCTGGAAAAAAATCATACTGTCTCTCTATGATCTATGCTTCCTTTTCTAGATTTCTTCAAAATGTCTCTTTAATAATAATCTATTCTAGAATTTTTCCATGGATACAAGTCAAGTTTATTTTACTATAATTTGTGGATTCCATTCCTTACCCCCTTAAAAAATTGGAACAACAATTTACTTTCTCCATTCTCCACCTCTCCCATTCCCTAAGATCTTCTTGAGGTCATTGACTGTTTTGGATTTTTCTTTGTATTATCAGCACTTGGTACAATTTCTGGTGCATTAGAAATCTTAATTAATGATTGCTGATTAAACTATTAACTGATCTTTCATACATCACAATCAGTATCACATTTGAGAGTTCATTAGGTATCCAAGGAAACTCAGAACAAAAGACAATAAGTAATGTGCCCAAGACCACAGAGTAAACAAGTCCATTATTAGTTTATATAGCTAACAAAAGAAGTTTTTAAGCAGGATATGACAAGACTGTGAAATTACACCATTTAATACTTAAAAACCCCTCCATGGGAGGCTAGGTGGCACAGTAAATAGAGCATCATCCCTGGAGTCAGGAGTTCAAATCCAGCCTCTGACACTTAACACAAAAAACTAGCCGTGTGACCTTGGGCAAGTCACCTAACCCCAGCTACCCTCCAAGAATGAAAAAAAACCCCAAGCTCCTCCATATAGAAACCAAAGAAAAATGATCTAATAATGCAACAGTATTGTATTTCTTTTTTGATCATCTTTGTGTGAATTTCTCAGTTGTTATTGTTATCAATTAGCTGCTGTTGTCTTTTGAATTTTAGGCAATGTTGGAATGGAGAGGAACAATCTAACAAGCTCTTCAACTGATAGCCCTATTAATTATACATATAAAGCTAAAGAATGAAACAGGGTAATTAAAAATATATATTTGATAAGACTACAGCTATAATAAACACAGGATATATGAGTCTTTTGCTCAGGATATTGGCATTTTGGGCAACAGACTTCTTTCCTGCAGCAGTTATAGTCACCATACGTAACTGTGGGCCTATTCTGTGGTTCTCTAGGTCCTTAAGTGAGGCCCTTTGAGTGAATCCAAGTAAAAGGCTGAACTTAAGGACATAGAGGGCCACAAGTGACCTTGTGACCACAGGTTCCCCACCCCTGGTTTATGACATTGCCTGGGGTCATACAGTTAGGTTTAGAGATAGGATTTGAACCCAGGTGTCTTCATACTCCAAGTTTAGCCCTCCTTCTGCCACCCCAAATATCCACATTTACCAAAGCAAATCTGTGAGCATAAAACAGACACTTAATATTTACCGACTGATTTACTGTGATTTACTGATGAGCATAGAGGGCAGTACAACTTTTGTCAAAAAAAAAGAAACAAAAACCTTAAATATATCTAAGAATCTGATTTTGAGTATACATATGAACCATCTCCTAAGGGTAGCATTCAATTTCAGGGAGCACTAGGGAACGACCTGTTGCCTACAACCTAACATTAACACCCCAGACTTGCTTCTCTGTCACCCCTAGGAGAACACTGCAGCTGTCTTCAGGGAGAAAAAAAACCCAAAAATGAAAAACCAAGCATCTTCCACAGCCACTATGACGATTTTTTGAAATGCTTCTGACAGTTATTCATGGCTGTCAGCTTACAAATCACACCTATTCAGCTCAATCCTCAAGTGATAAAAAGCTTTTTCCCTAAGGACAAAGAAGTGTGAACTTAGATTGAAGCAAGATAAGAAAACAGCTTGCCCCTGTACCAATTACCAAAATTTCATCTCAAGAGACTACAGGAAAACAAAGAAATTCACTTAAAACATTCTTTTTCTTATGCAAATTTATAATTTGTTGAGAGTGAAAAACTGCCATTTGTGTTTGCCTTAGCCTTGAGAGGAAAAGACATTTTATTAGTGCCCTCCTTGGAAAATTTTCAGCCCACTAGACTAGAAATATGGCCAAAATTTATTTTATGACCTGATTACATTCTTATATAAATCCTAGAAATAAAAGCATCTTGGGAATCCCCTTTAATTTTAAGAGGAAAATAATTCTCTTCCTGAAAGGGTGTGAAATATCTTGTTTTAATGACCCCCTTTTTTTTTCATGAAAGAACATCTCCATCTGCTGAAAGTTTAACATACTGACACAAAACTCTTTAAGATATAGGTTAAAAATATTACATTTTTATAACTACTGGCACAAATGAATAAAGTTGGCAATAGAAGCATAAACAGAATCCTAGTCAATTGGTTAATTATGATTCCTTAGGGCATTTACTAAAATGTAGTCTTTTGTTGTAGGAAATATTTACTAGTTAATATTGTTAACATATCTTTTTATTCAAATCTGTTGCCTGTTAAATCTGTCTCATTGTTGATAAGTCTTTACCTTCTGATTATTCATAGAAACAATGATGGCTTTTGTCTTTATGGGCTATTAACAACAATAATAAGGATGGTTAGAATTTATGTAGCTAGTGCTGGGCACTGTGCTGATTTACAAATATCTTATTTGATCCTTATAACAATCCTGTGAAATGAGTTTTATTATTGTTCTCATTTTGCAGTTAAAGAAACTGAGGCTAATAGAGGTTCAGTGACTTACTATAGTCTCAGTCTTAATAAAATGTCTGAGGCTTCTAAGGTCTTGCATCACTAGTTGCCTTTGCTACTAACATATGAAAGATGGCAAAATGGAAAAAAAGTTTCCTTTTTTTATACCAAAATAGATAAAAATCTAGTTTTTGGCTTTTAAGATGTTTTGGTTTTGTATTTGGGAAATTGTAGGCAATGATTCTAATGATCCCAAACACCTAGTGGCTGTAGAATCCCATCAGTCAATCAATAATAGGCATTTATTTAAAGACCTACTATGCTCTGGTCACTGTGCTAGAGATGCAAAGGCAAAAAATGAAACAAAATGGAAAATTAGTCAAACTAATCCCAGGCAAGCACTCTGAGCTGTTACTTGGGCCATCTGGGAGACAATGCCCCACCTATGGATGGCCTAAGTAAATTTAATGGTGAGAGTTGTTGGTCTGGAGGTGAGAAATTTGAGGGCACCAACTTTTTAGTATTCCTCATATCACCTTTAGGTAGGCAACCTCCTAATCTGCCTACACTCAGAATTGGCCCTGCCTAAAGGATCCATTTACAAAGAAATAAATTGCAACTTGAATAGAGAATTTAATTAGTAGTTCTTTCCCCCATTCTTTCTGATTCAGGCAAAATGAAACTTTGAGAACTCTTGTTTTGACATTTGCAGTGACACATCAATTAGCAAATTCTCTGGGAACAAAGATTCTTTTAACAAACTTATTCCCTGATAAGGAGGGAGTTGGGAGAATTTTCCCATCTTCTCTAGTGTGGGGTTGGAGGCAGTGCTTGTTGAAGAGAACAAAGTAGAAAATAGTGTTGACTCAGGTACAGGGGCTTAAGGGATGTGCAGCATTCCCTGGGCTTTTGAGACGTGGAAGAAATGCTGTACTCCTCTTTTTCATGATGGCTACTCCTCTTAGTTTTCTGCATTGTTGTGTGGGGCGACTCACTGCTATGAGATGGCTTGAGCTGCCCATTTTTGAGTGAAGAGTTATGGAATAATTTCAATTGGATGGGGGTTGGAGTCAATGGGATTTTAGTAATCAGCAGGTGATTTCCCCTAGGCAGAAAAAAACCAAACTAAAACATGACTGAATTCTGAGAAATTTAGTATTAAACAGTGTTTTCTTCTCATCCGTGGAGGGCAGAGCTGAGATGGCGACCCTGTGAGCAATAAGAGTCTCGGGGGCTTTTTCCAGAGGGAGGGGGCATTCTGATGGAAGAACAAGAGAGAAAACTAGATGAATGGAACATCCCTGTTTCCAATGGAGATTAATAGTAGGCTACTGAGGTGGCAGCCCAAAGAGCTCAAATCTGTTATACCTATTTAAATTCCCTGCTGAGAGATATAGTTGAATTATTTCATTCCAAGAAACTAAGGAAACTGGTGAAGTACTTCATTTGCCTGCTTCCCCTTTGTCATTTCTCCTACTTATAGGTGGCAAGCAATTATTCAATAGTATTCCTTTTATTTAAGTCTATTTATACCTTCTGGTTTAATTCATGTCTTTGAAAATGTCTTGACCTTGATATAAAACTATGACTGATTATAACTGTTTTGTGATATTTACATGGTTATGAAGAACCAAACATAACAGATATTACTTAATTAATAAAGAGCATCACCACAGAAGAGGTCAGCAAGCAGCTTGTTGCACACAGAGATAAATAGGTCACAGATTTAATTCTCTAAAACACTGATGTTTTTCCACACTGGGGACTCTGGATAAGGAATTCTTGATAAAAACCGTAAAAGGCAGAACTAGATTGGATGCAGCTTTTCTCTCTTTCCTCCCAAACTAGAATGAGTGATATTGTTTTCTTTTTCTGTCTTAGTCTATGCAGGGGTTCTCAGTTCATAAGTCCTTCCATATTCTTTTCCTCTTGTGGAATTGAAGATATTGAATCAAAATCAATCCAGTGTTCATTAAGCATTTAAGTTGTGTTGCTCAGCTTGTGTATTAGGCAGTGTGAACCACTTAGTGTGTGTGAGGAGAAAGAGGTGCGGCTGGATCTAGTTTGAAATTCCTACATTCCTAAGAGAGTGACAGAAGATTGAGTACCTTGTATTTTTGGTTTCTTTTATACAGCCAAACCCTGAAAGATAGCTCCTCTAGGATATGGAACTACCTGGGCATAGTGAGGACCATCCCAGATTGCCTTTCTATCTCTCATTTGTTATTTCTACATTTCCCAACAAAGTTTCTAACCACAAAGTGTGCTATCAGGACTCATTTTAATAGAAATAGGACATTTAAAAAAAGAAGATATTAGAAACATTTTTTAACAAAAATTTCAGATTTGAGATCAGGAATAATTTTTTTATTAGGTGGATGTGTTTATGTATTTTGTGATAGTGAAAATGAGACATGGAAAAGTCAAGTCAACAAACTTTTATTAACTGACCACTACATGGTAGGCATCTTGCTAAGTGCTGGAGATATAAAGAGAGAGAGAGAAAAAACAAAACAAAACAACAACACACTCACTGACTCAAGAAGCTTTCATTCTGGAAGTGCTATATAAATCCTAGGTATGATGAAAATAGTGATGATGATGATGGTGAAGAGGATGACGATAATAATTTAGTTTGGAGGATTTTGCTGAAATCTCATGGAATGATTTTCCTTCTTTGTCCTATGAAAGAGAAGTTGACCCACAAGTAGCAACGATCATCATAATCTGCTTATGCCACTTATGGTGAGAGCAAGACAAGGTGATCATGAAATAATATTTCCTGTTGCCTTTGAACATATAATGAAACCAAACAATCCCCATTTCTTAAAGAAGCTTATTAGAAAGAAAGTAGTCATCAGAACTAAGAGATTAAAAGAAGTCAGAAAAATTCTTCAGTCAGCACGTATTTGATCTTCTTGCCAAATGGAGAGACATGGCAACCAAGGGCAACATGACTGGTTTAGAATACAAGCTCATTTGGGAAATATCATAGAGGAAGAAGATGGGAGACAACAAAGCAATACTGAGTCACTAACGATGAAAATCATTTTAGTTGAGAGAAAAGAGACTGTGGAGAACTTGGCATAAGAACAAGCTTAGACATCAGCCTGAGAACATATGAAACCAGAAGGTCAGCATATGAGAGATGCAATAGAGGTGCCAATTTGCTTGTTTGTTTGTTTAAAATAGTGATCTATTTTCATTGACAACAGAATTTGCACTACTGTGGTATTTGGACTCTCCCACTTCTGTATTCTATAGACTCTGCAAGCAAGTAGTGATGACATTTAACAGGTTGAAATTGTGAAGAGAAGCTAGACCCAACCAAAACACAAACAGAAGAAAATTACTTCTGGAGACAGCATGATTAAAAAAATTATTTACTTTTAGTTTACAACATTCTGTTTTGAGTTCCAAATTTTCTCCCCCTTCCACTCCTTCCCTTTCCCCTCCTCATGGTGGCATACAATCCAATATAGGTTCTACAAATATCCTCATATTAAACATCACTCAATTTGTAAAGAAGAATTATAACCAATGGAATGAACAATGAGAAAGAAGAAACAAAACAAGAGAGAGAACAAGTAGTTTCCTTCAATCTATATTCAGACTCTGTAATTCTTTCTCTGAATATGGATAGCCCTTTCCATCATGAGCCTTTTGCAGTTGTCTTATAGCCTTGCATTGCTGAGAGGAGCCCAGTCTATTAAAGTTAGTCATCACAGATATGATGTGTCTGTAATTATGTAAAATGTTCTCCTGGTTCTGCTCCCCTCACTCAGTATCAATTTATATAAGTCTCTCCACATTATTAGGAAGTCCATCTGCTCTTCATTCCTTATAGCACAGTAGTATTTCACTACATTCATATGCCACAACTTATTTAACCATTCCCCAATTGATGGGCATTCCTTTGATTTCCAAATCTTGGCCATCACAAAAGAGCTGCTAGAAATAATTTTGTACATGTGGGTCCTTTTCCCATATCTATGATCTCTTTTGAATATAGTCCTAGAAGTGATATTGCTGGGTCAAAGAGTAAGCACGTTCTTATAGTCCTTTGGGCATAGTTTAAAATTGTTCTCCAGAATAGTTGGATTAGTTGACAACTCCACCAATAATGCATTAGTGTTCCAATTTTCCCACATCTCCAATATTTATCATTTTCATGTTTTGTCATGTTAGCCAATCTGAGAAGTGAGATGTGGTATCTCAGAGCTGTTTTGATTTGCCTTTCTCTAATCAAAAGTGATTTAGAGCATTTTTATATGATTATAGATATTTTTAATTTCTTCCTCTGAAAACTGCCTGTTCATATCCCTTGACCATTTATCAATTGGGGAATGATTTGTATTCTTACATGTTTGACTCAGTTCTCTAAATATTTTAGAAATGAGGCCTTTATCAGAGATGTTGGTTATAAAAATTCTTTCCAATTTTCTGCTTCCTTCCTAATCTTGGTTACATTGGCTTTGTTTGTACAAAACCTTTTCCACTTAATGTAATCAAAAGTATCCATTTTGCATTTTGTAATGCTCTTGTTTGGAAGACAGCACAATTTTAAAGCACATTAAGGGATCAGCTTCCTAGATACCTTATAAAGAGATTAGAAAAGAATGGGAAAGATCACAAAGAGACAGAAACAAGTTACCAAAAAGGTATCAGAAGTTATTGACTAACATCTGAGCCTTCTTATCTTTAAACATATTTGTGAGAATTATCTATGTAAGTATTAAAGATATTCAAATGAATGCGTAAGAAAGGAAGCTCTTAAAGATGATTTTCTCTAGCAGACCACATTTTTACAAACAAAGGATTGAGAGGGTAGAAAAATATATAATCCTGCTGTATCTATTATTTATAGATTTTATTAAAAAAGAATTTGATTCAATAAAACAGAATGTGACCTTGAAAGATGTCTTCAGAAAAGGTTTTTTTTTCTAAAGAATATATTAACATTGTTCAAGGTTCTATGACAGACATTACTTTAGAGATAACCTTATTCAGTGATCTGTTGGTATTGTTGTGAGACATACACTCACCTAAGGGATTTGCTAGGGTCATGGAAGAAATCTTCCACAGATTGCAAGTCTATTTATGACATTGTATTAATTGTACCAAACCTGAGAACCTTCCTTGTAAAGCCTCTTCAGTGAGATCTACAATGGTGTGAATTAGATTAGTTTATTAACATGGGAAAATGAAATTTCTTAGACTATGAAATGCAGTTGAATGGGGCATCTTATTGAGCCACCACAAGAATACATCTGAAAGGCAGTGTGGTGTAGTGGACAGAGCACTAGTCATGAAGTCAGGAGGATGTCGGCTGAAGCCCTGCTACCTTTGGCACATATGACCTATATGAACATGGGCAAGTCACTTGATCTAGGCAAACTCTTATAGACTACAGTATATAGATAATATGAGAATCTCCATTAGGAAGTTGCTGATCTATGGAGAGAGTTTCAACACCAGAAATTTTTCATTTTGATGAAATAACATCAGTCAATCAACATGAACATCAGTCAGTCAATATCTTGACCTCCCTCCATCTTGGACAGGACCTGCGATTTCACTGATTCAGGGAACTCACAGATGTAGATGCTCAGTCTATCCGTGTGCATCGATACCTTTTCTGCATCTTGGACTCTAGAGATTTGCCCCAGAAAGCACTGAAAGTGTGAATGGCATGGCCATTGTCACTCATCGAGCATGCCTTGGAGGTGGGAGTGGTCCAGCTTTTCCTGTCTTCAAGGCTGGCTGCCTCTATGCTAGGCCATGTCAATCAGTCAACAGACACTTATTAAGTGATTACTGTATGCTATGCTATCTCTTCCTTATCAGTAGAAGGAAAATATTTATCCAGCAGGTAAATTCGCTGGCTTCATGTAAAAAACCCAATCAAATAAGTTATAAGTATAACATTGGGCAAGACAGACTTTTCCAGATCAATGTGATAACAAAGGAAAGGAGATGGGGACAGGGATAGTGAGTGACCTCTAAGAAACTAGCTGTTCACAAATCATATAGGTTTGTCTTTGGTTTCCACAAACAGACATTTAAGTTGATTGCCTTAGCTTGCCAAAAAAGCAGCTAAGTCTGGCAGCAGTACTGTCACCAGAACAGTTGCTACAGCTGGTAACATATGCTATTGGAGAAAGGAGTTCTTTCTTCCTTTCTTCTGGTCTTTTTCTGTACAGATGCAAACAGTATTAATACTAATTTACCGTTCAATCGTTTGTGTTACATCCAACTCTATGATCCCACTTCTGGTTTTCTTGTCAAAGACACTGAAGTGTTTTGCCATTTTGTTCTCTGATTTATTTTATAGATGAGTAAACTGAGGCAAATAGGGTTAAGTGACTTGGTCAGGGTCACATAGCTAGTAAGTGTCTGAGTACAGATTTGAACTCAGAACTGTCTCCAGACAATGGGGCTTTATCCATTGTGCTACCTAGCTGCCTCTATTAATAACAATACCTAGTTTTTACATGTTGTTTTAAGGTTTGCAAAGTACTTTACAAATATGATTTCTTTTTATACTCAAAACAACCCTGGAAAGTAGATGCTGCTATTAACCCCATTTTATAGAAGAAGAAATTGAGGCAGACAGGGGTTAAGTGACATGCCTAGGGTCACACAGCTAGCAAGTGTCTGAGGCTGTATATGAAGTCAGATATTACTAATTCCAGGACCAGTGCTTTATCTACTCTACTGTGTCACCTAGCTGCCTGAGGAAAGGAGAGTTGTCTTGACCGTTTTAAGTTCTTTTGTAGGTCTACATGTAAGTACTTTGTATATTCTTCTAGGGTGAAACAAAGGCTATTCTGTATTCCATCTATTTTATAAGCCTGAGCGCTTTCAGATAGTGTATTGTAATGTTAATGAAATCAGAAGATCTTCCATGCCCCTTTCTATTGGCACCTAGTAAAGGCACTTAGCACCTAATAAAGGCTTAGCTCCTTACTTCCAGTTAACTCCTTGGGAGTAGTTCACACCTTAACAGGAAGGG
>CM053593.1:294841266-294883836 GCA_028646575.1 Pseudocheirus occidentalis
AGAAGAAGAAGGAAGAGGAGGGGGAGGAGGAAGAGGGAGGGAGGGAGAGAGAAAAACAGAGAGACAGAGAGAGAGAAGGAAGGAGAGAGAGAGAGAAGGAGGGAGGGAGGGGAAGAGACAGACAGAGAAGGAAGGAGGGAGGGAGGGAGAGACAGAGAGGAGAGAGGAGACAGACAGAGAAAGAGAGAGAGAGAGAGAGAGAGAGAGAGAGAGAGAGAGAGTCACCATTTGTTTGAATCAGATTCAAAGAAAAATAATCACAACAATCTATAATATGAATTCAATCCTCTAGTACCAACAAACTCAATGTGCTCATCTTAATACTAATTCTCTATTCTGTATATAACCTTTCACTTCAGGGAGGTGAAAAGAGGTGTTAATTCCATTCTGTAGCTGGAGGAACAGAGACTTTGGATTAGTGACTTACACATGGGGTTCAAGTAAATAATTCTGTCTCACAAAGAGTCAGGAAAAAAAAGAGATGGATGGTTCACAGATGCCAAATTTTATGCAGTGGGTTTTTGAAAGAAGCAGAAACACAAATGATGTTAACTTTGATGTAACATATGCAGAACTAACACAAATATTTGTTTTTGAAACTTACAATAGTCAATGACAAAAAGATGGTTCTTTTGCATTTTTTTCTTTCTAAAAAAATCTACATGTATGCAGTCATTTCTCTCAGGATGGACCATAATTGCATCATTTAGGAATCACAAATTATCATAAATTATGCAGCAAAACTAGATTTTTTAAAAGTTTAGATTCATTATTAATAAATTTTATAAGTGTCTACCCCTTTGACTATCTCTTTAACAAAAAGTGAAAATAGCCTAGATGTGACCCAGTAGACTAAAAGTTCCTTAAGGACAAAGATGATTTTCCTAAGAATTATATCTGGCACAGTGCCTTGCACATAGTGGGTGCCTTAATAAAAGCTTGTTGGATTGAACTGGGATAGGATAACAACAGGAAGACATCTGGCAAATCTAGAGCCTTGTCCTATTCCATGGAAATCCAACAGCATAGAAGTCAATTTTGTGGGATTTAGAGCTGGAAGAAGTCTTCCAGGTCCATCCTCTTCATTTTCAAAATGAAGAAAACTAAGTTCCAAAGAAAGGGAATGATTGACCCAAGGTGACACAGGAAGTAAGTGACAGAATCTAGATTCAAATCTCTGGTCTTCTGACTCATAATCCTCTGTTCTTCTCACCACATCACCCTGTCTATGATGATACAAGAGGAGTGGAATGAGTCATGTCAGGATTTTAGTTAGTAAAAGGGAAATCCATGAGAGGCATCAAAGATCTCTTTATTTGGAATACAGTCCATGTACTGAGTTTGAGAAGCATGCTAGGTTCTTTGCAGGTTATGGCTAGACATACTCCAAGTCTATCACTTAACATAAGTTAAGAAACTAGAGAATCTTATTGCCATCTTATCATACAATATGCACACCATAAGCACTTGTATTGAGGCATCCTGATCCCCTGAATCATAGATTTACTCCGAGTTATTTATTTCTAATCAAAGCTTTGTTCAAAACCACATTCTATAGGACCTGTTTCAGACTATTAATAAATAGGTCTGGTTAATTTATTCTTCTCATGTCTTCTCCCAAAGCAATCCTTTCTCTAAAGTTCAAAGAAATTTGATTACAGTACTTAGAAACAACGGCTGTAGAATACCCTTGATAGCTATCACCTGTTACACAAATTTTCTTTTATTTCTTATCCAGGGTTAGTTATGCCTAACCAGGAACTTGTTTTTTTCTGAGATCCATAAAGTTTAAGGAGTATCTTATTCAAAAGCTTTATACTTTTCTTCCTCTTAACTTTCCTATGAAGCCTAGAAGAGACCTGGGCAGGGGTAGGGGGGTGGGGAGTTCTCATCTGCCTCTTCATTTTATAGGTGAAACTGAGGGTTGGAGAAATTAAGTGATTTGCACAAGGCTACAAAAGTAGGAAATTTCAGAGGCAATACTTGAACCCAAGTCCTCTGACTTCAAATCAGTGACCTTTCTAGGGTCCCATACTCCTTCCTCTCTCCCTCCTTTTCTTGCTTCCTTCCCTCCCTTTTCTCCTTTTTCTCTCCTTCCCTTCCCTCCCTTTCCTATTTCCTCCTTTCTCTCCCTCCTTTCTTTCTTCCTTCTCTCCTTCCTTCTTCCCTCTCTCCCTTCTCTCCTTCCTGTCTCCCCTCTTTCTCTTCCTCCCTTCACAACTTCTACTACCAATGCATATCAACAATTTGTGTGTGATATATAGTCTTAGGGAGTTGCCTGGAATTTGTCTGGAACTGAGATTTTTCAGTGATTCATTCACATAGCCAGTATGTGTCAGAAGCAAGACTCCCAACACAGGACTTCCTGTCTCCATGCTTGGTCCTCTATCCACTACTTCAGCCTGAAAAGAACACTGTGAAATGATGTGAATGGAAAATATTGTTATCACCATAGTATAGAAGGGGCAATCAAAAGAAGGCAGTAATTGTGTAATAGTTACAGGTCTAGAAAGAGAGACAGACACTGGGTAGCTAAACCTCCCTCCAAAAATCCTTTCTCTTTGAAGACTTGTGCTAGAAGGTATATTTTATTCTGTATTGTTTGCTCATGAATCCAGAACGAAATCTGACCATCAGATGTTCATACATATCAATAGAAATTCAAGCCAATTGCATGTGAATTTTTGCTGACAAAACACAGCCCTCCATTTTGCCTGAATGCCTGAAGGTAGGATTAGGGGCAGTGGGATACCATGAACTTATGGAATTCTAGAAGATCAAAAGAAATAATGTCATTGGGCTTTTTTAAAAGCACGCAACATTTTTATGACCAAAAGTAACAGTGGAGCCAATTCCACAATATTATTATTACTAATCTTTACTTGGGCAGAATTTCCCTTGAAGCTGATTTGATTTTTTTTCCCCTGATTCAAGCCTGCAGAATCAAGCCTGTTGGGAGTTAGCAAACCACAATAGACGTCATCAAGTCTCTAGTGCTTCAGGATATACATACTGCTCACTGCAGGGGTCAGGAAGGACTCTTCAGTCAGTACAGCCTTGCACAATGGTCTGAGGATGTAGCAAAGGAGGAGGGGGTGGCTTTCTTTGAAGTGCAAGTTGTCAGTCTTTAGAAAACAAGTGACCTGACCAGAGGAATCAGGTCTCTGATTTAGGGAAGAAGAGGACAGTGTTCCAAGGTAAAGTCTGCAGAGCGAAAAGGCAACAACACCTGAGAGACGTTTCTTTCTAAAATGGAAGTGAAAAGATTAATCCACTGTATCTAATTTTCACCTTTCTGTGGAAGGGTAGAAACAAAATATAAGTCTGCTCCCAAGACTTTTTCCTTCTGTGAACAATCACATAGTATTGCTAAGGGAAAGGAAGGAAAATTGAGTGTATAAAGTGGATTACTAGAGGCAACAGGAAGGTTGTGGGGAGAGGAAGAAAGAGGAGAGAGAGAGAGAGAGAGAGAAATAGAGAGAGACAGAGACAGAGAGACAGAGAGACAGAGACAGAGAGAAACAGAGACAGAGACAGAGAGACAAAGAGACAGAGAGACAGAGACAGAGAGAAACAGAGAGAGAGGAAGAGGAGGAGGAGAGAGAGGAGAGAAGAGGAGAGAAGGGGAGGGGAGGGGAGGAGAGAAGAGGGGATGGAGTCAGTCAACTACAGAAGACAAAAATAGGTATTTTGATAACTTCTCTTTTCACCAGTGAAAAGTATGATCCAGATTCTCAGATATCTTCTGTTCTTGTTACAATGCTTGAACATCTTTACTTCAGATTTTGGTATTTGTGTCTTTTCTGGGAATGCTTCTTTATGATCTATGAACAATTTTCTAAACATTTTTGCAGCAATGACAAACCCTAGTATGTATTACGATTAGACCAAAGTAATTTAGTAATTCACTCATGCAAAGAACTACAAAAGCATCTTTCTGTGTTAAACAGCAAATGATAGTAATAATTTAAAATCTTCCTTCTCAAAGGTTTTAAAAAGAAATAGTCTCCATTTTTCACCCTTTTAATGATTCAAAAGAATAGCTTGAAAGATGTTTCATTAACAAACCAAAGTGGACTGATTAGAATATTAATTTCAATTTCAGAGGTTTACATTATGTGATTTTTTCCCCCTTTATGTTGCATTTGTTCTACAAATATTGGCTTTCTTCTTCTTGTTTGATATTATGGAATGAAATATCATCATCATCATCATCATCATCATCATCATCATCATTATAACTAGCATTTATATAGCACCTATTATGGGCCAAGCACTGTACCGAGAGCTCTAGCAACATTGTCTCATTCGATCCTTGCAACAACCCTGGGAGGTAGTGCTATTGTTGTTATCCCCATATGAGAGTGGGAGAAACTGAGATTGAGATCTGCTCAAGATCACACAGCTAGTTCCTGAGGCTGAATTTGAGCTCAAGTCTTTCTGATTCCAGAAAGAAAACTCTACCTTCTGTGCCCCCATGATGCCTAAACATAGAACACCTTCAGAGTTGGTGATTTATCTCCCAGAGCAGACAAATTAGCAGTCACCTTTGGGTAGGTACTCTAACCCATTCACCTTACTCTGTGTGAGCAGCCCACAAATCCTCCCTCAAAACCTGTTGAATACTTACTTTGAGAAACAGTTCTAGAGTTTGGCTATCCCTGCCTCCCAATCGAATCAAAGCAGTAAATTCAAGGGATAAAGGACATGCTAAGGGCAGACCCACTGATAGCAGCAAGAAGAGGCAGCTGGGGATGGGACAGCTAGAGAGGAGACGGGCAGACTATCAAAAGCAGCCACAAAAACCCAAAGAGAATAGCATTCTGGGGTCACCTAGAGCAGATACACCTTCAGCAGTTGCCAAAGGCATCTCTGTATCACAGCGCAACGCAATAACTAATATTTATAGTGATGACTGAGAAAAAAAAGTGATGTTCATCATTCGCATTAGCTCCCAAAGGGCAGATAGGTGGCCCAGTGGTTAGAGGACTGGACTTGGAGTCAGGAATACTTGAATTCAAATCCTGTCTCATGTAACTCAGATCAAGTCTCTTACCCTTACTTAGCGTTAGTTTCTCCATCTGTAAAATGGGGCTAATAACATATATCTCCCAGAGCTTTTGAGGCTAAAATGAGAGAATACTTACAAATTGACATATAAAAGCTAGCTGTTACTAGCTGAGGAATTATATAATTGTAATCTGTATAATTTCCATCCTGAAATCCCAAATTCAGGATAAGCTTTGATTAACAGAATAATTCACATCTCTTAGTTATTTGAGAAGGGCAATCTGAGTATCAAAGTAGAGCTTCCCATCTTCTAAAAATTCCCTTGTCGATAACTACTGTCTGCCTTAAGTCTCCTGTCATGCTTTGCTACAATCCTCTCTAATGCACTCTGTATATTACACTTCATTCTATGTCTTATCCTCTTCTAAACTATAAGCTCCACAAGGGCAGGGGCATTATTTCATCTCTACTTTGTGTTTTTCCCCAGGGGTAGCAGAGTGCTCTGCCTACAATAGTTATTTAATAAATCTTTATTGAAGGAACTGAATGAATGAATGAATGAATGGATGGATGAATAAATGAATGTTAGATCAATGAGGTAATACTGTCTGTACAGCTTCATTCATTCTTTCAGCTGTCAACAACAGAAACATTTTTAAGTTTGTACTGTGCTAGGTTCAGTGCTAAAGCTGGGAAGGAATAAATAAGACATTGTCTCGCCCCTCAGGGAAATTACAGTCTGTAAACTGCTCCAAATAGCTTCACAGGGATACAGATTTTCATACTCTCCAAGTCTGAAGGGACCTCTGAGGTTGTTTAGATCAATCAATACCGAACCAAAAATCCCCTTTACAAAATCTCTGATGATGGCATTCCTCTTATTTTCAGCCTCTGCTTAAAGATATCCAGTGAGGGAGATCTAACCCTTGGCTCCTTCTGGATTTTTCTATATTACATCTCTTTATACTGAGTGACTTAACCTGTGCCAATCACAGGGCTTGAATCTGGTGGGATTCAAAAGATCCCAGTGTTGACTTGGGAAAAACAGAATACAAACATATTGGTGCCAGTTATAAGGTAGATTCAGAGGATCGAGACCTGCCATGTTGTTTCTTCCTCATGAATTGTAAACTACTTGGAGGCAGAAACTGTTGGACTTTTTCTTCATAGCCTGGTACAATGCCTGCTGTCTCCTAGTACTCATTTAATTATTGTTGAATGAATGAAAGAGATTTAGTCCAATAGAATAATGTTACAAATGGGGAAAATGAGACCCAGAAACATTAAGTGATTTGCCCAAGGTCACACAGGTAGTATTAGGATTGGAATTTGAACCCTGGCCTTCTGCTGAGGGCAGCTAAATGGCACAGTGAACATAGCACTGGGCCTGGAGTCAGGAGGACTCATCTCTCTGAGTTCAAGTCCAGCCTCAGAAACTAATTAGTTGTATGACCCTGCACAAGTCACTTAACCCTGTTTGCCTCAGTCTCCTCATCTGTAAAATGAGCCAGAGAAGGAAATAGCAAACCACTCTAGTATCTTTGCCACAAAAACCCCGAATGGAGTCATGAAGAGTTGGACATGACTGAAAACCACCGAACAACCTCTAATTTTCAATCCAGGACACTTTCTCAATATCATATTTAGAATTCAGAAACTTTAAATTTTACCATTAAAATCATCCTCCAAAAATGCAGAAAAAAGTAGATTCACCAGATTTATGATGGAAAATGGAGAGAAGCGGGAAAGAAGGAAATTCATTTTAGCTAAGTATTTGTTAAGTAACTTAGTATATTCTCTATGCCTATTGCATACTTTAGTGGCTGGGGTCTCCAAAATAGGATGTCAAAGCAACATACCCAAGACTCTACTGTTTTGTTCCTGCATATAAACCACTTTTCTGTATTATGGAGACAAGTTCAGTGTTTCCTAAGTAAATGTGCTGGTGTTGAGCAGTGAAAAAGTTTTGTTGACACGTACCTGAAGTGTAAGTTTCTGTTTTGACTTTCATTTCCAAATTTTCTTGCTTCCTTGGACAAACAATTTAATTCCCCTAGAAGACTCTAATTTCCTTCACCTTGGAATAAAAGGTCTAGGGTTCAAAATGGACCTGAGAAATAATGTAGCCCGATCCCTGCCCCACTTTTCAGATGAGGAAATTGAGACCCAGGGAAGTTCATTGACTTGCCCAAGGTCATATAGGTGCTAAACATCAGAAGGAGGATTGAACCACATCCTCTGCCTCTAGAATCAGGACTTGTTCCATGGTTCCACATTGCCTCCTTACCATATTGCTTAAGTGGGGAAGAAAGCTAGACAAGTCAAGTGCTAAAGTCATTAATTCCAACCCAAGTCATCCAAACGTGCTGAACTAAAAAAAAAATCTCCATCCCACAGGTCAGGTCATGGGCAGCTACGTGACACAGTGGATAGAGCTAGGGACTAGGAGACCAGAATTCAAATCTGGCCTCAGATAGCTACTAGCTGTATGACCCTGGGCAAGTCACTAAACCCTGCTTACCTCAGTTTCTTCATCTATTAAATGAGTTGGAGAAGGAAATGGCAAAAGACTCTAGTATCTTTGCCAAGAAAACCCCAAATGGGGTCATGAAGAATCCAACACAGTTGAAATAACTGAACAATAACAACAGGTCAGGTCACTTTTAAAACAACCTTTGGGCCGAGAATGTATGCCAAAGGAGTTCTAATGGATATATAGACTTCAAAACTAGTCATAGTCTCCTTAGGCAAAGTCCAATTCTTAGAAGTCTAGTAGAATCTTCTTCATCTACTGTATACAGTTTTCTCTCAGTCCACCCTACCCCATCCCCCAAAAAAAGAACTGAGCTTGAGACCAGGCCCAAACCTCACAAGGACAGGGACCATGTGATAGTTTCTCTCATAGCACCAAATACAGTGCTTTTTATATACAACAAGCTTGCAAAAAAGGGTTATCAAATAAATGTTGAAAAGCTAAATAAGCAGCCCAGGAACAAATCCAACTTAAAGTTGGGAGAGCCATTTGTATGTAGCTTGGCTTGTACCTGAGACATGATGCTTCCCTCTCTGGACAGGCAAATGCCAAACCAGTATTGGTGTCCGTGGCATTCACCAGGCCAGGCTTTCTCAATGTGCTTTATGAAGTATTGAATAGTTTCATAAGTTACCCTTCTGTGCTACATTTCCCTACCCATAAGAGCAGAGCCACTGTTTGTCCCTACCTCATGGGGATATTGTTGGAATTACTGAGTTGATGTCTTTTAGAGTAGTATAGGTCCTAGGAAGAAAAACATTATGGAAATACCAAGTACTGTTATTAAAATTGACCTGTTCCTATGATGAATAAATGACTCTGTGGGAGTCAATAGTTTGCCTTGGTGAGGCTAAACACTTGCAGCAGAATAAAGTACCATTTAGGAAATTCTCTCTTCTAGTGAATTAAGTGGTGCTCTGTAAGAGCTGCCGCCACTCATATGAATGAGGCATTAACTTGTAGGAAATAAGATCTTTATTTCACCAGTGGAAAAGAAAAAGAACAGGGGATTAACAGCTCTCACAGTCCTGAAGTCAAGAAGGGAAATTTTATAATTAGAATTAATGAAAGATCAGGTTAAAAAGAGCTTTGAGATCAACTGATTCAACTCTTTTTTACAGCTGGGAAAACTGAGGCTTGGAGAGATTATGGAACTTGCTAGCATAAAAGCATTTACTTTTTGAGAATGTTATTTCCTCAGCTCCAACATTAGCAACATTGCTAGAAAAACTGACCACACCCCTGTCCAAGTGATGTGTGATTTAACATTTCCTTAGATTTTTCCTATAGGAGGCAGGCAAGAGATTCTTATTTCTTTTCCCTTTCTTCTTTGTAGGCTTCTTCTCAGACTCTTAGCTATGCACACCATGGAGTGATTGTTAATGTTTAGTAACCTTTTGTCCCCAGCAGTTCCAACCTTTGGGCCCTGACGTTGATTTTCCTCATCTTGGCACATGAAGAGCCAGAGTGATCCCTTTTGCCCCATTGTCCTGACCATGTGCAGTGATGCCCGCAGTGCAGGAGGTGGAAGCAGCCGCTTTTCAGGTATCAGGAAGGGTAACCTTCCTGTCCCATTCCCAGCAGCACTGTAGTGGCTCACTGTGGCTGATACACATGTTGTTCTCACCACAGGACATTCTACATTCCTGACAATCTCAGACAGTGTGGTTAAGGCTGTTGACTGGCAAAGACAAGTGCCCTGTAGGGACAATTCTCCTTGGTCCCAATAAGAAGCAGTGGACAGATGGGTAGGAAGAGCTCCCAAGAAATAAGTAAATTAAAGAGGAAGGAAGAGTTCAGAGAAGATTCCCTTGGTAATGCAACTTCCACATGGCTCTTGAACCTAATGGCTATTGCACATAGCTATCAGCTACGATGCCTGGCAATACTTGATAATACCTGGCATTGGCTGGTCATCAGGTGCCCATTTGTCCCTTAAATCCTGTGGTAGAATTAGAGGACTTCAACATTACTCAGAAGACACAACTTAATTCATTTTCTCAGTCTTTAATTCCTTCAACAAATATGAATGGACAAACTGAAAAGCTCCAGATTTCTATCAGCTTAAAGCAGGGTTTCTTAACTTGTCCATGTGTCATGGAGTCCTTTCTGGCAAAGCCTATGGTCCCTCCTCAGAATAATAATTTTAAATTCATTTAAAATAGAATTACAAAGGAAACCAAATAAATGTAAATGTAATTATGATTTCTTTTTAAGTTCATGGATCCCAAGCTAAAAATCCCCAACTTAATGGAATACTTTTTAGTATTCCTTTAGTATTCCTAGCCTTTTAAACCTAGATCACAATACAAGGAGCCTTTTGCCCTAGTCAGAATCCTAAGAGTTAGTGGAGGTTAAAACTCCTTTGTTCACTCTGGGGTCCTGTATCCCTGGTTTTTGGAATAGACCCCTCAAAAAACACTCAGATTACCCAAGGCCAAACCATAATCTTTAAGCAGTACTGGGAACCCCAAAAGCTCCAGACTGGTCAAAAGTTCACACAGCCTGCAGCTGATTCACGGTCATAAAGAAGAGAGTTCTGAGGAGCTCTAGTAACTGTGGGCAGCTTCAAAGCTTTACTGGTCCACACTATGTTCTCTTCCCTAACAAAGCAGTACCAATTCTTCAAGCACGAAAAGAAGTCATTCTCCTGATCCCACCTGGCCCAGTCATCTTTTACTTCCTCACAATTTGGAAAGTCTGGCAGTCCCTTTGATGATGACATTTTCATTCTCCCTGTGCATAAATTACTCTCCAGTAATAAGTGAAATCCTCCTGGAGATGCTTTCCCTTTGGGGAAGAGGGGGATAAAAGGATAAAATTTAGAAATTTGGTGCTAAATAATATCATTATGGTCTAGGAAAGTAAAACAGCTTCCAACAATGCCTCAATCAATCAGATGAAAATTTACTGACCTCAGAAAGATGTCCTGAGAGGTGTTACAGGCTCTCTCTGTCTCTCTTCATCTGACTGTCAATTTCTCTCTCTCTCTCTCTCTGTCTCTCTCTCCCTCTCTCTCTTTCTCTTTCTCTCTCTGTTTCTCTCTCTCTCTCTCTCACACACACACACATGCACACACACACCCTCCCTATATCTCTATATTTCTAAGTCTATGTTTCTATCTCTAAGTAGGTTTCTAACTCTTTGCCTCTCCCTCTATCTCTTCCTCTCCTTCTTCCTCTCTCTCCTCTCTTCCTCCCTCTCTCTCTCTCTCTCTTCATATTATTCACTCAAGGAGTCTTTTGGTCCCTCTTGATCCAAATAAAGGAAAAATCCACTTAATGACTCATTGTGTTCTAAGTTAAGCATTGTTATAATGGGGCTCCAGAGTACTGTAAGAAGTGAGATATTGCAGTGGATTTTCATAGAATATGGAGCAAATGGCCCCAAAATTTAGAGTCTGTGTAGGGTAGAAGAGTTTTAAAGTATGGCTAGTAAAAAGAACAACAATTTCAAGGACAAAGTCTGGAGAGCCCTTAGAGTATGTCAGGATTTAGGCAGAGAGTCAAAATCTGAGGAAAATATGGAAGTTGATGACAAGTAGGGAATGTAAGGTTGGCAGCCATAGAGAAATACTGTGGCATCATGATTATCAGAGCTCTGCACTACTGGGACCAATGAGTATCATGCAACATAATTGTCAGACTTGCTCTCATCTTGTCCCATTCTTTTTTTTCTCTTATTTCCTTCCCTTTTTTTTTTAGTCTATGGTCTGGTCTCTTTTCCTTTTCCACTATTCCATTGTCTGTAGGCCTTCCTGTGACAACTAGTAGCTTCCACAAACACTGTTTAGTTTCACTGAGAGTTATCAGGAACCAAAAAATTTTGCAAACTTCATCTGTGGAAAGGAGACAAATAACCTTGTGGTTATTTGTAAAAGAGAACAGGAAACTGGAGACCTTAGCTTGTCGATATGTTAATGAAATGGTGTTTGTAGAAAGCAGAACAAGGAAATAATGATAGTTCACATTTCTGTGGTACCTTTATGTGTGCAGAGACCTTTCTCCTAATAACCCAGTAGTATAGACAGAAATTTGGTGTATATTAGATAAAGATATTGACATTTTATCAAATATATTATATATATATATATATATAATATACATATATATGTGTATGTATATGTCTTATATACATATATATATACCCTTTACATACATATCCATAAAACCTAAGACATACGTAAGACTACAGTTTAACTTTTTTTTCCTCAGGGTCCTTGGGTCTACTATAAATGAAAGTCAGTTTGGGGGAATTCATTTTACACATGAAGTACGTAAATACATGAGGACATACCTTAAGAAAAGATCATGTTGGAAACAACAGTCCAGTAGCACATTTTCCCGATGTGTTTCATTGAGAAAGAAGAAGCAGCTAGAAAAATCCAGGATGAGATTTATCCCTAGAGCATATTGACACCAAAATTAATCCAACATGGAGTTCTTTCAGCAGCCTTTTATTCCCATGTTGGAAAAAATGCATAATTATAGACTATTTCAAGATAAAGAAAAAAAATCAGACAGTAAATATTTTGAAGGGAACCAAAAAACTATTAAGCTTAAGGACAGAGCCCAGACTCTGCAGCCCAAGTGTTCTATCCAAAGTTTCTCAGCAATACTATGGCTGTTTCACACATCTATACAACCCTACCTATTAAAACAACAGCAATAATCACATTGACTTAACACCCATTGGATGCAGAGCACTGCTATAAATGCTTTGAGGAAGAGAAGAGAAATTTCATTACAGTCTTAACAGGGAGGATAGAACTTTACAAAGTATAATATTTCATCCAAAGAACATACAAAAATGCCAAATATATTGGCTATATAGAACTGTATAGAATGCAGAGGCATGAGAAAAGTGACTGTTTGGGTTTAATTAGTCAAGGTTTAGGAATGTATTCTTTTGCTTAGATAGTTATTGGATGGATGGATGGATGGATGGATGGATGAATATTAAGAACAGAGGAACTGAGCACCCAGAATTCTTCAATTTCCACCCAACCCCCTTTGCCAGGAGTCTTTCTAGGTACTAGCCTTTTTACTGCTCTATTCTCTAAATTCTTACTTTGTTAATTTAAAATGGTGCTTAAGATCCTTCCAAGACAGTGGTAGAAAGGCTTAAACACTTCACATTTATAGTGTTCTTAGCAAAATAAAGTCCTGTAAAAAATGGTACTGAACCTTTAATTTTTACATTTTCCTGTAAGAGAGTTATAAAGCCAGATTTATCAGATAAAAATAAAATCAAGAAGTATAACTAGTGAAGAAAAACAGAAGACATCAGACCTATTAGAGAAATTATTTTTCTTTAGCTCCTAGCTCTACATCCAAGATACAGCAAGCCAGAGAGGGGAAAAAAAGCTGGAGGCCAGATCAAAATTTGCCACATGTACTGTGGACTATGACTGAAGAGAAACTCAAATTATTGCCTTAACATTAGAAAACATTTAAAGGTCTTTTTCTTCATATGGTAAAGCTGTTTAGAGAATGCAACTGGCACTAAACGATTGAAAGCAGTCTTGCCAATTGCCTCCAAGAGGGAAACATTTGCCCAAAAAGTCTTCTGCAAATCCAATGGAAGCCATTCACCAGTTCCACATCATTTATTCCCTCCTTCTGAAGGCCCAAGAATTTAGGTCAGAAAAAGTTAAGGCCTCACTACAACTATGTTTAAACAATATATAGATAATACGCGTTTAGAATTTTATACTCCATCCTAGTAGTGATAATGGTTCATCTCAATAGTAAACTGTATGTCTTAGTTCTTCAGGATACCTTATAGTTAGCAACCAACTCATGTGCAATGAAGGAGAACATAATGATTTTAAAAGGCCCAGATTCTGACCTCCTTTGTAAGGATGGACAAGGACTCCTATCTGCCATTAATGCTACTCTCACATATGGGGAAGATTTACCTGAGAGCCAAATACTCATTCCTTGGTAATTCAGAAAGATGAGAAATTTTCTTCATTTTCTCTGGGCCAGGGCTATTATACATGTGTCTAGTTCATAAAGATAACAATAGAGAAAAGCTTCAAAGTATGCAAAGAAAATTGAGAAGCACAAAGTATAATCATGATTCTTCAAGAAACCTTGGTAAGATACCACAGGAGAGAGTGGTCGACTTGGGATCAAGAAGATCTGGAGTCAAACCTTACCTATGACTTTTGATAGCTGTGAAATAAAAGGCAAGTCACTTATCCACTCTGAGATTCATTCTCATCTGTAAAATGAGGATAATATTACCTTTAATACCTGCCTCACAGGGTTGTTGTAAGGCTTAAATCAAATAATCTGTGAAAAGGGCCTTACAACCCTTAAAGCAGTTTGCAAATAGTATCTATTATAATAATTAATTTACCTAGAACTCTTTCATAAGACTTGATTATTTCACAAGACAGGTGACATGTGTTCTCAGTAAGAATGTTAAAGTTACAGTAGGTTAGGGCATGTAAATCCCGCATTATACTTAATGATTTTTGCTTCATCCTCGCATCAAAGATTCTGTAATTGCAACTTTGCTAATGACATATATAATAACATAGATTTTTGCAGATCTCTTTCTGAAAGAGAATTGTTACATTTCCCCCTCAAGTTTCTAGAGTACCCCAAGAGGTGTGTGAGCATCTCTTTTATATACTATCAGCTCAAGTTTCCACTGACTGCATTCTCCCAATTGTGAGGGGACCAGTAGAACCCCAGTTCCATTTAGCCATTTAATTTTGCTCTCTTTCTCTCTGTCTCTCTCTGTCTCTCTCTCTTCCTCTGTCTCTCTCTCTCTGTCTCTCTCTCACATACACACACACACACACACACACACACACACACACACCACTTACACCCATACCTCACCTCAGTTTGGAGACATAGGCTCAATCTTAGCTCAATTCCTATGTAGTAGCGTTACTGCCACCAAGTTCATATCCAGATGTGGCATAGCTTCCAGATGAGGCTACACCTCAGCTACCACTAGGTTGAGATGCTAAAGATCACTCCCAAAGGTTGGTCCTTGCTCCCCAGGACACTAATATGCTGCTATCAGCAAAACCCAGACTCTGGAGTAACATGATACCAAGGTAGATACCACTCTCTGAATACCTCTGAACACTGATGCTGTATTGGTTTTGAATCCAAACTCAGAAATGACCAGATGCTCACCAGCTCTCTGTACCTTTAGAACTCACGAAGGTGTGAGCTCCAATTCATTCACTGGTTGCCAATATCCTCCTACTCATCCCTCCCACTAATACAAAGAGGGATGAGACCAAGAAAAATGAAGCTAAAACTGATAGACGTCTTCAAATGCCTCCATGGATAATGGGGAAAACCTCCACTTTCTTTTTGGAAGGGGAAAGCAGGGCGGTTGGGGTTAGTGTCTTGCCCAAGGTCGCATGGCTAGTTTTGTGTGTGTGTCAAGTGTGAGGACAGATTTGAACTCAGGTCCTCCTAACTCCAGGGCCGCTGCTCTATTCACTGTGTCACCTAGCCACCCCAAGCCTTCTCTTTCTTTGAAACATGGTTAGCCAACCAGAACCAGCACCCAAAGGTCTCTGCAAGTCCCACAGTCTGTCTTTGTAAAACACTTCCCTTCTATATCATAACTATTCTCCTGGTAGCAATTCTCTCGAATTCTCCATGTGGAGAGATGCCATCTTTCCCCTAGCATCCTCACCTCTGAGGTCCTCTGGGCATACAGTAGACTTCCATTATACATAATGGGTGATGGTGTGATGAATGAGATGAATGATAAGCTCAGCTTCTCGAAAACTCTGTTCATACTAATAATAATAATTCACATATATTGAATACTTTAAGATTTTTCAAGCACTTTGCTTCCAATGAAGGTACTACCTAGGGAGTACAAGCACTCTTATTGATCCCATTTTATAGATGAGAAAAGGTTCTGAGAAGTTATGTGGATTGACAATGATCGCACAGCTAGTAAGTGCCTAAGGCATGATTGAAGCCAGGTTCCCTGACTCCAAACCCAATACGCTACCCACAAAGTCCTTTCAAACTACCTTTAAGGCTTAGCCCAAGCCTGCCTCCTCTGGGATATCTATCCTGATTTCCCCTGTTTTAGTGCTCCCTCCCCACCCCAAATTGTTTTGTATTTCCTTTGTTCATACTTCGCATTTACTTATCTGTGTTTGTGTTGTGTCTCTCTAGTAGAACACAAATTCTTTGAGGGAGGGGGCTTTTCATTTTTATTTTGCTATCCCATGTCACTAGTACTGTTTCTTGTACATACTAAGTGCATAATACATGCACATTGGATTTAATTGAATGCTATGTTGCCTTTTGGTGTAAACAACAATGAAAGCCACTCTGACTTAGTGAGTGCTCAGGAAAAGGATAGTTGAATGAAGAGGTCCTGTTGGCTTATTAAACCAAGTTTTGATATCTAATTTTACTAAACAAATTTTCCAAAAGCCACGAAACATGTCTTTTAGTCTCTTTAAACATTATTTAAAATAGTTCCTGACTTCCCTGTGCCAGGGGGAAAAAGTCGTGACTATAAATTAGTATTTCTTCTGTTTTTACAAACATACCAAAATTAATCCAAATGAATATTTTCCCCTTCAAAGTAGTTATCTGGAGAAGCTGTTTAATTCAATAAATTTTGTTAATGTCTACCATTTACAAGGCACTGAGCTAGGCAATGGGAAGGCAAAGATGAAAAATGACATTATTTATGACTTCAGGGAGCTTAAAAATCTAATAGAAAGCAGATAAATCATCAAGATATAATAGAAAGTGTGATAAGTGAAAGAGAGTGGACCAGAGAAACGTCTATGAGAAAAGGAATCAAAGAAGTAGATGATTACAACTGGAACAACCTTAGGTTATTTATTAGATTGGATTAAAGTGTTATTTGGGGTCAACTTGCTTATTTTATGAATGAGGATCCTGAGGCTGAAGAGGTGAGATATCTTTCCCAATATTGCACATCCAGCTGGTGCCTCAGTAGGGATTAGAGTCATAGTTTAAGGATTCTCCTCTCCGCCCCCCAAAAAAAATATATGGTTCATAACTTTGAGCTGTTTCTGTTCTTGTGTGCATCTTATCTCCCTTACTAGCCTATAAGGGAGAGACTGTGAATTCTTTTCACTCTGTATCACCCAGTGCCTGGTCCAGTCTGCTACATGGGCTTAATAAGTGTTTGTTGAATGAATTGAATATAAGGCAACATTAAGTATGAAGAGAAAAACACTCAAGTTTGAAATGTTGGTAAGAAAGTTTCAGAATTTAGTAAGGATCTGAATATAGATCAAATAAGATAACACGTTAAATACTTAGCAAACAAAGCAATATATGTACGTATGTAAGTAGATATGTCTACATATGGAGTGTATTCCATACTGGCTATTATAGTTAAAAGAATTGGGACTAAACCTGTAGTTTCATTCATATAAAGAACTTCCAGGTGAGAAAACTCCTTCCACCAGTACAGGTGAGCCACCTATATTCCTAGGGAGTTGCCCAGAACAATGAAAGATGTCCCAGGTAATATGGCCACTGTGTGTCCAAGGTATGTCTTGGATCCAGATATTCCTGGCTTGCAGTCTGACTTTATAGCTACCCTGAATAGCTGCTTTTCTATGACATAGAAAGGAAAGTTTAAAAATAAAGTCAATATTGCCTTTTTTGGAAGATTAAGGTAATAGTATACTTATTAACTCAATATTCTCTTACTGAGACAATAGTATTGATACTTTTGTGTTTGTGTATGTATTTAAACACATATACTTATACCATAAATAGATATGCAAATATAGATTATATTTACAAGGACTCTATGTGAAAACCTGCAGAAAATTCAACAGATACACAATAATATTAATAATGCTGATGACAGCTAACACTTATATGGCACTCATTATGTGCCAAGCACTGTGCTAAGCACTTTATAATTATTATTCGACTTGAATCTCATACTGAGAGGAAGGTGCTATTATTATCCACACTTTACAGATGAAGGAACTGAGGCAAACAGATTAATTGACTTGCCTAGGGTCACATGGCTAGTAACGTCTAAGAAGGCATTGGAACTTAGTTTTTCCTGACTCCAGGCACTCTCCCCAAGGAGCCACCTAGAGATCTACTATATATAAGGGCCTGGAGAATTGATTGAATGGGTCGAGTACACAAATCAAACATAATGCCTGGGGACATAACACATTCCAAATGAGCCTTAAGAAGTCACAATGAAGTAGTTTTAGGGCCCTAAACAAAGCAAAACTTCCTAAAACTATTAGAGCTGTCCAAAAATGGAACAGGCCACCCTGCAAGGTAAGGGGTTCCCCCCATCACTGTAAATTCCTAAACAGAGTGTGACAGACCATTCTAAACGGGTATTGTGGGAAGAATTTCTGTTCCCATTCAGGTGTCTATTGGACCAGATGACCTACTCCTAAAAGGTCTTCAGAACCTCCTTTTCCTGTGATGAGAGGATAAAAATACTCAAGAGTCTATAAGAACAAATTTGAGATTTGTGGATTTTTTGATCATATAACTTGAACTTCTTAACTGTTTCCTTTCATAATACATTGGCATTCCTACATGCTATCAGGCAATATAGATATTTATATGTTACAACATAAGTGTTACCCATAGCCTTATAGGAACCAGAAAATACAATGAAAAAAAGACAACAGAAACCCCATGTTTCCAGTTAAGAACAGACGCTTTCATTTATTCTGGGCATTCTTGTTTAGTTAACAGTGCAAATTTTTAATCATCTAAATGTGCTGCCATTCTAGCCTCATGCTCTTGCTTACTCTTTCTCTTCCAGTTTCTTTCAACTGATTCCCAAGCAGGGCATTCCTCTCTCTGCAGTCCCAAGTCTACAGCTACATGAATTCTAGGCTTTACCTGATAAAGGGTAATACTTATGATTGGTTCTCTCAGCTGATTTTTTTTTCCAACAAGACCGTGACATGGAAGCACATTTCTATGACTCAGCATCACCACTGGGCCACCTACTATGGCCTTCCTTCCATGAATGACCCCTTTATTTCTTTCCATCCTTCTATCTCTGTGGGACCATCTGGTTGCCATTCATTCTGTTAGTGCCTGGAATCTTACGGTGGGAAAGATTGCCTGCCTTCATCCACGGCCTGATTCACACAGCTCTTTAATAAATTAAATGAAGGGGCTGGTCTTGGCTGGCAATGTTCCCAGTGATGGAGATCAAAGAGGCAGAGTTGCGTCTGTAATTCTGCCCTCTCTGAAAATAGCAACAGGAGCTCAACAAAATATTGCTGAAGGAAGCCAGGGCAGGGAGAAATAGGCTTAACTAATTTGTGTTTGTGTATGTGTATGTGTGTGTGTGTGTGTGTATGTATGTGTGTGTCAGAGAGAACTTTGGTGTGGATAGAATCTTACAAAACTGTCCATCTAACCAGTAGGCTTGTGAGACCACACCATAAATATTTATTCACCAGAGTGGCTTGGGTTTGACATTCACCTTAACATGAAAGCTAAAGCAAAGGTATGAAGGCAGAAGGAAAACCCACAGAGTAACTCAGAATTATGAATGCTCCCCACCCCAGTCAGCACAGACCTTTAGCCCCTGCCTTTACCTTTTTCCTGAAGTGGAGAATATGCCTATTTCCTATGTGGGGTATTCTGCATAGAAATATTTCTGCTCTGAAGATATCAATGCGTCCTTAAAGATTGGGGTCTTTCTCAACTCTTACTAAAAATATTTGTATCTGGTGTGCAAGAAATTGGAGAGGTCTCTCTTGTGGAAGCCATGTTATCTCTTGTTTGTTTTGTATGGCATGTGTAACAATTTCATGATTGTTATTTACAATTATTAGCTTTCAGAGAATAGTTTAAAAAAAAAAAAGAAGAGGAAAAGAGGAAGAAAAAGAATGAGTCTCCTTTACTCTTCTTCTCAAACTTTTTTCATACTACTTACCTCCAAATACTCTATGCACCCACCAAGTTAGGTGGCTATAGCAGATCCAGGGCAGGGACCTAGAATCACAAAGACCCAACTACAAATCTGGCCTTACCAGTTGTGTGACCTTAGGCAAGTCACTTGACCCTGTTTACCTCAGTTTCCTCAACTGTAAAATGGAGTTGTTTCATCAGTTGTAAAATATAGCACCTACCTTGTAGAATTGCTGTGAGAATCACATGAGATAATATTTGTAAAGCATGATGGCTGGTATATAATAGGTGCCGTATTATTCCCTTCCCTACTCACCTCCACGATGGACTACCAGTGTGTCATCTGAAAATTTCCTTTCTCTCCAGCTTTGCCCAGATTGTTCCTATTCCTTCCTTTTCTTTACCTGATGAATTCCTACCCATCCTCCAAAGCCCAACTCAAATGTATCATTTTCCTAAAGGAGAGGCCCTTATTCCCCCTACATAACGCCGTTTGGGGCTTTCTTTTTTAATACATGTACCTATAATATTGTATAGAACAAAAATTCATTGAGGACCAGGATTATTGGAGGAATGGTTCTCATATTTGCCAAAAGAGAATTCCAAAAGTTCTCCGTTGCCTAAAATGATGGGTTAAATATAATGAGGTGAAATTGAATGGGAATAAATTACACTTAGTAAGGCCTGGTTATGTCATAGATAGAGAGTTGGTCAGCTTCAAGACCTGGCTGGGTGACCCTGGAAAATCCACTTCCTCTCTCTGCAAAGCCAGGAATTTCTCTAAAACTCTAAGATGAAGAGTCAGTGCTGATCCACATTTGTAAAGGGATTTTACTTGTGGGACATTCCCTACACCAGTGAAATCATAGTACCCAAAATAAATTACACTTCAGGGAAACAGGGCTTCACAAGCACAGCATAGGAGAAGCAGTTAGACAACAGTTCCTTTGAAAAAGATCTAGGAGCTTCAGTGGATTGCAAGTTCAATGTGAGTCAACATGTCACTCCTCCCCCCATTACCCCTCCCCAAAAAAGCTAACTCAATCTTAGACTTCAATAATAAAGGCATAGTGTCTAGAAAGAGGGAGGTACCACTGTATTCTGCTCTGGTCAGACCACACCTGGAGTACTGTGTTCAGTTCCCAAGTACCACATCTTAAGGACACTGACTAGGACGTGCCCAGAGGAGGGTGACTGGAATGATGAAAAGACTGGCCATCAATTGATCAATTGAAGGAACTGGGAATGTTTATTTACTTTTTATGTCTTTTCTGGTAGTTCATATGGACAGTCTTTATCTTATTAGTGGCCTCATTGATTTTTTTTAATATTAAGGGGAAAAGAAAATTCTCATGCAGTTTCCAGTACTTTACTGATGTGGTCCAGGTAATCTCTTTTCTAATCTCCTTGAGGTGGTCTTAGTCTAGTGCAACTCTAAACAGCTTGCAGCATTCACAAGTCACTTTGTCAACAACAACAAAAAACTCCGCAAATCTCAGACTTTATTTAGGTTTCTCTCTGAGTATTAAATTCAGTTCCATTCTCCATGGTTCTAAGAAGAAAACTGACAAATTATAGAGAGAACACATAAGGGCAATTCAAGTGATAAAAATGAGTTGAACAATAAACCCTCTAATAGAAAGGTTAAGAGGACCATCCATGTTCAGTCTGGTGAAATAATGACAGTAAGAAGCCTGGGGAGACATGATCACTGCCTAAAAATATGTAGAAGACATTATATAGGGCTCAGAAACCAAATATCCCCATTCATCACTACAGACTGCATAAGAAGTAATGGTTATGGTAAAGGAAATTTAAGTTACCCATCATGGAATCATAAGCATAATTAAAGCATTGAAACATATTATCGAAAGTATAATAAACAATCTCCATTATAAAAATTCAGGCTTCCGTCTTTAACTACAGATCATCAAATCAGCAAACATTTACAGACTGCGCTGGACCCTAACAAAGGAAAACAAAAAGTCAAATAGCTCCTGTCCTCAAGGAGTTGAGGAGGGAATGCACTCCAGGCACAAGCTACAGGCTGTCTAAATGGAAGGGGAGGGGAGGGAGAGACGGAGGGAGGGAGAGAAGGACAGAGAGGGAAAGAAAGAGAAAGAGAGAGAAAGAGAAAATTTGAGTTTAGTTGTTGTTCAGTCATGTCTGACTCTTCATGACCCCATTTGGGGCTTTCTGGGCAAAAATACTGGAGTGGTTTCCTATTTTCTTCTCCAGCTCATTTTTACAAATGAGGAAAGTGGGGCGAACAGGGTTAAGTGACTTGCCCAGAGTCACACAACCTAGGGGGGATTTGAACTAATGAAGATCAGTCATCAGTGCCTCTATCCACTGAGTCACCTGGATGCCAATGTGAAGTTTAGGGAACAGCAATTAGGCTAGTTTGACTGGAGTGTTGAGTCATAAAAGGGATTAACATGAAAAGAAAAAGGTTAGGTGGGGGTAAGGGGGCGTGGAATCAGATTGTGAAGGTTTTGGGATGTCAGGCTGAGGAGTTTGTTTTTGACGCTAGAGGCATGAGAGAGTCAGCCATTCAGGGTTTGGGGAAGGGTCAGACTGGCTTTCGGAACTTCAGTTTGGCAACTGTGCACAACATGGTTTAGAGATGGAGGGAGGCTAGCAGCATGGAAACTGATTTGCACATCATTGCAATAGTACAGATAAGAGGTAATAAAGTCTTGAACTATGTAGTGGCAATATGAGTGGAGACAAGAGGGTGGATCAGGAAATGCTATAGAGATAAAAACAGTGTGCTTTGGTACTGAGTTGATTGGAAGGAGAGGGAGAGGCAGGTGGAAAGAAAGAAAATCAGAATGATTCTTAAGATTATGAGGTTGAGTGACTAGAAAAAACGTGGTACTCCCAACAGAAATGGGAGATTTTGGAGGGCAAGTAAGTTTAGAAGAAGGGGAAAAAAATAAATTCTGCCTTAGATAGGTTGAGATTGAGATTCCATTAAGATATCTAGATGGAGATGTCTAGCAGGCAGTTGGTGATGTGGGACTAGATTTAGTTAATAATTGGACTGCATTATAAAGAAGAAGCACATTTTCCAGGAATAAACAGATGATCATACCATTATACTCTGCCTTCATCATACCACATTTGGAGCACTGTGTTCCAGTTCTAGTTTTAAGAAGGACATCTGGTAGCTAGAACATCCAGGGCTGAGCAATGATGGTGATGAAGGTGTTCCAAGTCTATATGTTCCATATGAAGACATGTTGAAAGAGATTGGAACACTGAGCCTGGAAAAGAGAAGATAGTGGGAGGATGTGGTAGGATATAATAGACATATTCAAGTATTTGAAGGTGTATCATGTAGAAGAGTATTTGACTTATTCTACTTATCCTTAGAAGGAAGAACTAGTAACAATTTGTGGAAATTATGAGGAAAATTCAGACTTAATGTCAAGGAAAAATTTCCTAATGATCAGAGTATCCAAAAATGGAATGAGCTTGTGCCAGAAGAAGGCTCTCTGTCATTTGATATATTTTAATATAAGCTGAATGATCACTTGACCAGTGTGTTGTCAAAGGGATCCTTTTCAAGGAATGGTTTGGACTAGGTGGCCAGCAGCGCTTCCCACCCTGAAATTCAATGAATCTTGGATTCCATGATTAGGGTTTAATATATAGATTTTTTGAATCATCTGCAGGTTTAAAATCCTCACTAGAGTTCATTCAAACTCATGCCTCTAGAAACGGTTCATGAAATGAGTTATACAACAGTTCTACATAGTATTCTGTGATTACCTCCCCAACTTCCCCCTTGTCTGGTTATATAGTCTTTCCTCCTATTCAACTGTACCCACTATCCCTTACTTTTCAAAAATCTGCTTATCCATTCATCCACATCTCATCTCCCAAGAAGTCTACTCCTACTTCTGGACTCTCATGGGACACATGGAATGACAAAGTAAGACTTGCCTGAAACATTGTAATGTATATTTGGAGGGAAAAGCAAGTTGTACGTGGTAGATCTACAGTTTCACGTGCAATCATCTTTTTTATTGTACTGTGCTATGGAAATGATTATGTTGTTCTGTGAGTTGAAAATAAAATAAATTTGTAATACAAAAAAAAAAAAAGAAACATTTTGTTTGACATTCAGCTATCCGGACCTGGGCGGGGGGCGGGGCGGGGGAAGCACAACATTAGGGATAAATAGGTTTGTGAGCCTCATTAGAGCTTTGCACAAGAAGATATGGATGTTGGATAAAGAGAGGAGGAAGTTGGTTTGCTTTTTATTTCGGTACCAGGTGCCAGAGCTAAATTAGGAATATATAAGCAAAGGGAAATTTGTTGTATTTCCATGTGTGGTGTTTTACAATAAGAAGAAAACTCAGAAACCACTGGTAAAATGCTAAATCCAGGGAGGATAATGCCAGCATCACAGACCCAACTAGCAAATGACTACTTAGGCATATAAATGAAAATGGAGACCACATATATAAGGGGAACAAAATAATAGAAGAGAGTGTAGCAAAGTAGAACAAATTAAATTTTTCTTGCCATTTCCCCCACCCAAGCCTTTGTGTTACTGGACTGATTTGTTGTGGGAGAACTGTTGGAAACAGTAGATTTGGCACTAGTAAGGGAAGCTAAGAGCCAGGAGAAATGTCTGATGCCAGCTAAAAACCCTGACTTCTTTCTTTAAAGAAAGAGAAGTAATGGGGTAGATTGGGATGAGGAGTTGAGGGAGGTGGGGTATTGAGGTTGAGGGCAGGGAAAGGAAAGAGACTCTCATGCAGGGAAAACCAGAGCACTGGGTTAATGAAAGCCAGGCAAGCTCCAGGAGACTGGAAAGAGAACCGTAAGGTGCTTCCTCCACTGTCTGGCACCAAACCAATTGCTGGCATTCCTGCTGCTACTACCATTCATGCATAGCTTCAGAATGAATAAGAAAAGAAGGAATATTTAAGAGACACCTGTTGTGAAACTGGAATGATGACTCTGTCACCTTGTCTTTCACCTCTCTTCTCCCAGGCCCCCCTGCCCCTCTTCCCTCACCCCCAGTACCCACCCAGTTTTCATGTGACTGTGGAAATATGCAGTCTTTCCTAGTCTGTGAGACAGAGTGATTTTGCTTACTTGCTGGCTTTGCTCCTTTGAGATTAGTTAAGACCAGAGTGATTACATTTCTATTTCTCCAGAAGGATGTTGGGGGTTGTTGGAGCTTCTTTGGTTTAGAATACATCAGTCAGACAGAAAGACTCACTTTTTTTCTTTCCCATTACCTATCTGAGTTGATGAGAGCTACAACTATGAAAGGAAAACCTGACCGGGCTGAGCACCTTTACTATTTGTCCCTCAGATCTGTGAAAGGCAGCTTAAGGAAGCACAGAGCACAAGGAAACTGGAAGCAGGAGAACTGGGTTCAGATTCTAGCCCTGACATGGAAGACACAAGCCATGGGCAGATCATCCAAACTCCCTGAGTTCACTCACCTATAAAACTAGCAGGCTTGTTGTGATAGAAGCACTCTGCAAATCTTAAAGTACTTTACCAAAAAGATGAGCTATTATTTAATATGAATATTTTGAGTTGCTAAAATAAAGTTATGTGTGATATTGGGCTCTGTGAAAATTTCTGGATAAACAAATTGATATGTGTTCTACTTAATATAAAGAGAGATAACACAAAGAAACAAATTCAGATGTGATGTTCCCAGAAAAAAACAGTGATATTGTTAAAAGCACATATTATCGGGGCAGCTAGGTGGCGGAGTGAATAGAGCACCGGCCCTGGAGTCAGGAGTACTTGAGTTCAAATCCGGCCTCAGACACTTAACACGTGCACACACACACAAAAAAACTAGCCGTGTGACCTTGGGCAAGTCACTTAACCCCAACTGCCCTCCAAAAAAAAAAAAGCACATAGTATCAACATACTTATCACTGCCATCATCAAATAATATTTATTGAGTGGCTGTTTTTCAAGGTGTGGAGCTAATGACATGCCAAAGAGCATAGCAGACACCATCCCTCCTTGCATCTTACATGAAAAGTAGAAGTGAAATAAATCTTAGAGATTCTGACAGGAAAGCAGGTTCTTAAACCTGTCATTACCTGAACTTTTCTTCTTCCTTGAACCCTGCTATGTTGGGGTTCTTTGTAAATACCAGAGGAAAGAAGTCTTGTTAGAACTGAGTATGCCATTGGGCTTAGTTTTATTCTCTTTTACATGAAGAAAGAGGAACAACCCTTTGCCAGAAGCAGTGTTCAGATTTACTTATGGTATCTGGAAAGAAAAGAGTCTATTTTGAGATTCTGCATATAATCCATCTGAAATCTTATTATTTTATGGCATCTTAATTTCAGAATATGAAAGAGATTAGATCAGCCACATGGATTAGAAGACTCCTTTATAATTCAATTACTTCTCCGTACAGCTCATCTCCACTAATTTCTTTCTCCAAGGTCTTTGTGTTCCAAGTTTCCAGATACAGACTTTTCTAGCGATGGATGAACAAATAAAGAGGAGATCATTTTGTATGTTGTTGTTTTGTAAAACACCGGTCATCACAATTTTGAAGACATTAGTGATACAATATCATTTAAACTAATTAGAAGAAAAATTACTGAACCTGAAAGATTAGACTCAGACAAGTGCTAAAATGCTGTCTGTTTATCTGAAGCTTATTTGAACCATCCCAATCTCTTGGGTCCGAAAAGTTGAGCCAAAAAATCTCTTGAGCCAGACTTTCTCGCAAGATTTCCTGTACTTCCTGTTTCTAGATGAGCCAGAAATACCACGAGAATGACCTTTCTCGTGGTATTTTTGAACCTTTAGTCCAGGATGAAGACAATGTAGAGTCCCTTCTCTGATCCTCACAAAATCAGGAGGGAATTCTTAAAATGGAGCGTTTTCATTTTTTAAAACTTCAAACATGTTTGGTTCCTCTTAAAGGGTAATAACTGAAATTGAGGTTCATTCTTTTCTAAACCATCACATTCAACTCTGTTAGTAAGGACTCATCTTTAATGATCTATTAATTTATAACTTCTCCATATTTGTTGTGAGAAAATGTGTAAAATAATTTTGAAAATTACAATGGAAATTATGTAATCTTGGATAAAAGAAAATGCCATTCTTGTACCAATGTGCAAATAGAGAGCTGTATTAGTGTGTGACATATAAAATCATATATTTGTTTTCTTTGTTCTTAACCCCTTTGTTCAAAGGGTCAGGATATCCTGATACTCTTGACTATGGCAAAATAACTGAACAAAAATAAAAACAGTCAGATGCTTAGGAAGCCCTTGGGTTGGTATCATCAGGGAAGTTTGTGACTGTGGAATGAGTTTAAGATCCTATCCAGATAAAAAGCAAAGAGACTCCATTAGTCCATGTGCAGCTAAAATGTTTAAAAAATCCAATTTCTAGAAAGCTTTAATGTCTCAAGTTTTAATGAGAATGGCAAAGTAAAAGTAGCAATGATTGTTTAAAAAAAGTAATGAAAGCGTCGTACTAGTGCTTGATACCTCTTACCTCTGCTTGGAAAAAAGAAATGAGAAAAGGTATGTTTTTCTTATTAGCAGATCTTTTAATATTCAAATTTAGATTATCCAAAGGCATAGGTGTAATAATTATAAGTGCTTTATTAATATTTTGATCACAAAGTTCACAAAGGGAAGGCACCAGGTACCTTTTTCATATGTTTATACTTTTATATTTCAGCACACTCACTTGGATCTTCTTCATCTATGAGGAAAGATAGAATTTGTTTGCCAGTGTACTTTTCCATCTGGAAAAAAAAGGGGACAAGTTACTGAATTCAGTGTGGAAAAACCAAACTTATTAGCCATGGGTTGAGAGGAATAAGAATAATAAGAAAACATATTAAGGAAGCTTTCAGCAGCCTCCTTTAAAAAGAGGGAGAGTAAAAATAAAACAGTCTCCAGACGCTCTTCCTCCTCCTCTCCCCTAAATTTCCTTCCCCACCCCTGAAGAAACATCAGATTTTCATATGATAAACCAGCCCCAAAAGGAATGTAGATCAGGAACAACTGATTGTACATCAGCAAAAGAAAATGCCAAACAAAATAAAGCATTTTGCAATGCAGGGATGCAAGGGAAAATATATACTATGCTACAGGAAAATAAGGGATATCCATGTGAACACTTGGGTTCAAAATGTTCCTATAAACCCTACATTGGCAAAAGTGCCGGATACAATACCGCCTCATTTACGTTTATGTCCAGGGCCTTTCAAATCATCTACAGGGGTGTGTTCCTTTTTTTTTTATATTGGTTTTTGACTTCCAGGTTTAGTGCTTGTATCTCTAAACTACAAGGAAATTGTTAAACCCATCCTGATTGTCCTTGGATGAACCTGTCCCAGGTGGAGGCCCAATAGTTCTGGGGCCCAGATCTGAAGTCCACAGTGCTATCTCCTGGGAAAGTGACTTTCTCCAGCTACTTTTCTTCCTTCTCACTGCCTGCCAGACATGCCTCTTGGTCTTTTTTCAAACTCTTCTATATATGTACATACATACATACATACATACATTTTTTTTTCCTTAACTGTTACTACTTTTCTTCGAAACTGGACTAAAACTGTCTTGAGTTATTTGTTCAGATTACACAACAGCATTGGACTTATGCATGCAGATCTTGATGTTTCCCTAATTCACTTCTTTCACAGTTAGCTTAGGAATGTGAATCAATGTTATTCCCCTTCCAGCTGAAGGGCAGCTGAGGTTACAAAGGGATTTGACTAATAGGTCAAAAACCCCTTTAGGTTTGCTGAAAACCAAAGGACAGCAAGGAGAAGAAACGGGAAGGGGGGTGAGAGGGAGAAGGGCTTGCAGTATTTAATTGTGTTGCTGTGGATAAATTCAAACAGCTTTCTTAATATCTTCATCATAATGCAGTCATTAGTGGAAAGGAGAGAGATGGCCCCCTGCCAGGCCATCCAGAGAGAGGCAGCTGTGAACTGGTTAGGCTGGACTGTTCAAGCTTCCTTCTGTTTATTGAGGACTCCTTCAGGCTGCAGGGCATGGTTTGGTGAAGTTTTTTCAGTTTACTAAATCAGAAGCTGTTCACCTGAGAACGTCAGATAACAGACCCCTACGGTGAAGTCGGACGATGGAGAAGCAAGCCCCATTCCATTTTACAGAATTCTCGGGTGCCTTGTAGCAGTTTGGATGATCTTCGAAAAGAACCAAAAGAAAATAAAGAATGGATAAATGAAGAAGGGCAAAGGAGGAAAAGCAAATTCTAAACCTCGGTGGCTTTTTTTCCCCCTGCTGTCATTCCAGCTGTAGCCTGGGATTAATTAAGTGTTGTGAACTCAGTGCCTGGGGGGGGGGGGGGGGGACGCATTCTATATCTAAGGAAGGGGAAGTACAGTAACTGTTTGAGATCGCTCACCAGTGAGGAGTCTTGGGAAGGAAATCTCTCCTCAGAGTTTGTTGAGAGACTAAAGGGGCAGTGCTGCTGCCTGCCCTGCAGGGCTGGAGAAGCCTTCCCTTTCACTTGCTGGACTTGATTTTTCTTCTCGCGTTCGTCTTCCCGTGCCTGTGAAGAAGCTTCCCTCTGGCAGCAGCAGCAGCAGCAGCAGCAGCTGCGGCGGTGGCGGTGGCGGTGGCGGCAGCACCTCTGGAGAACAGGGCAGAATGCCTGTGCTAGATCGATGTTTTAACTCGGCAGAGCTGGGCAGAAGGTGGACTCCACGCGAAGGTCTGCTGCCCTCTTCCATGGGCAGCCGGCCAGACTATCAGCACGGACCATTGACCTGGGAGCTGCCAGAGATGATCAGGATGGTAAAGCTTGTTTGGAAATCCAAAAGTGAGCTACAGGGGACCAAACAAAGAGGGCTTCTGGAAGCAGAAGATGCTGTCAACAGCTTCTCAGGTAACTTGAATTGTAGGGTGTAAAAGGTGACAAGGGCAAATCTGTCAACTCCCCAATTCCTTCCGTATAGGAATGTGAGTAGGATGGAAAAGGACTTGGGGTGAGGAATGATCAGAAGGACCAAAGGTGTAGCAAAGAGACCTATGGTCAATTGGAACTATATTTCAGAATGTATTTTAGAGTATGGAAAGTTAAGTGAGTTTCTGAAAGAACCTTCTTCTTTGACTGTTTTGGGAGGTTCTTTATGTAAAAAGTAATGTATTTTCCCGTAATTATGTAAAACCACAGTAGTTTATATTGGCTTTCATTCTAGTCAGAGCCCACATACTTTGGGGGCAAGTTGCTAATCCTCTTTTCCTTAGCTTCCCCTTTGGGGAAATAAGTACAGCACTTGGATACCCCAGGTGCAGCCAGAAAAAAAAAAGCTAACTAGTATCAACCAATCAAGAAGCGTTTATTAAATACCTACTATGCACTGGGCACTGTGCTCAGTGGTGGGTTTAAAAAGGTATAAATGAAGCGGTCACTACCCTCAAGGACTTTTCATTCTATCGAATTAGACCTAACTACATTAAAAATTTAAATTTAAAAAATCATTTCCTTGATGGGGTGGCACAAGTAGCTGGGGGAATCAGGAAAGTCTTCGTGTAAGTGAGAAATGAAGTTTGAGCTGAGCTTTGAAAAGAAATGAACTACTTGAAAGAAGGCTGTTCAAGTTGTAATGATATCATTTCCTTTCATTATTTGGGACAGTCACTTAGAACTTTACAATGTTTCAGAAAATGAGGACTATAACAACTTTAACTAGGGTTTGGGCTCTATAAAAAAAAAGTTACTTAAGCAACCCAGAGTATATCATCAATTGAAAATTCTACAACCTGCTGAAAGGTTCTTTGCCTTAGGTGAATTCTTGAGACATATAAGTGAAAGGAGGTAAGACTGAAATTGTTAGGAAGAATATGAAGGTATCCTCTTTTGGATGTGTACTGTTGGAGCAGTAGCGTTTGGACACAGTGATGCTATGGGAGGAGCCTGTCCAAGAGGCATGGACACAAGGGGGAAGCAGGGAGGACTACTAGGTTAGTCGATTACAAAGATCATAGCTTCACAAGTCTAGAGTTGAGAGGTACTTTGAAGTCATCACTAATTCATTGTAGAAATGAGAAAGTGAGATCCGAAAGGTGAGTAATTTGCTTACGATCACACTGGTAGTAAGTAGCAGAACTGGAATTTGAACCAAAGATCTCTGGCTCTCAATTTCATATTTATTTTCCCCATTATATCATCTGGTAGAAGCAAATGATCACAGATTCTCAGAATGGAAAAAAAGAACCTCAGAGCTCTAATGAAATTGAGATTTAGAAGTCCTTGGTTCAGATTCCAATTCTGTTACTTACTACCAGTGATACCTTAAGCGAACTGCTCACCTTTCAGGTCTCACTTCCTCATTTGTATGATGATGAGTGATTGGAAAAGAGAAGGAAACCAATGAGATTTTGAAGTTTATGTGGCAAATGGGAGGTGGAAGGACCCAGGAAGATGGACTTTGGTCAAAAGAAATGAGCAAATGTGAAAGCAAGTACATATTTCATCTGAGCAGTGCAAGGAAAATTGAAAAAAGCTACCTAGGCAAGAAACTGAACCTATGTCACAGGACCTAGGACAACTCATACTTGGTTTATTCCAACTGATGACATGAGCACAGTTCACATTTCAAATTACACCTTGAGAACAAATCCACTCAGGCAAGTGTTGGTATGTCTATATATAAGTGTATTTTTGTATTGCTCATATAGTGTGATACTAAGTGTCAAATTCTTGGTTTAAACAAAAAAAAATCTACCAGATAGGAAAGGGAACTCCAGGAATTTTGGATTGCTTAGAGAAGTTTCCTGGGTTGAGTGTGGGAGTAAACTTGCTTCATTCCCAGTATTCATCGTGCTCATCACCTCTTTTTCTTTCTCCTGTGGCATATTCTTAAATAAGGGAAAAGAGAAGGGAAGGGAAGAGAAGGGATGGGAAGGGAAAAGAAGAGGAAAGGGAAGGGAAGTGATGGGATAGAATGGAAAAAGGGAAGGGAAAGGACGGGAAGGGAAGAGAAGGGAAAAGGAAAGGGGAAAGCACCTATGTAGCACCTACTTTGTTCCAGGCACTGTATTAAATGCTAAAAAAAAGAAATATGTGTGTGTGTGTGTGTGTGTGTGTGTGTGTATACATAAAGTCTCAGTTGATCAAATAATCAAATCTACCTTTTTCCTGGAAGCCTTTCCCAACCCCCAACTTACTTCCAGCTATTTGTTTATTCCTTCCCTCTGAGATTACCTTCCACTTACTCTTTATATATCTTGTATGTACTTAGCTATTTACCTGTTGAATATAAATTAGAATATAATTTACATTGAAAATGTAAGCTCTTTGAGGGTTGGGATGTTTTCTTGACCTTTAAAAAAAATTTCCAATGCTTAGCACACAGAGCTTGGCATATAGTAAGCACATAATAAATGCTTGTTGATTGCCTGCCATCTTGGTTTCTAGAGTGGGTGCTTTTTGTTCTGTTATTTCCACAGGGAATTACCTGTGAGAAGACCAGTTCAAATCTATTCTTAGAGACTACATTTATGCATAAGATGCATTTCTGTTTCTCTTCCTGGTCTCTATCTTTTTACATTTTGTGAGAAACCCTTCTGGAACAAGGTATTTATGTTTGTAGGCAGTAAAATAGAAATATTACTGTGTAATCACCAAGCACAAGAAAGGGAAGCTAGGATTTAGAATGAAGGAACACTTTAGAGATCATCTAGAGCCGCTGCTGCCTTTTACAGAGGAGAAACTGAAGGCTTCGTCCAAGGTCACAAGGCACAGTAGTAAGGCAGCAGAGTGGAAGATTTACAACCAGGTCTTACAATTCCAAGCCTATAGCTCTTTTCGGTACATAGCACTGCCTCTACATGGAATCAAAAAGTTGCATCAGATTGCTGCCACAGTTTCACATTAAGGGTATTTCTGCCACCTGTGTGAACTTGGGTAAGTCAAGCATGTCTTCTCTGGCCTTCAGTTTTCCCACCTGTTAAAGATTGGACTTGGGCTAAATAACCTCTAAGATCCTAATACGGGAACTCTATGATCCTTCTTTCTTGCTCATTCATCTTTTGCACTTTGCCCACCAGTTAACCTCTCTGAGCCTCAGTTTCCTTATCTGTAAAATGGGGATGGCATACCCCTAGTACCCAGAGGTTATGAACATTTACCAGAAGTTTTGAAATTTTTAAAGTGCTATATATTCATTAGGTATTATTATCTCAAACTCAATACATCCCAAAGAGAACTCATTTTCTTTCCCCCAAAACCCCTCTTCCTCATTCTTTCCAAACACAACCATCCTTCCAGTTTCCCAGGTTCATAAGTTATCCTCAACTCCTCGTATCCAACCAGTAGCCAAATCTTGTTGTTTCTGCCTCAGTCTATATCGTTTCTGTATGAACCCTTCTCTCCATTTAGCTCACACCCTCATTAACTCTCACCTAGTTTATTTTGAGTCGCTTCATTGGTCTTTCTGCTGGAAATCACTCCCTTTTTCATCCCAGCCTCAGCAGTCACTAAAATCATTCTGCTTAACTGCAGGTGTAACCATTGTCACTCTCCTACTCAGCAAACTCTAGTGGCTTCTATTGCCACTGGAATCAAAAAGAAACTCTTCTGTTTACCTTTTAAGCCCATCACAGCCATGCCTTTCAACCTCGCTTCCCAACTTCATTATATATCACACCCCTCTCATCCTCTACAATCCAGGCAAACAAAACTTTTCTCAGTTCCTTTTGTCTTTCTGCCTTTGCTCTGGTTTTCCCCCATTCCTGGTATTCCCTCCCTCCTTACCCCACTTCCTAAAATCCCTCTCTTTCTGCAAGGTGCTGCTCAAACAAGACCTTCTGCCTTTCCTGATCACCTCAAATTGGCTAGAGCTTCCCCCCCAAACTCCCTTGTATTTAACTCTTTTGCATTATGTGTGTATATGTGTATTATGTAGAAGACTTGATAGCTATACTATATATAGTACCATATATAGTATATATAAATTGTAATGTTATATATATATATATATATATATATATGGCTATATTATATGTAGCAACATAGGTATGTATTATATATATAGCACTTGATAGCTAGATTGTATATAGCTAAATATGTATGTATTATATAAAGCACTTAATAGGTACATTATATTTAGCACTATATAGAGAGCTATATATAACAATAGCTAACTTATATATAGCACTATGTATAAATATGCTATGTATGATATATGGATCTATTATATATAGCAATATATGTATATTATATAGCACTTGATACATTATATAGCACTATATGTAGCTGTATAAAATATAGTGCTATATATAATATATAGTTATATTATGTATTATATATAGCACTTGAAAGTAATACAACACCTATCTATACATCATCCCATTCAAACTACACAGCAACCCCCAGAGGTCAAAAGTGAATATTAATATTTCCATCATACTGATAAGAAAGAACTGAGTCAGTAGACAAATTGTCCATAGGCATACATTTTCACATAGTTGAGGGGATGGAGTAAATGAAACTCTCTAGAATAGCTGTTTGATCTTAAATACAAAAATATACATAAACTCTTAAGACTTTATTTCTGCCAGAGTGACAGTATCATATAATATTAATGTTTTGCAAAGAAGCTTTTTAAAGTTAGTTCAGCTTCTGACTACCAATATACATAATTTCATGTTGCTAGTTCCCAAAAGATTTCTGACCAAGAACTTTTCAAAGTTGCACTGATCATTCGATCATTACTTTAGTCTCTCCTGCCTAGAATGTCTTTTCCTACCAGTTCTGAATTCTCTATATCCTTTAGGACCCAAATTGATGCCCAAACCCTATGTAGAGCCTTCTTTGAGTGTCCTAGTAAACATTTACTCTTTTTTCTGCTGAATATCTCTATCACTCATAATCTGCTCATCAGATTAAATCACTTAATTATACACTGCCTAGTATTGTTTGCACATTGTTACTTGTGTGTAAGTCTCATTTATCCAGCAACATTAATAAACAACCCAAGGGTAAGGATTATGCCTTATGCTCCTCTTGTTTTCCTTTATGGTGTTAGATATAGTCTTAAACACTAGAATCATTGTTTTTAGAGTGGGTTTAGTTATTAATAATGATAGCTAGCATTTATACAGTGCTTTAAAGTTGGCAAAGTATTTTACAAATATTATGTCCTCTGATCCTCAAAACAACTCTGGGAGATATGATCTTATCATTTTACAGATAAGAAAACCGAGGCAGGAAGAGGCTAAGTGACTTGCTCAGGGTCATATAGCTAATAAGCTTCTGAGCCTGGATTTGAACTTAAGTCTTCCTGATTCTAGGTCAGAACTTTAGCAGGAAACAGAGAAGCAAATTGACTAAGAAACTGCTTTCTTATACTGGTACCTAAGGATAAGTTTTAATTAGAGTGAGTGGATAGGGAAACAAGTAAAAAAGATTACTAGATGTGAAATTAGAGGACCTGGATTCATATCCAATCTCTGCTACTTATTACCTGTGTTACGTGATGAAAATAAGCTAATTTCTCTTTCTGGACCTTTCTGGGCTTTGCCATTATGCCTCAACTGCTTTCTCACACTGGAACTTCCCTCAGTGCATGGGGCCTTCACATCCTGAAGGGTCTCTGTGTTTCAGTCCACTTCTCCCATTAGTGAATTCCTTCTAGAGACTCCATTATGGGGATCTTTCTTCATTCTTCTATGTTTCTGGTTCTCAAGACTTCCCATCATCCTCTCACCCTCTTCCATCTGCCTTTTATGTATTATGTTCCTTCATTTGAATGTAAACTCTTTGAAATCAGGGATTATTTTTCTTTTTGTTTGGACTTGTATCTCCAATACTTAGTACAGTGACTGGTACAAAATATGTGTTTAATTAATGCTTGTAACCTCAGTTTCTTCCTCTATTAAATGTAAAAATGAAGGGTTAAAGTAGATGACCTCTATGGCCCTTTCCAGCCATAAATCTATGACCCTATGATACTGATTGAGCTTCACTGTGTCACACTATGACTTTCAGAAAGGATCTGAAGGGTGTTTTCAAGGGTTATAGAAATTGAAAATTCTTAATATATCTAATTTCACTTCAAAATTTCATCATAGAATTTTGGGTTAGAAGGGATTTTGGAGGTCATTTAGTCCAACTTCTTTGTTTTATGGAAAAAAAATTGGAGGTAGAAATAATGGAAGTGATTTATGCAAAATGACATAGCTAGAGTGTAGTGGAGGCAGAATTCAGACTTCATCTCCTTGGACTATAAATTCAGGGCACTTTCTATGGATTGTCTTTCTTCAAGACCCAGTTTAAATGCTACCTCCTGAGGGAAGCTAGTTCTCAAAATCCCTCAGGTATAGAACTCTCTCCTTCCTTTCTTTTCCTTGTACTATACTTATTGGTATATGTGTTGTTTCCCCTAAGTAGACTGTAAGTTCCCTGAAGGCAGGAATCCACTTCATTTGTCTTGTGTTCCCAGGACCTAATATATCACCTTGCATATAATTGTTGTTTAATAAATGTTTGCCAAATTTCATTTTCTTTGCTATATAAGTCACTAGTGCCAAAGTTAGGCTTACCAACAATGATTAGGATCAGTTGGATCTCGTAAGTGAAATGAAGGGTAGAGAAGAGAAAAATAAAAAGGGATTGAAAGAGAAAAGGAAATTTCCTACTCGAAGAGACAATAGGCAAAGAGTTAGAAGAAAGAGGCAGTAAAAAGGAAGGGAGAGAGAAAGAGAGAGAGAGACAGAGAGAGAGAGAGAGAAGAGAGAGAGAGAGAGAGAGAGAGAGAGAGAGAGAGAGAGAGAGAGAGAATGAGAATGAGAATATTTCACAAGGAAGAATATCTATGTGAATTATGAAAGACTAAGAAAAGTGGGGCCATGGCATGTCACTCTCCCTAATAGTGGAAAAAAGATAATGGAGAACATTGTCGGGCCATTCCCCACATCATGGCCACCAGATGGAGCCATGAGTTTAAACAACTTTATGGCGGGGATTGTGGGAAAGGAGGATTTTGAATGTGTCCTCAGTGGGTTGGAGGAAATGACTCTTCTTATGTATTGAGCATTCACAAGTCAAATGTTCTTAACTCAGTAAGGGTCTCTAAATAAGCATTGCTTAACAGCACTAGCACCTGGTGAAATGATTATGTATTTTAACTTTATTTTCCTTTATTAAGTCTTAATCATAACATGCTTGGTTTTGGAGGCAGCCTGGTGAGATAGAGTTGTTCTCAACAACAACAGGTACTAGATTCAGGTCCCGCCTTGGGTACATACTGGCTATAACTGTGTGACCCAGTTCACATTCCTTCACTTCTCAATGTCCTAGCAACTCTCTAAGACTAGATTATAGAGAAGTTGCCAACCTGCTTTGGGAGAGGGAGTATCCTCCCCTGGGAATTCCTTAGCACATGAAATCACAGGCCTAGTCCCTGGACCACGATTGTTTTATGACTTACAGAGTAAATGGAGGGGGTACCTGTTAAGCAAAGGCAAAGATGAGGCAGACGTGGGATACACTTTGTTATGTGACAGCAAGAGAAATATGACTGATGATTTGATCTCTATAGTTAATTGTCCCCTTATACCTTTTCTTTCAATCTCTTTACTATCCTCCTTCTTACCTATACTGATTTTGTCCTTTCAAGACACTGTATCCGTTTGAAACTTACCTTGCCTTGTTAACATCTACTTCAGCCTTGCTCAGGCCTTTCTCTTCCATCCCCTGCAACGTGTTCTTTCCCTCCTGAAATTACTTGTATTTACTTTTCTCCAAGCATGCTGTATTCTGCCAGTAGAATATATGTTCCCTGAAGTCAGGAATTTTTTCACTTGTATCTTTATGTCCCCATTACTATTCATGGTTCTTTGTACTTTGTAAGTGTTTAATAAATTTTGTTGAATGTGTTTTATATGAATATGAACTAAAATTCACCATTGCCAACATCATCTTTTCTCTTCCCATCTACCTACACCCAACAAAACAAAATGAAAATCTCATAGAATCTTTGGTTTGTTGCATATATTATATCTCCTTTTCTCTTATGTTGAACCTCATAAGGTTCATCTTAGGAACATCAAGGAACATATTCTAGGTTCATCTATTTTTCTTTTCATCTGGGTAGTATATAACTTTAGCTCCTAATGAGCAGGGGCTACCTCTTGGTTAGTTTAAATAATGTTAAGTACTAAGAATCATCACTTGAGCACACGGTCATTTCAAAAATAGTATTTTGACTCTAATTCCAATCAGCATCAAATCTAAGACTAGCCAGTACTGATCAGGGTTCATTCCTGGTTATATGAGTGATATGTTTTTCAGAATTCAGGCCAATAACTTCAAATGCTGCAGCCACACTGATCATCTTTCATTTTGGGTGATGGCATAAGACATAAAACACGCAAGAAAAGACCCCACTAATGTTCACCCTTGGCCATTACAACTCCTTATTCCTTTCAAAGAGGAAGCAACTATAAGTAATGTATTTTTTATCCAGTCCTGAAAATCAGACCCCAAGAAAGACAAGGATGGGAAATATACGAAGTATCAGAGAAAAGAGTCCTTTAAGTGGCGTACTCTGATTCAGGCTTATCTTGACCTCTAAGGTCCCTTATGGCTTTAACTCCTTGATCCTATGATTTTACGTCTCAAGTAGGACACTTAGAATCATGCCAGATAACCTCAACCGCCAAGAGGTTACATATTGCAGGAAGAGACCAAATATATCATGACCTTGCCATGGAAGAAAATTAGAAAATCAATAAAATCGGTTTAAGCCTCTACTGTGAAGAATAAATATTTGCTCATTTAAAATAGTGCTTATGCCTTTATTCTAGGTGTCAGAAAATGTTAGTGAATTCTGAATGATTGCTAAGACATGCAAAATGGAATGTTCCAAGTTATTGCTGAAACTCAAATATATTTTCATTTTCTTATGAGCAGTAATGATTTTACTAAAGGTAACTCTTCTAATTTAAAGCAAAGAATAAATTGGCTTAACAGTAGATGTGTAAATAGAATCTTAATTCATAAAAATTCTTCATTGACAGTTTCTTTTGTTCTTTCTTTAGCAGTAATTGCTAACATACAAAAGTTTCTTTGTAAATGTGACTGAAGATAAAATGGACCAAATCAGTCAAAAAGAAAGAAAACAATGACTGGTTTGGCATTAAATATCTTAATGAGCAGATTTTCTAGTAGATTGTTATTTGAGAAACAAATTTTAATTCTTTCTGTTGAAAAATTGTTAAATGTTACAGGCAATAAATAAGAATTAGTCTTTACAGCAAACTACAACACAACTCTGTGAAAGCAAATTAGTCAATAAAAAGAATTCTGTCAAAACTGAATAATGCTTGAAAAGTACCAAGAAGTTACAATTCATAATTACGTTAATTTTATAATTTATGTGTGCTTGTATCTTTATATATTGCAAGAGGTGGCAGGGGGGACAGCAAATTCCTGGATAAGCATTCAACCATTTTTGCATCTTCTGATGGTTTGCAAAGGTTAAATATTCAAAAGCAGCTCCTATTCCAGATGCCAGTCTGGAAATGCCTTAATGTGATTTCAAAATATAGTGCAGAAATGTGTATGTTTACTTGGTTCTACAAATGAGCTTTTAGGGGGTTGAAGTGAATGGAGGATGTTGTTCCCACTTCTTCCTTCTGCTATTTGTCTGGAGACAGTTTTCTGCAAAGTTGCTTGAAAGGGATAGCAATACATTGACTTTTGCTTCTAACTGACCTCCTTAAAGTAAAACATCAGATACTTCATTATGTGGAAGTTGGAAAGTTTAGATTTAATCTTATATTTTCATGCTGCTCAAAATATTCACTGCTTTCCACCCACTCTGAATTTTCTCTCACAATTTTAGAAGGTGAAAAACATTTAAAATACGACCAAATGAATACATATGACAATATCAAAAATAATAAACATAATTCAAAAATGTTTTTCTAAATTTAAAAAAAAAAACTAAAATCCACATAATTGCAATACAAATCGTGTTCTCCTTTTTGCTGTTATTTTTAAGTAACTATTTAGCCCTTTCTTGCTTCTTATAAATTTCCCTTCAATGTTGACCACTTCTTTCTTCAAGATCCCTAAGAGGCTATCAGTTACATTTTCTACATTGAAACTTTCCATTTTTCTTCATACTCCTCCTTATGTTTCAACCCACATCGCTGACATAACCTCTTCTTTTAAAATTATCTCCCCCTGCACAGTATTCTATGTGCTTTATAGATTACAAATAAGACCCTTGCCCCCAAGCAATGTATAATTTAGGTTAGATTTCAGATGTTCACTGATTACCAGGAACAGCAAGTGAGTCACAGTGATGTCATTGGTAAAGAAATGAATTGAAAAAGTCTGACCAGTCTGCAACTGAAAAGGGCAGTAGACAAAAATGAAGCAAAGTCAAGTAATGCATTGAAAGTGGGAACTGAAGATGTCAGCTTGTGCAGATAGGCTAAGAGACAGACCTCATAGAGGGATGGGGGCTGAAGGAGAGAAATGGAGAAAAGACAGAGGCAAGAGCAGCTAGCTTTGATGTGGCATTTTAATAAACTAGATAGAGGATAAATTAAAAGTTGGGCAGCCAGGAAGGAATATGAAATCATCAAGGTAAGAGTAGAAAATGGGTTGAATTTAAATATTCAGCTAAAGAATTTGAAAAAGAAAAGAGAAATGTGCACCATTTTGCAAAGGAAAAACCCTGTGGAATAGCATTCCTGATTTAAAGGGGAAAGAGGATGAAGAAGAAAATCATACGGAGACATAATGCACTTGGTAGTGGATATTCAAGAAGAACACAAAACACACATCATCACATACCTCTTCTAAATGGGTTGCCCACATTCCAGAATCAGTAGATACAGGTGTCTCCTTTTTTTCTCATGCTCTCTTTTGTTCAGTTCTCACTCAAATGCCATACTTTTATAAGAGTCTAAATTCCATTTCTAAAGAATCTGACAGATGGAACCATATCAACTTGGAGGTTTTAGCTACAACTGATTCAAAGGACAAAGTAAAACCATTCCAGGGAATGATATAGAAAAAGATGAGAAGAGAGGGGGCTAAACATATCAGAAAGAGGAAAAGAGTGAGATGAGATCACAGTGAAGAAATCAAAGGAAAAGCAAAAGAAATATAATCAGAAACATAAGAAATATGGAAATTGAAATAATTACTTTGCACACACACACACACACACACACACACACACTATTCTGCACCCAAACTATTCTCCCTTAAAACTCTCACCAATTTTCAGTAGCCATCCCTGAAGTGTTTTCCTAAAAAGTTCAGCAGTGATTATAGTAAATGAAACAGGATATTCAGCAAGGGGTGAGGCACTTGTAGTCTGGCATGTTTCACTATGAATGCTGAAATTTTTATATTCTAGGAACCTGCTAATCTTGAACTATAGTCCTAATCATACAAGAGCACAATACATTGTACTCTTAAGGAGTACTGAGGGTCTGATGCACTTTCCTTGTTGGCAAAGTGTGAATGTTCTCATTGGAAGTTTCTAACAAGGTTTTCCTTTTCCTCTTCCACACCCAGACCCCTCGAGAGAATGGGGGATGAGAAAATTACAGTAGTATGTAAATGTTGCAACTGTTGCCAGCCTCCCCAAAAATCTGTGTTGCAGTCTTCCATGGTGATTGGAATCTTCTCTCCCCCTCCCCCATCCCTATCTCCCTTCCTGCCCCAAACCCTTTTTAAAAACTGACTTCCCTCTTGAAACTGTGATTTCCATACCAACATGTGTCAGACCCAATGTGAATTCAGGTATAGTCTCGATACATTTAGAGCTGGACATCATCTTGGATGCCATGTAGGCCAATTCCTTCATTTTCAGAATTATCATTATCAAAGGAGGTAAATGACTTGAACAAGATTATATAGGTTTAGCAAAAAGCAGAGGCCCTATCTGCTATTAGCAAAACCCAGGACTTCTGGATCCAAATCCAAAGGTCTTTTCACCACACATTTTCCAACCCTATCTGGTAGGGCATAACAGGAGACTAAAAGTATTTCCTTGTCACTTTGATTAGTTTCATGAATTTGGAAATTATGAATTCACCAGGGTTTTCCAAAAATAATTCTCCACCTACTTGGCCTATGACACCCTCTTCTTTGTTCAGTTGTGTAATAGACCTTTGCCCCTTATTTAAAAGTGTTTGATAATACTTTCAAAGATTCCCATACAAAATTGATTTTGTTATGAGGGGGATTTTATTTATTTTTGAAAATTTCAGAAAACTTTTTTAAATAATTAGAAACATTTTAGAATGTTTAAACAAACATTCCCTGAAGGATTGGGAGCTGCTATTCTTAGGTATCGTGTACCCAAAGATTAATTTTCTCTAACTTTATGAAAGGCTGACTAGGTGGCACAATAGAGTGCCAGGCCTGGATACAAGAAGATTCATCTTCCTGAGTTCAAATTTCTCCTCACACACTTACTAGCTGTGTGACCCTCGGCAAATGACCTGACCTCATTTGCCTCAGTTTCCTCATCTGAAAAATGAGCTGGACAAGGAAATAGCAAACCACTCCAGTCTCTTTGCCCAGAAAATCCCAAATGGGGTCACAGAGAGTCAGACATGACTAAAAATGAAACAATAATAACAAACTTTATAAAAACAATTGGTGGAGCATTAGGTTGTAGGTCCTAAATAAAACTGGCCTGCTATACTAAATAAACTCCATTGTGAGCAATATTATTATTCTATGGGATTTTGTCTAATTTTCCATTTATTTGGTTTTATTGCAAATAGGCATTTTTCATATTATGGTAAGAGGATCATAAATCTACTCCCCGAGGCCATCTAATTCAATCATCTCATTTTTTACCTTAGAAAACCAATTGAATTGTCCAAGATCACACAGGATTCGAAGCCAGTTCTTCTGACTCCAGAATCTATGCTCTTTCTACTGAAACACACTTCTATTCTTGGTTGATTTTGAAGATTTTAATAGAAGCGGTCATTTTATAAACCTCCCTTCACAAGTAGCATGCTTTTTTTACTTACAAGGAAAGATTGTAATGCAATTCAATTTAACAACTATTTGTCCAGTGCCTGCTACATACAAGGTATTGTGCTAGGTTATTAAGGTGATGGAAAGATTAGTAAG
>CM053593.1:294883936-294894410 GCA_028646575.1 Pseudocheirus occidentalis
GAGAGAGAGAGAGAGAGAGAGAAAGCACTGAGCTCAGAAGAGAGAGAAATCAAACCCTTTGGTAGAAAATTGGAAAGATTGCATGAAGTTTCATGTGAACTGAGTTCTAGATTGTAAGAAGAATTTCAGCAGTTAAAGCTGAAGCAAAAATGGCCTTTGCTGAAAAGCAACATGGTATAATAGAAAGAGTATTGACTTTGGAGTCAGGAAAGACTTACATTCAAATCCTACCTCTGACAGAGTTAATTATGTGACCATAGGCAAGTCACACTTCCTCTCAATATCAGTTGCTTCATCTGTGAAATGAAAATAATGTCTGTAGTTCTTCAACAAGGTTGTTGTAAGAAGCAAATGAGATAATATAGGCAAAGCGATTCGCATTCTAAAGACTTCATTTAACTTTTTATGAGGAGCCATGTATGGTTTTTGAGAAAGCAATGGCATGATTGGAGTTATGCTTATAGAGAGGCAAATAATTAGCTAAGTAGATAAATGGTAACTAGACAGATTTATCTATCTATATTTATATTATATGCATTTATTATATATTATAATATATTCTATATTGTTATTATCTGTATTTATATATGAGTGCTGCGATATATGAAATATTTTTACTTTTTTTTTTTTTTTTACTTTTTGGTGGGGGGAAGGCAGGGCAGTTAGTTTAAGTGACTTACCCAAGGTCACACAGCTAGTAAGTGTTAAGTGTCTGAGGGAAGATTTGAATTCAGGTCCTCCTGACTCCAGAGCTGGTCACTGTGCCACCTAGCCACCCCTATATGGAACATTTTAAGTTTTGTTTATATAGGTGTCTGTGAATAGTCCAGTCTTCTTTCTTAGGTCTGACATATTTCCTTATGTATTTAATAAGGTTTTGATTATATATGTGAGATTAAACTTTAACCATGACAGTTGTTACCTACTCTGCCTTTAAAAGGTTTGATAGCCTTGTATAAATTATTTCAGCTGAACTATAGGTTCCTTCTCTGTAAGATAAGAAAAATGGATGCCTTGTAGGAAAAATAGCAGTAGCTTTAAAGTCAAGGGACCTGGGTTTTAATGTCAGCTCTATGTGGCCAGCTCGGAATTTCATTGACAAAAAGGCCCTAGACTAAACTGTATGAGAGGCCTCTCTTATCTTAAATACCGTGATACCTCTGGCTAGGCGATCTTTAATGTACCTTCCAGTTTTAGCACTCTTTGACAACTGCGTCCTTAGCACAATGACCTGCCATAATAGGGAATTTGATGGATTTTGTGATTCAGGAGCTAGGCAAATAAAACAAATGGTGGGCACTAACAGGAGTCTCAGTCAGCTACAGTCCTGGTCAATATTCTTATTCATTTCATCATGATAATTTGTGGGTACAATGGAAGTTTGAGGAACAAGAATGTACCAGGAAGGAATTAGAGGAATGAGAGCTGACATGGTTTCACTTGCCGATATGTCATTGAAAGTGACTGAGTTTTTTGGATTTCTTTGAAAATGGACTGTTACCTGGCATAGGAAGTAAATGGTAGAAGTGGCAACTGTTTAGGCTAGATTTTGAAAACCAGACTCACAAAAGACACAAACTCACATGATATCTCCACTGGGAAGCTGCAGACACATTTTTGTTTGTTTGGTTTGTTTTGTTTTTAGTTTGTGCTGGTATAAAATAATTCCAGCATCATGGGGAAATTACATCTTTTACTATTTTCTCTTCCCTCTTCCCATCCTTACCCCTTCCCCACCCCCATGGCCAAACCTCTTTGCCAGATGATAACCCTTTCTCCCAACGAGCGCAGCTGCTCATTTGCTTAACTTCACCCAAATAAGTCAGTTAGGAACTAAATTTCAATAGGACCTCATTCTTCCTCCCCCCTCTCTTTCTCTCTCTGTCTCTCTCTTTCTTTTTCTCTTTCTCTCCCAGCGAATAGTTAACTTTGTTCCATTAAAAATAAAATGCTCTGTTGCACCATTACAGCAACTTTTGAGGTGTTTACAAAGAAATGTATGGCAGTGACCATTCATAGCATGGATTTCTTAAGCGTTGGTCGTGTTGTTGTTTCTAATGATTTTTGTTTTCATGCTCCCTTGTATCTGTGAGTTTCAAGCTACAGCAGAAACAGCAATGGTGAAATATCACGAAATAACCTCCTCCTGTAGTATATTTGGCCTGACGGGAAACAGGAAATACCAGAAAAGATCACAAGAGAGACTTGTAATCATGAGATTTCTAGACTATTCTCTTGACGTCAGAGATTTGAAGAGTTCAGATAAGCATCCTCTGAACCCCAGAGTGCCTATCCAAATATCCAAAATGGATCTCCAAACCTCTTGAACTCTTATGTTGCTATTTAACCTCTGTCTCCCACAGCCTCCACCAACCCTCCAAAAGAGTATCTTGAAATTCTAAATTATAAATACTATTTCCACATTGGGAAATATAAAAGTATTATATGCAGATATTCTCCAAACAAGAAATGTTTTGTAACCTAACTCCCTTTATTCAGTACATTACAAAAAAGTGGATAGATTATTTCTTCCTGTGATGTTTAAAATGCTTTGTTATCATTATGAGTACTCCCGCCACTTAAGGAGATCACAATTTTTTCACATCTTCTCATCCTATATGATTTTTATACATCTTTTCTTAAACCTTCCATTGAAGATCTAGCTAACTAACACATTGGAGACCTTCCTCTCATTCTTTCCATATCTCAGGAGTATTAATGTCCCACTTCAGTCAGCCATCTGTTATACCTCATTCTCAATACACACCCTTCCCCTGCCCTTCCTTGTCATGTGTAGCCTTGATAATATTTTTATGCCATTTCTTGTATGTAAGCTATCAATGGTAACAAACTAAGGCCTATTTATGTCCATCATCTAGCATTCAATTAACCTCTGGTCATGTTTTTCATTGTAATTTTTCTGAGCTCATAGTGTTCCATGTTTTATAGACATATCATCACCACAAAAATATCAGTTTTAAAGAAATATGTTTCTGCAACAGTTAACAGTTTATAATTAAAAGCCCTTTGTACTTTCCTGAGTCTGATAAAGCCTACACTCCTCCTCCTTCTCCTCCTTTATTCTGGGTCCAGCTCAGGCACTTACCAAGCATAAACATTTTTATTGTCATGTCACAATTTGGGCAATGTGCATATTTTTGATCTGCTTTATTGAATGAAAAAATAAGGATGATAAGGTAATTTTTAATAATGTTTCAGAACTTAGTTTAATTAACATTTGCTATCTGCAAATAGGAACATTCGGCAAACCTTGTCATCAACAATACATCCATATACTGAGAAGACTATCGAATAAGATTCTCTCTATATTCATGTTGGTAATAGAATCCTATATAATTGTGAAGAGAATCTTCTACATTCTGTAAGATCCTCCTTAAAATCAGTAAAGATAAACCAAACAGTATATTCTACTATATCTTATTCTTTATATCCATTATTCATTTCAAGATACAGAAAACCAAGACCTAAGAGAATAAATCAATTCAATTCAATTTAGCAAATGCTTATTAAATCCAGATACCATAACTAGATGTTGATGGAAATGGAAGGGCTTCCTCCTCTCAAGAAACTTATAGTCTAGTAGATGAAATATTACTTACATGTCAGAACTGTTATACAAAATGGCATATGATAAGTACATTAAAAGTACAAGTGAAATGTTTTGAGAGTTAAGAGGAAGGATCACACCTGATCTGGGACAAACATGGAAAGTTTGTATATAATACAAATAATATAATTCTGCATATAATTCTCCAACATTAAGAACTAGACTACTGCTCCTTTCATTTTTTGATGATCCCCTTTAGAGTTTCCTCTGTGTCTTTAGGACTTCTTGTTTTATTGCAAAGTGAAATAGATAAAGGAAGAGGTTACAAAGGCTCATCTGTACATTGCTTGTGGTAGTTCAGTTTGGGGATTCCACTGGAGGCACTTTGAATGGAAATATACTAGATCCTTATAATTTTATTTTGAATGGATTTTTTTTCCTTTTTTTCCTTTTTTTCTTTTCTTTTTTTTTTTTTGGCTAAGCTTTTGGTTCCATTGGTAAAATGAAATCCAGGTAAGGAAAATCCCTTCACCAACAGAATTTACATAATCTTGAAGAGTTGCCTAGAAACTCTGAGGAACTAAGTAACACTTGTCCACTTGTAGCTTGATCACTAATTTAGCATTGGAAAGGACCTTAGGGATCATCTAATAGTTTCTCCCCCCACCCCAATCTACTGTTAGTGTACTCATCTTCCCCAGTTTTCCTTGTACTATAATTATTTGTGTGCACACTTTGGCCTAATAAAATATAAACTCCTAATAGGAAAAAACTGGTTAATTCTTGTCTTTGTATCCATAGTACCTAGCATAGTATCTGACACATAATAGACAATAAATGTTTCTTGCATTGAAATGAATCATTATTACTCAGATTTGTATAATATTTACAGTCGGCAAAGTATTTAATACATACATTTATTTATTTAGATACATATATGTGCACACATGTATTACTCATATATACACGTGTGTTTATAATCTTGTTTAATATTCTCAATGACCCCATGAAATATGCAATATAGCTGTTATTATTCCCATTTTACACATAAGGAAACTGAGTCTCAGAGATTAAGTACCTTGACCAGGATGATACATTTTGGCACATAATTTTATATTCTTCTGTAAGAGTGATATATATAGCATTATATACTATAGCAGCGGTTCTCAACCTGTGGGTTATGTTCAATTTGTAACAATGAAAATACATCCTTCATATCAGATATTTACATTATGATTCATGACAGTAGCAAAATGACAGTTATGAAGTAGCAACGAAAATAATTTTATGACTGGGGGTCACCACAACATGAGGAACTGTATTAAAGGGTCGTGGCATTAGGAAGGTTGAGAACCACTGTACTATAGTGTCTTAGGTGGAAAAAAAAATTGGTCTGAATCTATGAATAAATTACTATGTGAACCCAAACAAGTCCTCTAACCCTAACAGAGTATTTCTAAGGGTTCTTCCAACTCTAAAACTCTGTGACTCTGTACTCATATTATGTATTGCATCATTCTTGACTACGCAAGGATAGGGATCATACCATATATATCTTTCATACCTTTCTCTCCTTTCTCCCCTCCTAAGTCATAATAGTGACCAGGACACGGTAGGCTGCCAAACAGATGAGTTGATTTGTGAAGTTATGAATTCTTTGCTCTTGGAGATATTTCAAGCAGAATCTAGATGACCCTTTGTTGAGGATTTTAAGAGGCTATTCCTGCATTAGTAACGGAGTTGGCTGAGGTGACCTCTAAGGTGCATTCCCACTTGTGCCTTTCAACTTTGACTCTATGACTCAACTACTTGTTGAATCAAAATGGCCTGAGTAATCATCTCAAATCAGATTTTCATTTAAATTGAAGCAGTTTTCCAAATTGTCTCCGGACATTCCCCTAATTGAACCACGCCCTCCCCATCTCCCTTTAAAGTTTTCCAGACGACTTAGAACAAATTGGAAAGAATGAATGTGTTTGGATTTTAAAAAATAAATGCTACAGGCAGGAAAACATTGTAAGTGTGAAGGTTCTAAGAGGGCTTAGCCCATTTCAGAACAACAATGATACAGAGCCTCGGAGCCAAGTCACCATACAGCAGTTGCTAGCGTGCCTTTCATGCAGGCAAACAGAAAATACTTCCAAAGGAACTTGTGCCAAAGTGTGAGGGAAGCCACCAAAATGGTACCAGCTGGCGATTTTCTAAAGGTCCAGATTAGTGTTAGAAAGGGAAGAAGGCTTTGGAGTTCAGTCAAACTCCATCTAAACCAGGTAAAGATCTTGCAAGATAGGGAAAAGAACCTTTGACAGCAGAAAGTAAAGACAGATTCACAAGAAACCCTTGGGCTTGAGAAAGAAGGTGAAAAGATAAAATGAGGAGTTGAGGAAGCAATGCTGAGAAAAACGGAGGCTAGAGTCAGATAATCACCCAAGGTAACAGGCTTTGAGGCAGAAAATAATGCTGAAGAGGAGGAGTTTGGGTGACTTTGAAAAGACTAAGTCCATGCTATTTCTGAGAATTGCATTGCTCTTATCCCCTCTGGCTTGCCAAGGTCAGGGTGAGGCACAGACTAACAACTATCACTGTACCCTCATATTATCACAGTTTTTCCTGCCCTAAATTGAACAACCTTGCCGTTTCATTGGAAACCAACCTTGAACTGAGAGCCCACTCACAAGACATGGTGACATAAATATACTGTATATAATACTCCAACATTAAGAACTAGACTACTGCTCCTTTCATTTTTTGATGGTCCCCTTTAGGGTTTCCTCTGTGTCCTTAGGCCTTCCTGTTTTATTGCAAAGTAAAATAGACAAAGGAAGAGGTTACGTAGGCTCATCTGTACTTTGCTTGTGGTAGTTCAGTTTGGGGATTCCATTGAAGGCACTTTGAATGGAAATATACTAGATACTTATAATTTTATTTTGAATGGATCTTTTTTCCTTTTTTTTTTTTTGGCTTAGCTTTTGGTTCTATTGCTAAAATGAAATCCAGGTAAGGAAAATCCCTTCACTAGTAGAATTTACATAATCTTGTAGAGTTGCCTAGAAACTCTGAGGAACTAAGTAACACTTGCCCAAAGTCACACAGCCAATGTATGTCTATATTAGGGCTAGATGGGCTCTCTTTCCATTGGCCAGGTTTCCTTTTCTCTTTTTCTTCTAACGAGGTTAACAAATCTATGTTTCCCTTGTCACACAAGTTTGGGAGACACTTCCGAAGATTAGTGATTCATTGATATAGATATTCCTTCTACCATGAAGACCACACCTTGGTAGATTATTTCATAAAATGATGGGGCCAGAAAAATTCATCCCCTGATGATTAACTTCTCTGATCAGCCTCTCAGAATTTAATGAGATTGATCCTCAGATGACTTGTAATCTCTCCCTGAGGTTGGATATGAAAACTTTCTGGATTGGTAGAATGGGACCATAGGACCATAAAATTTAAAACTGGAAGGCACCTTAAGCATCTAGATCTATAGTACAGTATTCCATTTGATGAGGAAACTGAGTGTCAAAATATTAGGTGACTTGCCTACAGCTACATGGGTATTCAATGGAAGAGCTCTGATTCAAACCCTCTCTCTCTCTAAATACTCCAGAACTGAAACTCCACTGACTTGGTCTTCAAAAACCCAACCATGATCTAAGCAACAGTGCTTTCGAAAATTCAGGTCAATTTAATAAGTATTTATTAAACACCTAAGCCATCTATGACTTCTGGGGAACAAATATTTATTTGGGGAAAGTACCTTTTACTCCTCCATTTAGCAAATATTTTTCAAGCACCCATTATATTCAGTGGAGTCTGACAAATAAGGAACACCATCCCTACTCTTCTAGAGCTTCCAAGGGAAAGATACATGCACAAATAATTGTGTTGTAAGAGAGATTGAGAAGGATGCAAAGGAGAAATTCGAGCATTTGAGGAAGGGAAGATTATCTTCATCAGTTAAAGAAGATTTCATGGGAGAGACGCCTTCTAAGCTGGTCCATGAAAACCCAACTCTGTCAGCAGAAAGAGACTAAAGAGGGAATGGGGGTAGGTAGGAGTAGGGGAAGAAACCCATTCTAGTCATGTGAGACATTGCAAACAAAAGCACAAAGATAGGAGAGGGCAGAATGAGAACTGAGGATGAAAAAGAACAGTTGAATTTACTTAAAACCTGGATCACATGAATGGGGAAAAGATGGCCAGAAGTGCCAGAGTCTAGCTATCCATACTCTGAGGATAAGTATTATCGGAATACAGTATTGTTAGTAACTTTAATTGAGGAGCAGTTTATAAGTGTCCAAGATCTTTATCAATGATAGATTCAAAATATTTCAGCAACTAGCCACCTCTTCCAAAAAGTCAGTGCTAACTAATTGTTGGTGGGTAACTTCCTTTGGTGGAAAATATAACCAGGAAAAGAGGAAAGAAATGAAGGGAGAGCAAGGAGTTGGGAATGATTGCTGCATATTTTCTTTAGTGGTTTCCACAAGAATTCAGAGGAAAACACACTAGCTGATGTGCATATTCTTTTAAATGAGGTTTAGCCTGAAAGGATTTTATAGGGCAAGGGAGAGTCGACTGGACCAAATGGTGATTTATACAAGGATGCAATCTGCTTTTTGAGGGCCTCAGGTACTTAGACCCTTCCATGCAACACATCAGAAACGGTCTCCAAAAGTCAGCGATTGAAACCTACATAAGCCACTTTAAGGAAACATGAATTATGCATCAGCCACTCTGAGAAGTTGTTCAGAGTGAGCAGTGTTGACGTGTCACAGGTGACCTGTGTCTTGGATCAGAGGTGGTCTATCCATGCCTTCATGCTGTGTGGTAGGTGCAGTGTTTGGTTTCTGGGGCTGGGAGAAGACATAGAGATTGAAAGCAGACTTCGCTCCTGGCTCAGGCTCCTCAACAGCTCTATAATGTAATTATACAGAATTAATCAGATCCGCGAACATGGAATCAAAAGGCGCCTTCTTATTTGCGATGCAGATGTAAACCTTCTCTCTGTGTAGCAGAAACCAGCCAAAATTGAGGCCACGGAGATTTGAGCTGGGATGGAACAATTCCAGGAATGAGCAGTAACTTGAAATGGAGCCATGCTTAAATACACTTGATTTAAGTTCAGAGTGGCAACTTCTCTCAGGCTCTGTTGCTTTTGAACAGGAAAAGGTCTTAAATTGTGTCCATAAATCCTTAAGGTGAATTTTTGTAGACTCCAAGAACATCCTGATGGATTGGATGATATTTGAAAAATCACCAAACAGCTTCTCCCAGAGTCCAGGCCATTGAACTGTCACAACTGTTTCACATTTCCAGAATCCCAGTCATAATTCCTAGCAGTGTAAATAGAGCAAATGCTTGCACAATTAAAAGACTAATAATTGGAGAACTTTATTAACTCAAGAAAGAAAATGGTCATAAAGAAATCTGCAGTGCCGAGCACCAACAAAACTTGTGCCCTTATGCTTATTCTTATAATAGTTGTTCTCAAAATATGGTCGGGGGGGCCCTGCAGTCCCCCAACATCCTTTCAAGGAGTCTGTGAGGTCAAAACTATTTTAATGAATCATAGAGTGTTCTAATTTCTAATATAGTAAATATATGTAAAGCATGTAAACAGATCTCTTTGGAGGGCACTCAATAACTTTGAGTAAAGGGGCCCTAAGACCAAAAAGTTTGAGAACTACTGAATGATAAACTGAGTCCTGATTTCTTCAAGGTTAAATAAATCTAGTTGTCTTTTTACTTATTATCCAGTTTGCAGGCATTCATTGAGCAGCTACAAGGTGCTCAGGACCATGGAGGAACCATAAGACACAGTACTCCTCAGAGACCTGAAAAATCTAGTCAAGAACTTAAAACATACACATGGAGAATATAAGAAACAATATAAGGAAGTGTATAAATAAGGGTCAAAAGGAATGACTCAGAAAAGTGCTATAAGAGATTTTTTTTTAAATTTAATTGAAACTCATTGTGTGCGGGAATGGGGGGGGGGAGGGGAAGACTTCCTGGAGAAAGCTGACCTTGGAAGATGGATAGAATTTGGACAGGGGAAGAGGAGAGACTAGAAAGGAATTCCAGGATGCAGGATGAATGAAAACAAAGGTACAAATATGAAAAGAAGAATATGTAGAGGGACCAGTAAGGAATGAAGTATGATATCAAGAGAGTGATATCCTGACTTGCAAGTGAATTAGATTTAAGTGAGGCAGGGCTGTGCAAAGTCATCAGCCTCACTCTCTCCTCCAGAGTCATTGGAGTCAGGGGCAAAACATAAGTCAAGATGGCTGGAGATGGCCCCAAGACTAGGCGTTAAGATGAGAAAGGAGGGCAAGATTCGGAAAGGGTTTGTTTAGCCAAGGCTAATGTGTTTATCCTATAAGTAGTGGGGAGCCATTGAAAGTTTTTGGGCAGAAGAGCTACATAATGCAAGTAATTTTAATAAGTTTTCACTTGTCACTGTCGATATTTCTGCTGTTTTTGAAACTACCTACCAGCCCCTCCTTCTAGAAACTATCCTTCCTTCATTGTTGGTGTCATTCTGCTCTCCTAACTCTGTTTTCTGTATCCTTTGCTAGCCTCTCTTTTTAACCACACTCATTAACTGTTGATATTACCCTAAGGGTCTTTGCTAGGAAGTTTTCTTTTTTTTTAATGGATTGGAATTGATTTTCTTTAAAAAAAACTATATAAAGCAATTTAAAGCTATTATGAAAAATACATCTAATATAACATCTAGTTTTATATCCAAGGCAATATTTGTTTTTAAAAGAAAACTACAGAAATATGTCATAGCAGGTCATGACTATGTATATGTATAAAATGAGCTCCACCTTATGAAGTTCCCAAGGCTTTCCTCTAGACCATTTAGAGCAAATAAAGAAAATTTTATTATTC
>CM053593.1:294894910-294920529 GCA_028646575.1 Pseudocheirus occidentalis
CAGGGATTTGTCCTTGGCTCTATACCAACATCAATAACATTTTTATCAGTGGCTTGAATAAAGAAATAAATGGTTTGTGTGTGTGTACATATATGTGTATATATGTGTGTGTACATATATATGTATAATTTTGTATATATTTCAAAACTATGAAAGATAGCCAACAATGAATGACAAAGTAGGCACCCAAAGACATTTCAGTAGGTTAAAATGATGGACTAAACATAATTTGATGTTATTTAAATAAAGATGGTGTAAAGTATTCCACTTGGGTTCAAAAAAAGCAACTTTACCAATATAAGATGAAGAAATTATGGCTAAACAGGTCAAGCAAAAAAAAAATGATCTGAGGAGGTTAGTGAACTGCATGCACAATTATGATTATTTAGTGCAACATGGGAGCCAAAACCAACTAATTCCCTAATAGTTTTAGTAAGTAAGGTATAATGTCCAGAGTATAGAATGTTCCACTGTGTGCTGCCCTAGTCAGACCATGCCTAAAGTGCTATTTTTAATTCTGGGCACCACATTTTAGAAAAGACATTGACAAACTAGTAAGTATCCTAATGAAGCTAACCACAATAATGAGGGATTTTGAAAAGACAGGATCATTTAAAGGACCTGGGGATGTTTAACCTGAAGAAGGGAAGACTAAATGGTGTGGTTGTTGTAATTATTTTCTAGTATTTGAACAGCTATAATGTAGATAAGGGATAAAATTCATTCTGCTTGCCCTAGAGAGAAGAACTTCTGCTACTGCCTAATTTAATAATAAGCCTTTATTAAGCTCTTACTCTATACCAGGAACTATACTTGGTGTTAGATATTTATAGCAGCAAATGCAAAACAGTCTTGGCAAGGTATACACTGTATGTGTATATAGGGATGCTATTTTTCCCTGGTAGAATATCATGCCTATATGCACATGCAAAATATATACAAAGTGGATGAAAAATATTTTTTAGTCAGGGGAATGAAACCTGTACCCAGTAGACTCTCAATAAATACTATGAAGTTTATAATATATTCTCTCCTTTCATAGCTCATGTTCTTTACCTCCTCACTCCCATTCCCAACAAAGAAAGGATGCCTTATATTCAGAACATCTTTACTCAGAAAATTCCATTAACCCCAAAGGAAACTAGTATGATTCTATGACCAAACAGATTACTGCTTTGCAAGTTGTTGGTTTTTTTTCATCTTGCCCCCTGCAACTTTCCTCTCCCCCCCCCCTCCAAAAAACAAAACATGGAAAAATCTTACTGAATCATAGAATCTCATCACTGGAAAGGTCCTCAGTAGCCATCTGGTCTAACACTTATCTAAGAATGCCTAATTATTAATAATAATAATAATTAACATTTATATACACTTTATAGTTTGTGAAGTACCTTCACACATTATCTCATGAATTGTATCCCGTCATAACCCCTGTACCCTGGAGAATGATTGTGGCACTTTTCTTTAAAGATTATCAGTAAAGGGGAGCCCAATTACTTTTGGGAGTAGTTCTAATTGATAGAAAGTTAACCCTAACATTTACCTAAATTAACATCTTTGAAACAAGTGCCCATTGCTCCTTGTTCTAGCCTTCTGAGGTCCATTGGGCAGAATGAATGTAATCCCTTGGCAATCCTTCAAATACTTTGAAACAGCTATCGTGACTACTAACCACCTCTGGTTACTTCAAATGATTCACGAATGACATTTTCTCCAGTCTCCTAAACAGATTACTAAAAATCATTATCCCAATGTTACAACATGTGTAAGCCTGTATAAACAATGACTACCTCTTCGTATTGAACTTATATGAATGTTACTGTTCATATAATCATTCTCATCATTATAATTGCACCTGAAGTTCCATTTGACCTGCTACTTTTATGAATCTGCAAACATGATGATAAGATAAAACATTTCTCCAGAGAAAACTGGGAGCTCTTGGCTCTTTGCATTGTTTCTAGGGTTGCAAAAACTGACCAATATCCTAGCTGAAATTGCTTCAAATACTACAACTATATTGACACTGTAACTAAAGATGAAATGCAAACAGATCTAAGTAGTTTGAAAAGAACAAAAATAAGCAGTTACTTGTAAATACTTTTTTTCTATACAACTTAGATACATTTGGGGGCAGAGGATGATCTAATTGGATAGAAAGAAAGCTTTAGTTTTCCATCATCTTATAAATGTGGTACCCCCTACAACTTTGCTTTAGGAAGGAAGCAACTTGCTTCTTCTATGATATAAGGAAGGCTCTTGCAGCATGTCCACTGCCAAGCAGCTGCCATTCCATAGTTTTTGACCGCTTTTTGTCAGTCATTTCAGTCATGTTCTACTCTTAATGATCACAATTTGGGTTTTGTTGGCAAAGATACTGGAGTGTTTGCCGTTTTCATCTCCAGCTTACTTTACAGATGAGGAAACTGAGGTAAAAGAGGTTAAATGACTTGCCCAGGGTCACACAACTAGTAAGTGGCTGAGGCTGGATTTGAACTCAGGTCTTGTAGACTCCAGGCTTGGTGTTATATCCATTATACCACCTAAAGCACTTGCCCCATAGCAATCTTGTTAAGCTGGTGATATGAACATAGAAGATATTTTTATTCTTCTGCCACAAAGAAGTTAAACAACTTTGACCCATTCACACTACTAATGAATTCAGTACAAATGGGTCCCACAGCAGTCTCTCTTGACTTTCTCTGGTGTCCTTATACTATACTATACTACTGAAAGTAACCTTTTAGGTAACACATTTAGTGTTAGGAGGTACCTTAGAGGTCATCTAATCCAAACCCCCATTTTACAGATGAGAAAGTAGAGGCCCATAAAGGCAAAGGAATTTACCTTCTATCAAACAAATGGCAAATAGCCTGATTTGGACTCAAATCTGTGGTCTCTGACTCCAGAAACAATGTTCCGGATACACTGCGCTGTTAAAATTCTACTCTAGTTAACTCTGTCAGTTTCCTGGGACCTCACAGTTATGGTCACTCTACATGGAGACTCTACTTCTGTTGTTTAGAATTACTGCCATTTTGGAGGGGTGAGATCAGTGGGGTTTTGTAGAAATCTTCCTTAGCTCTCAAAGCTTCAGGATTCCTAGAGTGCCCCATATCAATCTTAATTAAAAGATCATTAATCAATTCTCCTTTTCAACTTCTCTTCTTATTGACTAGCAAAGTAAAGCCCTCTGCAGTGAGGGCAAAATTCCCTTTTGTCTATTCATGCTACTTGCACCATTTCTGGATCTTTTCAAAGGGAGTAAATGAATCTGAATTGTTTACAGACCATTCGTTAGAGAGAGATCAATACAGTGTACTTTTGAAAGTGTATAAAGTGTATAGGAGTTTATGTCATCTCTGTGTGTTTGGATATCATCAAAAAGCATCTAGAGACCAAATTACGACCTTGTTGGCCAAATGTGATGGCATGTAGCATTGCCCACATTGTTTGCCCTTCTCCAAGGAAAAAAGGAAACATCAAGAGCCAGCCCAGTCCCCGAAGCTGACGTTCTCTTGGCACTCTCAGTATTCCCTCAGTTTATTTGAGGAGAAAATGCTAAGCATATTATTAATTATTTCTTCAATACAATCCTCAAAAAGTAATCAATGGACAGACATTTATTGTTGTTGTTTAGTCATTTCAAGCACATCTGACTATCCATGATTCTATTTGGGGTTTTCTTGGCAAAGACACTGGAGTAGTTTGCCATTTCTGTCTCAAACTCATTTTACAGATGAGGAAACTGAGGCAAACAGGGTTAAGTGACCTGTCCAGGGTCATACAGCTATTTCGTTTCTGAGGCTAGATTTGAACTCAGGAAGAAGAGTCTTCCGGACTCCAAGTCCAGTGCTGTATCCACCGCACCATGTAGCTGTCCCCAACATTTATTACATGTCTACTATATGTGAGGCACTGTTTTAGTCACTAGGTATACAAAGAAGTAATCTCTATGCCTGAGTATCTTAGATTTTAAGAGGGAGAAAGTAAGACTTATGAATCTATTTCCCTAAACTACATTTTAAGGCAAGTTAAGTAAAATACTAAAGCAAGATAATGTGGTAAAATAAAATCCCAACTTCTTTTCAGATATAATCATGAGTAAATAACATCCTAATTAAACTCACTGGGCCAGATTGGATTGCATAAATTAACTATTCCAGCACACTCAGTATTGTGGTAGAGAATCTGAAAGAGTTGGAATAACTTCTAAAAGTGCTCAATTTCCTCCTAAAAAATAGTGCATAGAAAATGGGGAAATGGGCCCAAGAGTTCATAAGACCACTTTTTTCTTTTTTTCTAGTCAAGATGAGTATGGCCTAAGGAATGGAGTACTAGCCTTAAAGTCAGAAAAGCCTGTATTCAAACCCTCCCTTTGTTACTCAATTTCTCTGAACTTTACTTTCCTCTTCTTATAAACTAGGAAAAGTAATAGCATCTGATTCATAGCATAGTTCTGCTGATCAAATTGGACAGTATGTAGAGATCCCTACATAAATGGGAGCCCTCATTATTTATTGTTACCCCGCAACTTTAACTAATGAGAACCCTCAGCGGTGTGCAGTATATTAAATTTGGGAAACTCAGTTAGAGAATCACAGGCTCTTAGAGCAAGAAAAAAGAGCTTGAGATCATTCGTCAAGTAATTTTATAGATTAAAAGAAAAAGGTGGGGTTGTACTCTAAAAGGATTTTTTTTTGCTCTGAATAATGAAAGGAAAAGGTATTCTGATCATGATATTAATTTGTGGAGGTGAGGGGCAGGAAATAGTCCTTCAGAATAGCATTTGTCACCATCCAGCTAATGTTTCAGAATTCAGGTACTACTTTATGCTATTTCACATATTCTTATTCCATCATAATAATATGAAATTAGTCCTTCCCATTCTCTGAAATTGTCAGGATTTTAACTGCTATTTTATAGTCATTTTATACTTGACTATTCTAATGCCTCCTCAGAAGGTTCTCACATTTCAGTAGCTTTGTACAGGTCTGAAGAAAAGCCTTATCCAGAAATGAAGGTCTGTCTCTCCTTCCTGACTTTTGGTCATTCAGAAGGAAGGCCTTCTGTACTTTCTTGCTGAAAAAAAAAAATTATCTGGGGCACCAGAGCCCCAGCAAATAGTGGTCAATGAGGCGACATAGTTTTTATAGCATGGGGTTCTGATGCTGCTGCTGATTATACACTGAAACCTGGAGAATCTGGCTCTTAACAATCTCTCCAAATATATGTACAAACTGGAATTTCTTGTTTTTCTTCCTTTCGGCTTTTTTCTGTTAAAAGCCATCTGTATAGATTAAGAGTAGAGGCCAAGGGGTGGAGTTGCCTTGAAATGATGTAAGATGTTGTATTTGCGTATTAAAAACTATCATTTTCTCATAGATGATAAAAAAAAAAGATTATAATTGATAACATTGTGAACATGGATATAGAAAGATTCTCATTGGGGCAGCTAGGTGGCGCAGTGAATAGAGCCCTGGCCCTGGAGCCCTGAGGACCTAAGTTCAAATACAAAATCACACACTTAACACAAAACTAGCCGTGTGACCTTGGGCAAGTCGCTTAAACCCAATTGCCCAGCTTTCTCCACTCCAATAAAAAAAAAAATTCTCACAACTTTTGAGAAATATAAAACCTGAAGGAATTCTACCTTTTGGAGAAGCTGACTACATTAGAGCTAGCATTCTTACCCTGAGAACAGTGAATTTGTTATTTTAATATTTTGATCGCTGTATTTCAATATAGTTGATTCCCTGTGTAACTCCTATATGTTTTATTTCATGCATTTAAAAACATTATTCTGAGAAGGGTTCTGGATAAGCTTCACCAGATTACCCAAGGGTTCCATGGCATTAAAAAACAAACAAACAAAAAACAGTTAAGAGCCTGATTTAAAACAATATGGTCAACTTGGATAACTAATAAATGTGATGGCCTATATCCTTATTGTAAGGATGCAGACCTATTTGATGCACAGTTACTTAAGGAAAAAAATTTTTTTTCATTGTTATGACCTATGTACACTCTATTACATAAAACAGCATGACAAATAGTCCCCAGATTACAGTTTCGTGGCATCACTTGGCAACAGGAGAAGCTTAGAATGAGTTATGGAACATTCATTTGGACCTTGGGAAATGTAGGTTCTTATTTCCATTCTGCCACTGAGGCTAAAGTATGCTTAGAATACTCACTTCATAGATTATAGAATTTTAAGGCTAGAAGGGATTTAGATAATCAGATCCAGGCCCCTCATTTGACAAAGGAGAAAATTATCTGCATATTAATTCTCTTATGAACTGGGGATAAGGAAATGCAGTTAGGAGATGCAGTGGGTCAGGGCCCTGCAATTGGAGTTAGAAAGACCTGAGTTGAAATCCCATCTCAAATGCTACCTAGTTTTGTGTCCCTGGGCATGTCACAACATTTCTCAGCCTCAATGTCCTGTAAAATGTAAAATGGGGATAATAGCACCTACCATCCAGAGTTGTTGTGAGGATCAAAAGGGTAGCATAAGTACAGTGCTTTGCCAACCTTAAAACACTACAAAAATGATAGCTACTATTATTTAATTATAACTTTGATCACACAGCAATATATTCCTGGGCCATAAAAAGGGCCAAATGGCTCAAAATACTTTCATATTATAGTCTTAGCTTTCTTATCTCCAGGTTAAATAAAACCTATTTCCAAGTGTTTCCTTTCCTCATTGTCTCTGTTACCCATATCTCTATTTCCATTGCTTTTCTTCATTTATCCTCATGTCATTTAAATTCTGAGGCTCAAATCTAGATGCAGCAGATGGACCCAACTCTGAAGCTTTCCTGTGCCTTTGTGTAAAGCCATCCTAATGTCAAATAGATTTTTTTTTCCCTCTCTACCCGTTGGAAATGTTATTTTTTTTTTTTGACCAGTGTTTTGTAGTGATACTGAGGTGGCCTCATTTGGGGGGATTTCTTTGCAAGAAAGGTGTTTTTTAAGTTGCTGGAAGTCAGCCAAGTGTTTCCCACATATCAAGTTGTGTTTTTTCAACAAACCTTGTGGCTCACTAACTGAAGTTTGCATAATACCGCAAAATTGCAAGCATTCCTTTGAAATGAACAGAAACACAATGACAGAAGATGGGAAGACAGAAGATTTTTTAAAAGGAAAAATAACTGGTGATAGATATTTCAAATAATTTCTCATTCCTGATTTACAGGAAAGGGTAAAAAAGTAATATGGAAGAAAAGTTTATAAATTAAAACTTTTAATCTGAGAAATGGAAGTCACATTCATAGCATTAATACAGGCAGCAAGAGAGAATTTTTGATATAATTTTGAAATGCTTTTTGTGACAATTTTCAATTACAAAAATACATAAGTGAAATTCAAGAATGACTTCATCTATCGGTGATAAGAAATGGCAGAACCCATATATGGAAATAGATGTATCATTTTTATATCACATCTAAGAAAGCATATGTATCAATAGAGGAACATGGTTCATGAGATTTCCAACATCTGTTGTTGTTGCTGTTGTTGTTGTTCAGCTGTTTTCAGTCATATTCAACACTTCATGGCCCCATCTGGGACTTCCTTGGCAAGGATACTGGAGTGGTTTGCCACCTCCATCTCTATCTCATTTTACAGATGAGGAAACTGAGGCAAACTGAGTTAAGTGACTTGACCAGGGTCACATAGCTAGTAAGTGTCTGGGACTAGTTTGAACTTAGTTCTTCCTGATTCCAAGCCCAGTGCTACCTACCTACCCTGTATTATTTCCTAATATTCCTTTCATAAGACTAGAATTCTAGTCACTCACTGGGGAAGATTCCTAGTAATGAAAACTACTTAGATTAGAATATAATTGCTGAGAAATTTAGAAATCTGAGGGATGAAATACTGATACATAGCCTTTTGAGATTTTTAAATTTAATATTTTGTTTTTTCCAATTACATATAAAAATGATTTTAACATTCCTTTCAGATTCTGAGCTCCAAATTCACTCCCTTCTTCCTCTCCTCCCTCACCGGAAAGGCAAGCAATTTGACATCGGCTATACATGTGTCGTCATATAAAACGTATTTCCATGTAAGTCAATCTATGAAAGAAAACACAGACCAAAAAAAAGAAAGTAAAGAAAAAAGTATCTTCGATCTGCATTAAGGCTCCGGCAGCTCTTTCTCTGGAGATCTATCCAAATGTTTAAAGAAGTGAATATCTACCTCTTATCAAAAACTCTGGGAATAGACTCAGAGAATCTTTGAGCTGGAAGGGAATTTAGAAGTTATCTAGTCCAACCTGAGTCCTCTGAGTAAAAGTTTCCATCACTAAATCAAATTAGTTCTCTGAAACAATGACAAAATAATAAAGAGGTTCCTTTTTTTCCTTTTAAGTAGATAAGTCAAAGCCAAGAAATCATCAGTGTATAACAGTGTATCAGTCTTGGAATGGGAGCAGTACCTGGGGGTGGGTGAGGAGAGGAGAAAAGAGGAGAAAGGGAGCTAGGGCTAGGAAAGAGAGAAATGCCTAAAATGAAAGTTTGAAAATATAAAGGAAATCCAGATCTATGATTGTACATAGCCCAGAATGTTAATCCTGACCAAGAAAGCCTTTGGGTTCTGAAAGAGATTTTAATCATCTGTGAGTCACTTTTTAGAAGAACTCCATCGTTCACTTAGTCAACTTGGACTTCATCCAGCCCAAGAGATGAGGGTGATTAACCTGATAGTTATCACAAACCAGGAAGGCCCCTTTGAATCAGCTGCCTTTCTCAGCTTCATATTTTGTTTCAGGCATTCAGGATATTTCCTAAATAGGGGCCACTTTTTCAGCAATTAAAAGAGTCTGAACTTTCCTTAGTTCCATTTTGAGGAAAAATCAAAGCCTAAAAGAGAAAGTCAGACAACATCCAAAATCAGCTTGAAGAACTGACTAGTTGGACCTGAAGCTGATTGATTGATACACTGATTTTTGGGGTAGCCTCTGAAAGAATCCAATTAGAAGTGGACTGAGGCTTTAAGTTTCAATAACGCACAATATTCTCTTCCCTTGTGGCTAGAATTATTGCCATTCTGCCTTGAGGTATTAGTGGAAATTCATTATAATTTCCACAATGGGATCCTAGTAGAGTCTGTTCTTATTAATTCCTATGAATATCCACCCCAATCTGCCTCCAGAATTAATCTTTTCACATTTTTACATAATTGTATTCCTATGTTATTCTCAGAGGAATAATATTAGCATAGGGTAGTGAACCATGAATGCAAACAGCATAATTCTGACAAGTTCAAAGAGAAATTTCTTTTAGAGAAAACGAACATTTTGCTATTAAACAAAACAGGATAGTAATTGATTCAGACAGACTTGCCATTTCAGTCATTTAAGAGTGGACGCTACACGTGACACTATTATGACATCTCTATTAATTTTCAATAGACAATTCTTATAAATAAGTCAACAGAACGATCACTAATATTTTGATTGTCCTACCCCACCACAATAGATCCACAAGAAGAAACTCTTAAGCTCAGTAAATGAGGAATTCAACTATTTGGGATAACACAGGAACCAAACCCAAAATTTGGCTTCAACTGAATAGTTGAATTTGAAAGTTTTGTTGAGGTTTACAAAAGTCTCCACAACCCCCAAAAGTCTTCTACTTTTCTGTGTCTCAGCACTTCCCAATAAGCTGGGATGAGGAACTTTGAAATCCCTTGTGGGTATATGTTCTCCAAGTATTCCAAACCCACGTTTGAACCAAGAAGCTCCAGGAATCTCATCAGAACTCTTGATCCCAGGAGGTTTCTAGTTAGACTTCCAAACCAGAGAGGTTTGGAAAAGATTGTGTTGAACCTCTGACCCCCTAATGATTTGCCCATCAGTAATTTAGTTTAAGGATTTCACCTACAAGCACTGGAGTCTTTCACTATGGTCTGTAAGGTTTAATGTAGCCCTTTTTTCTCCCAAAGAAACTTGGGCTGGGAGCAATGAAGACAGTTCAGTTTAACAGCCTAATAAATATATCGTAAATAACTAATGAAAACAATATTACAGCAACTGCCTGGTAGCTCTATTCCCTTAGTGTCTTCAGCTAACCACATCCTCCATCCCAACATTGCTTGCTACTCATGGACCATAAAAATGGGGCTTTTTTATGATTCAAAGAGGAAAAGTAAAGAAAGGTATACATATTTTAAAAGTTTGATTCCAGTGTTTTTAATGTAAGACCATATGCCAACTTTTCAATTGCAGCAGTAATAGTTAAACATTGGAAAATTATTTAGCATGATCCCAAGTCTTAGCGCTGATTGGTACTTCAATCTTGTGCTGTCTTCGTTTGTCTCTTAATCTTAAGCAAGGAAAAAAAATAGTTGTCTAGGAATAATTGTTTTGCCTTGATATGTTTTAACTTAGGACCATACCGTGATTTCCATTGGAAAATATTTCCAGCACACTTGGTGGGGTGGAGAGGGGATATGGAGTTCACCTCTTGCAAATGAACAGCTGTTAGAGCTGTCCTGAAGAAGCCACTTCTTGACACGTTCAACCTGGCTAACTTTCATCTCATCATTCTGTTTCCTTTTCAGGAAAAGGTCACAGAAGAGTCTGTGACAGAGTAGGGTTGTATTTACTTTGAATCCCAGACTTTCCTGATCTGTTTAAGTCTAACTTTAGGCCTGGCTAGAGGATGGAAAGTGTCCTGGTTGCCATGGAGAAGGATCTCCTGACAACAGACAACATGAGTCAGATGTCCACGCCGGGTCTCCGAGACTTGTCAGCAGCCTTTGATAAGGTTGATCCTCTTCATGTTATTGATTCACCTGTGAACTCTGGCAGGGACAGTGAAGTTCCACTCAGATTTTCTGTTCTGGTTTGGAAGGGTCCCAGAGGGTAATGTTACTTCTTTGCTGGACTTTCCTGAAGACTTTGCAGTGTGGTACTTAGATGTTTGACTTACTCTCTGACATCAACTGGGTAGCTTGGTGGTGTAGTATATATAGAGAGCATCAAGCCGGGAGTCAGAAAGATTTATCTTCCTGAATTCAAATATGGCCTTAGACACCAGCTGTGTAAGCTTGGGTAAATCACTTAATCCTGTTTGCCTCAGTTTCCTCATCTATAAAATAAACCAGAGAAGGAAACAGCAAATTGCTCCAGTTATCTTTTCCAAAAACAATAAAAAATTTCAAATGGGGTCGTGAAGAGTTGGATGTGAATGAACAACACAAATCCTTCTTCCATATGACAGCCTTTGAAATCATGGCCACCTACCCCCAAAGCTCAACCCAAGTAGTCTCTTTTCCATACTAAGCATTCCCAGCTCCTTCAACCTGCCTTTTTATGACATGGATTGCACTCTTTATTATCCTGATTACCTTCCAATTTATCCCTGCCCTTCCTGAAACTGTGGCATCCCCAGCTGAAAATATTACTCCAAATGCTGTCTAACCAAAATAGCACAATGAGACATAGTTCCTTATTGCTAGAGGTTCCTGATATAAATTAACAAAAGCATTCAGGGTTTTTATTCTATTGAGAACACACACTTTAATGTAAGGGTTCATTCAAATGGCAAACTAAGTGGACCTCATTTAATTTCTTTATTTGCCTCATGGAAAGAAGAAGAAAAAAGAACTTCCAAAAAAGGCCATAGAAATCATGGAATTGATTAGGACTTTTCCCCTATGGAGAAAATTATTTCAAGTAATCTTTTTTTCCCCTTCTGTTCTCCTCCCTCCTTGAGTCTTCAACCACATCTTTAGCAAGAATATATTTTTAGACTCCTTTAAAGTTGGATTGTTCAAAGGATTAAAGAAGAAAAAAGAAACAGGGAAATTATCTTGACATTCTGTGACAGCTGTAATATCATGTAAATTATTACTAATGGAGAACGATTACAAAGTGTTACATGACCCCCCCCCCCAATTACAAATTCTCACACAAAAGAGGATGTTGGACCTACTCTATCTCTGTAGAGCATCTATCTGATTAAATCTCCTCCTTTGTACATATTAAATGAGATATTTTAAAGATGTCACAATCGCCAGGACACTCTCAAGAACATCATGTTCCCAGCATTTTCCCCATTATAACCATGATCAGCACTGTAGTATTTCTAACCTAGCTATATGAATTGTGTGTGTGTGTGTGTTTTGTGATTTTCAATTGGACTGCTATATAACCTAAAACCTGATTCTGGGTGTATTGTCATGGTGAGCAACCATTAGGAGTTCCACCCGTAAGCCTGTAAGCATAGCTTCACATTTTTTTTCTTTTTCCTCAGACAACCCAAATGTGAATCCGACTACTGTTATTTTTCCATCTCTTTATTCTGCCTTTACTCTTAGGACACCACCCCTTTGAGTGGTAGCCACTTCAAAGCAGAATTAACAAGGCTAAGTGATAATGCTTCAAAAGGAGGCATGGGTAGATAAAAGCAGAAAAGGAAGCTCTCAGAGATGCACCAATTGTGGGATGTGTTCATTAACTAACAGGTTGGATCTTGGTCCAGGAAGTCTCTATGACTCCATTTCTATGTGAATATAGGGAAGATAATAAATTTCATTTTTACAAGGGTATAATAAATAGTTGAAAAGCATTTGACCAGCAAATAGGACATATTTTAATGTCTTGGCTTTTTTTAAACAATGGGACAAAAGTTTTAAAACATATTTGTAAATATCAATTATCTATAAGTTTCACAGAGAACTGTTATCTTTTGAAACTTTTATTATTGCTGCAATGGGATTATTATTACTATTAATTAAGTTTTATCAATCCTGGTTTCCTCCAGTTTATTAATCCTCTTCAAGAATCCCACAGAGCAACTATTCTTCTACTGCCAGCTGAAAAGCTGAGTTAATTAATGACAAATCTGTAAGAGGTTGGGAAGTCCATTGTGGGTTACATAGTACTCACAGGGTTACATGCTTCTCTGACTATCCATCTTTTGATGTCATCCAGAGATGAATAGAGGTTAGAACTGAATGAAGGTGAGATGTCCAAGACTCTTTGGATTTAAAGCTCAGAGCTGAGTTGCTTATGTGCCCATTACAACACCAGGTGAGTTGCTAGAGAGAAGGAAAGTATAATAGCTTCGTCTCTATTTTAGTGCTAGAAATCAGGCAGAGCTGAATTTGAATCTTGACCCAGATATTGACTAGTTGTGTAATCTTAGTCAAGCAAGATTGTTGTGAGGATCAAATGGGATAATGAACATAAAGTGCTATGTGCTGATCAGTTATTATTCTTAATTATTACTTAGCCTCTGATGATTTCATTCTCTGAGCCTTCTACTGCATTCCTGAGGAGTTCAAGCAATGTTTATAGAACATTACAGGAGTGTGCTAGTAAATGTTTAGAAACCAGAAGGAAAAAAATGTATACACATACAAACTTTCAAGTTTACTCAGCATTATTAACACTTTCTTAAGTTGAGAAATCAACAAAATAATCAATTAAGCCCTGATTTCTAAAAGTTGTCCATTTCTAAGGTATAAATGATCGCAATATAGTTAGTAAACTTTCCAGCATACCCCTGTGATAAGTCACCCAACCTTCCTCAGACTTATTTTCTTTTATTTATTATATATGTATTATAATTATTATTGTATTATATATTAATTATAATTTTATATTCTTTATTTATTTATCTATTTATTTTTAGTTTACAACCTTTAGTTCCACAAGTTTTTGAGTTTTAAATTTTCTTCCCTCCCCTCTCCCCTTCCCAAGATGGCATGCAATCTGAGATAGTCTCTATACATACATTCATATTAAACATATTTTCACTTTAGCCTCAGACTTATTTTCATCATCATGAAATGAAGCTAAGAACTACACCTATCTCACAGACTTATTTTGTGAATATCAAATGACATAATGTATGTAAAGTGCTTTGCAAAACTTAAAGCACTCTAAATGTTAGCTACCTGTTAGCTACTAATAATTAGCTACAATTAGTAGTAATAGTAGTAGTAGTAGTAGTAGTAGCAGCAGCAGCAGCAGCAGCAGCAGCAGCAGCAGCAGCAACAGCAGCAGCAGCAGCAGCAACAGCATTGGTCCAGCACTTCTAGAAACTCCAAGTGTGGAAATTCCCTCCTCTGATCCAGGTTAGCTACTCTTTTGTTACTTATAATCCAAGATAGTTGCCTGGGGCACTCAGAGGTGAAGTGATTCACTTATCATAGACATAGCTAGAAGATGTTGGAGGCAGGACAGAGTTTCTTGAATCCAAGGTTTTATCTCTATACACTATGGAAATGATGTTGCTCTCCTTTCATTTTTAATATTCTCTGTAAGTGAATAAAAATGTTTCCTTTTTGTAATTGAATAAAAGTATTGGATGTCTATCAATCAATACATTGATTAAGTGCCTCCAGGATTGGGGAACCTGCAACCTCAAGGCCATATGTGACCCTCTAGGTCCTCAAGTGTGGCTCAAATAAATCCTTACTAAAAAGGATTTGTTCTGTGAAGTTTGGATTCATTCAAAGGGCCATGCCTGAGGACCTAGACATAGATTCATCGATCCAGAACTGGAAGGGAGATCTGAGTCTCATCCTCCCATTTTTCAAATAAAGAAACTGTGGCCCAGAGAGGTCATAATACTTGCCCAGAAAAGCACTAAGTGGTAGGGAGCTGGAAATAAAACCCTGGTTCTCTGACTCCTAAGTCTCATCATGGCCTTTCCAGTGTAAAAAGAGAAAAGCAATAGTTGTTTTCCCAAGTATTTTAGTTGACTGTACATCCCAATTTCAAATAGGATGGAAATATCTATAGGATAGTTGGTATATCAAAAGACCATAGAAATAAATATGTGTGTAAAAAGAAGGGTAACCAAGATTAAAAAGCTAATTAATTGATTATCCAAATTTTATCAAGCTCAGATTACTTCAGGGTACCTCAAAAATTAGAGGGAAAAAAAGAATTGTACTTTGATTCATCTTTGTGGACAAAAGTGCCATCTATACTTTTAAAACCCTTCCCTTTCTATCTGCACATTTCTTGTAAAAAAAAAAAAAGCCAAGTATGCACTGTTTGGTAAATAATTGAACTCATCCTCAACCCACATTTTTTTTAAATTAAATAATTGCAAAGGGAGGAAGCTGTGTACCATTCATTGAATAGGTGAGCTTTTAGCATGCATTCTGAGGACACTGTCACATAGTGACTATACTCTGTTCCTTCAAACCTTCTGTGTGCTTTATATCCTTAGAGCTGTCTCATAGGACAGATGTTTTCAAGCAGAGGTCATGAAGGGCCTGGGATTTCAAGCATCCTTCTGTATTTTCAAACTTCTTTGGGAAAGGGTCATTCTGATTTTTGGAGATTTAAATCCCAGCTCCTGTGGCAACAGTCATGATTCAGTGTCCTGTCATTGGGGTGAAGGAGGTGGGTGGGAGAAACTGTTCTCACCAATTCAGATGACTTCCTAAAGAGCCAGTCATGGAGTTCCGCTATTCATCTGACCAGAGCAGTCCTTTCTTGATGCTGCCCTCTATTTGTAATGTTTCACGTACCTCTTGACATGGGAATAGTGTGGGAACTGGAAATGGAGCTGGAAGAGAGGACTCATTGGTGCCTCAGCAACAGAATGAGTCCCATACAGCATGGGAAAGCCAACTTGGGAAAAGCAATGGGAAAGCCGATTTGAAATCAGAATATAAATGAAACAAGGACAATTAGAGAGAATCAGGGAATGTGAACTAGATATGAATCACCCACCTGCAATTTGGTGAAGATTTTAGCCTATCATAATAGAGCATAGGATGGGGACCCAGGAGAAGGGGTCATCTGCTCAGCCAAAGAACTTTTGCTAGCTTGCCTCCCATTCTCTCAAAAGTCATTTGCAGAAGGTCAACTTACAAAAATTCAGAGTCTGGGTTCCATTTCAATGAGCGACTAAAACTCGTGTGCCAGTTCTAGCCTTATCCAAAATCCTCTCAAATTTCTTGGGCCTGAATAAAAATGGCAATGAGAATAGACTTTCTCACAAGATTTGATACTTTCTTCTTCCAGTTAACCTGGAAGAATGCCTCAAGAGTGGTTAGGGGAAAAAACACATTTCAGCATTCTTGTAGTCCTAATGAGAACCTAGAAAATAAAGGTGTGGGAGAAAAATATTTCAAGTGTCTTTGGGCTCCCACAAAGGTTCAGCAAAGTTCAACAAAGGTTTTTAGTCAGACTTGGAACTGTTCCTCATTTGGGGGGAACTGGCTTATCAGTCCTTGTCAATCCCTTTTTTGTTGAGGGGATATTGGTCTGGTACAAAGCTCTCCATAATTTTCTGAAGTGCTACCTTTGATAGAAGTAGAATCTCAAACAAGAATGCCCTAGTCTTTCATAGTGGTTGTTTTTTAAAGAAGCTTTCAATTGGATTCAACAAATACTTATTAAGTAACCTGCCCCCTGCCCTCATGGAGCTTATAGTCTAATAGAGTAGTGGTTTATTATTATTATTAAAATATGTTGTTAAAGTTTCCATTTGACACCCTGGTACTATGTACCAGGAACTATTCAGAACCTTTGTTAGTGATAACTGAAAAGATTTCATTTGACCTTTTAAAAACAAGTCAATGCTTAGCTTTTCCATGTCTTTTAATGAAGACTCAGGTTAATTCTCTATGACTTAAATTTGATACATCTCTGAAAAGTACAACTTCAAAGGCAGTGTAAACTTGGCTGTATATTTTTAATGCAATTCAGTTCAAATTCTGGAACACTAAAAGGGTAGATAAACAGGGTCATCACCCTGGTGGAAGTAATACTTTAGTTGCATGGCAAAAACCTTAGAACTGCAAACAACATGAGAAATTAGGAAAGGATCCCTGATGGAACCTTGGTGGAATTTGAGTTGGGTATTAAAGAATGGATAGGAATTCAACAAGCAAGGAGGGCCTTCCAGATACAAGGAACAGTAAGTAGAAAGTATGTTTGAGGAATGAAATATTCTTCATCTAGCTGTTAAACTAGATGGAGCTTAGGGTGTATGGAGAAGACTTCTTTGAGATAAGGCTAGAAAGGTAGGACTGTGCCAGATTGTGCAAGGCTCTTGAACTCTGAGCTAAAGAGTTTGAACTTTATTCAGTAGACAGTAGGGACTAAACAAATACACATCCCTATTGTTATTATTTTACTTTACGAGAGTGATCCAAAATGAAAATTTTGACTTAGGGAGCCCCTTAAGACTCTTTGCTATAGTATTATTTATCCATAACACCCAATTGACGTCAATGGGAATTACACATGCATCAAGGATGTCACGTTGAGCCCTTAAGTATTTATGACCAACACCTCACTGCCTAGGCTTACTCTGCTGTTTTTTAGTTCCATTTCCCATTGGACATTGCTGTTGCTGTTACTTCTTGGGTTGCTGCAGTTACCGCTCTTGATGATATCAAACAGTCCCAGCTGGAGAGACTTGGGATCTGGGAGCAAGCATTTTTTTTTCCTCTGCCTTTTCTACTAGTCTATCAAATCTTGCAAATCAGAGATTAATAAGCTTGCACTGAATCATCTTTATGGGAGGGAAGAGGAGGGTAAACAAATGGCATTAGATGCTAGAAGAGTTTCAAACATCGGGCCAGTGATGGGGTTAGCCTGGTGCTAAATAAAGATAAATAAATGGTGGGAGGAAAGAAGGGAGTAAAAATCCCCTGCTTTATGACAGCTTTGTGAACTTGGCAATTTACCAATTGTCTTACCTATAAATTTGCTCTTCTTTGAGGCACTTTCCAATGATACAGCTTTTCTGAGTCAACCCAAAATTATCATCTGCAAAACTCCTATTTGCTTATAATAAGAATCTTTGCATTTTGTAGGCCTTCACTTCCACATCTGCATTTTCAGTCCCTCTCTTCCATTCTGACCTTTCTTTCCCTGTCCTCCTATTGTATATTGGCATTCTTCAGTATCGACTTCTGTGGTCACAGAAAAGGTCCCTTTGCTGGTAAGACAAAGCTGAGAGCAAAGCAGAGTTTTCTCCAGACTGCACATGAAGACTTGTCTTTCATCATCAAGCTTCTCTAGAAAAATTCTTGGTATGAAAATAGCCTTAACCAAAAGTTTAAAGCATAGTGTCTAGAGAGCCATCCTTGAATTCAGAAAGACGTGGGTCTGATATATGCCAGTTGTGTGACCCTGGGCAAATCACTTAATTTCTTGGTGCTAGAAGGAAGGTCTCTTAAGGTTATAAGTTGCAAAGAAGGTGCCAACCTACATCAGCAGAGAGAGATCCAACACCCAGGAATACCCTATACCAGGGGTGGGGAACCTGTGGCCCTCTAGGTCCTCAAGTGCAGCCCTCTGACTGAATCCAAATTCACAGAACAAATACTGAATAATAATATGGTCTGTCATAATTAATGACAGGATTTGTACTGTTAAGTCTGGATTCAGTCAAAGAGCCACTCTTGAGGACCTAGAGAGTCACATGTGGCCTTGAGGCCACAGATTCCCTACCTCTGCTAAACCAAGGAAATCACAGGTCCATTCCTCAGCCCTATCATTCCACAAGCTACAGCTGCTTCATGTTATAGATAAGAACAGCTGAATTTTATTAAAATTATTTCCCCATTTCTGGAAGCAGTCATGTCATGCATATAATATCACTGTTCAATTCAATAGCTATTTATTATTGTGCCTCTAGTTAGAAACTGTGGAGATTGAAAACAAGTCTAAGATATGACTGATCATTTTAACAAACATCCCAAAACTTTTTCTTTTTCCTCTGCGCCAATATGGAATCAAAAATAGCTGTCAAAGTTTCTGACACATTCCTTTGAATATCCTCAGTGGTGGCCAATGTTAATCCTCTGAGGGTGGGTTTGAGTTCTGAAAGCTGCCAGAAATCATTTGCCACCAGCAAGGTTGCTAAAGGGGTTTGATAATTAAGCTTGGTACAACTGTTCTTGGCAAAAACAAAAAGAAGAAGAAAGTCAAGACTATAAATGAATGGTTTTCTTAAGTAAATCATAAACTAAGTTTTAAAGCAATTCCAAAAGTTTTAAGCAATGACTTTTGTTGGAATAAGCATATAGTCTCCCGGGGTGACTACTTTGAAAACTACAACACTTATAAGGGACCATGAAAGCTAGACCTACAAGGAACTAAAAAGATGTAGTAATTTTTTAAATCTCTAATTGCTTTATAGCACACTCTCATAAATGCATATATATGCATATACATACACACATATCTATATATGTTATATGTATTTTATATATACATATTATCCTCACAATAACCCTAGGTGATAGGTGCTTTTATGATCACCATAATTTTTTTTTTTTACAGAATAGGAAACTCAGGCAGAGGTCAAGTGACTTGCCCAGAGTCAGTAAGTGTCTGAGGTTGAATTTGAACTCAGATCTTCTGGACTCCAGGTCCAATGCTCAATTTACTGTACCACCTCTGCCTTTCAACAACTGGTAGTATAAATGGGATGAAATACTTACAAATATTAAGATGTATATATATATATATACACACACACACACACACACACACACACACACACACACACACACAGATAATATACATTATGAGAGATCAAATGATAAACTGAAAGCAAACAAGCGCCAAGTGTGTATGTCAGGAAAAGAGAGACCAATGTTGACTGGAAGAGCTAGGGAAGATTTTGTGGAGAAAATGGCTTTGTGCAGGGAATGATACTTGAAATAGATCTTAAAGACAGTGAAACTTTGAATAAACATGGATGTGATTGGGGGACATTCTCAGTGAAGTCTGAGATGGAAGCATATGACATATTCAAACAATTTATCAACAAACATTTATTAGGTATATACCATGTACTGGGCACTGTGCTAGATTCTGAGGAAACAAATACAAAGAAAGAAATAAGGAGCTTACATTCTAATGAACGAAAGGGGAATATTTAGGGGACAATGAGAAGACCACCCTTACTAGAGTAGACATGGGCAACCATTTGTTTCTTTTCTTTTTTTTTTAAGTTTCTTTAATAATATTTTCCCCATTGTGAACTTTTTTTTAAAGTTCTGAATTTCAATTTTTGCCCTTCCTTCCCTCCCTCCCCTCCCTACTTCCTGTGATGGTAAGCAATCTGATATGTGTTATACACATGCAACAATGTAAAACACTTCCATATTAGTCATTTTGTACAAGAAGACTGGAAGAGAGAGAGAGAGAGAGAGAGAGAGAGAGAGAGAGAGAGAGAAAGAGAGAGAGAATGCTTCAGTCTGTGTTCAAGCAACATCAGTTCTTTTTCTAGAAATGGATAGCATTTTTCATCACGAGTCCTTTGGGGTTTTCTTAAATTATTGTGTTGCTGAGAATAGCTAAATCATTCACAGCTCTTTATCATACAATGTTGCCATTACTGTGTACAACATTCTTCTGGTTCTGCACACTCCACTTTGCATCAGTTCATGTAAGTCTTTCCAGGTTTTTCATCCTGCTTGTCATTTCTTATAGAACAATATATTCCATTACAATCATATACCACAACTTGTTCAGGCAATCTCCAATTGCTGGGTGTTCCCTCAATTTCCATTTCTCAGTCAGTAGAAGAAAAGCTGCTATAAATATTTTTGTACAAGTAGGTCCTTTCCCTCTCTCTCTCCGTCTCTGTCTCTCTCTCTCTCTTTCTTTCTCTCTCAGTCTCTCTCTGTCTCTCTGTCTGTCTGTCTGTCTCTCTCTCTCTCTGTATGTCTGTCTGTCTCTCTCTCTCTCCGTCCCTCCCTCCTTCCCCCCACCTCTCTCCTTCCCTCCCTCCCTCCTTCCCCCCACCTCTCTCCTTCCCTCCCTCTCGTATCTCTTTGGGATACAGACCTAGCAGTGATACTGCTGGATCAAAGGGTAGGCATAGTTTTATAGCCCTTTGTGCATAGAAAAATGGGCAATCATATTATTTTAAAAGATGTTTAAGAAAATCAATCTTGACACATTATTAAAGAGTATTGGAAGAAGGAGAGAATATAAGTATGCTGTCATGCCCATGCATAGACAGTCATGAAACAGGGCTGTTTGGGTGATGGCAAAATTAGGGGTCCACCCAAAATAAGATGAGTCTGGAAGTACATAAGGGATCCATGCCAAGGAGGGTAGCAAAGGCAGAAAGGAATAGAAAGTTATTATAATCCCAAATTGGCAAAGAGCACAAGAGTTCTGCTAAAGCAGGAGTGGGAAAAAAATGGGGATGGTAGCTGTAGAAAGGGAAGCCCCAAAGTCCCAGATATTAGTTAAGGCCAGAAGAATATGTAGATACCTCAGATTTGAGCCATTGGAAACTCAGCAAGAATTTAAGAGGATTAGTCAGACAGAAGAGGCTATTTACTTAAAATTGTGGTATAATGAGAAAATCATTGGATTAGGAATCAAAGGATCTGTTTCAAATCCTTAATCTACTCTTTATATATTGGGTGACTTTAAGTAAAGTACTGTTTTTCTCTCTCAGCCTCATTTTCCTTATCTGTAAAATGAAAGAGATTAGATTAGATGCCTTTTAAAGGGTCTTCCTGATCCAGCTCCTATAAAACTAGTGTTAATAGACTTCTATTAATCTTTTTAATATATCCTTGTGGGTGGGCATGTTCCTGGACCACACAAGTGTTGACTCTAACTAAAAAGAAACCAAAGTAAATTCTGCTTCTGATATTTCAACTTTTTCTGATTTTTTAGTGAACTTAGCAGTTTTTGACAATCACAAGAATTTCAATATACTAAGAATAAGAAAGAGAATTAAAGAAGAAATTGTGAATTTCTGTTATCTAGTTTGATTTTTGAGAAGTACATTTACATAATGCACATACATAGTTAAATGAGGTTATATCATAGTGATTCTATTTCTTATTACTTCTGTACTTTTTTGTTTAATTTCTTGTACATTAAAAAAATTTTCATATCCTCCTTGTGTATTTGTCATACCCAAACCTACCACCTCACTACTTCCAATAGAAATCCTCCCTCATCAAATATAATACAAAGACAGGGAGAGAAATGCTTAAGATGAACTCACACTGAAATACCAGTTTAAAGGCTATTCAATTCAATAATTTATTAAGTACCTACTATATGTAAGACACTGTACTGGGTATTATTTGAATAGATTAAAAAAAATAACCAGCTCCCACTCCTCAAGAACACATCCCTGAAGGTTATGGATATATACTTTTGGTAATTGTCACTACAGAATTTAATCCCTGAGTGTCTAGAAATGTACAGAGGTCCAAGGTGTCGCCTTTACCATCACAAGCTGAAAGATTTCTAATGAGTCATTAAACACTTCTATATTTGTCCTTCCATCTACACTGAGTGCTTAAATGAACATACTATTTCTGAATTAATACATGATGGTGGTGCCAGATGCATATGCGAGAAGCAGGGAGACATTTCTGTGTGCTTATGGGAGTGGGTCTGTATACCTTTTAAAAAAATTAGTTGCCTTCTGTATTGGGGAGAGGGGTGGTTTGTTAAGCTTTCTTTGATAGGAATGATACTCATCTCCTTTTTTTCACATCAGTCTTGCCATAGGCTATCAATGTCATGTTCAAACAGCCTCCCCTGAAACTACATACCCAGAGGTTTGGACAAGGCATTTCACATAACTCAAAATATGCAGTGTAAACAAACTGGGCTTTTTAGTATGAAGTGTACCAAATTAGAGAAACCAGACGCCTTGGTTGGCTTGGAACAGTCTTGGATTTTGATTGGCCTTCCTTCTAGGCTAACCATTTGCTTTGGGTTTTTCCCCCCTCCTTTGCCTTCCTTTAAAGAAAGATACATCAGTTTTTCAGAAAGCTGCAAGCTCAGGCTGTGAGGAACACAGCTCACCCTAGTGTAAACTCTTAAGTGGTCTGTAAAAAATAAGGTTTGTAATTAAAATTGGCATGCCTATATTTCTAGCCCATGGCAAACAGATTGCCAGAGATCCCATGTAAGAGACATTTAATCATACCTTCAGTGTGGTTCTAAAATGTGAAGTACCTTCTGTGAATGATTTTTTTTTTTGCTTCAACCATAGAACGTTAAATGTTCCCATTTTTGTCAATTCTACTGTAATGTGAAAACACTTAGGGACGTTGAAAATATCTTTAGATCCAAAGATCTGAAAGTTCCTTATGCACATTAACCCATCAGTTTTCACAACACGCATGAGAGATGGGTCCAAACATTAGAAAAGAAAGTCTGCCTCACAGTGAGCCTGAGTGGTTTCCCACAAGTTAAAATATGAGTCAGTGACCTGGCGTACATTAACAAAGGGAAGTGAAGAACTTTGGCAATTATTTGTGTAATTCATTCCCCAAAACCACTTTCACCTGAAGTATCCAGATAATGGAGCCATAGATTTCTTTTCTCCCTGGAGTTATTGGGTGATCGCCTCAATTCTATCACACTTCTCCCGGTTAGGAAAAATGTGGCCAACATAAACAACCCCAAGATTCTGGTGCACTCCCCAAACTACTTATCATCCAGGTACACCACAGCTTAAGGGCAGGGACTGTGATACATATCCTTTGTCATTTCTTGCATCAGCCACCTAGCTCACCCAGTGGACACCTACTAACTTTTGCTGCCTGGCTGAGCTCAGAACATTTTTTCCTCAGTTTGATATCTTATGCCACTGAATAAGTCTGAAACATATCTTTCAATATCAATCACAAAGCAGTTGTTTATTAAGCATCTTTTACATGATATCAAGATGCTAGGAGATTTGGTAATCACTGGGGAAGAATAAGTTATCTCTGGCCTTGACAAACATAGTCTTAACAGAAAACACCAAGCCAATGTACTATATATTAAAATATGTAAATTATTGTCACATTACTAATTTGCTGACCAAAGGAGTTATGATATTTTTTCAAAATTACATAGTAAGACTGGTGTAGTGACATGAAAAACACCTCCCTTATTTCTCTATGGGCTCTTTCAAAATGCAATGGCCTCTTCAACTGACAGACCTCAGCAATGAAAACACTGCACCAATTTCTCCAGGGTACCTTCTTTTGTCACCTGTCTACTCAAAGCATTTTTTTAAATGAGTATTCCAAGGAAGAAAAGTATTTCATTGTATCTATTGAGTTCATAATACTCTATAGTCATGCAAAAAGAAGATAAAAAACAGGGCTGACACTAGCACTAAAATAAACCAACACTGTCATTCTTTTAAGTAACACTACTAGGGTGGCTAGGTGGTGCAGTGAATAGAGCACCAGCCCTGAAGTCAGAGGACCTGAGTTCAAATCCAATTTCAGACACTTAACACTTACTAGCCTTGGGCAAGTCACTTAACCCCAATTGCCCTGCCTTCCCCCCTCCAAAAAAAAGCAAAAAAAAAAAACCTCTACTAATAATACATTTATAAAGTGATTTACAGCTTACAAATCTCAGGGTCACAGAGCCAAGATGGCAGCATAAAAGCAGCAAAGTTTCACAGCTCCCACACAGCCACCACCCAAAATACCCATTAAATATGACTCTAAACAAATTTTAGGGCTTCCAAACTCACAAAAATACAGAAAACCCATCTCTCTCTGAAGGCAACTCGGCAGGAGGGGCTCATTGTGGCAGGCTGGGAGCCGAGGTCGGCCCAGCCTGAAACTGAAACCACGGCCAGGTCCCAGGGTAGCTGGGAGGAGTCGACCCTCCAGAACCAGAGCCACAGCCAGAGCCACAGTGTGAATCTACAGAGAGAAGATCTACAGCACCTGGAGCAACAATCTCCACATCTATCAAGCCAGAAAGAATAAGGATTAGAGAAAGGTCAGTGAAAGTGAAGCTTTCAAGCTAAATTTGGGGGAGGAAAAGCAGTTTGGCCAATCTGCCCCCAGGGAAAGGAAGCAGCAGGAAGTGGCAAGATTGGCTACAACCAGCAACTGCCTCCACTGGGCTGCTTCAGAGCTGATGGCCTGCTAATCGCAGGGGGGCTGAGTCAATTGATCTGGGCCAAGTACTCTTGCATTGAGCGGCCTGCATCTGGATCATGGTCTTGGGTGGTAGTCCTGGGGTGCACTTTCAGCAAGTCAAAGCTGATGGGGGCTGCAGCAGCCCCCTAATAGCTCCGGCAGCTGTGAAAACCCCAGCGATTTGGGACAGAGCTTTCCTCCCAGGAAGCACAGTTCCACAGAGCTAAAAAATCAAGCAATTAGTTGACTGGCCAACATGAGAAGAAAGAAGCAAAGTAAGAACAGTAATCAAACTCTAGAATCCCTTTTTGGGGACAAAAAGGATTGAGGTATGCAGTGGGGAGGAAGACAGTGCAATCAGAACTCCCACACCAAATGCTTCCAAGATACATGAAGATTGCCTAAAAGCCATAGATCAACTTAAAAAATACTTTGAAAATCAAATAAGAGAAGTGGAGGAAAAATTGGGAAGAGAAATGAGAATGATGCAAGAAAATCATGAAAAGAGAGACAACAACCTGACTGAAGAAAACAACACTTTAAAAAATAGATTAACTCAAATGGCAAAAGAGGCCCAGAAAGCCAATAAGGAGAAGAATGCCTTAAAAAGTTTAATTTACCAGATGGAAAAAGAATCTCAAAAGCATTTTAAAGAGAATAATTCCTTCAGAATTAGAGTGGAGCATGTAGAAGCTAATGACTTTATGAGAAACCAAGATACTATTAAACAGTTACAAAAAAATGAA